>CM036559.1:77198754-77798754 GCA_020745775.1 Theristicus caerulescens | reverse complement strand
CCTGGTCTGAATTTAGTTTTGACCCTGCTTTGAGCTGGAGTTTGGACTGGAGACCTCCTGAAGGTCCTTTTCAATCTGGATTACTGCAGATAGGGTGTAGACAGGGTGTCTCTCTCAGCGTTCACCACCAAATCTTTAGGCATTCCCTTTATGTTTAGCTGAGGCTAGGTTGTGCAGCTAGGAGTGCAGTTACCTTTTCTGCTACTTTGGCAACTGGACAGACATCTCAGCAGTTACGCAGAAAGCGTGAAGGGGATTGTTGGGGTTTGTACAGAGGGGAGCAGGTGTCGTGGACTTTGCCACTGTTGTCACCTGCCTCTTTTCGAAGTCTGTTGAGGTTGAATGCCTTGTCCTAAAAGAGGTGGACTGGATCCAAAAAGAACAAATAGCTAATGTTTTCTCTCAGTTTCTTACATATTCAGTAGAGAGAGGTAGGCAGTTAAAATGAGTACTCTGTCTGCCACTGGAAGTCTTCAGAGGTGTGTCTTCTCTTTGTATTAAATACAGTCTAGAGATTGTGAGTACTTCAGGATGACTGTGTTTGTGAAGTGAGGCATCTGTCTGCCTGTCTATCTGTCTATCTATTAACTGTATGTGTGTGCATGTATCTTTATATGAAAGTAAATATAGATACATATTGACATATCTTTATCACCTTCTAATGTTTGCTAAAATCCTGTGGTTCTATATTGTGGTAAGTGCTGCCTGCTGACAGTAACTCTATTGACAATTTTCAAATGTTGGAAAAATTCCATGTCTCTAGGTCATGTCAAGCTACATGGTGCAAATTGCACCACTTGTGTACTGCTTCCTAGCAAGTACTGTTACAGTTTTTTCCTTACATTTCAGGGTGTTTCAGTGTGTATTTTCTTTTTCACTGTGAATGTTGTTTCTGTTTAATACCTTTGAGGAGTGGTAAGAGTAGGTGAGAGTGAATTTAAATAAGATATTCATCTGGTAAGTGGGAGATATATTACGGAGAGCAAGAAATCATTCTTCCCTTGGGAAAGGTGACTAGAGAACTTAAGCTATGATAATCATGTTTCAAGACTGTTACTTTGATAGGATAACATTCTTGCATATCTCTGCATTTTTAATATGTATTATCTTAATAATAACTGAGAAAAAGATTGTGAATGCTGTACAGGGATTGCCATAACATCTTCATTCTAGTGGTAACCATGAAAACAAATGGTTTTTTAACCTTTATTTTATATGCTGTAGACCTACACACACACACACGCTCCTTTTGCACAGTTCTTAGATGTTACTCAAAGTTCACACTGACCCTTGTGTATACCTCCAAACAAAAGAGGAACAAGCGCCACCAGGGTCAACCCTTGCATGGTCACAATGCAGTGCCAGTTTTTGTGTAGGGAAAAATAAATCTCTATGGTTTGTAACAACTTGGAGAGGAATTGAATAGTCATCTAAGAATCTGGTGATTCGGGTGGGACAGAGCTCTGTGCAACAGAATAGCAGATCTTGTGTCACTTAACTATTTTTCCACACAGAGAGCTCATAACCCTTTAAAAAGTGGCAAAGTATGACATGGAAAAAGGTAGCAGCTTGTCTGGTTGAATGGGAAATTTAGAGATAATACTGAGGTTGTAGAGTCTGAAAGCAAATGGACTTTTCTTTGTGCTACTATATTTGGCAACTCTTGTACTGTACAATTGATTTAAAAATATGAAACTGTGAATCATTTATGAATGTGGCAACCTGTCACCAAAACAGTGGACTTGGCAAGTATGCTTCTGTAAGAATGAGGTAATAAACTGCATTCTTCGATACGGCATTTCCTGACACATTTACTACTACGTAGGAAACCTCTAATGCGTTTGTGATGTAAGTTCTGGAGTATATTGAATTAGGTTTTCCTGATGCAGTTTCATGTTCTGTGAAATTATTACTACATGATAAATCAATGTCCACTTTATCCTAGACCAGAATTAAGTGAAGTCAAACTGTCAAATAATATTGTTTGAGGTCACAGTACAATGACTACATTTAAATATGATAAAGTTGTAGTCGGTAGCTAAAATAAACTGTGTGAACTAGAAAATGTGTTAAAATCTTCTGAGCTGCTTTCTCTGGTAGCATGGTAAGCTGTAAGAAATAATGGAATATCTGTTCATCCTTGTAAAACTGAATCTGCCCTGGCACTGATTCAATTGTTTTCCATTTGTGAAGTTTTCTGAAAAATGATTTGAAGATCAGAAAACACTTTCAGCAAGAGCTGCCGTATCTCACTTACGGCTTCAAATGATACATTGCCCTCTAGGTCATTTGCAATGCGAAGCACTACTTTGAAGTTCCAACATTTTCTTTTTTCTCAGCTCCATAATCCTTTATATTTTAAGTGTGATATAAATAAGCTAAAATCCAAATACCTGTGAATCCCAACTTCTATTGATTAAATTAAACTGAATGATTCTATTAAAAGTCAAAAAAGTGAACAGGCTAAGACACCTGATTGTCAGTCTGTTGTTACATTGAGGGATAAGGGTCTCAAAAATGTCTCGGTTCACCAGAGTTATGCTCCTCGTTCTCTGTTGCTCTGCAGACCTTCCCCACAGCTATGATTGTGTTCCCCTGTGGACTGAGGAAGTAGGGAATTTTCATAACAAAGGAAAATGATTATACCCACTGGTTGGTCTAAGGAGCAAAGCTGTTATACAAACCTTATTAACTTCAGAAATCATCAATTCAGATGGTATTTTGATTCCTTTATAATACAAAAGCAGGATAAACAGTATGTTAGTATAACACAGAATTGGACCCAGTGTGTCTGTATATACATAAAACACAGCATTAAGGGGCTGTTGTTAAGTGCAGAAATCTGGAGATTTAGATTAATACTTAAAATTTCATTATTAATCCTGAGTTTTATTTCTGTATTGCAAACAAGTCTTTTATCGTTCTAGAGGGATTTACTTCCATTGTATCTCATTCTTATCTTTTAGATACTTATTTGCATACGTGTATGCTGTTCTACGGGCATTCCTGGGGTATATATACACAGGGATTTAATGAGCTTCTGTAATAACAGTTTTCACCACATCAGTCTTTCCTTAAATTGTACTTTTTTTAATGTGCACTTGTGCTCATGGATTCTTGTCTCAGCCTATGTTTATTTACCATCACTTAATTATTTCTTCTAGTTGCAATAATACCTGAGTTACAATTAAGCTGACGTAGGTACACTGTTCAGACTCGCATACTTGGTGAATACTAAGTTTTTTTCATAATCATTTTTGTTAGTACCCAGCTAACAACTATTTTGGTTTACGTCTGTGTAACACAGTGATCAGTGTAGACGTATGCTAATTTAGAATTTTTATACTTTATGTAGTGCTCGTACATTAGAAAAAAACCTGTGAAGTATGAATTTAAAGCATTATTTCCTTGGGAGCAGTGGCTATAGAAAGTTTTCATTTTCACAGAACTGTGGATGCCTGCTTCCTGCTTATTCTGAGAATTTTGGGAAGCTGATTTGCTGGCAAAATGTAGGAGTTTGAAAGAAGACTGAACTCCAACAGAAGAAGGCAGTATGAATTTGGTAGTTTAGAATGAAAGTTTAATGTTGTTTCAAAGACAGCATTTTCTGTAGCCTTTTAGATTTCCAAGATCTCTAAGTACATGTGGAAAAGTTTTCACTTAGTATTTTTATTCTCTCTGTTTAAAAAAAATGAAAAAACATCAGCAATTCAAGTCTTGTTGAAAGACAGAACTCAAAATAATCTTGACAAGTTGGAGACAAAGTCTGAAAAACATGTTGTTGAGCAGGAACAAATGCAAGGTGTTACATTTAATTGGGGAGAAACAGTGGAAGACATAACAGCACGGGCCATAAACTTGGAACAGATCTGTTCTGTAGGAAAAGTTCTGGGAGTAATGGTGGATCAAAAGCTGACAAAAGTTACAAGTTTCATGCTGTTGTGAGAAAGACAACTATCACTGTTGGATTCTTAAACAGAAATACAGCAGAGAAGGTTTGTGAACAGAAACTTTTCTGTTTTGCACTGATAAACTGGAGAACCAGTGTTCAGTTTGGGGTAGTTTACTTGAAGAAAGACATGGACCAATTGGAAAAAAGAGAGCAGAGACATGCTCTGAAATCTAAACCTGTAACTAAAAAAATGGACAACCATAGTTCCTTTAAAATGAGAAACATAGGGAAGAATTACACTATTCTTTCAAAAACATAGGTTATAACTACATAGAAGAAAGTAGTTATCTGCACTCTGTCATGTAGTAGATAAAAACCAATGGTTTCATACTGTAGCAATGTAGGCTCAATATGAGGAAATATTTTCCATTGACAACATTAAAATGCTTTTGATTAAACTTCTGGGGGGTTTCCATGTCCAGAGGTCTTAGAAACAACCTGGACAAGACAACAGCTACCATATGTTGTAGATATGACTGATTCTGCTTTGGGGCCAGGGGATAGACTAGACTGCTCAACAGGCGTTTCTCAGACCTATGACAGGCTTAAAATATGATTTACAAACAAAGGTTAAAGGAATTGAATGTTCTAACTAGTTTTAAGCTTAATGTATGGGTGCTGTGATCTGACAAAAAAGGGTTCATTAATTTCTTTCCAAGAAGATAACACAGTTCTCTACCATAACATAGTGGGATGGACTGCTTCAGCCATAAAGATGCTTGCAGTTGGGTTTAAATTTAGAATACTCTATTTCGGTGTTAAAAGAACATGAATTTGTTCAAAACTTTGTACATGAAATATGATTTCATTATTTATTATTCTTACAGTGGAACTGTTGTGTATAGAGCTACTAAATCTGTACACTGTCACTTGAACAGATACTTAGTAATTACACTATTATCAACTACATATTCCACATAGGAAATTCAAGGAATTTTACAGTTGTTATAATATAAAAAGTCTTATATTTAGCCCTATTTTTTTCAAATTGCATCTCAGTGAACCTGACATACTGCTTAGGAGAAATGGAATCCTCTACTGCATTTTCAAAGACTTTGTGAGAGGTAAAAACAATTTTCTTCCCAGAAAAAGTGAACTAAAATTGTATGGGTTTAGGTGGAATTTTTAAAGGTAGATGCTTTTACATATAAAGCAGGTAAATCTAAAATTTTGAGTGACATTTCTAATTAGAAAACCATCTTGTCAAAACAGCAAATAGGAAAAGTGAGGGAGGGTAGAACTGCATCAAATTGGAATTAATCAAATAAACATTAGAATACATTATTACAATATTTAACAAACCAAATACTGTTTTTTTTCCTGTAAATAACTACACCTGTACTTTAAAAACTAGATGATGAGTAATAAAGCGAGAATTAAACCAGGAAATCTGAAAAAAAAAAAAAAAAGAACTGAACAGCAAACAAAAACCTGGAAGAATTTTGCTCCTGTGGAGAAAAAAATCTGAAGTTATTGCTAGACACCTTAGGGCAGGTCTAATGTCACTAGAACGTCACCTGTGGTTAGACAACTGAACTGAGCCCAGTGTCACCCTTGACTGCAATGAAAGCTTGGACACTTAGATTTCAAATATTTAGATACCTACACTGAGGTGTCTGAAGCTGTGCCCCAATGTGTATATTATACACACTAAAGTAACAGCCCTCAGAAGTTCCCTACTGTCTGAAATGTTACAGACACCCCGTCTCATGTAGCTCAAGGGCATGAGTAAGGTCTGGGAACATAAGCAGGTTATTGAGCAATAAGCTAATATTTGAGTTTCCAGCCTATCAACTACTTGGAGGTGATTTCTTTTATCCTGAAGTAAATGAAAGCTGGCTTATTGCTCAGAGTGAACAACTTCTCTCCTGCCAGAGAGGCAGAAATGTGCAAGTAGATTCCGTACACAGAATATGAAACCTACTGTTCACCCCTTTGCTTATCATGTGGCAATTTGCCTACATGCAAAATAGGAAGTGATTATCTACTTTTCTTTCTGTTCTTTTTCTGGAATGAAGCAGAAAGGTATGTCCGTATCATGTCATGAAGCAGGTGACACAGTGATTTTAACAGTGGTACTGAAACAAACCTTTACTAATATTAAACAGGTTATCAGCAGGTAACTGTACTACTGTCGTGGTTTAACCCCAGCCAGCAGCTAAGCACCACGCAGCCGCTCGCTCACTCCCCCCACCCCAGTGGGATGGGGAAGAGAATTGGGAGGGTTACAGTCAGAAAACTCGTGGATTGAGATAAGAACAGTTTAATAATTGAAGTAAAATGAAATAGAATAGTAGTAATAATAATAATAATATAATAATAATAATACGATAATAATATACAGAGCAAGGGATACACTATACAATTGGCTCACCACCCGCCGACCGATGCCTAGCACGTCCCCCAGCAGCGATCGCTGCCCCCAGTTTATATACTGAGCATGATGTCATACGGTGTGGAATAGCCCTTTGGCTGGTCTGGGTCAGCTGTCCTGGCTGTGCCCCCTCCCAGCTTCTTGTGCACCTGGCAGAGCATGGGAAGCTGAAAAAGTCCTTGACTAGTGTAAGCACTACTTAGCAAGAACCAAAACATCAGTGTGTTATCAACATTATTCTCATCCTAAATCCAAAACACAGCACTCTACTAGCTACTAAGAAGAAAATTAACTCTATCCCAGCTGAAACCAGGACAGTATCCACCCCTTATTCCATACCATATACATCATGCCCAGGTCTTACACTTTCCAATACATTCCAATTAATCAGTACCACTTTTCCAGTCTTTTGATATAGATATATATATATATATATACACACATACACACATGGATATAATTTCCTTAGTCTATAGGCTATCCCTCTAAAATGTTGAGTTCATTTAGTCCATAACTTTGGGTTTCATCTGTCCTAATAGTTCTTCAGGGCAGGAAAGATGGTGTGTGGTGTTGGATTGTTGCATGCTGAAGCCAGTTCTGGTTCCATCACTGCTGCACTTTGCTCGGTTTCCTCGAAGTTCATTCTTCATTAATTTGGGCACTTCTTACTGTATACTGTTGATATGGCACATAGTAATCATTGAAGTGATGACATCCAGTATTATATAGCAACTAACATTATACAATTCAGTTCATTGGCTATTTTCACCCAAAATCAAATCCCCTTGAGGTACACATCGGACTTCCCCATCCTCTCGCATCACCCACCAAGTGCACCCAGGTCCTTGAGCAAAAGCAATCCCACGGATGGGTTTACCTCTGCCTGAGGCAGGAGTAACCCAGACTGTCTTCCCTGTTATATTTTTTAGGTGCACTACAGGGACTTTATCTCCCTCTACAGTACGTAAAAGTCTTGATTGGGCAGGGCCAGCTCGATTGGCAGATCCCCTAGTGTTGACTAACC
Organism: Theristicus caerulescens; assembly: GCA_020745775.1. Taxonomy (NCBI): domain Eukaryota; kingdom Metazoa; phylum Chordata; class Aves; order Pelecaniformes; family Threskiornithidae; genus Theristicus; species Theristicus caerulescens. The sequence goes on along the minus strand of CM036559.1, from coordinate 77,791,404 downwards.
AGGTGGCCTTTGCTAAATGTGTATCCCAGTGTTTGAATGTCCCACCACCCATTGCTTTTAGTGTAGTCTTTAACAGTCCATTGTATCGTTCTATTTTCCCGGAGGCTGGTGCATGATAGGGGATGTGATATACCCACTCAATGCCATGCTCTTTGGCCCAGGTGTCTATGAGGCTATTTCGGAAATGAGTCCCATTGTCTGACTCAATTCTTTCTGGAGTACCATGTCGCCATAGGACTTGCTTTTCAAGGCCCAGGATAGTGTTCCGGGCAGTGGCGTGGGGCACGGGATATGTTTCCAGCCATCCAGTGGTTGCTTCCACCATTGTAAGCACATAGCGCTTGCCTTGTCGGGTTTGTGGGAGTGTGATATAATCAATCTGCCAGGCCTCCCCGTATTTATATTTGAGCCATCGTCCTCCATACCAGAGAGGCTTGAACCGCTTGGCTTGCTTGATTGCAGCGCATGTTTCACATTCATGGATAACCTGTGCAATAGTGTCCATGGTCAAATCCACCCCTCGATCACGAGCCCATCTATATGTTGCATCTCTTCCTTGATGGCCTGAGGTGTCATGGGCCCACCGAGCCAGAAATAATTCACCCTTATGTTGCCAGTCCAGATCCACTTGAGCCACTTCAATCTTAGCAGCCTGATCCACCTGCTGGTTGTTTTGATGTTCTTCAGTGGCCCGACTCTTGGGTACATGAGCGTCTACGTGACGTACTTTTACAACCAGGTTCTCTATCCGGGCAGCAATATCTTGCCACAATGCGGCAGCCCAGATGGGTTTGCCTCTGCGTTGCCAGTTGCTCTGCTTCCATTGCTGTAACCACCCCCACAGGGCATTTGCCACCATCCATGAGTCAGTATAGAGATATAGCATTGGCCACTTTTCTCGTTCAGCAATATCTAAAGCCAGCTGGATGGCTTTCACCTCTGCAAACTGACTCGATTCACCTTCTCCTTCAGCAGTTTCTGCAACTTGTCGTACAGGATTCCATACAGCAGCTTTCCACCTCCGATGCTTCCCCACAAGACGACAGGACCCATCAGTGAACAGGGCATATTGCTTCTCATTTTCTGGCAGTTTATTATACAGTGGGGCCTCCTCAGCACGTGTCACCTCCTCCTCTGGTGATATTCCGAAATCTTTGCCTTCTGGCCAGTCCATGATCACTTCCAAGATTCCTGGGCGACTGGGGTTTCCTATTCGGGCCCGTTGTGTGATCAGTGCGATCCACTTACTCCATGTAGCGTCAGTTGCATGATGTGTAGAGGGGACCCTCCCTTTGAACATCCAGCCCAGCACTGGCAGTCGGGGTGCCAGGAGGAGCTGTGCTTCAGTACCAACCACTTCCGAAGCAGCTCGAACCCCTTCATATGCTGCCAATATCTCTTTCTCCGTTGGAGTATAGCCAGCCTCGGATCCTCTGTATCCTCGACTCCAAAACCCTAGGGGTCGACCTCTAGTCTCCCCCGGTGCTTTCTGCCACAGGCTCCAGGTAGGGCCATTCTCCCCGGCTGCAGTGTAGAGCACATTCTTTACATCTTGCCCTGCCCGGACTGGCCCAAGGGCTACTGCATGAACTATCTCCCGTTTAATTTGTTCAAAGGCTTGTCGTTGCTCAGGGCCCCATTTGAAATCGTTCTTCTTCCGGGTCACTTGATAGAGAGGGCTTACGATGAGACTGTAATTTGGAATATGCATTCTCCAAAAACCCACAACGCCCAGGAAAGCCTGTGCTTCCTTTTTGCTAGTTGGTGGAGACATGGCTGTGATTTTGTTGATCACATCCATTGGGATCTGACGACGTCCATCTTGCCATTTTATTCCTAAAAACTGGATCTCCTGTGCAGGTCCCTTGACCTTACTTTGTTTTATAGCAAAGCCGGCTTCCAGAAGGATTTGGACTATTTTCTTCCCTTTCTCAAAAACTTCTTCTGCTGTGCTGCCCCACACGATGATGTCATCAATGTATTGCAGGTGTTCCGGAGCCCCACCCTGTTCCAATGTAGTCTGGATCAGTCCATGGCAAATGGTGGGGCTGTGTTTCCACCCCTGGGGCAGTCGGTTCCAGGTGTACTGCACACCCCTCCAAGTGAAAGCAAACTGTGGCCTGCACTCTGCCACCAAAGGGATAGAGAAAAACGCATTAGCGATATCAATTGTGGCATACCATTTGGCTGCCTTTGACTCCAATTCATATTGAAGTTCTAGCATGTCCGGCACGGCAGCACTCAGCGGCGGCGTGACTTCGTTCAGGCCCCGATAGTCTACTGTTAGTCTCCACTCTCCGTTAGACTTTTGCACTGGCCATATGGGACTGTTAAAAGGTGAGCGAGTCTTGCTGATCACTCCTTGGCTCTCCAGTCGACGAATCAGCTTATGGATGGGAATCAGGGAGTCTCTGTTGGTGCGATATTGCCGCCGGTGCACTGTTGTGGTAGCGATTGGTACCTGTTGTTCTTTGACCCTCAGCAACCCCACAATAGAAGGGTCCTTCGAGAGACCAGGCAGGGTAGACAGCTGTTTAATTTCCTCTGTCTCTAAGGCAGCTATGCCAAAAGCCCACCTGTACCCTTTTGGGTCCTTGAAATACCCTCTCCTGAGGTAGTCTATGCCAAGGATGCACGGAGCCTCCGGGCCAGTCACAATGGGGTGTTTCTGTCACTCCTTCCCGGTTAAGCTTACTTCGGCCTCCAATACAGTCAACTCTTGGGATCCCCCTGTCACTCCAGAAATACAGATGGGTTCTGCTCCTTCATAGCTTGATGGCATTAAGGTACACTGTGCACCGGTGTCTACTAAAGCCTTATATTCCTGTGGGTGTGATGTGCCAGGCCATCGAATCCACACAGTCCAGTACACCCGGTTGTCCCTCTCCTCCACCTGGCTGGAGGCAGGGCCCCTCTAGTCCTGGTTATAGCATTCGTTATTCACTTCTTGTACATGTGAATCGAAAATCCCTTTACTAAGATCGGAAGCAAAATCAGCCCTTCTACTTTGTCTGGGGAACTGCTCATTGGAAACTGGAGCAGCAATTTTCCTGGAAGAACCACCTTTTTTTCCTTGCAACTCACGTACTCGTGCCTCTAGGGTCGAGGTAGATTTTCCATCCCACTTCCTCATGTCCTCTCCGTGGTCACGCAGATAAAACCACAGGGTGGCCCGTGGTGTGTATCCACTATATCTTCTCTCTTGAAGAGAGGGACGCTTACTCCTAATGGCTGAGATACTGGTCTGTACAGGTGAGGAGTAGGACATGTCCTCTTTGAACTGCTGGAAATCCTGGGACAACTTCTCCACAGCCGAGATGCAGGCCCGTAGGGAGGAAGAGAGACTTTCTTCGTATTGTCGGAGTTGGCCAGCCAATTCATCCACCGTTGGTCCCTCTTCATCTTTCCAGGTCATTATTGCCAATGAGTTTGCGTACGATGATGGTGCGCTCCGTACAAACTTCCGCCACATGGGTCGTGTGCACTGGACTTCATCTGGATCTTTGGATAACTGCTCATTGTTCAGGTCATTATGAATCACCTCCAGCACGGCTAATTCCCTCAAGTACTGGATACCTCTCTCCATGGCAGTCCACTTGCCTGGGTGACATATAAGATCTTCCTTGAAGGGATACCTTTCCTTCACGCCTGACAGGAGTCGCCTCCAAAGGCTGAGGGCTTTTACCCCTTTTCCAATCACTTTGTCAATGCCCCCTTCCCTAGAAAGAGATCCCAGCTGCTTGGCTTCCCTACCCTCTAATTCCAGGCTACTGGCCCCATTATCCCAGCATCGGAGCAGCCAGGTGATGATGGGCTCGCCTGGACGACGACTGAAATCTTTTCGCATATCTCGCAGCTCACTCAGGGATAGGGATCGGGTGGTTACTGTCTCGTTTATGGGTTCTGCCTCTTCCTCCTCCTGTTCTCTTGATGACGCTGGCTCATCATCAGCTTTTACTAAACGAGCTGATTTCCTTGTATATTTTTTCTTCTGTATAGGGGCAACTGATACTGGCACGGGTTGGTTCTCTGGATCAACCGCAGTGCCTGTTGTGGGGGCTGGCGCAACCACAGTGACTGTCGTGGGGGCCTGAGGGGCTGGCGCAGGGGCTGGCGCAGCCACAGCATCTGTCATTTTGTCGTCAGATCCAGAGACCTTCCCTTCCCCTTGTGGGTTCTGAATAGTGTTGAATAGGGCTCGGTAAGCATGGGCCAGGCCCCAGCACGTTGCAGTGATTTGTGTCTCTCTGGAGTTGCCAGGGTGACAACATACTTTTTCCAAATACTTTACTAGATTTTCAGGATTCTGCACTTGTTCAGGAGTGAAGTTCCAAAACATTGGAGGTGCCCACTGTCCCAGGTACTTGCCCATGCTCTCCCACACACCCTGCCACTCATAACTATCCAGCCTTGGAGCAGATCTCTGGATGATATTCTTAAGGTGCTTATTAACCTTAGACAAAACTGAAACAATATTCCCAAGAACTATCAATAGATATATCTTAACTACCCAAGGATGCTCAAGATACTGAAAAGTTGTTGCAATGAAGGACGAAACATCATAGAAGAAAACAACAAACGTGCTATTCTGTATTTCCTCCATAAAGAAGCTCTCAGAGGAAGAGGTATAATTGCCAAGTGTCTCCATGAGGTGGTACCCGAAGTACAGTAATGGCTTCACTACAGAACCCAAATACCAGATAGCGCTCAAGGTCAGTGTTTTAATAACAAATCTCCCAGGCAAAACATCACTGATCACTGCAGAGCACAGCAAACTGCAAAACCCAACACCAATTTTTAACACGTACTGCAAAAACAAAAGCATGGTGCAAATCAGGTAGACTAATACCGAGAACAGATGAATCAATATTATGATGAGCAATTGTTAACACATACAAATTCCTTACCACGCTCTGGTTAATCTGTTATTATCTCAAACCCTTCGAGCCCCACGTTGGGCGCCAAAAAGGACTGTCGTGGTTTAACCCCAGCCAGCAGCTAAGCACCACGCAGCCGCTCGCTCACTCCCCCCACCCCAGTGGGATGGGGAAGAGAATTGGGAGGGTTACAGTCAGAAAACTCGTGGATTGAGATAAGAACAGTTTAATAATTGAAGTAAAATGAAATAGAATAGTAGTAATAATAATAATAATATAATAATAATAATACGATAATAATATACAGAGCAAGGGATACACTATACAATTGGCTCACCACCCGCCGACCGATGCCTAGCACGTCCCCCAGCAGCGATCGCTGCCCCCAGTTTATATACTGAGCATGATGTCATACGGTGTGGAATAGCCCTTTGGCTGGTCTGGGTCAGCTGTCCTGGCTGTGCCCCCTCCCAGCTTCTTGTGCACCTGGCAGAGCATGGGAAGCTGAAAAAGTCCTTGACTAGTGTAAGCACTACTTAGCAAGAACCAAAACATCAGTGTGTTATCAACATTATTCTCATCCTAAATCCAAAACACAGCACTCTACTAGCTACTAAGAAGAAAATTAACTCTATCCCAGCTGAAACCAGGACAACTACGAGTCTTCAAAGAGCTATCAATACAAGTATTGGCATTTTTTAATACATCTACTAATCTCAGCTTGCATTAAGGTCTGTGCAGACTAGAGGAGTGCCGTGATAGAGATCTGCTAATCCTGGAGTTCCAGAAGTGCATGTTTTATATTCACTCTGTAAGTGGATTTAAAATGTATATGCATAGCAGTTCACAATACAGAATGCTACAGATTTTCTGTAAATCAGCTGCATAGCCGTTCAGCACGTGTACAGTAGCCATTTATGTAGGATTTTTGGATAGTGTCTAAAAATACAGCAGATTGCTGAAGAAAGTTGGCCGTTTTCTAGGTTATTTATTTTGCAGTGTATAACTCTGACTTCCCTGTTGCAGCTGTTCTGGTCTGTATAGCTACTTAGTATTCATTGGGACAGAAGCAAAGTGAAAAATTAGCTCTGTAGTTCAGTGGTTAGGGTACTCATCTGCAACAAAGGAAGGTTGCATATTGCTGCTCCAATGAGTATTTTTAATTATTTGTATAATCTATAAATATAGTCTGCACTGGCATAGTTTCACCTGCCAGGCCTGAATCACCTTAGAACAAGTACTTTTTCAAGGCATGTATGAACTCTGGGCTGAATATACTTCCAGTTTCCCATATCTCATCAATTCTGTTGTTGCCCTTTTCAATGGATCCTATATGGTCACCAGGACTTTAAAAAGAAGGAATTATGTGCTGAATGGGAGCAAATTTACTAACTTCTCTTAAAGAATAAAGAGAGATGCATCTAAATCCCAATGGATGTTCCCTTTCACTACCACCACTGTGATAGCCATGGGCTGGCTGCTTGTTTTGAATGAGAGAAACTTGTGCAAAGTGTAGCATGGATGTTTTACAAGATCAGGCTTATTACGTGGCTGAGAAAATTTCTTTCAAATCAAATTAATGTGTTATTTTTATAAAGGAGTATAGCATGTCTTTGTTCTGTGCTTGTGTAAAATGCAGTATATATGCATAAATATATTTATTTATTGTTAGAGATCTAAAAATAATTAAATATTTGAAGTATTCCTGGTTCTTTATGTTGTACCTACAAGGTCTTTGTGATTTGTAAGATGGGATAATGTAGTTATAATTTGCAAGATTTGTAGATGTACAGAATGGGACTAGAAGTTTTAAGTTACAGCATGGCTTTGCATTGTGCTCCCATTATGTCACGGCAATTTTAAACTTAAGTAGTTTGTAAGCTAATTTTCTTGCTTTTGCCTACCACAGTTTTAACCTCATGTTATTTTAAAAAATTGCTGGTAACGTAAAACATCTGATTATCACCAGTGAGTTTTCAGTTTTGCCACTCCTGATATGTTACTTAAAAGCTGCAAGCAAGAATCCTGTAAGCAAAGTAAGGCCTAGTTCAACCATATTAAAATTCTATTTACATTCTAATTTACTTTCTGCTGTGTGACTGTGTTATACCGAAGCTATTACGTGGCTCAGTGGTCCCCACAGACCATTTCCCTTTCTCATTCTGATTTTATTGTAAATGATTGTCAGCATCGTAGAGGAAACTGCAAATTCAATTTTGATCAGTCCCATGAGGGACTTGATTCTTCATGACTTATTCTTGTTGTTTTAGAAATAAATTGAAATAGCCAACTAATTTAAGGGTTTCCTTCAAAGCAGTGGATTAAAATCTGTAATTTCTTTTATGCAAGGCCTTTTCCTTTATTGTGTTATTAGGTAGAAGCTAGTATTTAAGGAAATTTTGTAGTGATTACCCCCTTGGGAAAGATTTAGTTCTTCATTTAATATTTCCATTTTATATTTAATGGTTCATTAAGCTGGCTTTTTTTCTTTATTTTACACCTGGTGATCGTAAACCTGCTGTTTTCTTTTAAAGATAATGTTTTCTTGAGTATTTATTATAATTTAGGATTTAAATATAGCCCTTCCTGCACCGACTGCACTTAGTCCTTACTGTGAAACAGATTAATGACCCCTTTGGTTTAAAGAACTTCACTTTTGCTTCCTCTCTCTGTGCTGTGTTACTGTGAGACAAAATAGCCAAGAACGTGAAAGATGAAATAGTGTGAAATTAGAAGGGGACTATGAGGAGAAGAGAAGGTAACTGCGTAAGAACACAAAAGGTTAGTGATATAGTGCAACGTGACCCTCTCAGAGGCAAAGGTGTTAACAGGAGTTCATTAGGATGAGATCCAGGGCTTGATTCAGCTGCACAGCAGGCATCTATCTAGTGCTGTTTTAGCTGTCATAGGGTGTCCTGTCTGTCTTCCAGACTTACCTCTACAGAGAGGTGTGGGTCCTGTTTGTCCTCTGTCATATCTGCTGATCCCATGGAGGATGTCTTGCATAACCTCAAGAAAAGCAAATGACACTATATTTTGGGCAAAAGATTCAAGTTCACTCTTTCAGACTGTGGATGTGCACATCTAGTGTCTACATGTCAGGTAGGGGCATTTGGTCCCATAATGGTCAAAGGACACAAGATCAAATATGTCTGTTTTAAATGGAGTTAAGTAACTCCAATGACTACATCTACATTAAGTGTACAGTTTTTACTTACATAAACTGTATATAGTGTATATTTATATTTTAAAAGTAAGGGACTAAGTTATATTAAAGACTTAGACAATGTCACCATTACAGAATAGTCCCTGGAGCCTGAGGGGGAAAAGGAAAAAAAAAATTGCAATTCAAATTGCTGCTCTTCAGGAACATCACACTTTTTGAATTAGATGCAGAACAGACAAAGTAGCAGGGCAAAAAAAATCATGATTGTACATTTGTTCTTGCTTCTAACTACAGATTTGATTCCCTGGCTGAAGTAGTTCTTTGATACTCAGCTTCCTTCCCTGCAGTTGCTATGGTACCTAATGCAACTGGAACAGGAGCATACTGTCAAGCAGATTTGAGAAGGCTAAAGCTTTTTGCGTATCTTCTCAAAACTCAGCTCGTCTTATAAAACCAATCAAGTGCACTTATACTAGTGACATAAATATTTAAAAATATCCATGTCAATTAAAGAGCTTTAAAAAATATCCAAGCATTAGCTTATGTCTGTGTACTGATCAATACAATCAACTGGGGAATGGATTAAAAAAAACAAATAAACAAACCAGAAATGAATAAATCCTAAAAAGCCAAACCTTAGAGAAATAATGAGAGAAATATAGAAGTAGGGTGTTAGGAAGAAAGAAGGGGAAGAGAGAAAGGGGGAAATAGGTGTGGTCTTTTTCATTTCTTCTTTTCTATAGAACTTTACACCTTCAGTTCCCCCACCCACGCAGTGTACAACCATAATCAATAGTCCTTTCTTGAAGAGATTACAACCTAAAATGACTCTATTGGAAAGGAAGGGGGAAGTCAAAGACAGTATTAAGAAACCAATTTATCCAGTTCATCAGCTGGTTGTCGTAGAGAATCTGGGAAGTTTCTTTTCTGCTCTTCAAATGAGGACATTACTATTTATGTAACCTGAAGAGAAGAAAATCTGACCATGTTGTAGAGGCTATGATTCCTCTCTTCTTTGCATCATCTAGCTTTAAATTTCAGTGAAACACATTACCACTAGAAGCTGTAAGGATTAGTTCCCTAACTTGATCCATTTACATGCAAGTATCTACGGAAACAGTGAAAGAAGGACAACCATGGCATCTTCTCACTGTGTATGTTGAGAATTGAGAACAAATGGTAGTTTTTTTTACTTGTCATTTAAAAATGTAAAACCTCATACAGTGTGTGAACAGCGTTACAACATTTTCCTGAAAAATTAAAATAAAAATTCTTAAGACCAAGAAAAGTCTATTTGATGTTCTACCAAAATGAAGCAAGAAAAACATTCTAAATAGAGCATGTCAAGTTTAATTCAAAATACAAGTAGTTTCTCAAAAAAAGCTAACCTGCATCTGTTCCCATAATAATACAGGAAAAAGTAAAAGTGGTTATCCTGACTCGAAACTTTAGAATTTGTACAAATTCCAGGGAAAAACGTGCTGTTTTGCTCTGCAGTGCTGCATCTAGATTTTCCATTGCTTTACACTTCAGAAGTCATCCCTCTCTATTTAATATGGAGATGCCATGTTAGTGGCATTCTTTTGCTGTCACTTTGTATCCACTTTCACAGAGTAAATACTCAGTTATCTGAAGGACTCAGCATATGAATCCAGTCAATGTGAGCTATTAAGTAAATCCACACTGGTACACGCATCTTCTAAGCAGGGTGACCTCTGGCCATGAGGAGGTACCCAGCTTGGTTGAGGTGCATATGCAATATCCAGGCATAAGCAGTATCTAGGCCAGTGTTTCCACAGCAGACTAACCACATCCATGTGCATAGCATTGAGCTGTACCATTTGCTGCCCTTACACTCTGCAACATGTGATTACTTTCACAGGTTTTCTTTTTTGCTTGAGGATGTCTGAAATAATGATTGTAACCCATCAGAGTAGTGTTTTTAGAGCATGGCATCAAATGTATGTGTTGCATGCCCTCGGGTGTAGTGTTGGGGCAAGTGGTGGTGCTTGAGTAGCAAAGGCCGCTGGAACAGCGATGGCGAACGGTATAGGCTGGAGGAAGCCAAACTCATCTGTACTGCTTTTTAGTCCCAGGTCCCTGGAGTGAAGCGGGGTTTTGTTTCAATGGGAACAAGCTGTCTCACATCTTAGGAGCAAACTGGCATTTAGACAATACGGATGAACAGTGTAGACGGGAATGAACCTGGGAGCTAACTTGCTTGGCCTTGCATACGTAGCTATACTCTGATTAGCCTTCCAGGAAACTTTTGACAAAGTCCATCAACAAAGGTATTTAGTAGACAAGATAAACAAGATAAAAGGTGAAAGAGAAAACCCTTGTATCACTGAATAACTGGAGGGGGAGAGGCGGGGGGGGGGGGGCGGGGGGAAGAACAAGTTAACAAAAAAGTGTGAGAAGAAATGATTGATCCTTACAGTGGAGGGAGGTCACCAAAGCATTTTTCAAGGGTGTGTGCTGTTCAACATAGAGCAAAAAAAATGCCTGGAAGAAGGAACAGAAAGTAAAGCAATGCTCATGATCATAGCTATACAAGGTAATATAGAAGAGAGCCAAATACAAAAAGTTGCAGAAAGGCTTTACAAGACTGGCTAAACAGGAATTAAAATGGCAAACAAAATCCAGTAAAACTACATGTCAGGTGATATACATGGGGAAAATAAATCCTGTTTCTTGTATAAAATGAGTCTCTGAGTTGACCAGTAATAAGATATTGTGATTGCGATAGGTAATTCTGTGAAAAATGTAGCTTGATGCTCTGTAGCAGTTAAAAAAGTAAATAGCATATTAGGAACTGTTAGAAAAGAAACAGATAGCAAAGCAGGAACCATTGTATGTTGTTACATAAATCCATGTATTTCTGCATTTGAATACCATGTGGAGTAGACTACTGACATAGGCTTTGGAATCCCTTGTCATTGAAGCGCTCTAACTTCTAAACAGAAAGATCCCTCAACATCATCTGTCAGGAAAGTTATAGTTCTCATTTATCCTTTCTTGAGGAAGAATGAGAGATTCGATGACTTCTCAGAGTTGCTTCAATCTATATTTTGTTCTGGGATTTTATTTTTATAGCTTATCAGTAGCTACAATATTCTGGGTACTAAAGAGATCTTTAATAACTGAAGCCATAACAACAGCCAGTGTCTGGGAGCTCAGCCAGATGGACTCAGATGAGAATAAGCCATAAATTTTAATAGTCAAGATGATTAGCTACTGGAACAGGTTATCTATGGGGATGATAGAATATCAACCCCATCTCAAGTTCTTCAGTTTAGGTTTAGCATCAGCTTTTGAAGATGTGCTGTAATCAAATGCCAGCCATTGCCTTTTTGTAAAGAAATATTTTGCAGGCCCAAGGTGTGTTACAGCAGTCAGATTCTACAATTCTGCCCTAGTCTTAAAAATGGTGAGTGTGAACATATGAAGGTGTTACGACCCGGCCTGATAGTCAGGCTCGGGGAAAGTTCGTAATGATCCTAAGGGCGAAATTAAGACACAAACGAGGTCATATGCCGCCAATCAGATGTTTTATTAGGTAGTAAAGCGATAGGAAAGGCAGGAAATATTAGGAGGAAAATAAGCAAGCAATCAGAGAGGTAAGCAAAGGATAGTCACCATCTGGATGCAGCGGCATCCCGTTGGTCCTCAGTCTTCAGTTCTTCGGTGGTGGAAAGGCTTCTTCTTCTTTTAGTTCTTCAGGGGTGGAAAAGCTTCTTCTTCCATTTCTTTCTTCAACTTCTTTCTTCTTTCTGCCTCTTTTTGCCTTCTTCTTTTCTTCTTTCTGCCTCTGGTTTCGTTATACCGTCTTTTATCCGATGTTGGAGAGGGAGTTTGCCCTCTCATTTCCATTTGGTTACCCAGAGCAACATCACGTATGCCACACATGCACATCTAGTATTGCTGGTGGGCAAGTGGCCTGGCCCGGATATCAATTGGTGTCCCATTCTTGGTGGTGCCTGACAAGCCAAAGAATGCCCAGCTGCTTCAGCAAGCTGGCATGTTCCCTTGCAAGTTAATGGTACCTGATAAGCCAAAGAATGGCCTGCAGCTTCAGCAAGTTTGTGCATCTCTTTGTAAGATAGTGGCACTTGATAAGCCAAAGAATGGTCCGCCCTTGGGCCTTATCAGACAGAAGAGTGGTCTGCTATCCAGTCTTATCAGATAAACACACCCAAGCAAGCTTTGAGACAATTGTTCTTAACACTTGAGACTCTTACATCACCCCGTGGCTCAAAGATTGCTGTCTTGACTCACAGATCTCTGTCTTCATGGTCCAGGGTGGTGATAGAAGGAGAGGATAGTAAGGCAAGAAAAGAGAGCATTTGTTTACACAATTTTTACAACTAAAGGTTTTGGCTGATACACTGCACGGATGTATTTAACATTGTCTGGTGATGGGACGGCAACAAACTGCATGTTAGTCACAACACGTTGAATTAATTGAACAAAACATGGAATGACACATGGTAAAAATAACAACATTGCTAAACCACACAACATATAAAATAAGATATGCTTAACCCAGGGGTTACCCGGAAGCCATGAAAAGGAATCAAATTTCCAACGTCTCCAGGTCTGTGTGCATGCAGTCCGTGTTTCTGCTTTTTGCGCCCTGGTCTCTGCACAGGCGCCCTGTGGTCTGCGTGCATGCAGTCTGTCAGAGGCTGGATGTCCAAGATGGTGGTATAATGGCAATGTCGGGACAATTCCAGTTCCATAAGAGTCCTTGACAGAAGGCGTTCATCATAGTATTGTCTGGCACTAGAATGGTTCCTTGAAAGATGAATAATGTCAATTTAATCAGAAAACTGAATTCAGTCTGTCCCCCACACATCCCCCCACAGTTTTCTTCCTCATGCAGAGAGTTAATGGAAGACCACTGAGTTATTCAAGTTCTCCAAGCAGTTTTACAACTAAGTGGGATTTAGTGTAGTATGTGTATCATGAAATTCTTCTCAAGTATAAATATCACATCAAATGTTTATGGTTGCTTTGAATTCTTTTTGCATGCTTTATATATTTTTTAAGGGACCTTAGGACCCATGCATTTTTGTATCCTTAGTGAATCCTTTCTGGATTGCTAGGCTTAGGGGTATCAAGTCATGTTACACATTTAAGTCTTGAAGTCACTTTTGCTTATTTCTTTCAACATCACAGACCTGTACATCACTGACATTATTGCTCTGTGCTGCCAGGTTTTGTATAATTATTCATTAAGGCTTTTTTTAAAAACAGATAATGGCCAAAATGTCTTCCATTTCTCTTTGCACTCTTCACCCTGATTCATACAGTCTAACTGAATTTTGCTCCAGCTTCTAAGAAAGTAGTATTTAGAACCTGAGATCCATCAATGAATGTCTTTACCCCACAGGAAATAATATTTTGACTCCTTTCTTTAGCAGGCTAAAACTTAACATGCCTTATAAATTACCTACATATTAAGTGAAACCAGTTTATTTTTTATACGTGATTCCCTAGTGAATATTATTTTGAGCGCATGTTCATTTTCACTTTCCACTTTATCTTCTGTGATTCATGACTGTTACTATGGTAAGTGTATAGGATTGAGAACATGCCTAGCTGAAGGAGGTAAACAAATGCTAGGATGACAAAATATGACTTTTGTATCATATCAAGTATCATTAAAATTCTAATTTTTTATGGATTTTATTATATTCGTTAGGCAAAGGTTTGTAGATAATTTGTCTTATGATCTGTATTGAGTGGATAAACTTTCAACTATGTTTTTTGAGCTCTTAAAAAGATATTACTTCTATGTACAAATCCTGATCTGATCTATGTAATTTGGTCACCAGACTTGTAAGTACAGTACCATATTATATAGTATACTTTAGATATATGAAAATTAATCCAAAGAGAAAATTCTTGTACTCAATACTGTCTCAATTAAGTTCTACTTCAGGAGTTTTTGAAAGAGTGTTGTGCTTTGTCCACTGGCAGATCTGTGTCCAACACCGGTATCTAGTTGTCCTGTGAAGACCAAGGCCTGTTGTAATCTAGTTGTTGTTACTAACCTAGTAAAGTTATGCCTCTGAGGACCTTTGAGAAATGCATTAAGTGAAAGGACTAGCATTTTTACTTGTAATTTACTTTTTTGTCTTGTTGGTTTGATAAGTTTTCAAAAATTAGATGTAGCAGCTGCTTCTAAGTATTTATGTGGTGAGAGCACAATGGTAAAAATCTTCCCTGAGGCTTTAGTTATGCTGTTTTTATGCAAACACATACTTTGTCCCTTTCCATTGAGGAAGGGAAAAGGTGCATACCTAGGAATGGACAGTAGGGGGACTTGGACTCTGTTCTCGGCACTATTTATGTATTTTTTTTAAACAGCTAGAGAATTCAAAACAGCAGTAGAAACCGAAATGCTTCCAACACTGGTATGACATCCTTGTTCTGTGTCTTGGAAGCAGGGACTAAACCAGTAGGTTCTTCTGTCTTTATCTGAGTTTTTGATGATTAAGCTAGAGCTAAGTTTCTTCTACCTGCTCTCCTTCCTACCCTGAGAATCTTACATCCCAGGCCAGACTGTCGCTGGCTGAGCTTTCACAGGAGTAGTGGAAGGTGTTTTCTCCCACACTGCTTGATAGCCCCAAGGAGGAGCCCCATCTGGCTTGCTTCAGATTTAAATAAGAAAATTTGTGTGTTTCCAGACTGAATCCAGCTTAATGTTTGGATTTGTATGTATCAATGTATGTACATTAGTGGTTTCATCTATTTATCTGTCTATTTATTTATTATAAGCTTAATACAGTGCCAGGGTTTTTTTAGTAAGTTTTAAGTAGTTTGATTGGAAACCTGATAATTATTCTTTTAAAATTATACCATATCAGAACAATAGTTATCTTTCAATAAAGTGCTAGACTGGACCACAGTGTTCAATCCTTAGTAACACCATAGACTTCCTCCATGAACTAAGAAGTCATTTAGTCACTCTGGGCGAATACAGTCTGTGTAAGGCCTACCTAAACTTTGAGTTAAGCAACTAAAAGTGTAGCTGGATTCTGGACGGTGATACAGACCAACTGCTTTTCAACACTATATCAGTATGTGGGTGCCTAAACTCAATAAATATGTCTGTTCTTGGATGTATTTCTGCTGAGAGAGAAGAGAATGAAGTAAAGCTGGGTTGTTAGAATAGAGGACAGGAGAACTCAGAAAGTCTGCTCTGTAGTTTTGTGTGGGTGCATTTACATTAGCAGTTTAGGTTGAATTAAGAGAGCTCTTTTGAAGGGATTCTCCCAGCTGTCCTCACGGGCTCTGCTTTGGTTTGCATCACTCAGCAGTTGCACAGTTCACAAGCTCGACTCCTTACAGATGAGTCTAAACTGAAAGATGCCTTTCAGGATTACATCTAATTTTCTCCAGCTACTAGTGGGCATGGGATCTCTGGAACTAGAATTTGTCTGAAATAAAGTCCTCCAAAATTCAAGTCATGTGAACACTGGATCATCTGCACCAAGTATTTCACTCTGTAGATCTATTCCTATTACACCACAGAGCTTGCTAATGTATGTAGCCTTTGTGATCTTGAGTAGAGTAGCTACATCCAGCAAGGAACTGGCCATCCTTATTACCATTTTTGGAAGTGAGATTATTTAGCATTTCTAGGGATCAAATTCTTAAAGGCTTCTCATTTTAATTCATGAAAACATCTTGAAGACTGATGATATCTGGCTTTACGTTCATGTATATTATATCATGATAGTAAGATGGCAGAAGACCATTTAAGACACATTCTAGTACTTCAGAAATAGCTTTAAAGCAGGTTAAGCAGTTCATGTGTTTTGCAGTGACACTTTCACAATAATAAATTTTGTGCATTATGGAAATGTAATAATCTCTTTGAGTAAAATGATTGCTACTGAAATAATAGAGAAAAAATACACTATATTTAAATGGAAAATGAGAATTATCTAGTGAGAAGGATGTATATTCCAGCAGGAATGTGTTCAGGTAAGTAGCTTTCACAAAAGTACTTTTGCACAGAATATTGGCTTATGTAATAACTGCTAGTGGCCAGGATATTGATTTCAAATCTTCTCCTTTTCACAAATTAGGGTAGTACCTTGTAACAAAAATAGTGTTACATGAAGGGATAAGGCCCTGGAGGGAAGAAAGCAAGCCAGCCCAAGAAAGCTGGTTGATATTCAAGGATCACCTCTTCCCAGCTCAGGAGCAGTTCATCCCAAGAAGTAGGAAGTCAGGCAAAAATGCCAGGAGGCCTATGTAGGTGAACAGGGAGTTTCTGGTAAAATTCAGGCACACCAAGGAAGTATACAGAGGGTAGAAGCCAGGATAAGTAACCTGGGAAGAATACAGAGAAGCTGATAATCATAGAATCATAGTATATGATAAGTAATGATAAGTATGGGTGGGATGAGCAGACAGTGAGGTGGGTTGAAAACTAGTTGAATAACCAGGCCCAGAGGGTGGTGATCACTGGCATGAAGTCTAGTTGGAGACCAGTAACTAGTGGTGTATCCCAGGAGTCAATACTGAGTCCAGTCCTGCTCAACATCTTCATTAATGATCTGGATGATGGTGCAGAGTTTGCCCTTACCAGTTTTGCTGCTGACACAAAACTGGGAGGAGTGGCTGATATATGAGAGGGTTTTGCAGCCATCCAGAGGGACCTGGATAGGCTGGAGAAATGAGCTGATGAGAACCTCATGAAGTTCAACAGAGGCAACTGCCAAGTCCTGCACCTGAGGAAGAGTTATCCCATGCACCAAGACATGCTGGGGGCCAACTGGCTGGAAATCAGCTTTGCAGAAAAGGAGCCGGGGGTCCTGGTGGACACCAAGTTGAACATGAGCCAACAATGAGCCTTCGTGTTGAAGACCACCAGCAGCCTCCTGGACTGCATTAGGAGGAGTGTTGATGATAACTGAAGTTACTGTCTTCATTAAAAAAGAAACAGAGTCAGAAATTGACTGTAATAGTGCTAGAAGACTCAAGTTATCCTGTTGGATTGCCTTTTGAGTGCAGATTTTTTCTTAGCATGACACTGTATGTGCAAGACTCCTTAAGAGCAGACCAGCATATCCCTGGTCCAGGCACTAGCTCTTCAGAACAGACCTACGACTAAGTATGGGTTGGGCTTATCTTAGCATAAAACAAAGGAATTTTGTAAAAGGAACTTTGTGGGAGAATCTAAGTATCATAAGCTTCAAAAACCACAGGACAGAGACCCATAGCAGCCATTATTTTGGGAGAACACAGCTGTGTCAGTGGTTTATTATATAAAAGGTGTTAAGGAAAGGCCCGTGAGGCCTATGGGCAGGTAGAAACATGACAAGGAAGGGTAATGTATGAGAAGGAGGTGGTGATGGTCATAGGAACTGTAAGATGTCTTTGAGGGGAACAGAGCACTTACCCCTTAATGTGGGATTCAGAAACTTATGTATACTTTGTTTTATTGCTTTTCCTCTGAGTGATGTGTGCGAAGAGTTAATCCAGTTCTGTTGGTTTTAATACATCTTCAAGAAAACAGGCAATGTTTTAGGTGTTAGATATTTTAACAACATGGTGATCCAGATCTATTCTATTGCTGGTTTTTTTTCTGTCTATGTACAGCACAGATACCATTCTTCCTTGCCTGAGGAGGCCACACACAACTGGCTTGGCTAAGGACCAAGTCAGGGCCTTGCAAATAGGAGAGCTTGAACTACGAGCTAAAAAGTGATTGAAAGGCTTATTGCTAAGCTGGAGGGAGAAATGTGTTCTTCAGGGAAGAAGATTAAACTTCATTCCCAAATATTGTCCTCGGAAGCTCCAGCATATCTAACTTCAGGACAATGCTGCAGTGTGTGCACAGACCTTTTGTTGTAATAATTTTCCTTTGTTTCTATGGATAAGTTTTTTTTTTTTTTTTAAAAAAAAGAGATTGTGGTCTCTTAAAGATTGCATCATCTTTACACCAATTTCAGAAAATAAATCTATGTCAAAGATAAACCCCATTTTATTGCCAAGGAAACAAGAGTGGTAGTCACTCTCAGGTTAGAGAGAATCCTTGATAACACCTTTGATAGATGTGCTGAGTTCCTCAGCAGAAAAAATGGGGAGGAACAAAGACATATCCAGTCACGAAAAGATAACAGTTCATAGCCAGCTCACAGAGCATGAGGAGTCCTGCTTCTTTTTTTACTTACTTTCATTTTTTTGTGTCAGTTGTACTTCTTTAAGTTGAATACTTCATTCTCTTGCTCACGCATGTACATTTCCTGTCTGATTTATGTGGTGTTCCTTCTTATGCTCTTTCTTTTCTACATCTATTTTTATTTTGGTTATTTTTAATTAATACTGTCATTTGACTCTGAGATTAAAATCAGTAGTATCCAAAGCAAAGCTGTTCTGTTCCTGTGTATTAGACAAATTAAGCAGTTTTTGTGATTTAGTTTTGTAAGTGCAAAACTGTAATACTGTATTTGGTGACCTGAAACCTCTTATCTGGCTTCAGGAGCCCTTCTGGAGAAGTGCAGATCCTGTGGATCCTGTGCCATGTCTTCCTGGCTATCACGGGTACTCTGGGGCTCTTCCAGTGGCACTGTGTGTTTATGGTTAGGTAGCTGAATCCCATTCAAATTGCTTTTAAGCAGATTTTATTGACAGTAGTGTTGATGGCAGTGGAACTGATGGACAATAGCATTTTTAACACTGCTATTTAGGAGTGAGCTGAACACAATGAGACTGGGAGAATAAGCTATTCTTTACTTGGCAGGCATGAAAAGCTTAGTATATGTCTATAATTTACTGGAATGCATGTGGGAATCTGGTTTCCCAAGTAAGAACAAGTAGATATATGATACAGTGGCATCCTTTAAGGGTCTTTGCTGAAGTTACACAGTTGTTTTTCCACGTTAAGAGGCCAGCAGTCAAAGGACTGTAATTACTAGAAAGTATCTTGATTCCTGCAAAGAGATTTCATGTCAGAGGTAGAATTGCACAGATGGGCTAATCCCTAGTCAGGTATTTTTTGGAAATTTTCCTTTTCCTTTTCCAGGTATTGTTGCTTATTAAAATACCTAGGAGCCAGATTCAAATCCTGTCAAGGGGAGTGTTGGACAATGCCTTGATGTGGATCAAGACTGGAAATACGAGTTCTGTTTGACATGCCATATGTAGTGATAGAATTGCATGCTCTTAATGTTTAGTGTTAAGGTATCAGAAACGCAAAATAGCATTATAAATGTACATTCATTGTTTGAATGTACTTTTTTTCTAACTAGACACCATTTTGTTTCATCATTTTATCGTTCTGATGGCATTACTTATGGTTGCCTTTTCCTGTATCTTCTCCCAAAAAGGTTTAGAAGTCAAAAGAAACAGCATTTTCTTAGGTGTCTCTGAAACTCTTTAAAGAAAATAAAGAGCTCTCTTTTTAGACAGTGGGAGCATTTCAGTCAAAACTAACTTTGTCAAACATAACAGATGACCGAGATTTTAACTGCACTTTCAAAAGGCAGCTTTGTTGATAATGTGAAAGTTAAGCAATTAGTTTGCTTTCCAGACTTCTCAGCTGTTATTCACAAGGAAAGTATTGTGAGAAATTCTACTCTTGCCTTTGACCCTTTCCTTCACACTTATAAATACATGAAAGTGAAAACCAGTGTTCTCTGTTCTTTATAAATTTTTCACTTTAAAGCTCTTTTAAGAATAACCATGAAAGATTCCATGTAATGGTTTATAAATATAGTTTCTCTAATACTTCTTTTTTGAGAAGAATAAAAAAAAACCATTGTGGTTACATTTGCTTCAAAAGTTAAAACTATTTGCATTGAATGCCTGCAGTATCAGTCTGAAGGAAAAGTAGTCTGAGGAACATTTTACAGCTAAACAGTTTTTCTTACTGTAACTCTGAACCTACAAGCACAGTAATCCATCCAGCAAATTTCAATTTATGTTGCCTCTTCTGGTACAGAAAAAGCAGGAATTGTTGCAACATACGATTGTATTCAGGTTATGTCTTTTTTTCTTTTTTATAAATTCTCACAGAAAGGATGGGTATTTGTCCCACCCTCCTGTTCATACATTAAATGTGTGAAGACTTTGAAGTCCAGGATTTATATTTTTTCAGCTGAGAGGTGGTAAGTGGAGGGTATAACTCACTGAAATTAGTTTGATAGCATGGTCATTTGGCATTGAGTCACTCAAGACAGCTGAGTGGTGGAACCACTGAGATAATTAATTCATCTGTTAAGGACGTGCTGAAAAGCTTTTCTGAGACAAGTCATCTGAATTTGCCATTAAAAGGTACCTATTTCTTACTGTTGTCTGCTCACACTTAGTAATTATAAGTTTTAGAAAATTTGCTGAAAGTAATTCTGTCCTAAATTAGGCACTTTAACTTTCAGTGTAGTGTGCGGAGAGAAAGGATAATGCAGTGCACCAAAGTCAGACTCCTGGAGATACTTTTCTCCATTAACAACAGAAAGAGCCTAGGGCCAGGAGACTCCTTACTGTCTATACTTAAGTGGAGTGCATTTGAGTGGCTGGACTAAATCCACAAAGGTATCAAAACACAGCTTCCTTCCCCTTGACTGGGACACCAGAGGTAGGAGCCTAGCTTTCCTGGGCTCCTTTGTGGTCAACAGTGAGAGAAAGGTGCTTGCAGGTGAAGATTAGCCTGCTTCTTCATCTCCTACCTCAGTGCCTCAGTTGGTACCTGAAGTTAGACAATATGAGTTGAGGTATCAAGTCCCATCGATTTCAGTAGGAATTGGGTTGCCATTGTGAATTTGGGTATTAACAGACATATTTACTATCTTTAAATATTTTGGTTTCTAACATCTATGTTCAGACTCCTTGTGCAAATAGAGGTTCAGTTAGGAATCTGCTTCTCTCTGTTGGCTTTGTGGGGTGCCCTACAATCCTGACTTACTTATTTAGCATAGGTTCCTACATCAAGTCAGTATGAGTTTCATCCTTTTGTGAACATGGCTTTTATTTTCAGTTTCCATGCTTGCATATAATACTTCCTTACCTGGTAAGTATCAGTGGTACTGGAAGGATAAAATACATTCAAAGGCTTGTGACCCAGCTGAGTATTAGAGATGTCTTTTAACAAAAGTAGCTAGTTTTATCTCGTTTGACCTGCCCCACGTCATTTTCATTGATTCTTATCAGAAATATTTATGCTGAGGAATAGTATTCTGTTGAAACAGGATGGGATAGCTTTGGCAGTTTTTCAGTTAAGTACCAATTTTGATCATGGGTATTCATAAAGCTCTTTTTAATTTTCTATTTATTTATTTTTAGCATCATTATGAACTTCAAGGTATTCCTGTTCCTTGCTTCATACACTTGCCTCTTTGACAGAATGTGCTGTGTCCTCTACTCTTTGTAGTAGCCCAACCACTTTTGTGGCTGCTTTGTGAACTAGAGTGGGAAACTAACGCTGGGTAATTTTTCCTTCTGTATTATATTTAAATTGGATACGTTCCCTGATCTGCTTCATGGAGCAGCTGTGCAAACAGTTGCGTGTCTGTCTGGTACTGTAGCCAAAGACTTGTGAAACCATAACCTAAGTCACAGTGCTTTTGAGCTACTTCCAGTGCTTATAATAAAAAGGCAGCTATGATTACAGGTCTGTCATAACTTCTTTTAGCAATCTTTCTTATTAGAATAGATACATTCATCTCAAGATGTAATTATTAACTACATCTGTTTCACTGTAACTCAAATGGGCTATTTTAAGTTCAGGGAAGGGAAGCAGTAGGGTAGTCTTGCCACGTCAAGTGCTTTGTATAACTAATGCTAAAATGTATTTAATTAAAAGGTTGACATAGTTTGTCTGTAGTATAGTATAATTCATACTGGATATCTATAATCAAGTAAATGCATCAGAACCGTATTCTACTTAATAAGGATTTGCTTGCAAATTTGTTGAATGAGTTCTGTACAGTGCAGATTAAAAATATAGTAGTATTTAATTAATATACAAACTTCTCCCAGGACAATAGACAGCAATAATTCTAGTATAAAATGTGAGTGAACCACAAATGAGATCTGTAAGCTACTTTAGAATTTCTGAACTGAACCTGAAATTCAGCAGAACTTAAACTGGAAATAAATGCTAAGGTGCATTGAAGTTACAGTGATGGAAGATATGACTAATATTTCATTTAAAGTATTTCTTCCATCCCTTAAAGTGGCATCCATCTTAAGAAAATAAAATTATTAAGTTTAGCACCTATCTCAGCTTAAAGGCAATAGAGATCTGGTTTATCCAACATAAATATTCAAATTTAAGGTGTAAGTAATAATTCAGAAGACAGTTATGAATCAAAGGAAAAAGGGAAATGTTTCCTTACTTTTGTAGCTGACCAGCAAAATCACAGAAGTGGGAATTAATCTATAAGTTAATATATATTTAGAAATTAGCCCAAGTACCAGCAATTCTTTGCTTTGACTTTATTTCTGTTCTATACATTTCTTTTCTTTTAAGTCTTTCCCATCCAACTCTTGGTGCACATATACTCCAGACATTCAGTGCTGGGAACTTTTGCAGAACCTTTTGTACAGATATATGTTAAGTATCTTCATTTTTTGCATCAGGATATGAGAGAGTCCTTGTATTTTCCTTTTATCAGTAAATAAGCATACATACATTGTCCTTGGTCAAGGTATATTGCATAATGTGTCTGTCAGTAGATTTGTAATAATCCTTAGTAACGTTGTACTGTGAGTCTGCTTGGCTTTAGTGCCATTAGTGTCATTGTTTTCGTAAGATTGTATTTCTTATAGATGAGGAGCGTGAAAGATGGTTTTTTGGGTTTTTTTTGCCAGGAGAGCAAGTATCCCACAAAATGTGGTGTAGGCAAGCCTTTTTCTAGAAAGATTTTAAAACTGAGGGAAACAGGCAAATGTTTATATTAGCTGCTGTTGTAAACATCCTTTGGTGGCAGGTCCTTCTAGATGTCTGTTGTCCCAAGAAAAGTCTCTGCTGCTTGCAAATGCACCAGCTCTCAGCTCTTTGCAAACAAAACTGTAGCAATTGAATAAAATGAGAAATCTGCAGACTTTTGAACAAAAAGAACCATAATTCATCTAGAGAGCACAAGAGTAAATTTATGTTGACAATTCTCAGTAAGGGAGAGGTGCAGCTCAGACACACGCTCATACGTGGTGACAGAGATGTGACATCACACCATGGCCATGCCTTCAGCACCTGGACACTCTCACCCAGGGTGAAAATACTGTGATCTTAGGCTCATGTTCATCCTCCCTCGCTTTAGTTTGAGCTGTATCTGTAGCTAACACATAGCCTGGAAGGAAGATTGAAACTGTTATTTACCCATGTTGCCTGATGTAAGAGTCTGAAGTGTTAAGAACCATTGTCTCAAAGCTTGCTTGGGTGTGTTTATCTGATAAGACTGGACAGCAGACCACTCTTCTGTCTGATAAGGCCCAAGGGCGGACCATTCTTTGGCTTATCAAGTGCCACTATCTTGCAAAGAGATGCACAAACTTGCTGAAGCTGCAGGCCATTCTTTGGCTTATCAGGTACCATTAACTTGCAGGGAAATGTGGGAACTTGCTGGAGCAGCAGGCCATTCTTTGGCTTATCAGGTACCATTAACTTGCAAGGGAACATGCAAGCTTGCTGAAGCTGCAGGCCATTCTTTGGCTTATCAGGCACCACCAAGAATGGGACACCAATTGATATCCGGGCCAGGCCACTTGCCCACCAGCAATACATATTGTGTGACTGGATGTGCAGGTGTGGCATACGTGATAACCAAACGTAAATGAGAGGGGAAACTCCCTCTCCAACATGGGATAAAAGACGGTATAACGAAACCTGAAGTAGGCAAAAAAAGAAGGGTCTGAAAAGAAGAAAGTACAACAAGGTCTGAAAAAGAAGAAAGTACAACGAGGTCTGAAAAAGAAGAAAGTACAACGAGGTCTGAAAAGAAGAAAGTACAACGAGGGCTGAAAGAAGAAAGCACAACGAAAGCAGAAAGAAGGCAGAAAGAAGAAGCTTTTCCACCCCCTGAAGAACTAAAAGAAGAAGAAGCCTTTCCACCACCGGAGAACTGAAGACTGAGGATCAACGGGACGCCGCTGGATCCAGGGTGGTGACTATCCTTTGCTTACCTCTCTGATCGCTTGCTTATTTTCCTCCTAATATTTCCTGCCTTTCCTATCGCTTTACTCTTTTATATTTACCTAATAAAACATCTGATTGGCGGCATATGACCTCGTTTGTGTCTTAATTTCGCCCTTGGGATCATCTCGAACCTTCCCCGAGCCTGACTATCAGGCCGGGTCGTAACACCTGAGCATTAGTATTTTCTCTGGTAATGTTTTGACTTGTGCCATGTTGTGCTCTCCAAAAACGTTCATCACAGAGACTAATCCCTAAAGGCCATTTGGGTGAGACTGGGGTAAGTGTGGCTGTGTTCACACTACATGGACCTCAGACATTACTGTCATAACACATTATGCTCTGTTATATGCTATGAAAAGGCACTGCAACTGGCTGTGACACACCTTCAGACACTTTTGAACAGAAAAAGATAATTAAGTGCTGATGCCATAGGGTTCACCAGCTAGTTGGTGGGCAGAGCCTGTGTTTCAGTGGTGGTACAGACCACCGAAAGCTGACCTGCTCTCCGGGATGCTTCTCTTCCTTCATTGGTGCAGAGGCAGTCTGAAGTGACTATGGTCTTCATTTAGGCACCCCAACACCAATTTAATGTGAGATCAACTCACTCTGAATTTTTATATCTAAACTTGCTAAGCTTTATGAAGACCTTCCTGAGTATATAAAAAGTGGAAGATGGAGTGATACTGGCACATTTTTCATGTCTGTACTTTCACTCTATCATATATAAGAGCTTTCTGGTTGTCTATAGAGGTCTGTACTTGAGGTATTGACTAAAGAGGAAAAAGTATCTTACTTTGAATATTGGTTTTTCAGAATGACAGCTGGAACTCATCAAACACATCAGGTTGACTTTAACATCAATTTCCAACATTTCCCACCTCCTCCTTCCCCCCAGAAAAAAGGCTCAATTCCAGTCACCTGTGCTAGAGGCAAGCTGAGATGCCTGTTTCTCTCCATTGATTGTGCAGGGTCTGAAATGACTAGCTCAAATGTAGTTGTCTAGACTGGAGGCATCTAAAATCAAGTGAGAGGGATCACATATGCTACATCTGGGCATAACTTTTTGTCATCACATTGGAAGTATTGTTGCCAGTGAGAGAAAAAAAAATCTGTTGTGGATAATACGGATTTGCACTTGTGACTGCAGTTACTATGATGTTAAATAACTTAGCAATATACCTGGGAACAGTTGCATGGTATTTGCCTTTATCTTTGTAGGTAGTTAAGGGGGAGTTATGTGAGAAAATGCTGAATGTCATAGGTAATTGGAGAGGAGCATTGAAGACCATTAGGGAAGCAGAGTCTTGTGAGGTCAGCAGTACACAGGTAACTGTACCAGTTGCGACTACCTAGGTAATGATATCAGATGTTCCAAATTTGGATATGAATATAGCAAAATAGGGACCAAAGGGGAAAACCTAGGGATAGGTTGTGTATGTGAGAGGAGGCTGGGGTGGAGAAAGGGAGACCCACCAGTGGCAAAAATGAGAGCAAAAAAATGTCAGAAGGGATAAGAAGCCATGCAATTCATGTGATGGATGGTGGCCAAGGGCACCTGTCAGACAGCCCCGTGCCAGGTCACTGCAGATGGAGCAGGACAGTAAATCAAAACCCCTTGTTCTGACCCTACCACAAGTCAAACTTCTGTAGCAAGGAGGACTGGATCAGGGGAACATCCTGTGTTTAATTTTTATTTCTCACAAGTCTTTCTTAAGGTTTGCAGCCTTTTTATTGATAATTCCCTTTTACAAATTTGGTACACTGAATTCTGATTTATTCAATGACTGGAAGTGGCCTGCCCCTGTGAACAATTATGCATTTATTCGTCTTGCATGGTAATATGTTACCAAAACCTCTCCTTTTTAGATCCCTATTACAAGTTTTTCTCCAAAGAATATATTCTATCTGCATCTAATACTTTCATCTAATTCCCATTCATTTACACTTTGTTTTATTGAAATGAAAGTGTAGCCTTTGCCCTTAACTATTGCTCATCTTGCTCTTAACAGTCTGAATGAAAGGCATTTATGCATACTTCATAGTACATTAAGAAGCCTTTCTTTTGTAGGGGAGTATTAATGTCTTCTATTTATTAATTTACAAAGCTATTCTAATTCTTTTGGGAAAATACGATCTTTTATTTTCATTACAGTCTTGCCAGATCCCTTTCTCTTCTGACAGCTTAAACCTCCAAGGAGAATATTGTATGACAAAGTAACATTTGTCTGGAAAACATTCTTATAGTCATTTCTTTCTGGAGTTTCTGATATTCTATATTTATTTGTCAGATGCAGGATGATTTAGAAACAATTTGGATCATAAGCTAATTGGTATCTCTGGTAACATTTTTATGTGTGTATGTGAGGTTTTAAATTTATTCTAAATTTTCAGGTTATTTATAGTAACCTAATTGCTTGTACCTTGGGAGTCCTAGTCACACAAAGAATAATGGTTTTGTAAGGATCATACCTTAAATAGTGTATGTATGGTTCTGCTTTGCATGTCTGGGGAGAATTCTTTACGTATTTGAAGCCATAGACCATTTATCTTTACAAAGGTTCATGAATACTTAGTAACAAAATGTTTCTCTGGCATCTGGCATCTTTCTCTTTCTTCTGAAATATTATATATACTAAAAATGACTGTGGTTTGGCTGTTAATGGAGATTCATTTCATTTATCAGTTAACAGAAATCTCAGAGAGTAGCTAACAATTATTAAAGCCAAACAGGAGGAAAGAATCTGATTTTACATACGATATATATGTACAGGATATATGTGCAAGAAGGTCTTGCTTGGATTGGGGTACACATATAACCTGTGTGTATGTATTTTGTTGGCTTTAGTTGCACAGTGTTGGCAGTTGATATAAAAGGTTGCTTACTATCATACACACAAATCCTGACTCTTTACCTTAGATCTTCCCTGTAAGATAGACCCCTCTGTTTCAGTGGATTTCTAGTTTTTGTTCTGTCCCTTTCAACTCATAATGATTAAACAAAGTATGTTTTAGCTCAAAGTTTCATTGTTTAGAGATCACGTCAGTTGTTTCCACAGAAGGCTAATGAGGCCATTTCCAAAACCTTTATTATTTTTAGAAAACATTTTTCCTGAGATGATAGTCAAATTTGCACAGTGAAAGGAAGCAGTGCTTGAAGATGAGCTGACAGCAGCAATTGGGAGTTAGCTTGTTTGCTCAAAATTCATCTAAGTTTGTCTTATTTTTTATAGGTTAAAAGGCATTCATTCATATGAAAATATCATACTATGAGTGTTCCTGTTTATAACAGAAGATATAAACATAAGTGATGCTGCATGTTAATGGAAATCTGCTCAGTGAAGTCTGACAAGTTACAGTTATTACAATATTTTCCAGTTACTGTGGGAATGAATTTGGACTGATAGACAGGGTTTCTGAAACCAGTGATAGTGTGACCCAGTTGCTGTTAACATGAGGCAGAAAGTAGTGTAGCTGTCCAGAAAATATTGCAGAGGAATGAGGGTGGTGGGGAGGCAGCAGATTGTAGTTGAAAATAATATGAAATTTGATAAAAAATATGAGGACTTTTAGGTGTTGATACAGAAGAAAGGGGAACTTTGTTTTCGTATTAAGGTTTAATCCAAGGAGCTTGAGGAGCTATAAGGAAATTGATGTCAGAACTGAAAAGTCTTGTTGATTTCTATTTTCAGTCTTCAACACACTTTTCTTCTGTTGGAAATCCACTGCAATATTTTTCAGTGATTTACAGGATACTCTTGTTCTGGAAAGCTGGTTGCTATTACCAGTTAATGAAAGTATGATCAAGTGCTGATATGTATTTTAGAACCATGTAAAATAACATGTGAGAAACAATTCTCCGTGTCTTTGTACTGAATCAAGTACTGTGATTTTCTGACAAAACTACAGCTGAGACTCTGTTAATATAAAAGATGGACAAAACATTAAAATTTAAAATTACCTGAGGTTTCTCAGTGTAAAATACCATTTTATTTATAGATTGATTTGCAATTTCAACCTTGTAGTTTGAAAAGAAGATAGTCTGTTCTTTTAATATGGGAGCACAGGTTATAGCTGCCCTGAGGGAATTCATTAAGGGCAACTTATGTAACCAGCCTTGCATCAAACAGTGTAAGGAATTATCAGTGCAATGCAGAACACTTTCAAGAAACAAACACTTCACATCAAAGTGTAAAGTGAATCTGGATATTTTCATAGAAATGCTTAACACTGTGCTACTACATTGAGTAGCACATACTAGCACTGTTCTGCTACATTTTAATATTTTATTGCTTCCCTAGACTGTTGTTTTATGTTTTTTTTTTTTTTGTAGGTTTTTTTTGTTTGGTTGGGGTTTTTTTTTACAAATAAATTCAAGAAGAATGTGTGGCCTTGAATTATGTGTTGTAAAGTTTTATGTAATTGTATGAAAGCTACATATAAGAATATATTGGCTCCATAATAGACTTTTACTTTGGGTTTCAGCTTGTTCTGTATGCCACCAGGGCTAATATAATTTCTGTTACTGTCCTGGTTTCGGCTGGGATAGAGTTAATTTTCTTCCTAGTAGCTGGCATAGTGCTGCGTTTTGGATTTAGCATGAGAATAATGTTGACAACACACTGATGTTTTAGGTGTTGCTAAGTAGTGCTTACACTAGTCAAGGACTTTTTCAGCTTCCCATGCCCTGCCAAGTGCACAAGAAGCTGGGAGGGGGCACAGCCAGGACAGCTGACCCAGACTGGCCAAAGGGCTATTCCATACCATATGATGTTATGCTCAATATATAAAGTGGGGGAGTTGGCTGGGGGGCAGCGATCGCTGCTTGGGGACTGGCTGGGCATTGGTCAGCGGGTGGTGAGCAATTGCATCCCTTGTTTTTCCTGGGTTTTGTTTTCCTCTCTCTCTCTTGTTGTTTTCCTTTTCATTGAAAAGAAAAAATGTATTTTATGTAAAAAATAGTGGTTCTGAGCTGTTTCCACTCAGTGCTGAGATATTGAGTTTGTGATAGTTCTATGAGTATGTCAGTTCAATGCCCCATAGTGGTCAAAAAGACAAATAGAGTTAGGAAAGGGGGGAAAAAAACTCAAAACAAAACAAAGAAGAAAACAGCATTAGGATACTAAAGCAGAAAGCTGTAGTAGGCTTGCATTTTGAAAACCTTTCAGCTCTTTTCTAGCCATCTCAAAATGGATGCTGTAGACTGTAGAAGTGAAAAGGTTCAGAGAGGGAAACAAGGTAGTCAGAGATGTGGAAAGGCATCTCTATGAGGAATGACAAAGTAGTTCTGGAATAGTCTTTAATAACAACTCTTTGGCCTAGAAAATGGATTAACAAGGAAGAATATGATAGAGATGTCTAAAATCCTGAGTGGCATGGAGAGGATAGAGAGATCGATTTTTTTTTTTTTTTTTTTCTTCCCCTCTCTCCTCCAATACAAGAACGAAGGAGCATCAAATGAATGTCTTAGAAGGAGGTTCTTCTCACAACACATAAATTGTGGCACTAATGGCATCAGGATGGAGTGGCTGCAAAAATTTTACATCAGTTCACTTTCACAGAGTAGTTCACCAGTAAATGCAAAGTTACCACCTCTGTCTAAGGAAGACTTTGAGTCTCAGATGGTTGGAAACTGGGAAAGAACTCTGGAGAATAATTGCCCTATTTTATGAGTTTCAGTAGTGATCTATTCCACCACCACTTCAGACACGATATGGGTGTAGCTGCATCTTTGTTCTGATCCTGTCCATACAGTATTATAAGCTGATGCAATTATTTCCTTTACTTGATATGTATCATAAAATTACATAAACTTTAAGTAGATTAAGGGTAAAATTAAGGTAATGACATTGTACTTTTAAACTCAACTATTTAAAGACAGGAGAATAAAAATCCCAAACTATGCTAATTTGACAGTTCTTTCTTGTAGAGAATCATTAATACATACTTTTTTATTTAGTCATTTTGAATAAAAATTGTCATTAAGTACAAAAGAAAAATTTGGATATTCATTATATAATTCTTTACACAGTGTAAAAAAATATTTTCCATCAGGGATTTGTAATTATTATATCCAACAGAATAACTTCTTTTAGCTATCAGCACCATTACCTTTTGTCCAAAACCCAGATATTTTTGCTTTCTATTCTAAAAGGCAAGCATGCAAAATCTTGTAAACTCTAGCTAAGCCTTGTCTATTCTAGTAACAAGGTATGTAACATCTTGCACTGGCATGTTGCCAGTATTTGTCAAAAAATTTTTTAGAAATTTTAGTAAATTATACTCATAATCACAATATGGAGGATTTGTTAATATTTACTTTGAGTGGGTATTGATAAATACTTTTGGATTTTCATACTGAAATATTGATTGGGGTATGACGTAAAAAAAGTCAGTTTGATTTGTTTGTGGGGTCAGATCAAATACTATGTGCAGCCCCTACTTGCAAATCAAGTTCTACAGTGCCTAATGTTTTTACTCTGGTACTTAGAGAAGAATCTTGAATGAAGATTGCCTTAGGGAGCTGAGAATGCTAATTTTGGAAGTGTACGTATTGATTTGAGACTGCCTTGTATTTTTCACTGTGTGGTTATAAGATACCAAAAAATATGAAAAGGTGTATCTGATCCCTTTCCCTTTCAAAGTATTATTGGTAAACTCAAAGTAGCAAGAAGATGTCTCAGTCTAATAAGATGAAGTTTAGACTTCTCTATTGACAGCAGAAACCTTCATCTTTTTTTTAATAGAAAACCTCACTATTCTTTTTAAAGAAAAGCAGAGATACTGAGGGGAGGAATACCTGATATTCTGCTTTATGGTTGAGTGCCCTAACCTTAGACAGCAGATCTCCCTTGTGCTTGTACTTTCTGTTCCATGAAGCTCTTGTTCTTTTCTGAAGCTCCATCCAAAAAGGGAAGGGGACTTTTCACTTTTCCTCCCTCACTTTTTCCTTGCCTCTACAAAGGTTAGGGGTAGGAAATTAATGTAGGTTTTGTCATCAGCTTCACTTGAAAAAGATTTTATCTGTTATATCAAATATAATGTGGTTTTCTAATAGACCTGTAGAAAAACAAAAAGCGGTGGCTTCATAAGCTGGAGCTGTTTTTCTTGTAATATGATTATTAGCTTATACATTGAAATACAGTAATTTTAAATATCAGTACTATGAACTAATTTTCTACTGATGGTTTTAACAAGAATAACTTGTTTTCATAATCATGTAGAATTTGTTTGGATCCATATCCTTGCCTTAAATAAATGTAAAATGGGTAGTCAGATACAGATCTCATGTATTATTTTTGCAAAATAGAACATAATAAACAAAGAACCCCATTAGCTTGTTACTGGGAAAGGATAATTTATTCTAGGTGAAGGATCATTTTTGTCAGCACAGCTTTATGGGGAGGATCACATGCCAGATGTTGAACTTACACATCTTGGTGATCTGGGCAATATCCTTTAAAGCTCATAAAACTCTTTCCTTGGAAAAGCAGGAGAGTCTAATTATTCTCTTCAACCTCTACATCAGCGACAAGTGAAGCATTTCAACAAAGGGCTTTTTTTCTGTGTAAAAAAGCACTTTCCAGAGCATAAAGCAGAGTCAAAGCGCTCCTCACCAACATCTTTATATGACTGTCTTAAGATGGAAAAACATTTTAGCAGCATATGTACAAAAAAGGAAAGGAAGACAGAAGCATTGCATTTTTATTAGTAAATTAGATAGTCCACAGCTCCTTCAGTTATGATAGAAAATGACTGGAGCCAACCAAGCTGTTAGGAGATTAAATGGAATCAAGATGCCATTTATGTTCCTTTGAGTGGAAAAATCATTATTTTCCTATGAGTATCACACTTGTGAGAACTGCACTGAAAAATGGATTTAATTTTCTTTCAGTTTAAGTGTCTTTATGTTTGCTACATGCTAATTGGGAAATTGCAGTGTAAGTTAAAACTAAATTATGTTTCTTTAAAATAAGACGTAATCAAGCAAAATATTTATGATTTTAACATATGTATAATTTTTGAAGGATTCATTTTAGAAATTTAGAATTAAATTTATCTTCTTTAATGTTTCTGTATTCAGTTGAGGAATAATTTCATGAATTCACATGGAAGTCAATCACATGTACACTTAACATAATTTACACTTCATATATTTCACTAGACATTTTAAAAACAGAATATGGTAGTGATACGTCATGTTACAACGATTTTTTGGATTTACAAGCATTGTGTGGAGTACATACTACATTAATGTATTTTTTATCATAAATACTTAAAACTAAAGTACACTTCCAAAAATTTCAAAGGATCGTTTTGGTGAATGATACTTTCTCTTGCATTTGTGTGCTAATTTACAGTGTTGTAGGTGCTTATAACAGTTAAGCCAGGTATTATTGTGAATTAACAAGATTCTGTACTGTAACAAAATCTGTCAAAGCATGATTTGTCTCTTTACTATGTCAGAGGTCAGTAGATGCTTAATGAAAAAAAACAAGATGGCAAATTAGAATGCATTTGGATTGCTAATCTCATGCTTTGGTATATTTATTCTTATTTCCTTACCTGTTATTCACTAAATGAATTTTGTTTCATCCTACTGGCTATATCCTGTGCATGTCCCGTGTTTAACTAATTTTATTGGGTAGGGTACATATCTTCTTTTTTCTCTTAGTGGTCAGTAGTGACCTGTTTCCTTTTTAATATATTTCAGTTATTTTATTTAAAGTTAGCCCTGTATGTTAAGATGACTTCTCTGAAATGAGAATTAGAAACATAATGCATTGTCTCCCAAATAAGAAATGACCAGTCTCCCCAAATTTGATTTGTTTACACATTAAAAATTCTCTTTTTCCTTGAAAATTAAATCTAAGAATTTGAAGATATAAGCTTCTTACTTTCTTGAGCACAGGGAGTTAATGCCATGCTGCTTCTTCCCTGAACAAGGTAGAGTTTTTTTACACTGCTACAGCCACCACTAGTGATACTGTAAGACTTAATCAGTTTGATTCAGAATTTCAGAAAGTGGGTTTTGGTTATAGAAAGTAAGTGGCAAATACTTATGGCAAGTAAGTGGAGATACTTAATACAAAGTTCTGACTAAGGCACCGAAACTCCACAGAAGATGGGAACTCCAAAATATTTTTCTATTCAGGAATTTCCAGCATTTACTCAAGATAAGTTATTTTTTGTGGGTTGCGCAGCAGAAGAACTTATCTAATAAGTGTTAATAAAACATTTGATCATTAAATATTAAATCATTGTACAATTCAGAGGTTTACACCTAGCCCCACCATTTGCATGGGGTCTTAGTCACTTACTGCTGTTTCTGTGAATCACCTTTCCAAAGTCAGGGACCTAGCTTTTAAATATTGTGCGGGTTAAGTTAAAGATGTGTCATGGTTTAACCGCAGCCAGCAGCTAAGCACCACACAGCTGCTCACTCACTCCTCCCCAGTGGGATGGGGGAGAGAATCAGAAGAGTAAAAGTGAGAAAACTCATGGGTTGAGATAAAGACAGTTTAATAGGTAAAGCAAAAGCCATGCATGCAAGCAAAGCATAGCGAGGAATTCATTCACTACTTCCCATCGGCAGTCAGGTGTTCAGCCATCCCCAGGAAAGCAGGGCTCCATCACATGTAACGGTTACTTGGGAAGACAAATGCCATCACTCTGAATGTCTCCCCCTTCTTTCTTCTTCCCCCAGCTTTATATGCTGAGCATGACATCATATGGTAGGGAATATCCCTTTGGTCAGTTGAGGTCAGCTGTCCCAGCTGTGTCCCCTCCCAGCTTCTTGTGCAGCCCCAGCCTACTTGATGGTGGGGTGGTGTGAGAAGCGGAAAAGGCCTTGACTCTGTGTAAGCACTGCTCAGGAGTAACTAGAACATCCCTGTGTTATCAACACTGTTTTCAGCACAGATCCAAAACATAGCCCCATACTAGCTACTATGAAGAAAATTAACTCTGCCCCCGCCGAAACCAGCACAAGATGATTAAGCAGTTTCTCTGAATTCATCATCATTGTATGTTTACTAATGGTTTTGCACTTGTCAGTCCTGACGTGTGCTCTATCCAAGTCCCAGCTAAGAACTTTAAGTCTATGAAAATTAAAGCTGTGTTTTTATTAATTAATCAGTTAGAGAGGATCAGGGCACATGCCTGTGTTCTGGAATTGACTGTCTATGTTGTTTAATTGTCAGAACAGTCCCTTGATTGCTTGTTAGCCATGCCATCTAGCACAATACCAAAAACTTCCTGTGTATAATTCTGTAGTTAGTATGGGTCAAGGACATCTACTTTTGGCAGTCAGCATGCTGTTTTGGAGTGGATGTGGGTCATTCCACGTAAATTGTCTTCAGTGACAAAGGACAGTCACAGGTGTGTTTAATTTATTAGTAGAGATGAAGCTTAAGAGTCACAGATATTTGTAGACTTGAAGTTCTGGAAGTTACACTTACATCACTGATCAATCTGTTCATAGTCTGCTTTTAATAAAACATCATTATAGCAGCACATAATAATTAAAATTCTTAGAAAGTTTAACTACTAGCATTTGCATTTGGGGTTTGTTGGTGGTTTTTTTGAACCACAAGAGGTTTGAAGCCATATTTTAATATTATGCTGAACTGTGCTTTCTTCTTGCTTGTGATATCTAAAGCAAAAAGCTTTTATGTGGGATTTTTATCAGAAGCTGCATCTGATTAGCAATAGTGCTAATGCGAATCTCAGATTAGGCCTTGTCGTCTTTGCCCTTGCTCTCTTGACTCACTGTGGTAGAAATTGTCTGCAACAATGAAATGCTCTAGTTTTAATCTTCCCAGTAAGAATCAAATGATCAAACTGCTACCAAGCAACATCTTGGTCAATTGAGTAAGTCTCCTAGACTTTGCAAAAGAATGTGCTGGGCAAATGTGAAGGGTTCACAAAGCCACTTAATAGCAAACTGCTTGCAGAGCTGTTCATTATTGTTTGAAGGAATCACTTCTGAAATATAGTGGTCATATGCGTTGTATTTCATAAAGGCTTTTAAAACAGTCCTCAATCCAAAAGTGAGCCTGACATTGTTCAGAAAAGATTTGTGAAATAGCATGTTATAAACCACAGCTCAGAGTTTCAGTAACTTCAGTGGAATCCTACTATCATCCAGTTCTAACGTAAAAATGATTAAGTCTTAAACTTAATCCTAATGAAAAAGTAGTTCATTAGCAATAGCACTACATTATATCTGCCTCAGAATTGAAGCGCCAGTCATGGCTGAGAAAAATAGGGGAACAATTGGCTTGGTTTTTCTGGTAAGTTCTTGGAAGTCCAGTAATTTCTATTTATTTAGTTAATGCATATTTAAATTATTTATAATGATTTAATTATTTCTCAGTAATTAAATGATGACTTAGGTGATTCTTGAGCCTCTTGGGAGGCTAGAATCTGTCTAATGATAAGTTACTCTGCTGTCTTTGCCAAAGAGCTAGAAAAATAGAAAACTTGCATTGCAACTGAGAGTGTGAAAAAACAAACATGAGAAGTACTTTGGCTTTCCATCACCTCTGCAGTGTGTCTAAAAAGAAAGATATTCTGTTCTCCAGTGAAGTTAGCTGAAGCATTGGGCATGACTCAAGAAGGATGAAGTTACACATTTTATTTATAATCAAAGGATGTCATCTCTGAAATGAGAATAAAGAAAAACATGGAAGTGAAAGTATTTCCACTCACATGAGGGAATGTTAATAGATTCTCCAGGTGTATAATAGCAAGAACATAGGCATTCTTGAAAATAATTATGTACTTTAGAGCCTGTAGGACTTAGATGATGTGGCTTTTCTGTTTATTAGCTTCTTTATAACATCCTTGTGGCATATGTATTGCATAATTGTAGAATCTCAACATTTTATCAGAGCTTACTTTTTTTAATATTCCTATATAATTTACAATTAATACTGAAGCATAATACTCAGAAAATACAGTCTAACCAACTAGAAGAAAGTGTAACCAAATAGGGTGAAGTTCATAAAACAATATTTATGCTCACAAATTGATCCTAATTATCTCAGTTGATAAAAAGTGACTGAACAAGGAGATTTTCATAAAGATTATTTTCATGAGATATGTTTACACTGTTAAAAAAAAATCAAACCTGCTGATAAAGCAAATAAAAATTTGCCAATGATAAAAAAACGTAAAGAAAATAAATTTGCTTCTTTAACTTGGGATGAGATTACAAGGAAAAAAAAGTGTGAGTAAAATTAGTTTAATCAGGTATTGTGACCTCAGTCCTTGACTGCCTGTCAATACTACATGCAGAGAGACGTGACTTAAAATGTCTTGCTTGTTTTCTTTGTACTTGAGATATTGAGACAATGTGTTACTGTCACCTGCACAGAGTAATCTCTACCCGATTCATCTCGTCTTATTTCTGTACATCTTTGACAATGGTTGAAGCAGGGATTTCTGTCACTGTTAAACACTGTAGAAGAAACACGGAACTTTGCAGGAGAGAATATCAGGTACCTGAATTATATCTATTTCACCTCTCAGCCTTGAACCCCCAATTTATTTGTAAGCTTTGTGATTAGTAGCAAAACTTGGACATAGCCGATATAGGATAAATGTGATTCCTTGTATTGTAAATGAAATTTCTGGAATTAATGATTTAGGTTACCTAGTTGTATGTACTTCATCA
Source organism: Theristicus caerulescens (assembly GCA_020745775.1). NCBI lineage: Eukaryota > Metazoa > Chordata > Aves > Pelecaniformes > Threskiornithidae > Theristicus > Theristicus caerulescens. Next base: position 77,754,529 of record CM036559.1, on the reverse strand, counting down.
TGACATGGTTATTCTTCTATATGCATATAAAATCTCTCATAGCTTACTAATATTAAATGCAATGTCTAAGAGTTGACATTTCACAAGTTATTTTCTCAGGTATTGCTGTAGTTGTCTTTGTCCTTCCACAGGCAGAGTCATGGGGTTTTTTTCCCTTCCTATCACCTTCTTCCAAAGAATCATTTCTCTCTTTACGTGGAAGAAAGGCAGTTTCAGTTCATGTTACATCCTCATTCATATTGCTTCTAAGAACTTCCAAATTATTATTGCAATCTTATGTCAAATTATACCACAAAACAAGAAGCAGAAAAAAATATGAAACAGACATCTATCTGTTTTGTGAAAAGCAATGAGATACAATTCCATTGAATAGTATGTAAGCATTAAGATGTATGTAAAACATTTTGGAAGCATTTTGATATTACTAAAGGATGTACTAATCTGAAGGCTTTTTACAGGGAGCTTTTAAAAGCCAGTTGTAATCTAGTATTAATAGATGCAATATACTTGGCATCAAATATCACCTAGTAATTTTTGCATTGACACTTGTAACTTTTTTTTGATCTATAGCATATCTTATAAAGAGATTTCCTCTCTTGAATTAAAAACTTCAAATGTTGAAGGATTCATGGTATTCTTTAAGTAAGTTACTTCAGTGATTAATATCCTCAGTTCTGAAAAATGTGTACCTTATTTCTGATATAATGTAGCCTAGTATTAGCTTACATTCACTCAATCTTGTTTTGTGGTGCTTACTGTCAGGCATCTCTTGCCCATGTAGGTCAGGGTAAGAGATTTCCTAGGCATCTTTTTGCCTGGAAAATCTGTGCAGGCAGTCTTGAAGATTCTGTACTTTTGCCACCATTTTCAGGTGTTTGGAATTCTGTTCGATGTGCATTATACATGAGGAAATAAACTGTTGTTAATGCACTGGTAAAGAGTGTACTTAGTCTGTAATGAGTTACTGTGACAACTTAGTGCAAATGTCCTGCAACACTGACCCCTGTATACTCCTTAAATCTGAAGAATTCAGAAGGCATAGGAGTCACTATTCGTGTGCAGTTAGAGCTGTAAAAATATGGAAAAACCTATGGAAATGTATTATTCATGCTCATGTCATCTGTTGACTTCTCTTCTTTATTTTGGGCTGAACTTCTTAAATCTCTCATTATAAAGCATAGGTTATAGATTTGATTTGATCTTGTTGCTGTTTTCTGAATCCTTTCTAACTTTCTTGCATTCTCCTTAAAAAGATGGCATGGGATTTTAATACTGGTTTCACTGGTTTTGTATATGGGTGCATCAATTCTGACATACTACGCTTCCAAGGACTGGGTTATCCTTTGTAACCACACTGTCATAAAAGCAATCTTAGCTCAGCTGTCTGTATGCCAATATTCCTAGGTCCCTCAGTATCAGTTTAGTTCAAGATGTTGCATTACTTGTCTTATATTCCTCTGGCCCTGCATTTGACAGCTATATTTTGTCTTGGGTTGTGCAAATAACTGCATGTTACCAAAAGATCCAGATTTAGCTGTATGATTGGCCTCACCACATCATTATTTGTATCTCCACAAATTTTATGCCATCTGCAAATTACATCAGCAATGATTTTACCTTTCTTCTAATAAACACAGTTAGTCACAACACAGGATCTTAGAGAATCTAGTTAATCTTAGTGATCCAACAGGGATATTTACTCAATTTTTACTTCAAAGAGTGCTTGTTCTTGTCTTAATTATTAACGCAAAGATTTAATCTCATTTACCTTTATCAACTAAAAGATCTTGTGATCTCATTAAAAAATAGCAATCTTGCCAAGAAGACCTATTTTCCACAAAGTCATGCTTCTTGGAATTAATTGTGCTTGTATTCTGCACCTTTTAAGAACATTCTGATTTCATATTTCCAGAAATACTATATCATTTTGCCTGTAATCAATATCAGGGTAGTGTAAGTTATATGAATGAGCTCTTTATATATTTCTTTTAAATAATTGTTATCACAATATATATTTTTTTTTCAATCTTTCAGAAATTCTACAGAAGCAAATATTCCTTAAAGATCCAAATTATTTGTTCCAGAGGCAATTTGTAATAGCCTTCTATGAACACTATTTAGTTCTGTTCATTTAATAAAATGTAATACTTGCTAGTCAGCATAGTTATTATATACAACAAAATGTCTTTGTCGCTATATGGTTTCATTTTCTATTTCTGTAACAGAATTTTCCTTTTTCTGTCAGTTTTCTTGAAGGTCGCTAATACTTTTCCTTAATTAATGAATGTAAACATGTTTGGTGTTGCTCTCACAGGGAGGTCAGTCTCTCACAACAGGTCTGAGTTATTTTGTACTTCGTGTGGTATTCAATTTTGTCTAAATTTAGGTATCGATGTGAAGATCCATATGTGAGCTAAGTGTCCAGACTTCATTTAAAGTCACTGGAGAGAAAGAGGCACTTACACAGCAACATGTTTTACCATATCCTTTAGGAGGAGATGAATTGTGCTTTAAAATGCCAAGTTCTCCATATCATTTCTATAAGTACAGACTAGTATGATTAGTTCAGATGTACATATTTGCATCGGGGCAGATGAATCTTAATATCTCTCACAGTTTCCGTGTTTCTGGAAGAGGCTCTTTTTGGACCTACAGAATCATCAGAACTTTCCAATGATCAAATCATTTAATCTGTTTAAGAATGGAGTGAATTGTCTTCTGGAGGTCTCTCTTTCCCTTTATTTACTATAAAGTGAATGTGTATGACCAATTTAGATTAAAACAACTTTATTAAACAACTATATTAAGCTAGGTGAGATGAAATTCATCCTGTCCAACTGATTTCCATCAAGGGTGGACATAGTTTGTGCATTTTTTGCTTAAGACAGAGTTAATTCAAATGCCTGGAATGAAGGTTGTTCTTCCTTGAAAACCTAAAAATCCAACTCAACTAAAATTAGTCTAGTGGTAAAATGCAGCACAGCACACTAAGACATCAAGATCAAGAGGTGTCAGAAAGAGGAGAAATAAGTCAACAGCACTCTGCAAGTTGCTACCATAGTTCATGTTGTGGAGCTGCAAGGGTTTTCACTCTCCTTGCTGATGTTTAAGCTAGGAGGCTGGTATTTCCTGTAATCAAGTACTTTTTCTTACACTCTTCTTACTTTAAAATACTCAAAGGTAAAAGGAGAAAGTTGGAAGAAATCATCAGAGAGGGCAGAAGCTGGCAGAACGTCATTACAAGTAACTATAACAAGTAACTTTGATCTGCTGTGGTTGAAAAATAATTACGTGGTTACCACAGAGAGGAGAACCGCACAGTTTCACTTATCTAGCATATATGAAAAGATACTCTGACACAGGAGATACAGGAGATACAGCAGATATTGCATAGGATTCAGTAGCAAAAATAGAGACAGTGCCGTTTTAGAGGCCCCTATAACACCCTGTCTGACCACTAGCTGTAGCTTCAGAAAGGGTATTACAGGGCCTGTGTCATAACTGCCAGTCTCATGTGGAATTCACTCCTAAACCATCTTCTGTTGTCACTCAGTACTTTAGAGAACTGGACATACCCTCTTGGGACATTTTATTAGAGATCCATTTTCTGTTCCTCAGGACAGAATCAAATCCAACTGAAAAAAAATAAAGGGGACTGTGGCGACAGACTTTTTAGCAGGGCCAATAGTGATAGGACAAGGGGTAATGGTTTTAAACTAAAAGAGGGTAGATTCAGACTAGATATAAGGAAGCAATGTTTTACAATGAGGGTAGTGAAACACTGGAACAGGTTGCTCAGAGAGGTGGTAGATGCCCCATCCTTGGAAACATTCAAGGACAGGCTGGATGGGGCTCTGAGCAACCTGATCTAGTCGTGGATGTCCCTGCCAATTGCAGGGGGGATGGACTAGATGACCTTTAAAGGTCCCTTCCATCCCAAAGCATTCTAGAATTCTATGATTCTAAAGTCAGAGGTTGGCATGTAAAAACAGCATGCCAGATTTCATTTGGACATGCTGTAGTTACGCCTGTTGTATCAGTCTCTCCAGCCACACTAAGCAAAACTACTTAAGTGGTGAACTCCTATTAAGGATCTTATTGATATATTTTTATAGATTGCTTATAGATAGGGAATGAAAGTGTCCATTGATTATACTACTTTGCAAAGTGATACTGACAAAATTTAGAACAAAAATTATTCTTAGTGTTTCCCACTGTCCATGATAGATTCATTTGATAGGTCATTCTATCCTTCTGTGAGTTTTCTGGGACTGAGGTTTTGCAAAACCACATTTTATTGACAAAACTATTCTTTCTGGCAGGATGCTAATTTGTTTGGTACCATGGACAGAAATTTCTTTGCCAATCAAGGCTGTCATGCAGAAAGATGTCATTGTCCAGAATAACTCACTTTTCAATCTGAAAGTCTCGAAATAGTTAAGCAGGATATGGACTGAATGCTGTCACTGATGTCAAAGATCCATAAATACTTTCTGCACTTGAAACAGGCTAGGTTCATCATTAAGTACTGATAAATTTCTTCCTGTGTGCTACTTATCCCTGTAGTTTGAAGAATACCTCCTTTATTTATTAGAGGATTTAAGTGTGTGTCTTGGAGGTGTAATGATCTGAATAGCTTACTAAAAGTAAACACTTCTTATTAAATTACTCAATATCATCTTCTCTGTTAAAAATATTAAGTATTCTCTTTTCAAAATCTGATATTATATATGATGTAAATCATCACCTCTGCTATGATCTGTGGAAAGATTCTGTGTTATAGTGTGAAGAAGGAAAATATGAACAGCACATTGGCAGTATGCAATAGCCATGAAATTTAACCATTAAGTGTTTAAGTGATATTCAGCTCACTATCTTTCTTTAATCAGACTTGAGATATGTTGGCTGCAATGGCAGTATAGTATGTCTAGATTTTAAAAAAATGAAGTGTATGAGAGCAGGTACTGATTTTTGCATCTTACAGGTAGCTTTACCTGCTTGGTAATATAATATTTGAGGTAGGATTCTACTTAGAATGTAGATTGACAGGAAACAGGCTTTTCCCAGGACATTTTCATTTTTAATCAGCCCACAAATGATCTTGAGTCATCCTTATTAATAAATGTACTAAACATATACAAAATACAAATTTACAACATGTAAAAAAAATTTGGGAGCAGGTAATTTCAGGAGAGAAATTTGCAAGTTCTTTGCTTTCACTTCCACATTGGTAAATTTTTTATCTGCTACCAGTGATGTTTTATCTTTTCTAATGGTATTGAAGTTTTTTAAAGGATTCTTACAGTCTGTGTATATATCAGATTGCACCTTTGCCTGAAATCTTGATATGAATTCTCACGAGGTTCACAACTTTTAATATTTCTTGTAATATTCCTTATATCATTTCACAGTTTTCTTATCTGGCAGCAACCAAAGATTACAGACACTTAAGGCTGATATGCCCTACACAAAATTTCACATAGATGAGAAAATGCTGACAACTAACCTAATTGCAAAAATGGTTCCTGAATTTCACCTGAAATGTTTCTTTCTGTATGTTATTTCTGAAACTACATTCTTGACGTCGATAGAAGTTGTTTGTCCTGGTAATTTCTAGATTTTTATGATACAAGTTCAAAGGATCCACACTGTTCAATAGTTCATGCTCTGTTTTTTAGCTAAAGGTTGACATTTTGAAGGTGAGATCATCTTACTGCAGATTGTTGAAGCACCAATTACAGTGTAACTTAGTTCCCTTGCTCTTGAGCATCTTCCCTCAAGCAGATTTGCTCTCCCAGAACTCAAACATTACACTTTGGACTCAAGTGAGATTTGAGTTGAAAGTGTAAGAAATCGTTAAAGCAATCCAAAATTCACAGTTCAGGCTGCTGCAGCCTCATTTTATCGTCTTAACGGGTACTATACAGCAATAGCCTATAGTTAACTTTCCTTTTCTGAATGTATCTTGAAGAAAGAAAAATGATCATCTCTTGTATCACAGTTCATGTTTTTCAAAGTCCATCACCACCAGGGCTTTGAATAATGAAATAAATAAGGGACACTCATAAGTGGTTCACACAGGCACGTGAGGTTGTTATGAAGAGACGGGGCTATTCAGAAAACTGTGATCATGTTATTTAGAATCCCCATGACAAGGTAAATAGGAATTTATCAGAACAGTGACTCCCTGTAGGTGTAATTAGTGTTGAGATCACAGTAAATCAATTGCTGTCAGTTACTGACAAAGATAATTGCTCTCAACTGGAAGCTCAGGGAAAAGGTTTACTGTATTTACATGCTCTTGTTGTACTTCTTGGTGTTAAAGAGACCTCTGTTGCATGCTCATTAACTTAAGAAACATTAAGGACTTCGTCTTCACCAGGTAGCTATTTAAACAGAAGTAATGGCAGTAAAGCTTTGACTTAGAACCTGGTCCATGTAGTTCTTTAGAAAAATAACTTGCATTAGGAAGCTTATATATGGGGAAGGTAACTAAGATTACTTCTCACTTGGCAAGAATTATTCAACAAAATTATTTTTTAATTCATGTTTGTGGTCTTATTCTCTCATTTGTGTCATAAATTGAGGTTTTCAGTGCTATATGAAGTAAAAGAAATACAAGGATTTAGTCTGTAGAAGATGAAAGTTTTCAAATTAATTAAAAATCAAGTAATTAAGGGAATTTATGGTGTTTCATGTCACTCTTCTCTGACTACAATGCATTCTTGAGTAGCAAAAACAAACTTTGAAACCAATGAGATTTTTCAGTGGCGACTACAGGAAAATAGTGACATCTAATAGGACTTTGATGTTAGAAGAATTTGTTGTACAAAATATCTGGGAGGTTCTTTGATCCACTTGAAAAAAAAAAATCCAAAGAGAGTTAGGAGCACTCAATATCACACAAATATTAGTGCTCTCATTTCCTTCCCCTGTGCTTTTTCTTCTTTGTTCCAGATGGTTTCTGAATTTTGCGAGGTGGGATTTTTAGGAAATTCAAATAAAACAAAAGCTCTGTGTATAGCAGATGACTAAAATGAGGAAAAAAACAACCTAGGATTCTCATTTTATTTTACTCCTCATTCCTTTATTCATTGTGATTGAGGGGAAAAAAAAAAGAAGAAACACAAGAAAGGTTTCAACCCAAAGTAGCAAAATATTACAAATTTGAAAGATGGAGACATAATCCTTATTTGGTGGAAACATATAATTAAAATTACTTTAAATCTGCTTCATTTTTGTGATCTTCAGAGCTTTCAGTGGCTGTACAAATACTTAATCTTCAATTGGGTTGTAGGGCCACTGTACATCTGTGATTTTAAATCAGGCCGTATCTTCAGAATGTCCTTGATCTTAGAGGCAGCACATGTATTGGTTTTTCTTATTTAGCTTTGGAGAAATGATTTATGAATATGGCTATCTCAAGCCTGAATTAAATCTTGTTTAATTAAAAATTATCATTTGTTAACATGTGGTGGTATTTTTTATTAGTTTAAGTGATTACCTTGGGATAGTATTAGTTTGTTATGGAGTTTCTTATCTTCATTATAAATCGTGTTGCAAAACTTTGAGAAAAATCAAAATTTCTAAAATCCTTCCCTGAATTTTTTGAGATTATGATGGGTTAATAAGGGTTGATTCAGATTTGTGGAAGCTGTTCTATTTGCTCTTCAAGAAACTAAAGAGGAAAAAAAGGTTATAACTATTTTGACCTTTTTTTACCATCAGTCTGTATAACAAAGCAGTCTGTATAAACCCAGGTTTGTTACACGTCTTCCTGCCTAAGTTATATGAGAAAATAAATAATGATAGTAAAAAATGTCATTGCTGTGTATCAGGTAAAGGTGAACCTCCTGGAACATGATTGCAGAGTGCTTCTGATCTGAGAACAGCTGTGCATATCAGCTGGGGGAGTCTTCCAGGATACAGGGAAGGCCAAGCGGAGAAGGAGATATTTAGGAAGCAGTGAGTATACAGAGAGGGTAGGAAGCAAGAAGCAGGTATTTGGCCAGGCTGAAAAAATTACAAAAAGACTTTTCTTGAAGAATTGTTGTGGTGGCAGACCTTTCTTACCAGTTCTTTTTTGCTGTTCTGTCTCACTGAAGAGTTAGTCTATTTTAAAAAGTACACTGTTGTAGTAAAACAGAGGTATTGAGATTCAAAGCCTTTTGGTGTTTGCTTTATGGAAAAAGTACTGGCAGACCTGTCTCAAAACTCTTGCTAACTATGGGTCATCTCACTTTGCTAGAAGTCAGGTGTAATCTGTCTGCTTGCATAGTGGGCTCTATTTTATCCCACATAATTTCACCCGGTGCGCTATAAAAGAAAAATTCCTCATCAAATAAAGGGGCTTACACCATGTTGTTGCAAAACTGGCTTCAAATATTGTGTTGTCCCTACTAAATTTTCATCATTGTCAGCTGTGTGCTAGGTTATATATTCAATACTAAATTTGACAGTGCAATAATGCCAGTATCTTATTTTGTCCAGATTTGTAGCCTTTATATTTTTATGTTTCCCAGCTTCCCTATTTTCAATTTCAGTTCTTGCTGTTTGTCTTTTGATATTTTCTATGTCACTCTTAAAGAAGCTAAGAGTTAATCAGACTCTCTTACACATATCTGTGGCTTCGAGAAGCTATTGGGTGCACCCCGACCTGTGTAGTAAGGACTTTTAGAAGTATGATATGTTTTTATAAAATGAAATAAAGCCAAATGTTCAAATCTTTATGTTACCTTCTTTATATAGTCTATATACATACCTTTTAGATATGCTAGCAAAGGACCTGATATTTGCCTACTGTTCTTTTTCTGCTGACGCTGAATTATTGAACTGCTGGTTCTCATTCCTTGTATAATACAATGAACCTGAACCCCTGAACCCCTTCAACTCCTATAAGGCCGCACAGCACACAGCTTGAAGTTTTAATTAATAAAGTAACCTTGTGGAAGTGAAAAAAAGGTCACAAAAGAAATACAGTTTGCAATACAGTTTGTCTAATTTAAGATGCTAAGCTAGGCATTGTCTCGCTTCAGGTTTAGATTACTGGGCCCTGGGCGTGGGGATAATCTAGTCTCTGCAAAACTATGTGTTTCCTGTACAGTTAATGGAGACAGTGGCCTCAGGCAAACAGTCCAATCTGCCTAATTTCGGTTCTTTCTTCAGCTGAAAATACCAAATCCGTCTTGAGTGTTCAGGGTCCAAAAATATTCATTCTCCTTTGGTTTGCCATAGGAGTTAGAACCTGTTTCTGACATCAAAAATATTATGGAAAGTGTAGGTAATAGCTGTACCCATCCTGCCCCAGATGACACAAGTTTTGGGTGTTTTTCTAGGGATCTTAGGTGGCATTCGGATGCCTGTCTACCTAAACATGTATTGAAATGCCATTCTAGGCAGGAGAAAAGTGTAAATCTCTCAGAAATAAGCAAATGCAGCGGATTGCAATTAAATGGCAAAGGAGCTTCCAGAGCAAAGAGGTTGCTGCATGAATAGGCACTCACGAAGTTAGGCAGACCTAGAAAGCAGGGGGATGTACCGTGTCCTGGAATATTTCTGGTAACTCTGTAGAAACATAAACAGGATTTACATAAACTGATTCCCATACCCATTTTCTATCATTAAGTCAAAGAAAAATTTTCATTTAAAAAGTGGATGAATCCATATATGATAAGCTTTTTGCTTTCATTTCAGGACTGGTCACTTGGCTAATGTGAGCAATAGTTAGTATTCATGGCCATCCTTTTAGTAAGTAACAACTTTTTAGTTTCGAGAGACGACAGTACCATGGAAAACAAAGTCCCTCACATTTTTTTTTTTGCCTTCCATCCTCCTTTCCCATTTTGCAAATATTGAAAGTGCATCTAGAAGTAAACAATAAATTTTATTACTAAGAGAACTGATGAAAAATGTCTTATAATGAGAACAAGCTACAATTTTCATTTTTGTTACTCAGGCTGATCTGCAGTTATCTGTGGCAACCATCACTCTTCACAGTCAGTTGACTCACAAAGCTGTAACAATAACATGTTTACAGTGCCAGTACTTATATTTCTTGTACCTTGCCTAAAGCTAATGTAAAAGAGAAAAGCCATGCTTATATTATGAGGATCTATGTAAAGAATTTCACTTCCTTGCAGACTTTGAGATGCATACTTTTGAAAGATTTGGACGATAATTCTTGCTATATTTAGTAATACTACTCAGTTTTTATTTTTCAGTATGCAACGTGATTACACAGTGTATATTTTTTTAAGTTACAAAAAGTAAACTTCAAAAGTCTGTGATGACAAAAGGCTTTCAATTTGCTGCATTGTAAAAAATAATGCATTAGGCAGCAGTACAAATACTGTTCTCTTAGAATTCAGTACAAGCTCATACGTTTATTGTTGGTTATTAATAAGGATAATATTTTAATATCACTTTCTTGCTGACCTCAGGCCCCAGTGAAGCTGAAGGACATCAGGTTTTGTGATTAATTCCACTGGAAGACATTAATACAAAGATTCCTTAATCCTAGAAACTGAAAACATCTGCTTGAATTCTGTCATATGTTGTGTGTGTGTGTTCAACATCAAGGCAGCTTCCAAAGAATCAGCTGATTTTGCTCCCAGCAGTGGGTTTTGCTTCAGCCAGTGGGAAGTTATTTCAGAAGGATTTAGATGGTGCAGGAATAATTGGTTTAATAAGAAAAAAAAAGGGAAAAGTTAAAAAAGTCAGGTACTTTTCCACTGCATTCATGCCTCGCTTCTTACATCAACTGTTTGTTAATAGGCAAGTGTTATAACTTATTTTATTCTATTTCCTGCTAACTTAATGGCAGCAATAAAAAAGAAAATAAGATGGATTATACCATAGTTGGCTTCTCAGTTATTACAATATCATAATTTTAATAATAATTTTCCTGGTGCACATTCTATAGTGTTTTCATGATCATTAATTTCACAATAAGGAAGACTTTCACATTTCAGTTTCCCCTATCATTCCACAAATGAAAAGTACATGATCATTTACATTTTACAGAAAATTAGTCTTAAAAATTGTTTTCAAAACTGAAAAAATCCCAGTTAATAATAAAAATATAATGTTCTAGAATAAAATCTTGAAAATTCAATGTGCTGGTGAGGCAGAGAGATATTACAGGCAGAGAGATATTAGAGAGAGATTACTACAGATAATAAGGAGTAGGAGCAGCTTTTTAAATTGGGGAGAAATTTCTGCTTCCCTTATAAAAATACATTTTTCTTGTAATAGCTTTTCAAACAAAAATTTCCAGAGAGAGATTCATTCTGTCTGAATTTAAAGGTTAAGTCTTCAAGGAGATCAACAGCATGGTATATTAATCAATTTCTAACTGTATGAGAACACAGAAGATGTATTTTCTGCATTTATTCTAATTGGTAATTCCAGGCCTCTGCATCATCCAAAATTAAGTGGTATTGCTGTTTATTTAAAAATGTTCATCTCTCCAGTCTTATTTATCAGAAATTCTTAAATAGAGAAAAACTGAAGAGATAATTCTAAATTTTTTCAGGATAGTATTGAAACTTTTGTAGAGCTGGGAAGCCACAGTCAGTATCTGAACAGATGTGCCTGTCCATGGCTTCTTTTTTGCCTGCATATTAGTGCTTTCTTCTAACGGCAACCAGGGAGTAGCAGTGAGGATAACCATGGAGTGCACACCCAGATTTCATCACAATGTGCACCTAGGACACAGCCACGATGCGTGTCCCTGGAGAGCTGGAGATGCTCTTGAGCTTACCCACAATTTGCTTCTAACTGTAGAGACTGATACCACTGTCTTCCAAACAGCATCTTCTCTGTTTGTGGAGTAGCCCATGCACTGTGAACATGTACATATTTGAAAAACAGTTTACTGAGTTCAGTAATTCAATATACCCTATATTAGCATACACAGGTGTGTGTCTGTACTTACTTGCATGTGTGTATATTTTACGCTCCTCAGATACTCTTTTACTGATATAATACTTCGAAATACAAAATCCTCTTTACATCCAAGTTGAGATGTGTTTTCACTGTAGTGTCAGTTATACTGAATAATGAGTTCACTTCTGCGTCAAGATTTCTGGAAATTTGCAGAGTTCTTCAGAAAATTATTCTCCCCTTTGTAGATGCCAAGCCTTGTGGCCTATTTGTGGAACGTATAAGAAGTGTCTTGCTTTGTGGGAGTTAAATAGCCTTTTCCAATCACGAATGAATAAGATACTTACATGCGGATATTTCTGCAGGTGTTTATATCTGGATTTTGGTATTAATTGAACCTTCTGGGTTGGGTTTGTTTTGGTTTTTTTTTTTATTATCCATTTAAAAGTTAGTGTATTTTGTGAGTGGAAACAATGGAAAAGTTTTGTTTCAAAGTAACTTCCTAGAACTGTTACTGTCAATGGACTATGTATGTACTGCTGCCTGCTGCTTATTACAAAAGTAGCATGCAATGTTGTTTGTTGTCTGGGGTCACTGTAAGAGTAATTTTTGGTGGGTGAGGCAGGCACTACAGTTTTTAGATGGTGTGACAGCAGTGGTTCCTTGTCATGTCACTTGCTTTATCTTTCCTTTTGCGAAAAATAAATATTTCATTAATATCTATAATGTACAAAATTATGGAAATTCAACTTTTGAAAAAATTAATGGGAAACAAGATTGTGTAAGAGGTGCGTGTGTACCCATAGTACCTGTACTGTGTCATTCCCTCATATATATTATTGTATTTTGGCAACCTTGTGTGGGCCTGTTGTCTGTTTCCATTGACCTGGAATGTCATAAGAGGAGCTCAAAACTTAACCAGGCCTGTTAATTTTGTTTGCTGTGTGCAGGCTTCACACTAGTTCATATAAGGAAATCAGGTGACCACAAACCACACAAAAACAAAGAAAAGAGTGAAACTTGTTTCCTTTTCAGAGCTGTTGTCAGATGTATTTTCTACTCAGTGCTCTACCATTGTCTGTAAGCAACTGCTGTAAAGAATGGGTTGAAATGGAATATACTCTGAAGGCAAATTCGCTTTTGAAGCTGGCTTCCTGGGCAGGTAGTTGACCTTTGTGTAGCAGACTCTTCTTAGTTGACTCACAAGCGTATTAAGTCTGTTATCTTATGGAAAAGCACAGTGACAGAAACTATTGTTTAAGGAGAGTTAATTCTAATATGAAATTAAATAAAATGGCAGCAGAACGTAAAATAAAAGTAATGTAATTGATAAAACATTACACACACATTTGAGCATTTAGATAATTATGCTTTTCCTATCAAAACTAAGTTATTGTACTTTTCATCATACCAGCCTTTAGGTTCTTCTCCCTTTTCAATAATTTTATTTTTTTTACTTTGGCATTGTTTTCACCCTATATTCATTAATGGTATTTCTTGATTGCTAGGTGCACCGTATCCTTACACCTTTATTTTGAATACCAGCACACAAATATGATAGACACATGTTATCTCACAAAAGCTTAGCAGTATCATACTCAGGAGCTTATCAGTGACACTGCAAGGGATGTGCATCAGTTTTCTACTTCTTGTATCATCTACAATTTAATTTCTTATACAGTATTGATTGTAATGATTCACAATCATTTTAATTGATTTTATCTAACCCTTCAGTGAGAACCGTTACAAAATATCTTCATATCCCATTCCCTGATTGTGCAGTGAATGAGATATACAAGGGGAGGATTCAAAACAGTCACATAAAGCCTAAATTGTAGTGCCACACATGCAAATACTTTATTTTAGGTGTAAATGCTTAAAGTTTATTTAAATACACAGATTAATCTGTTACACTACAGAAAGTTCTATGATAGCAGAATTTTCTGGTTTTTTTATAACATTTGCTAGCAGGAGTCTGAAATATAACATTCCCTGAGATTCACATTGATTCCAGCCTGCCTGAACATTGTTCATTTGGGACTTAAGCACCTGCAGTGTTCTTAAATCCCAGGGAGCAGTTCAGTCTGTCTCCTTTCAACATTCTGTACCTTAATAAATTCATTAGGTGCTTTCAGATTTTGGCTGAAAATCACTTGTTAGCTCAAATTTAGTCTGTAACTGAAGAAGTGCCTATTCTAGAGAAGGAAAACACCTGCCTTGTTCCATAGTGGATGATTTCTACAGACAGCTAGAAGCAACCTCACACATGCAGGCCCTGGTCTTCATGGGGGACTTTGACCACCCCAATATCTGCTGGAGATACAACACAGCAGGGCATAGGAAATCTGGGAGGTTCCTGAAGAGAATTGATGACAACTTCCTGACACAAGGATAGAGAAGCCAATGAGAAGTGCTCTACTGGACCTCATACATACAAACAAGGAAGGGCTCACTGGGGATATGAAGGCTGAAGGCAGCCTTGGTGCAGTGACCATGAGATTGTGGAGTTCAGGATCCTGAGAGGAGGGAGCAGGGCAAAAATCAAGATCTCAAGTCTGGACTTCAAGAGAGGATACTTTGGCCTCTTCAGGGATCTTCTTGAAAGACTCTCATAGAATAAGGCACCGGAGAGCAGAGGGGCCAAGAAAGCTGGTTGATATTCAAGGACCACCTCCTCCAAGTTTAAGAGCGGTCCATCCCACTAGGAAGGAAGTCCGGCAGAAATGCTAGGAGGCCTGCATGGATGAACAAGGAGCTCCTGGCAAAGCTCAGATGTAAGAAGGAAGTATACAGAAGGTGGAAGCAGGGACACATAACCCAGGAAGAGTACAGAGTTGCTGATCAGTGTTACAGGGATGGACTTAGGAAAGACAAAGCCCACCTGAAGTTGAATTTGTGGAAAGATGTCAAAGGCAACAATAAAGGAATCTATGAGTATATAAACAGCAAAATGATGACTAGGGAAAACCTGTACCTGCTGCTGAATGGGCAGCAGTCCTGGTGCCATAGGACATGGAATACACTGAGGTATTCAATTCCTTCTTCTTCTCAGTCTTCACTAATAAGACCAGCCTTCAGAAATCCAAGGACCCAGAGGCCAGGGGGAAAGTTTGGAGCTAGGAAGACTAACCCTTGGTGGAAGAGCAGATCAGATCAGAGAATACTTAAACAATTTGGACATACATAAATCCATGGGCCCTGATGGGATGCATCCATGAGTGCTGAAGGAGATGACTGATGTAATTTTGAGGCCACTCTTGATTATCTGAATGATCATGGAGATTGGGAGAGGTGCTTGAGGAAAAGAGAAAAGCAAATAACACTCCTATCCTCAAAAAGGGCAAGAAGGAGGATGTAGAGATCTGCAGGCTGATCAGCCTCACTTCCATCCCTGGGAAGGTGATGGAACTAGTCCTGAAAACCATTTCCAGGTACATTAAGGAGAAGAAGGGAGTAGTCAGCCTGGATTCACCAAGGGGAAATTATGCTTGACCAACCAGATAACCCTCTATGATGAAATGGCTGTCTTGTTAGATGGGAGCACTGGGTATTGTCTACCTGAATTTCACTTGGGCCTTTGACACTGTCTCTCATAAGATCCTCATGGAGAAGCTGATAAAGTATGGGCTGGATGAGCAGACAGTGAAGTGGGTTGAAAACTAGTTGAACATCTGGGCTGAGAGGGTGGTGATCACTGGCATGAAGTCTAGTTGGAGGCCATTAACTATCAGTGTACCTCAGGGGCCAATACTGAGCCCAGTCCTGTGCAACACCTTCATTAATGATCTAGATGGTGGTGCAGAGTTTGCCCTTACCAGTTTTGCTGCTGACACAAAACTGGGAGGAGTGGCTGATATATGAGAGGGTTTTGCAGCCATCCAGAGGGACCTGGATAGGCTGGAGAAATGAGCTGATGAGAACCTCATGAAGTTCAACAGAGGCAAATGCACCTGAGGAAGAGTTATCCCATGCACCAGGACATGCTGGGGGCCAACTGGCTGGAAATCAGCTTTGCAGAAAAGGAGCTGGGAGTCCTGGTGGACACCAAGTTGAACATGAGCCAACAACGAGCCTTCGTGTTGAAGACCACCAGCAGCCTCCTGGACTGCATTAGGAGGAGTGTTGCCAGCAGGTCAATGGAGCTGATCCTTTTCCTCCACTCAGCATAGGTGAGGCCACACCTGGAGTACTGTGTCCAGTTTTGGGCTCCTCAGTACAAGAGACACATGGACATACTGGAGAGACTCCAGCAAAGGGCCACAAGGATGATTAAGGGACTGGAGCATCTTTCATGTGAGGAAAGGCTAAGAGATCTGGGACTGTTCAGCTTGGAGAAGAGAAGGCTCAGGTAGGATCTTATCAATGTCTATAAATACCTGAAGGAAGGGTGCAAAGAGGAGGGAGCCAGGCTCTTTTCAGTGGTGCCCAGTGACAGGACAAGAGACAATGGGCACAAACTGAAGCACAGGAGGTTCCCTCTGAACATCAGGAAACACTTTTTCACTGTGAGGGTGACTGAGGACTGGAATAGGTTACCCAGAGACGTTGTGCAGTCTCCATCCTTGGAGATACTAAAAATCTGTCTGGACATGGTCCTGGGCAACTAACTCTAGGTGGCCCTGCTTGACCAGGGGGGTTGGACCAGATGACCTCCAGAGGTCCCTTCCAACCCCAGCCATTCTGTGATTCTGCAATAGAAGAGGCAGTTTTTAAATAAGTGTCCCACCATTACTGTCTGTTTCTCCAGCCTGAGGCAGAGATGTATGAATTCTTCCAATTCCAACCTGAGAAACCCAGAAGTTAGATGTGGTCCAGGGTATAAACTATTTCAATTTATTTTCTTTACATCCTAGAAGAGGTCTTTCATCCCTGATCAGGCTTATACTGAAGATAGTACTTTTCATCTTTTTTTCGTCTTTGTTTTCATCTGGCTGTTCTCCAGCCAGGCATACAAATACCATGGGACCAAATCTAGTATAGGTAGGTGAGAAGCTGTTTTCAGTGTAGATGCACAACGTTGTTTGGAAAGGGAAGTCTAAGGTCCTGTTCCTAGGAATACTTTTGTTTTCAGAGTATGTGCATTCAAAGAGCAAAGATGCAAACCCAGTTCTATCCTGTCTGTACCGAATGCTCCAACTGTAAAATTATGGAGCAGAAGAGGTGCTTTACATTTGAAATTGTTTATCATGAGGGAAATCTTATTGTTGCTATGCAAAAGATATCTATACTCTTTTTTTCCCTAACCTCCTATAATGGGGGAAAACAAATTTTACTCCATGAGAATGAAGGTGTCTGACATTTTCTATTCATTCCTTATATCCTTAGCAGGTCAAGTATCACCTCATGTGATACCTTGGCAGTAAATGGAGAGAGGGAGTTCAGAAGAAAAGGAGGGCATCAGCAGTGGCACCTCTGCACTGCAGGTAGGGATCTTCAGTTTTCCGGAGAGAACATAGGCAAGGGATGGACCTACACAGTATTGGGTTCATCTGGGAAACTATATTTCCACAAAATAAAATACCACTGGGGTAGTGGTTCTCAATTTTGGTAGGAAGTTGTGAAGAATGAATCCTGAGGAATCACATATCACAGGGTGTAATAAGTCTGTTTTGGAAATTTCTGCTTAATGTACTGCAGGAGAAGGTGGACAATTGAAATACTGTAAAAACCAGTAAGTTGTATACTAGTTAAAAAGTATAAGAACTTGGGAATTTCCGTGTATTGTTCACTTAGCTCTTTTAGGAACATCTGGATTATGTTTTTCATGAAGATTTCTATTTAATGTGACAGCTAATCATCTTGGCAAGAGGCAAAATGGTACATTTTATTTCTAATTTAATGAGGTAAATGGAGATGAGCTACATTTGTTGCTAGTTTGGGAGCATTTGTGTGACTTTTTTTAGGCATTTCTTTATATTGAATAACAATAAGAAAAAAAAACCCAAAACAACTCAGAAGAGCCCACCAATGATACTGTGGATTTATGACTATACCTTGGGACCTCTTTAGGCTCAGTCCTACAGATGTCTGAAGTCTGAAAGGAGAGAGCTTCTCCGTGTGTGTTGAGAGCTGCACAGTTGGAACCTCTCCTCGTAGAGCTCTGCAGAGTCTGACAGTTAAAACTCTTTAAAGCATTATATCTCCTTGATTATGACAGCTAAACAACCAAAGATAATAATGGAGTACATGTTATCTTATATGACTTTGGAAATGTTTAGAAGAGCTTGTAATATAAAAATGACGTAGTACTTTGGGTTTGCAAAGATTATGGCATGGCACACCAAGCATTTAACCATGTGCTTAAATCCATTCCAAGCCAGCAATATACGTAACCCTGTATTTAAATGCCCAGTTGAGTTGTAACCTTAATCTTGCCAACTCAATGACCATAGCAGACTAATGTAAGAGTTAATGCAAGCAAGACAGGTAGTAAAGCTAATGCACATGAGCAGTGTTACAGGAAGTTTCCAGGTGCAGCTCTGCCAGGCATGATTCTGTAACAACTGCAAATGCAGTTAATGAGTCCCCTTTGCCTGGGGTCTCTCAATCATTTTTAAGTTAAATTGTTCAAGAAAAACAAAGTAAGAGGACTAAATTTTTAGCTATTGTCAGTCAAATGGGTGGGCTTTTAACACCAGTTGAAGTCCAGCTTGGCAGTACTTAAAGGGCAGCTACAAAGAGGACAGACGCTCTCTCTTCACAAGGAGCCACGTGGAGAAGACAAGGGGCAACGACTCCAAGTTGCACTGGGAGAGGTTTCATCTCAGTATAAGAAATAATTTTTTTACAGTGAGAACAACCAATCACTGGAACAACCTCCCCAGAGATGTGGTGGAGTCCCCATCACTGGAGGTTTTCAAGATGCAACTGGACAGGGTGCTGAATAATCTTATCTAGGCTCCCTTTCCCACAAAAGGTTGAACCAGATGATCTTTCGAGATCCCTTCCAACCTGGGCTGTTCTATGATGATGTGTGTTATTCAATTCTTCTCTTTGTTTTTTGTTGTTTTATTTGATGTTATCCAAGTCACCATCTTAGGCACAGTGAACCAAATTAAAAATGACTGTATTATCAAACAAGACATGATATTTTCACAGTTATCTCAAATATATATGGTTCCTTTCAGGATTTCCAGGATGATAAATGGTAGAGCTTCAGAGATTTCTTTACTGAAGCTGAAATGAAGAACCCCGCCTTTTTATTTTCTAAAGCATTGGTTATTTGAGGGAACTGAAAATAGCATCATTAAATATTGTAAAGGAAAACCTTGATTTTATATTTGCAGATTTTAATTTTTAATTCTAAGATGAAGTTGACCTTTCTTATTTAGCTTATCTCAATATACCATGCATAACATGAACTTTCACAGCCCTTACACAAGGTGCAACAGATGGTGATGTTTTAAAAACATATTGTTAGATGCTATTTTGCGTGGTTTTGCTTTTGATATTTTTGAAACATCTGGAGGTTCAGATGCTGATTGTCATGTATATTTACCTGAATTAGAAACATTATTTTGCATTTATGTATGATCTATTTCATTTACGCTAAAAAGATAAATCTGTATTTTCCCGTCCTCTCCCAGCAAACCATAAGCAGGTAAAAATATACTTTGCGTGTGTTGTAACTTTTAACTTAAATGGCTTTTGTTTACTAAATTCTTTTTTATCTTTTTCATGACCAATCATTGACATAATATACAATAAACTTAAACTGGAAATAGAATTGCAAAATTCAAAATTTTACACTGTTGCCAAAACAAGAGAAAGAACTTCCCAGATATGGATTGCTGCTAACTAGCTTTCATTCCAGTCTGAATGGAAAAAATTACTGTGTTGATAATCTGAAAAATATTTCTTAAGTCAGTCAGAAAAGAAATCAGGAAGCCAGAGGCAGACATCAGTTTCTATCTGTGGAGCGCTTGGGCATTTTACATGAATCTTTGGATAGAAAATAAACCAGAGTTTTAGTTTTCTCCCTTTCAGCTTAGTGCCCTTGCGACAAAGTCAAAGTCAGATTTCCTTTTTCTTGCTCTTGTTTAGCACAATGATTGTTGCATTTCTGCCTTTGTCTCCAATGTCAAAAGGAAGGTTGACAAATCATCTGAATCAGTATAATGTGTGTTAGAGCTTCTAGGGGTTGTTAGGTTTGCAGGTTCAACCAGTAGTGAAGCTCAGCACATATCCCAGGGACACAGGCATGCGGGGATGCACACACACACAGAGGACACCGACACGGCTGGTCACACAGACTGCCACAGAAGGTCACTACTGCAGCACACACACGACACTCTCCAGGTTCCCAAGCACATACACATTCACGGATCCCCCGAGTACTGGCATGGCTCCTCTGCCCGCCCGGCACCTCTGCCTGAATCCCAGCCCCCCTTCCCCACACCACAGGTCACCGACTCACCAGCTGGTCCATCTGGGTGCTCGCTGCAAACATGCAGCACTCACACACTCATCCCACAGGCACCCCACACTCGCGGGTCCTCACAAATACCAGCATGGACTCTCTGCCTGTCTGATACCCCTGCCCAGACCTGAGGCCCCTCCACACTCACGGGCGAGTCCAGCTTGAAGTTTGCCAATGAATACGCTCACATGCATTGTGCTTCAATACACCTGGTTTGGAGAGATACAGACGTTCGCCCTCAGCAGCCAGCACCAGGCACACAGGCTGTGACCTGCAGTCCCGCTCCAACCGCCAGAGGTGAGCCCCTTGCTCACCCTGGTCCTCCCAGAAGATGATTTTTGGGACACACACCATTTGGACCCCAGTGGAGGATAAAACCCCCACTGGCTCCAGTAGCTGATGCTGAGACCCCACAGGCTGCCATAGCTGACACCACAAGCCAGTGGTGCCCACACCCCCAGTGTGACTCCAGCAGCTGCCCCCAGATTTCACTTGCACACACTCAGGTCTCACCAGCAGCTGGCACTGAGTCCTTGCACCGCCCACACACACACGGGATAGAGAGTGAGATTAGAAAGAGAGAGAGTTAATTAAAGATTTAATAAGAAGACAGGACAGACTGTGGTGATCAGGCACAGGGCTCAACCAGACAAGTGTACTGACCAGCTCCAATTGCATGCGGCTGGCCCCTTTTACACCCCTTTGTGCCTTCCCCTGTCTCTCTTCCTCCCTGCTCCCCCTTCTCCTGCACATTGCCTCATCAGTTGGCACAGTCCCACTGACCCCCTCCAACATGCAGGACCCCCAGGTTTGCATCCTCATCTGTTGCAAAGTCCCAGTTTGCCTGCAGTTTCTTGATAACCCATCAATTAGTGTAACTGACCAGGTTTGTTTCTCGTTATTGTTTGTTAATGCCAACTGGTCAGGTTTTATGTCTCTGTGTTTTTCTCCCTCCCTTTCCTTATCCTCCCAACTGAAAAAAATAAACATTCTCACACCCCACATATCCTTATCAGTTCATGCCACTGACCAGGTTTGTTCTTATGATGACCTCCCTTATCATGTATTGGTCAGGTCCTTACAGCTTCTTTGATAAGATACTCTCAAAGGAGCAGACACCCTCCTTCCATGTACCCTGACAAGGGCATCCACCTGAGATGAAGAATTTGTGTTCAAACTTTATCAAGCTGAAGATCTAGGTTACAGTTGTCTTACTTTCTAGAAAAATGGTCTAAAAACTTGGCGGTTAAGCAAAATTATGTCTAACTTGCATCACTTTGTGGGAGATGTAGGTAGTTGCAGTGAAGACTGAATAACGGGGGTTCTTTCAGGCATTTAGGCAGAAGGAGGATGTCATCTGATTTGATATTAGATTACTTTGGAGTGTAAGAGGGAAACAGCCAACTGTGGTCATGGTTCAGGACACTTCTGACCTAGGATATGCGAATATCAAACAATGGCTATCCAGAAAACTGTCAGGACAACCCAGGAAGTGTGTAAAGGAGTGTCTGAACCTGTAAGGTTAGGCAGTGCTGGAAAATAAATAGAAGTGCTCATTATGACTAAAATAGCTATTGGATCACATCAAAGTACATATTTCCCACGCTTCTGGTGCTGTGCAGACGTGTAATAAGGAAAGTCTCAATCATAAAAAGTTCACAGTGTAAGTAAATGAGAAAAGAGAAGCTCTGCTTCTCTATTATTTCCTTTAAGTCCCACAGGTCATCAATGGCAGATAAAAGAACAAAGCCAGTCTTTTTCTGAATTTTGATCTAGTGTCTATTACTTATATTTCATTACATATACGGTATTATTGTTATTCCATTCTACACCTCATATTCGTAATGAATGGTGCAATATAGTATGAAATGCAGTAGAGGTTCCCCATAGTGATATTGAGTCATTTACTTCTTTTGAAATGTTGTTGCATGCATATTAAAAAGTGATGTTGTAGTAGCAGCATAGTTCAGTGTTTTGCATGTCTTTGTGGTAGGATTTTTACTAATCTTTCCTGTGGAAGCTTGGATTATACCTGTCATGCTTCGTGTAGATCAGCAAAGACAATTCTTGTAATATTGCAGAATCCCTAAGCATTTCTTTGCATCTTTTGAACTTCATCGGGTTGGTTTTTTCAGTTCTTTTGTTCTTGAGATTTTCTATTGAGCATGGAATTCCTTGAGTAAGCAAAGACTTTTGTCTAATACCTGGGGGTAGTAGGAAAATTCACATCATTGTGATTAACCGTGAGAATTTCCAGTAACAGTTTGTGACTATGTCATTAGAAAAAAGTCTTGCTTTGAAAACGTTGATGTTAGTAAGTTGTAAAGAATAAGTTGATAACTTACTATCAAGTTGTCTTTTACATCCCAATACAGCATGCATCAGTGTTTCACTGCAGGGGTACCTGTAGGGCTGCCCAGTCCTGTCTCCTGCAAGACAGCAGATGTTCACCCTCTGAAACTGCAAAGACGTGGAAATTCAGAATATTTATGGTTAATGCCAAAGTATAGATAACAAAAGATTCTTAAACAAGTTATAAATAGCTAGACCATAAGCTAGACTGTAATGTAGCTGACTGATCTAGACTGTGGTAGGCTATTTGCATTTGACAAACAGGAGGAATATACTGTGACCATGAAAATAATTAGCTGTTAGCTTGTTTTGGGTTTTATATTTAATATGTAAGTGAATTGCTGAAGGTAAAATTTTATGGAGTTTTCATTTTAGAAATATAGAGGAGGAACAGGATCAGTTTTCAGTTGCCGGTAACATTTTGGGTGTTATGTTACAAAATATTATCCTGCTTTTGCTGTTAACTTGTCATCAACCATGAAATACCAGTAAGCTAGTATTGGAACTGAAATTAACGTATATATGTGAATGAGTTCCGAAAAATGCTCAAAGTGATAAATAATGTCCAGACTGTTCTAGAGGGGCAAAATTACATAGAGCCCTGTACCCTGTCTGTGTTCCTAAGTGCTTGAGAAAAGAATATGAGAAACAGAATTATTTGTGGGTCCTTCCTGTACTGTAGCCTCACACCATCTGGCAAATGAGCCAAAGGCAGCATCCAGAGATTTCCACTGGTGGATGTATTCTCCCTGATTTGTCTAACTACTTTTGGAACTCATTTTTACTTTTGGTCTTCACAGCATCCTGTGAGAATGAGATCTATGTACGGTATGAAAAGCATTTGCTTCTGTTTGTTTAATTATTCTCCGTGGGGCACCTCAAGAGGAAGTATACCCTTATGTCTGTGTTAGAAATTATGAAGACTCATGCTCTGTTCATCTTCCTTGTGATTTTATATATCTTTGTTCATTCCCACCCTCCTCTCATTTCTCTTTTCCAGATTGAAGCACTCTGGTCTGTTTAATCACTGAGGAGGAGCTAGTCCATACTTACTCATTATTGCCCTCTCTCTACCTTCTGCAGTCCTACTGTTTTCTTCTGGATATGTGATGATTAGGGCTGTGTACAGTATTCATGATTTGTAATACTTCATGCCTAATCATTTATGCTGTGAAAGATGTTATTAGTTATTTTCTTCTTTTTCTCTTTCACAGTAATTCTGAATATCCCATGTTTGACAATTGCCAAGAAACTAGTTGACACTTTTGGCAAATGACTCACAATGATTCCAAGATTTCTTTCCTGAGGGGCAATAGTTAATTTAAAGTCCATCATTGTGTTTTATTTCACTGTGTGCATGCATTTGCCACTTGGATAAATGCCATTAAGATTTTGAGATCATTCTGAAACTCTTTGTTCAGTCATGGTTTTGTTTTTTGAGTGAGGTCCAGGGACCCGGACTATGCCATGGTACGTATCTGTAGGGGCTGCAGCTACATGCATTTCTACGTTCATTGAGCTCAGATGTGTTGCTTAGTCCTGCCAGTCTGGCACAGGCACACCCTGCAGTAGGGGCAAACCCTCTGCCATAATGGGGCTGGAAGGAGCAGTGGAAAGACCATTAGATTGGCGTCATGAGAGTAAAGCAGCCTGAATCAAACCCTGAGTGATTCATACCATTAGAATCATTTTATTTCAAGGTGTTTTTATTTGTCTTACTCTTCTAGAGAGAAAAAATGATTCTTTGCATCCCTGGAAAAGCAGTATCAACATTTTGTTTCATGAGGGAAACGTGTAAAAGCATGGCTAATTTATGCTGTACAAATGTACTAGTAATGTAAGATTCATACCTATATATGTACTGTCATCTCTCATTTACATTCATAATTTCGTCTTTTCTTTTGTACATCTACATAAATCTCTCGGCCATAATTCATTCTTTGTGCTATTAGTTATTATGTGTCTTTTTCACGTTTTTGTCTCATGTTCACACGTGTTTGAATCCTGTCCAAATGCCATCCTTTATGCATCCTTTCAAGTGTCAGTCCTATCCTTTTGCCATACAGCTATGTTACACTGTTTTTATAGTTCCCTATGACAGCAGCCTTCTTATTGGTTAGAAAATGTTACTTTTTGTGTTCTTCTTCTCATGTAGGACATTAAGTTTTTTTCTGTTAGTGATTCTTCCTCTGTCTTCTCACTAAAATTACCTCATGCCTTTGAAGAAAATTTTAAACAAGGTGCATGAAATGAAAGATAAATCTCATAACAGAAATGAGACAGTAGTGCCATCAAAAATACATCCTTAATGCTTGCATAGTACAAGACAAAATATGGCTTTGAAGCCCCACCAAGAGTACACAGGGTACAGTGAGTCCTCCCATCCCCTCATGCATGTGCAAAGGCACTGCAGCTCCAGGGCATTGCTGACCCTGGAGCAGAATCTGTCCCAGTAGAATAGACCTAGCACAGTAGTTCTGTACGCCAAGAAGTATCAGTCAATATCAGGATGTATTTGGGTAGTTCTCATCTCTCACAGAGATTCCATAGGTTAAACTCCCCACAGAATCAAAGTATATTACCATTCCAAAATCTGCATAAGAATGATGCTAAGAATATTAAATAATCTGTACACGAATGATGATAAGAATGATGATAAGAATATTAAATACAGCACAAAGCTAGATTTTAAAAAGAACAAAGGGTTGGGTAATTCGGGCCTATAGACAAAAGCATCAAAGAAATGTACAGTTCATTCTCATCCTATATAAGACAGTAGGCAGAGGAATCAAATCTCTTAAATGTTTAAAATTAATGTTTTGTTGCAGTGATAAAGTCAGCCCTAGGGTTAAGTAAATTAGTTAAATGCAGCAGAAAAAAAAACCAAAATCAGCTAACCTATTATTTATTGACAGTACTCATTTCCTTTTAAAGATTACTGCATTGTCAAAGATGGTGAATCTAAGCAGGAAGTATTCCTACTTACCTCAAAACACAGACTACAGTTAGCACCAATTATAGCATTCATCTAAACTCAATATATTTTTGCTGATTCTTACATGACACGTAAGCTCTATAAGCAAAGACAAAACATTCTCATCTCTTTTCATTGTTAATTTTGTAATTGTAACTATAGGTATGATGAAAATACTGAAAAAAAAAAAGATTTTTTACTTTAAAAAGAAAACTGGATCTCATAGTACACTTGTGGATGCTGTGGGATCATTGGTACTATGTGATGGCATCATCTGGTCCTGACATATTAATGTGGGTTTAGGATAGATGTTACTCTTTGCTATGTTCTTTTTAAGTGTCAGTTCTTAGAAGAGATTAACAATGAAATGCTGGTCTCACTGAAGTCAACTTTCTAGTCCAATTTTAAGGCCAAGCTTTTGTGCAACACTGGAAAGTCTTTCCCTTCCCTTTTAACTTCTATAGGCACTATCTATCAATTAGAAGGCAGCTTGTGTTTTCTACAATGATGTTATGATAGTCATGTTTATAGAAATTAGAATTGTTATTTCTGGTAGGATTATGTTTTAGTAAAACTGTTATTTTTGAAGCTCTATGTGAAAATTTTATATGCCTATTTCCACACATAAAATCTCATGTTCTTTTTTGCCATTTTCTATTCAAGGTTTACATGGCGGTATACATAAATGCTTTCTATCAGGTGGGTGTAATTATCAAGGCACAGTGAGGGCCAGCATCTCCTACTGCCCTTAGAGTTCAATGCTGAAAGTTTTTTTCCAAAGAGAAAATAGTGATTTTATTGTCTTGCAAGCTTCTGCAAGTCTCTCTTAAAAATGGGAGAAAAAAAATCTCATCTTGCATAAAGATGTAGGCTCTGTGCCCAAAATATTCCAGATGTAAGAATACACTTCAAAGAATGACTATTGTGTAAACTACATCTTAATTCCTGGAATCAGCACACATTTAAACCTGCAGAGTTGAAATCTGCATTAATTTCATGTTACTTTTCAGCACTTATATAGTTTATTTTACCTGTAGGTTTTTTAAATCACTATGATTTCCCATTTTATTTATTAAAAGATGCTGCTTATTTATTTATAGTTTGCTTGAAGACTGGATCCCTAATTGGATCAAAAAAGAAACTACAGTAACTGAAAATTGATCAAAACTGAACAACAAAACTGCAAGTTTGTTGATTCAGTGTCACATTTCTCAGCCCATGTTATTGTTTTTATAATTCTGCTCCCACAGAATTACCTTTTTGCACGTAGGCCTTTCAACCACCTGTATCTGCTGCTTTCAGCTGCCCAGGCTGTAGGTATTTCAGCAGGTACCTTGCTGGGAGACCAGCAAGCGGATAAAGGGGGTAGATGCTGAATGTGTAGAGCAATAAAGCAATTACTGCATATGCAGTCTTTTACCCTTTTATATAGTCTGTAAACATGAGACTGTGCAAAAAGAAAGCAAGTGACATTAGCTTACTCCAGTCGGTTCTTGGGGTACCTTTGAGTGGACACAGGGTCTTTAAAATTCAGGGAAAAGGTAAGAATAGCAAAACATGAGAGCAGATTAGTGTCAACCAGAGCAGTTAGAGTCAATAAAATTTTTACAAGAATACCAAGGGAAAATGAAGGACTTGAGAGAAAGTAAGCTTATTAATAAATGAGAAGGTAGATTAAATTAATGATTAATGACTCTAAGTAGCCAACTGCCTAAGTGATTTTAGAAAAATCAGTCTTGGGGGGGCGGGAAAAAAAGCCAGGAAAGCCATGAGCAAACAGGAGCAGGTTGGCACACTGGGATCTACTGCAAGTCTCAGGTGAGACACAGTTATACAATCCCAGGTGAAAAGCAGGTACTGAATCAGGAGGCCAAGATCCACAATCTGGCCTTGGCTTACTTTTTGTTCTCAAGTCGCGCTCATGTAGTTTATCTACCAGTGCACGCTGTTTCAGCTACACTGATTTGCACGGTGTGCAGCAAGGAGTGACAGCTGATGAGGAATTGCTGCTTCTGTGGCAGCCGACTGTTCGATACCTGGGTTTGGTTGATCAGAACTCCTTACACTGGTTTTCTCTCTTACAGCCTGCATTATGGTCTGGCCCTTAGCATATGAGAGAGATAAATGGCGGTTGGACTTAAACCAAGTCAGACAAAAAGAAATTTGCAAATTGTATAAATATGAATGGACCCTGTGAATTTAAACACAGTTTATTACAACTGTAATTTATTCTAAAGAATGAAAAACTGTGAAGACACCAGAGGATTAAGACAGAAAGCTAAGGTGGCATTGATTGTCAAAAAAGAGAAGAGGGCGGGAGGGAAATGATCCTCATAAATCCTGTTCTGTCAGTCTGAATTAAATCCTTAAGGGTGAGAAGAATACCCTTAGAAACAAAGAGTAAATTAAAGAGTAGTAGGCGGCTAGTTTAGAAAAAGCCCTGTGTACACTAAGTAGAATGATATTTTAAGTAATGAATCATGGTCCCAGAATGTTATTGCTGTCAGTGATTAAAAAAGAAAAGAATGAAAGAGGGACAGGTGTAATGTACATAGAGTCCTCTTCCCTCTCGGATGGCAGTTTGTGCTATTGGCAATTGTCTTCAGAGCCCTAAGCAGTCTATAACGAAATAACCAGAAGGCATCTCTCACCCTGTATTCACTCAAAGCAGTTCTTTTTAATACAAGTTAGTTTTGCATTCATCCATGTATATGTACTTATAACATATCTACATATAGGTTATCACTGTATATTTGCAGTATTTATCTTTTTCCCTCTGCATGTGTATGTACGTGTATTTATGGTTTTTTTTCCCCTCAAAATATTTCTCAGGCTGTGCAGTTGGAATGGGACAGTCAGACTAATAATGTTAATAAGAGGTAATAAATAATCTATTCATCTAGTAAGGAGGAACACAGGATAAGGCAAATGGGTTTACTTTAAATCAACTTTTATTAGACATTTAATAATATTTACAATTAGAGTATGCTAGGATATAAAAAATGCAATGAGACAGAGGGAGGTTACTTTGGAAATAAAAATAGAAAAAAAAAAAAAGAACCCAAAAGAAAATCTCAAACACAGCCAAGAGTGAGAAATCTGGAAAGCTGAACAGTTTTATTGGAATTGGCATAGGAACTGTGCCTCTCCTTCAACATTAACTTCTCTACGGTTACGTCATATGGTTTGGCAATTTAAAAAACTTAAACCTACATTTCTTTCTCTAATATTTTCATTAATCTTGAAAAACATTTATTGACATGGACACCACTTTTTTAGCAAATAATGCTGAAGGACATCTCTTTGCAGATTTCATTAATACTGAGGAATATTTCTAGGAATGGTAAATATCCAGGAAATTGAAGTACTGACTGAATTTTCCAGAAATGCTTACAGTGCCAAGTTTTACAGGAATATGCTGTTAGTTTTCTAGTTAAGGCAGCCAAGCATATAACACACTAGGGAAACCACTAGGTACATTATCTAGCCAGTCAATTAAGGGTCACAATATGACTAACAGGGTTTTTCTTTCCATTTCATCTTCGAACAGCAAAGGCAAAAGTAGAAATTTTACCTATTGTCAAGTCTGTAGTTGTTTCTTCTTTAAGAGATTCCAGTTACTCCCTTCTTCGCTTTCTGTGGGAAGTGCTTTGATAACCAACAGCAGTGCACATGCTGATGAAGCTAACAGTATTACAAGCTTAACCTCATTTCAAAATACAGCATGAGGTACTTGCTACATACACCATTATACATATGTATCAAATGACTGAAAAGCCTTCAGGCACTTGGTTCTTGTTACCTTTCTTGATTACTATCAGTTTACTGCATCTGTAGTTCCTTCTGAATTTCACTTGTGGGCTTAGGGCCATTACCTTAAGATAATATGCATTCGCAGTAATTTAAAAATCAAAATAGACAGCAAGCATCAGATATTAAAATAAAGAGCCTTTGTGTTTAATGTACTTAAAATACTTTTTTTTTAAAGAACTGCTGTAATTAGATAATTAGCTATTAAAAAAACACAGTGAAGTAACTTGAAAAGGAATACATCACTTGGTTTCCATACTGAAAATTACTTGTAAACTAATTTTTCCTGTAGATAAAAAAATATGTAAAACTCAGTGGTCCCTGAAAACAAGCATCCTGTGATATCAGGTTGAGGAATAATTTATGCAGATATTCTGCAAACAGCAGTCTAGTCACTGAAGGGTAGTATTACAGACATAAACACTGAAGGGTTAAAACTTTTCCCAGGACTATTGTATCAAGCTGTTGTACAGAGTGTCTTCTAGGAAAAAAGTATGTACCTTAGATCAACTATTGTATTACAGTTCTCAAAAAGAACAAGCAGAACTCCCTAATACTGTGAGACTGACTCAAAACACGATGAAACTGAAAGCAGCAATTTTTCTGAGCTTTTGCTCAGTTGTCAGGTAACAACCATCAGACTAACCATCAGGCATAACCATCAGGCTTTATACACAAGCTGAGATACTTACATATTCACATAACTGCTCTCATATAACTCATGTAACTTCTCAGATTGAAACTGCAGAAAAAATAGCACATACATGTAATCTTATTGCAAACCCTGAGAAAACTGCAAGATGTAGCAAGAGTTAATTCACTTGCTAGAATCTTAGTTCTCTTGCAAATGGTTTCCATAAAGGAAGCAGAAGAAACCAGGAGAGGATTCAATCTGTGTTGTTTAGTCCCCTAACTAGCTCCTAAATTTTAGGAGCCTAGTGAAGAAGCCTCCTTATTGTACTTGTCACCAATGAGGGAACCTGTCACTAAATTAGGTATAAAGGGTATCAACCATTGAATAGAAAATGGTAATTCTGGTTCAGTCATCTTGCACTGATTCAATCAGGAATAGTTTGTTTGACTTTAAAGATGTTACTTTACATTGACGTAACTGAGACCAGACTCTGGTCCTTTAACTTTGATTAGTGTTTCCTGTATTTCTGCTGCCAATGTTCTCCTCTAGATGTTTTTGTAGAAATGGCCTCTACATTTTGGGGACATGAGAGATACCAAATTGCCCCTTTTTGCCTTTTTAAATGCCATATCATCTGATAAAATATACGTTATCATCAAGTGTGCCATCAGTTTACAAAGGTGAGCAATCTGATCCCACAAAATCAACTCTGATTTAGAAAAGGATGCTGTATTTCTCTCAAAATTATTCTGAGTGAAGTTATCTTATGTAACAATTTAAAATAAATATAGTGTTTGGCATATCTGAATATGTAATGTATAGATATACTTATCTGTGAAGATAGATTGTATTTATTTAGAATAAATACAGTGTTTAAAATGGATATGGATAGTGTCTATAGATAGTCTTTTGAAATTTCATTAGTATTCTTCTGCATTTAAAACTTCATTCTATGTATCAACCATGTTTTTCATGCAAATCTAGATTTCTGCATATCATAATATGTATAGCATGCACATGCTTTATGTGTAGACCAAAAGGATATATAGCATACACATGCTATAATGCGAATATTATTAGTAACACCTAATGGGGCCAATAAACAAAGAAAATTAGTCATACTAGGATGTTTTAAGTATATCATAATATCACCATCTTCATAAAACCACTGTTTTCACTGTAACTGACAATATTTTCCAAGTAATTAATTTCTTACCTCAAAGTTTTGTCTTAAATATGTCATTAAGTGCATTTTCCTTTATCAATTGAGTTTACATAGCTAAAAATTCATCAGCTCCATTCAGGAGAACACATAAAGTCTATGAGGGCTTCAATGAGGACTCAAAAAGAAGCATAGACCTAAGTGGTTTATATATTTAGATTATATACTGCACAATATTAAGACAATGAACTGTATCTAATGTATATTTAATATTGCTTAGCATGGTGAGACTCTTATTCTGATTGGGATGAATGAGTGCTGTTGTAATAA
The DNA here is from genome assembly GCA_020745775.1 of Theristicus caerulescens. Lineage (NCBI taxonomy): Eukaryota > Metazoa > Chordata > Aves > Pelecaniformes > Threskiornithidae > Theristicus > Theristicus caerulescens. The sequence goes on along the minus strand of CM036559.1, from coordinate 77,722,965 downwards.
AACAAAATAAAACTTGCTTAGGTAGTACAAACCTACCAATGAGATCAATTTTGAATGAGAAAGATGAACTATGTTTCATCTTGAATGATAATAGTGAAAATAAAATAAATTGATATAACAGAGGTAACAATCCAATATTTTTTTCCAAATTGTGCCTCAGTGATCTTATTATTAAGTCATAGTTGTGAAGGCTTGAAGTTTATATTTTTTAACAACTTTTAACATGCTTCTGTTAACAAATTTTAAAAAAATCATGTATGTCAAATAGATCCCTGTTCATTTACGTATTAAGTAAGCTGATTCTTACAGAGGTACGTAAGTGGAGTTTTTTCCTAAAATAACCCAGGGAAACTAATAAAAGTTTTGGATTAATGGCCTTGCTTAATTTCTGTGTGAAAGCAAAAATCTCATTTATATTATAATAATGTTATTAAGTTTATTATAAAGCTGTTAAACTGCATTAACTTATTGCAGGTGGTTCCTCAGAGCTACTGTATACAAAAACATCATTAAGTCAGTAGCTCTGTTTTATTTGCTGCATGTTACTGGCATTTAAAATGAAAAATTGAAGAGTCTCTCCTTTATAATTTTGTTTTCTTTTTATATGTCTGTGCTAAAATCTGTTCTCTACAGGATTTTTTTATAATTCAGATTTGGGGCAAGAGGACTCTTTATGATTTTGCTATAACATTAGAATCAACATCAGAAGACAAACTTTTAGAAATCAGGCTGTGAAAACTGACATGATGAGTTATACTGCTCACTAAAAGATAATGCATTTTCAAGATATGATTTTGTAACTCAGCTTTACCTGTAGAGATTACTCTGTGGACAGCAAACCTATTTTATTTGCCCTGGTATTTCAAGATATGAAAAATTCTGAGCTTTTGCATGATACATGTGCTGTATAAATTTTGTGGTATCCCATTTTCTGATAGACACTTCATAAAACGTACAGAAATTCAAGGGACCGATTTGTGCACTGAAAGGTAAATGAGGCTCTCTTTTACTTGCTTAAACATCTGAGTCTTTCTGTACGCAACAACCACTTAATTTTTTCATGAGAAAATCTATGTTGGCCAAAGTGACTAGAAGATGTAAAAATCCCTGCAAGCTAAAGCACAATGAAAATAATTTAATTTTCTTAAGTAAAATAACTAATTTTAAATTTTGGCTTTTTCAGCATATAATTTAGGTTGCTGTAACCTTTTTGGTAGCAGCTTGAAAGAGTGCACATAAATGCAGGGAGATATAGGTGGATATAAGAGAGCACTTGTATATATATATATATTTGAATTTTGTCCCAGCTCTATATCAGTGAGATTTCAAATTCTAAATCTGAAGCACTAGCTGAGTAATATGTAACACCTAAGAGACAAATACACAGTGAATATATGTTGAAGAAAAAGGGCTGCTACAATAGTGCACCCCAGAAAGACAAACAGCTAAAGATAACACAACCTAACCAACAGAGGTACTTAAACTTTTTCATAAAAAGATAGCTACCAAGTGGACTTGAGAAGTATATTCATGTGCAGAAGCAAAGAATCTGATGCTATGTTTGGAATTATACATTAATTTTGCATCTTTTAAGCTCCTAATCATGCAATCAGCTTATACAAAAAACTCCACTGAGTTAATGATATTGCTCAAGAGTTTTCAGGATTGGGACCCTAATCAGCATTTTCTGCTTTTTCACTCTTGCAGCATGTGTGCAGCTAATTGGTGTTTTGACTGAGTCAACAAAGGAATGGTAACACCAATGAATCAAAGGAAATTGTTCTCATTAGAATGTGAAGCTAGAGAAGTACTGCTTTCCAGAACAAATATTATCCTCAAAAAAATTTCTCATTAAAACAAATTGCCCTTTGTGGCATAATAAAATTTATGTAAAGAGAAACATCTGGCAGAATCATATAACCTACTGTAGCATAACATTTGGAATGAATTAATTTATTTTATTGTCATAAACTTCTTTTCAGGCTTCTCCACATGTTATCCAGATTTAAATTTATCAGTATGTTGCTTTGTGTCATTTTTTAATACTTTACTTGTATTTCCTTTAAAGCAATTTTATTCTGCACATAACAAACCCTGGAAGATGGGATATGTTGGAATTAAAGAAAGTTCAGACAAGGTTTGTAGACCTTACCTTGTGTACAGTAGCATGTTTCATCACTGTGTTTTACAAGCCTTCCAACCTGTGGAGGCACTAAAGTGCCCGTGTCCCAGTGTTGAGAAGAAAGTTTGCCTTACAGTAAGCAATAGGAAAAATTATGTTCAGGAACTTAATATAGAATGTCTCCATTTTACCCTTCATGTTTATATTAAGATTAGTCCCCACTTCTTTTACAGACAATGGAAAAAATGAGGCACATTCCATACTTACTCCACTTACTCAGCTACGTTGGATGCTGCTGTAAAAAAATCTAGAATTGGTAGCTGACATACACATCTACACTGCAGATGTCTGTCTTTGCTTAGATTAATCGCACCATGAGTGGTATACTTTGATGAAGAGATAAGATAAAGAGGTGACTTTTTGATTTTTAACACTGTTGTGAAATGTGCTCTGAAAGCTCACAGATTTGTCGTCACGTGCCTACAGTTGCTGGCCACTTAAAAATATTTAGTTACTATGGATTTTAAAGATACCAGAACATATGCTGAGTAGAGATCTGAAGTGTTTATACACTATAATAATATGGAATGTAAATAATGTAGAATAATACAGATGCTGAAGAGATGCCAGATTAACCAGCTGAATTTTATACCTAATCTCAGTGTTTCAAACCTGAGTCTGCAATCAGGCTACCCACTTTAGAAGCAGGGGAGCAGGACATGTATTGCATACCCATCTCTGCTGTATGAGCCAATAGTTTTGTGAATTAAGCACTGGTTCATGATACTAAGTACCGAGAGAAAAAAATGCTGTTTATTTAAAAGAAGGAATGATGGGTTGAGACAGAGAGAAATCCAGAAAGATTTAAATTCAAAATAATCTAGAAAGCCAAACAGAGCAATGCTTTCTGGACCCCGCTGCCCTGTCAATACCCAGGGACAAGAAATGTTAGCCACATCTGTTAACTGGAAGTAAAGGGGAATTATTCAGAGCAAAAGCACTCCAAGCTAATAGATTGTCTCAGTAAGAAAAATACATTATGCATAGTGAAGCCTTTCACACAAGGACACTATTTATAACATGTAAATGAAGAAGTTGGCATAACCAGCGTATATACAAAGACATTCCTCAACACAGTTAATTTCAGTTCTGTGATATCCTTGAATATATTTTTTAGCCTGCATGTCTTACCTTTTTTTATCTAGAACAGCCCGTTTTAACACAGAAACCACTGCTCAAAATATATGAACATAAAAACTAAGATGCACAAAAATATTTTCTTAACTACATTTTATAAAAGTTCATGTGCTCATCATATTGGTGGTGTTTTAGTTCAATTAATAAAATGTTATAAGTTGTGTTTCCACTGAGTGTGTGTACAGTAATATGTTCAGATGTTGTAGAAGTTATACTTAAAAAGCCATTTTTTGAGAGGAAGGAAAGGGAGTCAAATAACAATATTACATTATATGAAGTAGAACTCTTCATCTATTGTATTTTCTAACAATCAAAATCAGATCAGACACCCCACCATTTACCTTCTCAATCAAATTGATCATCTGTTTTTCTTTCAAGTATGTTAAAAAAAAAATCCCTTCCTTGTGAACAAATCAAGAACCATAGAAGTTTCTCATCATTCAAAAGATTCATACAATAAAACATTTTTTCAAAATAATCACATATGCCCAGATTCTAAATTACTTTTCATCCAATAAATGCCTTTCATTTGCTGCAGCTAGCAAAGAAGGAAGTGAATGTGTATTTTCTCATAGTTGCTGTCTGTCAGGCTGCTCTGGGCTCTTGGGCCAGCCATGCAAGAAAATGAGTAAGCATGACATTGATAAAGCATCTGTGGTACAAGAATTTAAGGGTAAAAGAACCTCCACTAAACATCTCGTATAGTGAAGACATACTTCCAATTCTAATGTCATAATGTTGTTCAAGGACATGCCAGTAGATTAAATCCTAATATATGTACTTTTTTCTTTTTTTCTGTTGGTGAACATGAAAATGAGTTTAATGCATGAAATTTAATCTTCTGATAGTATTCCTCAGTGTGATATGTATGTACTACATATTCAGTGTATACAGAAGATAAAAGCAGTTGTAACATCTGGTCCAAAGTCCATTTAAATCAGCTGAAAGAATTCCATGAACTTGAATGGGCTTCAGGGACAGAGCCCTCTCCACATGTGTTAGTAATCTGACTAGCTAGCCTATACAAACTCTATTCAAATCATTCTTCCTAGGAACATGAGTAATTTCTCGAGGAATTGTGCAGGGTCTTTTTTCAATTCATGATAATTTGACCTTAATCATTCCAGTAATCATCCCACTCCCTATCTTAGAAGACGTAAGGAGTATTTTGAGATAACTAAAGTAGTGTGAATACTTTGTTATTGGCATCTTTGGTAATTGTAAATGCTTCTAGCAGTATCTGGCTTTATGTTCAAGCATATTATGTCAACTAATGGAATTACGTGCAAGTCTGAAAAAGTTTGAGGTGAAAACAGATACTGCTTTTCCAGTAATTGAGTTATTTTAAAGCTAATTTTGTCATGCTTTGAATATTACTTCTGAAGCAAATTGAAGTATTTGAGACATTTAAAAAATAAGGTAATGATGTTCTTAATCGTTTGTTGGATTATGTTTACTGTTACTCTATTTGTTATGTCTTGGCATCAAGAACATGACTGTATGACACAGAGAAATGAAGAAAGGAGAATACATATTTAAAGGATCTTTCAATATGAAAAAAAATCGAAGTATGATATTGAAAATGCTATCCGAAAACAGCACCTGTGCTTTATGATTTGCCAGTTGTAGAGAAGTTCTAGAAATTTTTTTTTTAATTCAAGATGTTTCCTTTAAAATGCCTGGTACAGAGCAGTAATTTCAGATGAGAGATATTATATTATCTTGGGTTTTTAAAGTACAGAGTAAGTAATAAATAGAGTATGTCTAGTAAAGTGATTTAACTAAATATTGCGGTGGGCTTTCATAAACAATGCTGATAATTGCTTTGGCATTTTCTGACAAGAGCGAGAAACAGGTGTAGAAGTGTAGAAATCTAGCTTAACAAAGTGGTTGCCACCCGTTGATTAACTGTTTGAATACGCGACTGATTCTGTAAAGAACAGCAGAGCAGTACTTCCAAATGACAGTAATAAAACAAACGATATAATGTTTTTAGTTAATGAGAGAAATTTCATAGAATCATAGAATTGTTAAGGTTGGAAAAGACCCTTAAGATCATCAGGTCCAACCGTTAACCTACCACTGCCAAGTCCACCACTAAACCATGTCCTCAAGCACTGCATCTACCCGTCTCTTAAATCCCTCCAGGGATGGGGACTCAACCACTTCCCTGGGCAGCCTGTTCCAGTGCCTGACTACTCTTTCAGTAAAGAAGTTTTTCCTAATATCTAACCTAAACTTACCCTGGTGCAGCTTGAGGCCATTTCCTCTCGTCCTATCGCTTGTTACTGGGGTGAAGAGACCGACCCCCACCTCTCTACAACCTCCTTTCAGGTAGTTGTAGAGAGCAATAAGGTCTCCCCTCAGCCTCCTCTTCTCCAAACTAAACAACCGCAGCTCCCTCAGCCGCTCCTCATAAGATTTGTTCTCTAGACCCTTCACCAATCTAGTTGCCCTTTTCTGGACATGCTCCAGCACCTCGATGTCCTTCTTGAATTGAGGGGCCCAAAACTGGACACAGTATTCGAGGTGCGGCCTCACCAGTGCCGAATACAGGGGCACTATCACCTCCCTGGTCCTGCTGGCCACGCTATTCCTGATACAAGCCAGGATGCCATTGGCCCTCTTGGCCACCTGGGCACACTGTTGGCTCATCTTTAGGCAGCTGTCAACCATCACCCCCAGGTCCTTTTCAGCCAGGCTGCTTTCCAGCCACTCGTCCCCAAGCCTGTAGCGTTGCCTGGGGTTGTTGTGACCCAAGTGCAGGACCCGGCACTTAACCTTGTTGAATCTCATACAGTTGGCCCCGGCCCAACAATCCAGCCTGTCCAGGTCCCTCTGCAGGGCCTTCCTACCCTCCAGCAGATTGACACTCCCACCCAACTTGGTGTCGTCTGCAAACTTACTGAGGGTGCACTCAATCCCCTCATCCAGATCGTCGATAAAGATATTAAACAGGACCGGTCCCAACACTGAGCCTTGGGGAACACCACTCGTGACCGGTTGCCAACTGGATTTGGCTCCATTCACCACCACTCTCTGGGCTCGGCCATCCAGCCAGTTTTTAACCCAGCGCAGAGTGCACTTGTCCAAGCCGTGAGCAGCCAGCTTCTGCAGGAGAATGCTGTATCGTAATAACGATTCAATCCAGTATCGTAATAACAAATGCATGAGGGAGCTCTGGCAGCTGCTGTTGGAATGCAAAACAGAACAGCTTCTGAAGCACAATCGTAAGTAGATCATTGGCTTTTCTGGGTGATATGCAGAAGTTGTGTTATACTCTTAAGGTCTCACAGGGATTCATTTATTGTCCGTGGGAGTGAGAATGAACTGTATTAATATGACAAAGAGTAGTAGTAAAGTTTTACAAATGAGCTTTTGTAATATGAATTGTAGATATCCAAGTCTGAAGATAGTCACATGTTTGTGCAAGACCAGCCTCCATATTTAATCAAGACCTGGGAGCCACTTGTGGGTGTACAATTACAGATAATAACCAGACTAAGTTCACATAAAAATAGGAATATAATACATTTAACTTAAGAAAAAAATGTGATCCTTGACCATGTGCTCGGACCACAAGAATCTTAGTGATTTTTAATTTTTATGACAACCACAAAAATATACCTATTTAATTCTATCATGAATTCATCCATTTTTTAGGCACATAGCTTAACTACTAATGTACATGAAAAGTTCTGAGTAACATTTTTAAAAGTGGTTTTATAATGCAAAAAGCTTGGATTCAACACATCTAATTATAGATATTTTCAGTCTAGGTTTCTACATCTGAGGTAGTAATTTTTATAGCTGGGGAGAGAAATGGACATCTGCAGGTCATGACTGATCTATTCCATATTAGTTGTACATTTTAGAGTGGGAGGATTCATACAGGAGTATATTTCGGTATATTTCTCTCCATAAAGAGAGGCTATACAGCTAACCCATATCTTGATGTTTACACTGAAAATATCTAAAATTAGGGGAGAAAAATATTCCTCATAAGTTAAAAGTTCAGCACAGAAGTTTTTGAAATTCAGGCATCCCTCTGAGAGTGAAATTCAGAGTCCTGTATGAGGTAAAATTACCATATTCCCTATTAAAAAAAGAAAAGGAAAAAAAAAAGAAAAGGAGTGTGGAAGGGAGGTAAAAGTATGCACAGTAGTTTTATGCCAGGTCGAGGAGGAGCCGTGTGTGTTTGTGATCCCCCTTCATACCAAGGTCCTGGTTGTAGATCATTAGAGGGAAGTTTTTAAAACTCATTATCCTCCTGACCCAGAGGTTTTCACATGCCAAATCATGATTCTTCTGCCCAGGACTGAATTATCACCACAGCTGCTGTAGAGCCTTGGAGACTTCTCAGTGCAGAGGTTCACTAAGTCTCATTTAGGTCTCCCTGTCCTAATAGCTCTGAAGCCTAGGTTTCTCTAAACCAAAGCCCCACAACTCTTCTTAATCCCCTCTCTCTCAGACCACCCCAAATTCCATTCTGTCTGAGACTCCAACTCTACCTAAAGTCTCCCAAACCTATCTACAACAAGGCCCCCAGTATTTTCTGTCCTGAGACCTTATCCCACTTTCTTGTGAGCCCTCTAATACATCACAGGGCTTCCCCAAATCCATGCCCTGGCTATGCTGATTGCTCGACCCAGGACCATCAGCAGGGCTGCTCAGCTCCTCCTGACCCTTGTGCTGCCAGCAGCCATGTCTGTCCCCCCATGTCTGTGCCCCACAGCTGCTATACTCCACCATTGGTGCAGACATTGGGAAAAATCATCCCTAGATTTGGTTCTTCCAGCTGAAATTTTGGGGCAGGTAAGGAATACAGAACCATTAGGGAGAGACAGCATATCATCTGTGTGACCGATGGTCCAATAAGCTCCATAATTATCTTCACATGATAAGTGACATGAATAAGGGAGAGGAGCATCAAACATTAACAGTCAAAAATTCTTTCTCATTTCTTTACTCTAATGTTACTCACATTGACTTAGAACTGAGACTCTTGTACCTGAAAATAATAAAAACTTCATTGCCACCTAATACGAGTCTTTATACAAGAAACACAAGTCTTTTAACAAGAGCCTGTGAACACGTATCTTTCAGACAGAGAAGTGTTTCATCCTTTTTTTTTTTTTTTAATTTATTTGTAACACTTAATACTTCAGCAGCAGGAGCAACAAAGGTCCCTTGCAACTTTTGAGATCTCGTTCCATTACAGGAAACTGCTTTTCAGTGTTTAGATAGGGGGAGCAGCTTCACTGGAAAATGCTGATCTAGTGGCAGATTACACGTTCCACAGGCACATATTCATGAAGAAAAGCTTTTGACATGAAACCCAACAAGTATCCTTCTTGAGTTAACCTGTTGGTCTGGTCTCATTTTCTACAACCCTACTGCAGTCTCTAGGGTCTTTGACTTTTGGATCTTGTGACTAATTTGCTTCCTTTTTAGTATTGACCTGTCTTCCAAGCTCCTCGCTGTCCTGTGATTATCCATGCTGAACAGTTCATTTATCAGACATCCTAGATATCAGACTGCTGAACTCAGGTAGACTCTTGGTTCTATATTTGCTGGGCCATGTGCTAGCCCACCTGCCAACCTCAGCTTCTCATCTCCCTTGACTTTGTGACCAACAGTCAGCACTTCCTTGTAGCATTTGCTTCCCAACTCTACATGGTCTTGTGGATCACCAGACTTCGTCCTGGGTTGTCACGAGGGCACTGAGCACCCTGACCAGCTCAAGAAGTCAACAAAGGCAGGGGAAACAAAGGCAGCATTGTTTTCAAGATAGAATCTCTCGAAATTTTCTAGGTGACAAAAAACAACAGACAAAACTAGGCAGCTTTTGTCTAGCTTGTTTTTAAAAATCTCATTGATGTATACTCTACACCCTCATAAGGCAATCTGTTCCAGACCACAGCTATCACTCCTAGTAAGCTTTTCTTTATGTCTAAATTAATCTCCCTTTCCACAGTTAAAGCTTATTATTACTTGTACTACCCACAATGGACATGAAGAATAGTTTATTCTGTTCCTCTCTGCACTTACCTTTTATCACGTCTTTCCTCAGTTTTAGGCTGGATTCAACTTATATTTTTCATTACAAGTCATGTTTACATCATCATCTCTGATGGTTTTTGTTGTTGTGCCCTCAATTCCTTCTAGACAATCCACATACATTTGATTTCTGGTACCAAAATCAAATAACATATTCCAGCAAAAGGTGTCTTAAAGCCAGCTACAGCGGAAGGATTATTTACATATTTTATAAGCTATACTCTCTTTTTCATACACCAATAGCATAGTCTTTTTCCTTTCCCACATGGCATAGAAGACTCATGTTCAACTTGATATCCACTAAAGCCCCCAGATGTTTTCTTTCCTGCAGGCAGTTTATTCTAGAGCCTGGATTTGTGCCATTGACTACTTCTGCCCAAGTGTAGTATTTTTCACTTCCCTTTGTGGAAGTTCATCCTGTTTTTACAGAACATGTATCCAATATGCAGTGGTCATTTTGAATTTTAGTTCTGTCAGCAAGAACGCTTACAGCTATCTGCAGCTTGGTAACACCTTCAGATTTCATAATTTCACATTTCTTAAAACTTTCGTTTTATCATACTGCTCATTAAGGAAAACATTGATGAGGCCAACAGTAGATCCCCAGGAATCTCAAATCAGTGTATTCTTGTTTAACAGGGAACCACTAACATCTCTCTGGATATAGTTTTCCAACTGGTTTGCATATAAGAGTAACTTAATTTAGACCATTTTTAGTCAGCTTATGAGAACATTATGTTAGTATCAGAAGCTTCACTAAAGATTTTTTTGCATACTATACAAGTAAGATCTTGTTTTACCTTCACTCTCTTATACACCCCACACACACCTACACCCCCCCCCCCTTACAGAAACTGTTTTTGAAAAATTGTCTTGGCTCTTAGTCATCATCCCTTTTGCTGAGGTTTGCAGTCTTTTTTTTTGCTAATATATTCCAGTATTTTTCTAGAAATGGAAGGTAGTCTGACTGATACATAGTTTTCCAGCTCTTTTTGCTTTCCCGTTTTTAAAGATAGATAGGTCACTTGTTTGCCTTTTTTCCAGTCTTCCAGAATCCCATTCATCATCCAAGAGTTTTTTAAGTGCTTCTGAAATTGCTTCAGCAAATTCTCTGTGTTCCCTGAATTTCGTCATGTCTGGATCATTTAAAGCAACTAACTTATGTTTGTAGTCTCGAACCTGTTTCCTTTTTATATATTAAATGCTTTTTGTGTTAATTACATTATCTGCCTGATTGCATCTAACCTTTTTAGTGAAGACTGAAGTGGTAAATGTATTAAACATTTAGGTTTTTGTTAGTACCATGGCTTGATAGCTTTTTACCCTGTTGAGTAGTGGACTAGCTTTTTTCTTTGTCTTCCTCTTGCAACTAATGTACTTAGTGATCTTTTTATTTGTTTATCCTGCATGTTCCTTGCTAGTTGTTTCACATTTTGTGCCTTCACTTTTCTTAGTGTGTCTTTCCATGGTCCTGGTGGTTCTGTTATTATTATGTTCTTAATTTCTCACCTTAGTCATTTGAATAGTACTCATTTTCTGTACATATTCTTCTTGTGTCCCAAGTAATGACTCTGTGATTTTACAAAGTTGATCTTGCACAGTTTCCATCTTTCTTCTGTGATACATAATTTACAGTCATATTTTAAATAGAATTTCTTTAAGGAAGTTCTTCATTGAATTTTTACCCAGGGGATCTTACTTGTAATTTCTGAGTTTCCTGAAGTCTTTTTTTTTTTCATGTCTTTGGTATTTATTTTATTGTTCTTCCTCCTTCCCATCCTAAGAATTAAAAATGCTATGATTCCATGGACACTCACCTAAATCTCTTACCATCTGTCTTCTTTCATAAGGTCTAGGTCTTCTTGCTTTCTGTTTTGTACAACAAATTATAATCAGTCCATCTGAAAAAATTGTTGGATAGTTTGCATTTCACTATATTGCTTTCCCAAAAAATATTTAGTTAGAGATCAGAATTATCCCTGGTTTTATGTTTCAGGCAATATTTCTTAGATGCTTCTAAGAATTATAGTTATCTGTTCAGTCATTCTGGTTTGGCACTAGTGCAATAGCCCCCCACCTTCCTTTCCTCATTGTTATAGAAGATAACAGATAACAGAATAAACAGTCAATAACAGAAAACATGATAGTGACATACGACAAGTCATATACTTTTATCTATTTCTTTAATATGAAAACAAAGATGTAATATTAATGATGTATCAGACAAATTTAATGGCTTGTATAGTCGTAAGAGTAGCTAGAATATTTATGGCACTTAATGTATGAAACATGCTGATCAAATAATAAATAATCCTCGCAGTCGCCTTCTCATGCAAGTAAGTATATTATCCTAACATTGCAAAGGAATAGAAATAGAGGGAATTACAGAACTTCCCCAGGTCTTCACAGCTAGTCAACCTCTGGTCAGCTTAGGGCTCATGGAACTTGAGGCTTCCTGATTCCCAATACTTTTCAGTGATCCAAACTACCCTGCATTATTGTGGGAAATATTAACTATTTTATTTCTATTTCCATATCCTCAATTCTCAATCCTCAGTAACACATCATACATTTCAATCTGTTATCTCAGAAGACTGCTATGAAACAAATTCTGTACAATACCCTATCATAACAGCATATTTCAGTCTCTTCTCCCAAGTAATAAGTGATAGGACTAGAGGAATTGGCCTGCAGTTGCACCAGGGGAGGTTTAGATTGGAATTAGGAAAAATTTCTTCACTGAAAGGGTAGTCAGGCACTGGAACAGGCTGCCCAGGGAAGTGGCTGAGTCCCCATGCCTGGAGGTATTTAAAAGACTTGTAAATGTGGTGCTTAGGGCCATGGTTTAGTGGTGGACTTGGCAGTCCTAGGTTAATGGTTGGACTTGATGATCTTAAGGGTCTTTTCCAACCTAAATGATTCTATGATTCTATATGATAGGAGTACCTACTAATTTTGTATGGAGTCTGCTAGTATTTCTGTTACTGAAACACAATCGGAACATGTAGTAAAACTTTACTTGAAAGCAAAGTCAGTTTTGCATGATCCAGAAGCCTCTTTGTTTTGTTGGAGGTGTTTTTTTCCAAAGTACTATTAATTGCTGTTAACACAAGTAAGGTTCTAATAGATGCAGTCTTAGATTGGATAGCTTTTAATAGCATAAGCAGACTAACCTGTTCACTCAATGAAATACACAGTTCAAAGTGCCATTTAATCGCTCACTGTGCTGTAACTATGACTGACAAGTGATTTTTATACTGTATTATTTATTCCTGCACAGTCAGAAAACTGGGATTTTTGCTGAGATTTTAGTATTTGACATTCAGTGAAAGTAAAGCCTCTAAGGCTGTACATAATTTTTAAAACATTGGATCAAGAAGCTAAGTCCAGAGAAGCAATTAAACACCAAACATGGTAGTTAAACACCAGCCTCCATGGGTCCAGGCATCTTTCCCGTATTAAGATCTGACACACAAATTTCAGTGTGATATGTGACAGCCTGCTGAAGCTTATATTCCATATTAACCCGTAAACTGGCAGACATGCTTGATACAAATATGTGAATAGGCTTAATGTGTACAGCTGATAACTGACTTTCATGTGATGCCAGTAAAAAGTCAAGTTGTATTGAACAATAATGCTCTTGGGTGACTCATTCACAAACTTATCTTTGATAGTGAACACCAGAAGCTGGAGAAAATTTGCCTACATTCAGAACTGTAATCTGAAAACCTGCCATTTATCTGGTACCTTACTCTATAGGTGCTGCAGTTTCTAAATTCCCGAAGGTGCTCAAAAAGTGTACTTCCGTAAATATGTAGAAACACTTCAATTTCTAATGTCTTAAAAGCTTTTAACCTAACTATAGTGGCATACAAAAATTAGAGATCACCATGCCAAAACCCCTTGGATCCTGCTTCTCACAGAACATGCAGGATTGGGCTCACTACGAAGTACTGTAGCAGCCCTGGCTTTTCTTGGAGGCTCCCGCAGAACCGATAGTGTTATTTTGTGTACTAATCTATAACACTGAACAGAATATAGGAGATCCAGGTACACTCGCTTTCTACCTGAAGGGATTAGAAAAATTTCTTTCACTATTTTTGACTCAGCATAAAAATGCAGGCTGAAACTCAAGCAGCTTTGAAAACTTTTCAAACTCCGTTCTCCAAAATACATTTCTTTTCTGCCTGCTAAATAAAAGAGCAACACTGTTCTCACTATTAATCCAAATAATTTATTTCCTTCAGAAAAGCATACGTAACACATTATTTGAAAATGCAGTAGTTTTTCCTGTCAGCATTTGATCCAGGATTTCTCTGGCTAGCATCCCATGCTCAGTTTTTCATTCCTGGGAAGAAGTAATCACCGAGTTCCACTAAGACACAACATGAATGAATTTCCTGTGTGTTTCACAGTCAAGGATAGGACCACAGTACAGCACAAAAAAAAAAGATCAAGGGCCAGTAACATCAATAAACAATGGCTTCCTTATCGGTATGAACAGTATGAGATTCCCAAGCTCATTCTCCCCTCTGGCCTTTGAGATCAAAGATCAACAAATGATTATGTGATAAAGTAGAAGCAAATGATCCAACCCAGCAGTGGCTTGCATCATTTTTCTCAGAGGAACTTAGAGACTGTTACAGGGTAATTTTTCTTCTGGTCCGAAAACCATTATCTGTGGAGCATTAGTGGAACCAGGCTATTTATTCTGTCCCATGTCGTACAGGAGGCCACTGTGCGAGATAGATGGATGCCACAACCTTGGCTACACTTACACATTAACAATACATTACATTGTGTCTTATTTTCAACTGATGTACATAACTAACTGTCAGAATATCTTTGGGATATTAGCTTTTAAATAATAAATAATGTCCCTCAAGCAAGATAGAAATGATGATCAGAAAAGGAAATACTCTGAAGAATTAGGCGAGCTGTTTTCTCCATCTTCCACTGAAGGTAAAAACCTCTGCTGGCCAAAGTGTTAGTTAAAATTCACAGTCTTCTTCGGGTGCTTGCTAACTTAGAAAGACCTGAAAGCATCGGTTTACAAAAAAGCTTTCTTTCACCTTCAGTATGCTAGGATGCTGCTGAGAAATCTGTCTGTATAGCTAGCTCAACTTAGTATACAAACATTCTTGAAAAATTGAATTGTTATTATTTAATAATCAGTGGCTCCTTACCTTCAGGTCTTGCTCCCCTGGATGTTTTGATCACAGGCCTTGTTAGGGAAATGAAGTTTATTTTCTGGGACAGGGAATTGCTGCATACCTGGATTTTATCCCAGCACGGATTCAAGGAATGAGCTGGTCATGCAACCAGACCCAGGAAAAAATAATTCTGGAGTCTTCATGCATGTGGAGATAAAGATACTCAGAATACTTAATTGTAGGTGGATTTTTTAGAAGTAAAGATGTAGTTCAGAAAGTCATTTCATAGTGGACTGATATGGAAATAATTGTTTGCTGGAAAAGGTAGCTTAAATAAAGTCAGCACAGTCCAGACTGTTTTTCACTGCAGTATTGCTTTTCCAGTTATCTATTTCTATGGGATGAATCAGAAGAAATCATATCAATATGGTAGAGTATTCTTCAGGAAAAATATATTGAAATAACAGCATGCTGCATCCTTACCTTGGGAACTGAAAATGGGTATTGTTAAATTCTTAAATGGGTGATAACTGATCTGTGTATCAAGCAACGCACATTCATTGAAGTTCAAAATATATATATTACTGGTAGATATAGACTCAATATTACAAAACATTAAACCTGCTAGGATGTGTTTAATAGTGTATCACTGACTTAGTTGGATACATTTAATAGGATATCAGTAAGAGCTTCCTCTGCCGTTTCTCTAATGCTACCCAACGTTTCAGGGTTTGATTGAATAAATCATCAATGGTAGCATATCTCATTAATGCCAGACAAAATCAGCACAGCCAATAGGAGCAGATTTTACCAGGGTTTTTTTCCCTTATGATGCTTGAGTTTCTTTGCTGAAAGTAATTAATTTATGTAATGGGTTAGACCTTTTAGGCTTCATCAGGAGTTAGCATATCGTCAGGTGGGAGGCAAATTTACATTTCATAATTGTGTTAGTCTTTTGCACTTGAAGGCCCTTGCAAAATTAATTTAACACCTGAAGGTTCCCAAACAGCAGAGAATCTTATAGTAAATTTTTTTTCCTTTTTTTGTTTTTTTCCATACATTAATTCAAAGAAAATGTCTTTGTGGCAATTGAAGACCCATGAAGTAGGTAAACTCAGTACTAAATTCACCTAGCACTAAACCTGGTTGAGTTTTCAGACCCTGTGAGTGGGATTAATCTTTTCTAATTTTAGCCACCTATAAAGTATCTAAAAGAGTATCTAATCTGTTGCATCATTTAGGTTCAGCATAGTTCATGAAGAAAGAAAAAGAATTCTAGAGTGCAATTCATCCCATCCTAAGGTGGATGGCTGGCATAATCATAGAATCATAGTATCATTTAGGTTGGAAAAGACCCTTAGGATCATCAGGTCCAACCGTTAACCTATCACTGCCAAGTCCACCACTAAACCATGTCATCAAGCACCACGTCTACCCGTCTTTTAAATACCTCCAGGGATGGGGACTCAACCACTTCCCTGGGCAGCTTGTTCCAGTGCCTGACTACTCTTTCAGCAGAGAAGTTTTTCCTAATATTCAACCTAAACTTTACCTGGAGCAGCTTGAGGCTGTTTCCCCTTGTCCTATCACTTGTTACTTGGGAAAAGAGACCTACCCCACCTCTCTACAACCTCCTTTCAGGTAGTTGTAGAGAGCAATAAGGTCTCCCCTCAGCCTCCTTTTCTCCAGGCTAAACAACCGCAGCTCCCTCAGCCGCTCCTCATAAGATTTGTTCTCTAGACCCTTCACCAACCTCGTTGCCCTTCTTTGGACACACTCTTGTACCTTAATGTCCTTCTTGTAGTGAGGGGCCCAAAACTGGACACAGTATTCGAGGTGCGGCCTCACCAGTGCTGAGTACAGGGGCACTATCACCTCCCTGGTCCTGCTGGCCACACTATTCCTGATACAAGCCAGGATGCCATTGGCCCTCTTGGCCACCTGGGCACACTGCTGGCTCATCTTTAGGCGGCTGTTGACCAACACTCCCAGGTCCTTTTCCACTGGGCAGCTCTCCAGCCACTCCTCCCCAAGCCTGTAGCGTTGCCTGGGGTTGTTGTGACCCAAGTGCAGGACCTGACACTTAGCTTTGTTGAATCTCATACAGTTAATGACTGTAACATACAGTTAATAATCAGGATGAATTGCCCTTCAAAGTTGTCTGTCTTAGTGGGAACTATGGCTTGCACAGTTAAAGCATCTTTTTAATTAATCAGTAATCTTAGATTTGCCTCAGGGATAAAATATGAGGAGATGCCTATCTGTACCCACTGATTATCCAAATAGCTAGGGTAGGTGAAGTATTTCACTTGTAAATGGCTAAAGTAAGGTGAAATGAATCCTGCTTTATACTTTGAAAAGATGACATTTTGGCAGGAATTGTCTCATTACTATGATACTACAAATTATCATTCTTAAACATATAGAAAGGAGAAAATATTATCCACTTTATTTCCCCCCCATCTCAGAACATCATTAAGGAAAAATACAATTGCATCGTTTTCTTACATACCTATATAAACTAAGCCATCCAGGAGAAATTTAAAAACAATACTTATTTATTTACTTATTTATTATTGAAGACTATAGATTTGGTGGCATTGTAGCAGCAAATTATTAATGATGCATAAAGTACTGCATCAACAGTTAAAAGACAGAATAAAGCCAGAACTTTGCAATTTTTAAATTGTGTTATTATTTATTGTGGATTTAGAAAAGCTAAAACCAGTAAAGGCCAAGAAGCAGGGAACATTCTACTTGAAAGAGAAAATAAAAGAAAAAATTATAATTTTTCTTTTGAATAGATTTTTTCTGCCTTTTTTCATTATTCCTCTGAGCCCTTTTTTGTATGTGCCATCTATAAAGACATATGACTATAATATGAGTGTTCACAGACCTGTGTCTGCTCAGTGGAATGGTTTATGTTATGGTGCATTTTTCCACAAAAAGCAGTTATGGGTGTCATCTTTTCTCAGGTAGATGAAAGTCCCATTTTTCCAGTTGATCCATAATGGTTCTTACGATGCTACTTTCTTCCATGGTTCCTAAATGACCAATGATTATTGCTCATGCCGTACAGAAAGTCAGTTAATTTATGCAGCTGAACCAAACCACGCAGGAAGATGTGAAGTGAAAAAAAAAAAATTGAAAAAAATCCTCATGATAGGAATAAGTCAGAGAATCTAAGAAATAGTTGTTTAAAGAATGTTCTGATACTCTGCTTCAGATAAGTAATGCTCATTGCAGCTTCAGAAGCACACTTCAGTGCTATTCATTGCACAGGTGCTCTGTTCTTGAGCCTCCTAGCATGTGACTAGTCACGTATTATAGAACGGCATAAAGGTATATTAAGGTATATTAATTTGCATTATCTGCCAGCTAGAGAAGAAAGGGATCCCTTCCATGCCATTTGCTTCAAGTCATATGACAACTTTCTGAGGACAATTTCCCATCCTCATGGAGAGAGTCCTTCATCAGCAGTTACACTGGTTTGAGGAGTATTCTTGAACCACTGATAACAATACACAGGAGTCTTGAGAAAGAGTAAGATGATCCTGTATCTCTGCCTTAAATGTCATCCCACTAAGGCCCACAATGCGTAGGATATGAGATGGGAGTATTTTGTTGTTTTCTAGACAGATTATTTTCGTGATCATGGAGAAAGCTTTCACATCTTTTGAATATTGTGTGTTCAGAGTAGCAGTCTGTTTTCAACAGCTGCAATTATTGCTCATCCCTTAGGATTAAAGTAGGACTAATTTACATGGCTTTCTTATGAGAGAAACATACCATTGGAACTGAAATGGAAGTTTTCTTTCCTTGGATGGTCACAGAAGATCAGTGTTCTTGGTGTTCCTTCCCCCACCCCATTCTGCGTGGACTGCAGTCTGGAGAAGAGTTGTGGTCATGTCCATTTTGTCACTTCTAGGCAGGTGGCCAGTTCAGGAAATAGTTTAATATGTGATCTTCTTGTGAAACTGGATTTGGCAGGGGATTAAAAGGCATCTGCTAAACTGAGTGGAGAATAGGGCTGCTGCTTTCAATCTTGAGTAGACAGCACACAATTTTTATTGCTTTTCTCTCCTGTACCTCTTTTATCTCTTTGTTCTCTATTAGTAGAGGGTGAGAGACTCCCATCAGCAGTTCTGGAACCAAGTACAAAATAAGGAAGTGAGACTAAAAGTGCACAAGAGGCAGAAAGAATTACAGCACTGTCTTCCATATTACAGAAGGAAGGGTGCCCAGAACTGGACATTAGCTATATCAGCATTGCTAACTATGAAGGTCTAGGGAGGCATTATCAGACAGCAGGCCAAATAATACAGTGTGGCTCGTGTCCACACCACTTAGGGCTAGCTCTTTCTAGAGCAGAATGACCACATCCTTTTCATGTACCACTTGGCTGTGCATGCACTCCTGATTTTACATGAACTTTTTTTTAATGCATTTTTTCAGTCTGCAATAATATGAAGGATGCACCACACCCACCAAAATGAACCCCAGGTGCTATGCTATATGCCCAGGGATATCAGGAGGATATAGGGAATGGGAAGCTTTCTGGAGCAATATTGGAAGAGTGTGCAGAATGCCAAAGCTTACACAGTTTCATCCATACTGTTTTTTCAGAGTGGTCCCTGTAGTAGACCTGTCTATAGAACCACACAGGTTATCTTGGAAAGAACTAGGAGGAGTGATCTGAAACAAACCTGGGAGTAAGCTATTAGTTATGGGTCCAGTAATCAAATTCTTTCCCTAGACCTTTTTTCTTCAGTGGGCTTGTTATCCATTATTGGTGGATAACTTTAGGAGTGTTTTAAATGCTGGCAGTGCAGTCTAATTTAACATTACAAATATGTTGCCTTTCTTCAGTGCCTTAGAAAATAAATTTTTTTCAAGCAAAGAGATTCCACATCTATCTTTTGTAAATGCTGCCAGTGCATGATCTTTTTGGGATTCTGGCTTAATTGTTTCTTGATGTTATAGCATGCAGGTATTGATATTTATGTTATGTATTGCATGTGTCTTTTGTGGTCGTGTTCTGGAAGATAGTCAACTTCAGAGATGAGAATGCATAGAAGATATATTTTTAAAATCAAGGCTACATTTTCAAGTCACATTTTATGTATGAAGAGTGGTTGAAAATATGAGATTATCTTTTGGTTAAGTCAGTCATATTCAAAAGGCACTGAAATTCATCTGTCTACATAAGCCAAAAATAGCCTCTGTTATGTCTTACACTCTTTTTTATCTTATGTGTTTTGGTTATTAATAAAGAATCAAAATAGTTTGACAGAGAAACAAATTAAAAGATAAAAGAACTTCAGTTGATAATTTAATACTTATTTTTCAAAATTGCCTTTTTTAGTGAAGGAATAGTGTATGAGGTATACAAGCTTGTGTATGTTAAATTTGCACATGTAAAAGGAGATGCACACACATTACTAAGGGAACTGACAAGGAAAGGTGCCTTCCTTGATTTGTTGCTTATTAACAGAGAGCTTCTCGTGGGTGAAGTAGCGATTGGTGGCTGCCTTGGCCACAGTGACCACAAAGCAGTCAAGTTTAAAATCTATGGTAGCAGGAGGAAAACTGCTGGTAGCAGGAGGAAAACTATCAACTCTGGATATGAAGAGAGCTGACTTCAGGCTGCTCAAGGAACTACTTAGTAAGGTCCCCTGGGAAAAACCTTTTGAAAGTGCTGGGGTCACTTTTTAAGTACCACCTCCTAAGAGCACAGGAGCAGGCAATTCCAAAATGTCGGAAGTCAAGCAGGTGAGGCAGAAGGCCGGCTTGGCTGAGTAGGGATCTTCTTCTAGAACTAAGGCAAAAAAAGAAAATGTATGGCCAGTGGAAGCAAGGTCAGGTGACATGGGAGGACTACAGAGATGCTGTTCGCCACTGTAGGGAGGAAGTTCACACGGCCAAAGCTCGATCAGAGCGGAAGCTGGCCAGTACTGCGAGGGACAATAAAAAGGGCTTTTTCAGAATATGTTAATAGCAAAAGGCAGGCCACAAATAACATTGGCCCATTACTTGATGAGCATGGTGACCTCACAAACAGGGCCATAGACAAGCAGAGAAGTTTAATGCTCTCTTCACCTGGGTTTTCAACACCGATGATGGGCTCTGGGACCCCCAGAGCCCTGGACTAGAGAACCATGACTGTGAGAATGATAAACTCCCAACCAACCCTGAACTTGTGTGGGATTTGCTGCTCCAGCTGGATCCCTGTAAGTCAATGGGGCCCAATGGGACTGATGCGAGGGTGCTTAAAGAGCTGGCTGATGTCATAGTGAGACCTCTCTCAATGATTTTTCAATGCTCTTCGGAATCTGGGGAGGTCCCAGTTGACTGGAAGCTGGCAAATGTCGTCCCAGTCTTCAAGAAGGGCAACAGGGATGACTCCGATAACTACAGGCCTGTTGGTCTCACCTCTGTGCCTGGCAAAATTATGGAGAAGATTATTCTGGGAGTTATTGAAAAACACCTGAAAGACAACGCAGCCATTGGTCCCAGACAGCACGGGTTTACAAGGGGAAAGTCCTGCTTGACAAACAATTTCTTTCTATGACAAGGTTACCCACCTAGTTGACCAAGGGAAACCAGTCGATGTCATCTTTTTAGATTTCAGTAAAGCTTTCGATACTGTCTCTCACGATATCCTCCTGGACAAAATGTCCAGCATACAGCTGGATAAACACATAATGCAATGGGTGAGCAATTGGCTGATGGGTCGTGCTCAAAGGGTTATAGTAAACAGGGTTACACTGGGCTGGCGACCAGTCACTAGTGGGGTTCTGCAGGGATCCATCTTAGGGCCAGGGCTCTTTAATATCTTCATAAATGACTTGGATGCAGGACTTGAAGGATTACTGTCTAATTGGGAGGAGCTGTTGACACTCTCGAGGGCAGAGAGGCCCTGCAGAGAGATCTAGACAAATTAGAGAGCTGGGCAATCACCAACCATATGAAGTTTCATAAGGGCAAGTGCTGGATTTTGCATCTGGGACATGGCAACCCTGGATGTACATGCAGACTGGGGAACGAGAGGCTGGAGAGCAGCCCCGCGGAGAGGGATCTGGGGATTCTGGTCGACAGCAAGTTGAACATGAGCCAACAGTGCTCACTGGCATCCAAGAGGGCCAACCGTGTCCTGGGATGCATCAAGCACTGTATTGCTAGCTGGTCGAGGGAGGTGATTGTCCCGCTCTGCTCTGCACTGGTGTGGCCTCATCTTGAGTACTGTGTGCAGTTTTGGGCACCACAGTATAAAAAGGATACAAAGCTACTAGAGAGTGTCCAGAGGAGAGTCACGAAGGTGGTGAAGGGTTTAGAGGGGAAGCCGTACAAGGAGCGGCTGAAGTCACTTGGTCTGTTCAGCCTGGAGAAGAGGAGACTGAGGGGAGACCTCATCGCGGTCTACAGCATCCTCCTGAGGGAAGGAGGTGGGGCAGGCACTGATCTCTTCTCCCTGGTGGCCAATGATAGAACCTGAGGGAATGGCAGGAAGATATGCCAGGGGAGGTTTAGGTTAGACATTAGGAAAAGGTTCTTCACCCAGAGGGTGGTGGAGCACTGGAACAGGCTCCCCAGGGAAGCAGTCACGGCGCCAAGCCTGACAATATTCAAGAAGCATTTGGACAATGCCCTCAGACATATAGTGTGAATTTTGGGGTTGTCCTATGCAGGGACAGGAGTTGGACTCGATGGTCCTTGTGGGTCCCTTCCAACTCAGGACATTCTATGATTCTATGATTCTGTGATTTATCTTGTGTGACTACTAGGTCAACATTAAACTAATTGTAGACATCAAAAAGAAGTGTGACAGCACTTCCAACTTGCTGAAGTATATTGTTCAGCTTCTGTACAGGACATATTTTCTTTAAGAGTTCATTGCTTTCACCAGAGGTTCGTTCTATATTATAGATTGCATTCATGTAGTTGAAGTTAGATGAATATATCATTCTAAAAACAGTTCTAGTTGCAAGAAAATAATCTCTGGACAAACAAATCTCTGGAGGAGACAAAGTTTGATCTAATTTTCTACAGTGGAAATTCAGATACAGCTGTTACAGGTCAATAATACAGAAGTCCTAAGTATTAATAATGCAGAAGTTATAAGTAAATATGTCAATAATACAGAAGTTATTAGTAAATTCCTGACTAAGATAACCAAGATATACAGGTAAAATGGCAAAACTGATTATGGCTGGTGTAATAGACTGGATTGTTGAGCTTGTCACCATTAGCTCCCTCAACAGAAAATTAAGTGACAGAGGCACTTTTTTGGCATGATTCATCTCCCCATAAATATTTTGGCATGATTCATCTTCCCATAAACATCTAAAATAGGTAAGATGAATCATGTCTTAAACATCCCCACAACTTTCTACTGCTGAAAAAAAAAGAATGTGGTATTTAGCTGAGGTGGTAGCTGAGGTGAATCATCACCATGTATACTTGTGTGATAGGTGTGATAAAATGATGTGATCTTTTGCTGCCTTATTCCTTGTCGGTTTTGAGTTTGGCATTGGCATTGTTTAATAAACATCACTGCTTTCATCAGTATTGGCATGCATATCGTTCAAGATTATATAAGAACTGAACAGTGTAAATTGGAAGGCTCCATAATGAGCCTTATACTTTGTATTGCAGAGGTAAAATGTGTATTAATAGCTGACATCACAGTATACATTACTCTAGGAGTATAATAATATAAGTCAGATTCTTATGTAGAGTCATTAAAAAATGCAGAAAAGGCCCAAATGTTCTCACATGTCCTGCCAGGTTCCACTGGAAACAGTTAATTCGCTCAAGCTCAGCTATCACCAATGCTGATCAGACTGTTAACAGATAAAGGACCTCTTCGCACTGCTATGGAGCAGTGTTGGTAAAATGTAAAGGATCTTCACTTCAGAATTGTTTTGCACAGTGTTTTGCATTTCCACAGTGTTTTCATTTCTTTTGTCAATAAACACATTCGGAAGTGCCTAGTAGTTGCCTTTTGATATGTAGAAGTAGGAAAAGACTGAAAAGGGTGAATATTTTTTTTTGCTACACAGAAAAGGGGGAAGCTAGAGCATTTTAGACTGCTTAGCTTCATTTCAGTTATTAGGAATAAAAAGCTGAAATATTTAGAAGCCAAATACAAGAACCTATCAAGTTGATAAGTAACAATGAAACTGTATTTACTGGGGACAAGTTGGGTCAAGCTAATCTAATTTCCCTCTATGGAAATGGAACCAAAATGCGGGTATGTGAGAAGCACAGATGTGTCACTTGTCTTTCCTAAGTCTTTTTACGTGATTCAACATGCCATTCTCATAAGTAAGTAGGGAATTACCTTGATTAAATTACCACTAAACAGATGCAAAACTTCTTGGAAACCTGCATTTGATTGGTTAGCAAGTGTTCACGGTCAGAATAGAAAGACACTTCAGTTGTGCTTCTTGGGCAAGTGCAGCCACTCTTTTCACTACTGTGTTGAATGGTGAAATAATCAGCGTGCTCTCAACAAGTGAGGGAGGGCAATAAGAGCTCATGCACAGGCTGGAAAATAGAGCTAGAATTCAAAAGAGCAGGATGCCATTCAATGGGGACATAAGCAGATTCTGCATTTAGGTAGGAATAAGATGAGTTGAAGATTGGAGAAGGACTGGCTCAGTAGTTGCTCTGTTGAAATGATGTAGAGAGCTTAGTGGTTCCCAAGGTAAACATGAGTTAGAGAAGCAATGCTATTCCAAAATAGGTTAGCAAAGCATTTTTGAAGTACCTAGCCAGGCAGAGCTATATATGAATTTGGAACTCCTAAACATATAGCTTGTTCACTTACGTACATAATTTGGGCAATTTGGACTTCCCTTTGGAGGTCTTTAGGATTAAGTTTGACTACATAGAGGCAGAATAGACCCCCTTTATGACTGAAAGAAGTAGGACTGTTCATTTTAATAAAAAGAAGAGAAAAGAAATTTATAACAGTTTTCAGGAGTAAAATTCATCACCTAGCTTCTCTGAACTAATCACCCTCTTTCTCTGTATAAATAGAGGAGAAAAGCAGCATGATTCATCTTATTTTCATGTGGACACCTAAACTAGGTCAGATGAATCATGCCATCATCCTCTCTACTGATTAGCTGAGATGTAGACTCATCTACTTTGGAGATGCATTTGGTCTTTGGAGATGTCTACAATCAGGTGGGGAGGATCTAATCTAAAATACCTAAATGGAGGAAGAAGCAAATAATTTGTTCTCCTTGCTGAGAACAAATGAGAGTTTGGTGAAGCACTGAAATGATTTTCTTGGAAGCTGTGGCCTCTGTTACTGTGCATTTTTTAAGAATAGGCTAGATAAATATGTTAAAATATGAGATCATAAATCTAGTTGAGCCTGCCCCTGGTTCAAAGGATGCATTAGAGGACATCTCAAGTTCCTCCTAGCCCTGTGTTTCTGTTTGGTTTCATTATTTAGTGAGAGCTATTCCAGTTCTACATAAACTAGGATACACAGCTGTGAATGGGGAGGTAACCATCCAGTTTTGAGTCATGCAAGAGATGTGTACCCTTTGTCACATTGCATGATAGAGCAGATCATGTGATGGAGTGGAAACCACAGTGGAGTTATAGTTTGGAAGAAACACATTTCCAGCAGTTATTCTCTCCAGCTCCTTCCTGGAAAGCATTACATGCCCTGAGAATGTGTGAGTTGGCAGTGCTGCAGCAGGAATTGCAAAAAAGGGTTTAGCAGAGCATCTACAAATAGTGGTAGGGGAAAGGCTATTAGCACCCCCAGTAAAGTTGTATAGTAGAAGTAGGTAATGTACTGGCTATACTCATGATCTCTTTGACAGTAAAAAAATGTAGCATTTAAAAAGGCAAATTGTCTTTTGTATATATTTGGAAAGAATTTGGTGAAGGTTAAAGACCATTAAGATATAAAGCTTAAGGGAATAATTTCACGAACCCATATTTATGTAATTATTCGTAATGCAGTAAACATTGATTTACCTTTAAATCTAACATCTATTGTTCTTTGGTCCATTGAGTGAGCTCTAACTAAACATTAATAGTCATTAAAAAGCATCTGGCCAAACAAAATCAGAAAAAAATAGGTGAGAGAATCTCATGAAAAAAATGGATTGCTAATAAAGAACAGAACTTCAAAAAATTTCATGGAGTAGACTGCATCTTGACAACATACATAGACTTTATAAAGAAATCCAGACTATATGAAGACATCCAGGTTTTGACTTCTTGTTCATTGGTGCCAGGAGGCCAGAGAGCTGGAATGAAAAATCAGATGGGATTTCCCCTTGGCCAAGGCCATTCTGCGTGATACGAGCTACAAGTGCAGTAGCTCCCCCAGAATGTATAGGGAGAAACATCCCTCTGCCAGGTGGGGTTATGTTGGGTTTTTCTGTGTGTGTTTTTGAGTGTTTTTTGTTTGTTTTCTACAGATATGCTCAGTGGGGGTATAGTCAGCAGTCTTACCTGAGTACATGGGAACCTTACAATAAATAGGATATAATGGGTTTTTACCTTTTTCATAGTAAAAGCCATTCTGTTAAAACAGCTTGAACATCATGGAGCATATTTAGAACTTTCACCTCAAGAGCTTCTGTTGCAGGGTTGAGTAACTGCACAAAAAAACTGTGTTAGTGGGGAGCAAGCAGAATGCAAGCAAAGGGAATTAATCTGTTTTTGTCATTCAGCTGTGTCTGCATTCAAAACTGTATATGAATGGGAAGCAGAGCTAAAGGCAAGTGCCAAAGCTACTAGCAACAATGGATCGTTTAACATGTATTGTTTAGTTTATTTTCTAAAGAATGAATTATGAGTTGTTGTAGAAATTAGTTGTATTAAAATCAAGAGTAATACTGGGTAAAAAAGGGTGAGTCAAAATAGAGTGGACTATTCCAATCCATATCAATATTTGATCCTAAGATGCTATCATCAAAAGCAGCTACACAGAATATTCTGTACAACTGTCATAAAAAAACCTTCTAGAAACAATTTCTCTTTCCTGAGACTTCCTTAGTGTTGAAATATCTTCTGAATGTCACTTAAATTTGATAAGTTTATATACTAAAACTGTATGTCTTTTCCTAACCAGTTTAGAGAACTGGATTTTTATGTTGTTGTTGACAGGTGCTATTTTCCTCTTGTAATTGGGAAAGAGCATATTTGTCTGCCTGATTATCCACCTCCTGAGAGTTCCTGTCTTGTCAAGTTAGAAATGGTGCATTTATTAACCTATCTGAAACTTGAAAGCGCATACTTCAAATTCATTCCTTTTTACAGCATTCTGCAAAGTAGGTACTCGAATATATGGCATAAACAAAAGTGCTTTTGCATCACCTACTTTAAGCAGGATTTTGCACATATCACTAATAACGATTAGATCACTAATCACTAATATAACAGAGCTATGCAGAGAGACATACAGTTTTTCTTCTTAATATCCAATAGTTATAGAGGAACATAGAACTAACTTCAACATAATACAGATCCAGTGGTAAACTTCATTGTTCCTGAATCTTCCATGGAAAACATGGACGTTTAAGAAATGCAGCCTTAAAGGACATGTTTTTTTCTCTCTTTTTTCTCAATAAAAATGAAATGAAGGAAAGTGAAGTGAAAGATAATAAATGCATCTAATCCCTTACCAAACTTTGGAGGCTCTTTGAAACCCATGACATGTAGTCATATGTTAAGTAAACAAACTCCTCAGATTTCTTTGACTGACTGGTGTGACGATTTTTAGTGTGGAATTCCTCAGACTATCAGATGCAGGAATCCACCAAACCTCAGATAGCACTTGGAAGAAAGCTGTCAGATTAAATATTCAGTGATACAAAATGAATATATTTACTTGTTTGATGTGCAAGAAATGTTGATCTGTAGTGTTGCATCTGCTAGAACCTGATTATCATTTCACTTTAACCTGTATAAATCAAAAACCAGCTCACTGAAGTTGAGTGAGTATTGCCAGCACAGAACTGGGATAAGCGGGGGGGGAATCAGGTTCTAAACTTTTGAATATAAAGACAAAAGCTTAATCTGATGTCAGTCATCATCACAGCTTTATAGAAATCTTCCTGAGGTTGTTTTTTCTCTTCATGTGTAGTTCCTTGGTGATTCCCTGATAATTACTTTTTATAAAGCTATCATGTACAGTCATGATGCTTAGGCAGCCCTCTGGAAACCAAGTATATACTTTATTTCATTCAAAGAAAAACACATTCCCAGCTGTGCAGAAGGAAAGAGGATTTGCATAAATATATCAGAAGTTTGTCATTTATCTACCATTAAGACCACTTTGTAGAAGCATGATCATCTCAGCTCTTTATTTGTATAAATTGCAGTACAGTACTATGTTTGATGTCACTTTCTCTTTATACCAGTTCCTTACAAAAATCTTAGGGATTCACCCTCACTAAATGTAGATCTTTATATCTGACTGATTTGTTCTACTATCCCTTTATAGTCAAGGGAGAGGAACAAGCACTTCCAGAGAGCAGTTCATCTCAACCAAAAGTAGTCATCTAAAGTCAGACAGATGAATCATGCCTTAGAAGTGCTTGTTTCTCTCACCTGACTTTTAGGGAGCTTCAGGTGACTAGCTCACACATATGTTTGAAATTATGTGAGATGATTTTTACCCTTCTAATCTATTAATTTTCTGACCTTCCTATCTCAACATAATCCTGCTATAAATTCAAATTTCCCTTTTCAAAAAATACCCTTTTCATACATCTGAGATGATTTGCCTTCGTTATATATTATGGCAAATGTGTAAAAATGCATATCATAAATCATTATCAATTTAATGTCCTTTTGCAAACGATGCACAACATTTTACATCAAGAGATTTTCAGACAACTCCATTATATGATACCAGTTTTAAAGCTGTGATCCCCTGGAGTGTTCTGCTTGCAACTTTGCAACTATTTCATTCAAAGTTAGTAAGCAATATATTCAGAATTTAGAAATATTTTCCTCCAACAAGAAAGTATTCCCTGTGAAATACACACAGTAATGCAAAACAGAGAGAATGTAAACAGAATCCAAGAGGAAAACAAGGGTTTGGTAGAGCTCTATTTATTGCTAGCTATTTCTTCTCCTGGCACCATACAAAACAATCTGCTGTTGTTGCTTCCAAAATGGCAAGACGAATGGTCCCATAATCATCACTATTAAAAGGGTAACAACAGACTGGAAAAAAAAACCAAAACCAACACTTTGGGGAGAAAAGTGGAATCAGTGATTATAACCAGATAAAATAATAACCATGTGATATTCATTCATGTGATTATTATTCATTCATTCATATGACAGTCGTTCAATATTAAAAATTCATCTATCAAGGTATGATTAAATACTTTGCATTCCAATTACAACTTAGGAGTATGTTAAATAGCAGATTCTAAGGCTAGATATTTTTAAATCAACAATAGCAAGTTTCACTGAAAAGTTCAAAAAGAATTTTCTGAACCATTGGTGATGATTTTCGCTAAGTTATAAAAATTAATGAAGTTCTAGAGAACTGGAAAAAAGAAAACTTTATTCCAACATTTTATAAAAAACAAATACAAGACTTGGAGATCATAGTGTCAGATCAGCTGAACATGAGTCCTGTTGCAGTGCTGGGCCTGTTCTTGAATGTATAAAAAGGAAGGTGGAGAAGGAAAAGAAAAAAACAGCTGGATTTGTTGATTCAGAAAACAAATTCTACATGGCAAAATAGTCAGTGTCAGGATTATTAAGAAAAGATTAACACTGAGTGATAATATTAAGTAGATTATAAAATAAGAATGAGAAGTACAATTATCAGTTCAGACTAGTGAAAAGATGAAGCACAATCATGAGTGAAATTCATCTTGCCTGGCTTTGGGAGATGTTTTTCTGGATTCTTCAGCATATTAAATTTTCAAATAAAACTTAAATGATTTTTTTAAAAGAAAAACTGGTTAAATTGGGAATAAGTTTCTTATGAGTCCACACAATTTCATTATGGGTAAAAAGGAGAGCACACCTTATATATGGATCTGAGAGAATTTGCTGTTTCTCTGATTAATGCTTTAAAAATGCCTTTCAAAGTGCAACAGTTCTTTTTGGTGTAATTGCAGTGACACTAATGCTTATAGCCCAAATTATCTATGATTGCTAATTCCTGTTAATATTCCAACTAAAACTGTCATACACCAACTTCCTAGTGTCTATGCTTTTCTCTGGTGCTATGCTCATTCCTCCTGTGCAGTACTCAGGTGAATCATCAGTCCTGAGCTCTCCACTGGGAGGGGTATGATGCTGCTGGTGGAGGTTTCTTCCATGATGGTCTTGGGCCCTCTCAGGGTTACTTTTTTTTTTGTTTCAATCCTGTATTTGCTAATGGAGTACACTCTTACCTACCTTCTGGGTCCTTGGGCTTAATTACACTATGATTACTTCATTTTTTTTCAGTCATTCACGTAATATTTTAAAGGATGAGAGTTATGCAGTTGCACAAAGCTAAAAAAAAAAAAGACAAACCCCACAACTAACAAAAAATCACAGTATAACTAAGGCAAACTCAAAATCACAGGATATGCAAGAAAATCCTGACATCTGAGTATCTGAATAATTTGCCATTGAACACAGAACAACTTAGGCAATGGTCAACTGATTAGAATTCAAGTTTCTTAAATATATTTTTTTTTCAAACAGAGCTAAAATAAATTCAAGACCAAACAAGACCTGACAAATTCTGAAGTCTATTATGAGTAGTTATGGCTGTAAAGCCTGAGGTGTATCACAAACACTTGGCAACACAAAGTTGGTTGGGCTACAGGTTTAATCTGTTCTACCTGTTTTCTTACTGACTTCAGTGGTGAACCTATAATCTATGAAACAGATTAATTTGAAATATGTGTTAATGAGGAGCAGTTTTAGTGAGTCTCAGATATCTTCTGCTGGCACTTATCCTTTTGATCTCTTTCCCATATAACCTTCACAGGCAATGCCCTAATGAATTCATTCCTTATAATTCATTTATATGTCTTGAAGACTTTATTCTTCCAGCTTATTTTTCTGATATGATAAATGATTAGGGGATTTTGCAGTATATCTGGCACTGTGTACTACTTTGTAGTTAGGGGTAATTACACTGAATTTCCCACCTATATGTATTTCCCTATTTGATATATTTTAAACAAAGATATTATGTAGGTAATACTGAGTGGATTAATTTCTTTTCCATAATTATTCTTTTTCATAATTTTTGAATGCTTTTTGTTTGCTAGGCTGTAAACTGTACCTGAGACATTCCCCTTGACTCCGATAGGACAATGTATGCAAGATACACTCGACTGGACTATAAATCTTTAGTAGAGAGAGTTTGATGCTTCTGGATTATTGAGCTGCCCGTAAACAGGAGCAAAACATTTGTGATCACTGAACATTAATGGCAACTGGCAACAGGCTAATACTTTCCCATAGGATTTTTCAAGTCATAATAAATTCATAACATTATCAGGTTTTTCAGCTTTTGCTTGGATTTAGTTATCTGGATTCCTGTATATTATGGGCTGATCCTTAGGGTACTCCAGACTCATCAGTTTTGGACTGGAAAGGCATTCTTGCTAAATACTATGTCCGTAGTTCAAGGATGGATTTTAACCTGTCTGGTTATAATTTATTGAGTTCTATATCTTACCTTGACTAAGTGTGAATTATTTTATAATATGTAATGTAGGCTGGTGATTAATACTGAATTATAGGACTTCACAACGTACTGGCCCACTACTAATACTGGATTTTTAATTTATTAGACTGTCTTTGTGTTAAGTACTATAGATGTTTCAAAAGTTAATACTTGGAATTTAGACCATGCATTTTCTCATTTAGCAGCTTGTATAGAACATTTATCTGTGTGAAGAAAGGGTAAACTTAAGAAAATGCAGTTGCTTTTATAACAACATGATTCCATAGAAAGTTGTTTTCAATTCATTTTCTAAGGTACTTGTAGTAGAAAGACACTTTGCCAAAACTATTACGGATGAGAATTGCAGAGCTGGTTTAAAATCCAATCGAAATTCTGTTTCATTCAGTGCAGTATTTCCATTAAATTTGATTAATGTCCAGGAATAAAAAACAAGATTTCTTTTTTGTGAGTTGTTCTAGTAAACAAGGCATGTGTATACTTTTGTGTCCTCTTCTAAAGCCAGTAATCCACTGGACTGATTACTACATTGTGATATCTTTATAATTTAGAACTACCTGTGGCTCTCAGGAACAGAAAGGTTAAAGGAAGTGAATAAAAGATTGAAAATCTTTTAAAGCAATGACCTGATAGTTATTTTACATCACTTTGTGATCACTTTGTTAAATACACTATTATCAACAAAAAATGTATGTATATACTGATATGAAGAATCGGCTGAATAAATGCAATCCATAAAACAAAAAAGTGCTCATCTACATTTTTTTTCCTAGCTTTGGGTTTTGTTCCTTCTTAGCAAAACTAGGAAGAGAGATAGTACCGTTCTTTCAAAAAATTAATAGATTAATATATTGATAGCCCTGATTTTTAACTTAAGAGTGTACAAATCATAATTCTATGTGTAGCCAAAGAAAAATAAAGTTGACTTGTCACCCATGGTAGATGCTAGACATTATTCACAGTAGTGCTGCAGAAGGTATCTATAGGATATTGTACAGTGGTTACTATGAAGGTCTCGTAAAGGATGGAGTTAACAGGCAATGAACCTGCAGATTAAAAAATCATTTAATAACAATAAAAAGAGTGTGTCTGGCTCATCTTGGTTATATTTAAAATGTATTGGATTTATACATTGGATTGGAGTACTGCATCCAGCTCTGGGGTCCTCAGTACAAGAAGGACATGGACCTGTTGGAGAGGGTCCAGCAGAGGGCCACAAAAATGATGAGAGGGATGAAGCACCTCTGCTATGAGGAAAGGCTGAAAGAGCTGCGGTAGTTCAGCCTGGAGAGGAGAAGGCTGCGGGGAAACCTTATTGCAGCCTTTCAGTACTTAAAGGGGGCTTATAAGAAAGATGGGGACAGACTTATGATGGCAATCTATGTCATTTACAACATTTTTAGAGACTTCAATGACAAATCAAGTTATGCTGATTCAATATTGCAAGTGTATCATACATTTAACAATGTGTTTCTTTATATTTTAAGTCTACGAGCTCAGATTAACATCATCAGTCTTAATTATTCAGCCACATAAACGAAGTGGTGAGTTTTCAATCAGTATATTCAGCAGGGCCAGTAGCAATAGGACAAGGGGTAATGGTTTTAAACTAAAAGAGGGTAGATTCAGACTGGATATAAGGAAGAAATTTTTTACAATGAGGGTGGTGAAACACTGGAACGGGTTGCCCAGGGAGGTGGTAGATGCCCCATCCTTGGAAACATTCAAGGACAGGCTGGATGGGGCTCCGAGCAACCTGATCCAGTTGTAGATGTCCCTGCCAATTGCAGGGGGGGTGGACTAGATGACCTTTAAAGGTCCCTTCCATCCCAAAGCATTCTATGATTCTATGATATACTGATTGAAAACTCACCACTTCGTTTATGTGGCTGAATAATTAAGACTGATGATGTTAATCTGAGCTCGTAGACTTAAAATATAAAGAAACACATTGTTAAATGTATGATACACTTGCAATATTGAATCAGCATAACTTGATTTGTCATTGAAGTCTCTAAAAGTGTTGTAAATGACATAGATTGCCATCATAAGGTGTTCACAGGAGCTGTTCAATATTGAAAGTAAACATAGGTCTGCTCTGCTGTCTGTCATTCTTCAAGCTGTCTGAGAGCAAAACAAATCTCTGGAATAGCTTTGGTGGTTATGAAGTAGGAAACATGCCAGTAGAATAAACCTGATTAAAAAATTTCGTAAGAAATCCTGAAATGACAATTAAACAGCATGATGCAGAATCGTAAACACAAGTGGCCTGTATTATCATATGCTGTTTAGAAAAGCACAACTAGTCAATAAGTCATGCAGTTGATTATTGTACTCATTTATCTGTGGGTTGCTGGGGCACTAGCAACGTAATTCAATCTTGAAGGTTTGTTATTGTTTAGACCACATTGTAAAATCTATTGATTATCCATGTACAGCATGATTTATTATTTCATCTGATATTTGTGCTCTTGGTAATAGGATACTGTAGCCATGGATTGTAACAGACATTTTAGATCACATACTTTATGGTTTTCATCTAGGAAAAAGTAATAATAAAAAATTGAGAAGGGTCATAAAAACCTTATTCATGTCATTCTAAAGAAATTATTATAACATCATTATTTTACTAATGTTACCTAGTTTAACAAATTTCATCTGAAGCATTGGCAAAATTTGCGTAAAAGACTGAATCTACAGTTACAAAAATAGCCATTTTCCTAGGAGGCTTCTTCACACTTTATTATTTTAAACCATCTAAACCAAGAATCAGTTTGACTTAAATTTTTGTCTTTGTTATTCTGGATGCTCCAAGCTTTTATATGAAGGGTTCTTGAGTAATGATAACTGGGTATCTAGAATTTAGTTCAGTTGTCTAGGCAGAGCCGTCTAGTACCATTTTAAATGCAAAACATCCACACAAAGCCTGCAGATGTGACACAGGACCTGCAGAATACCCATGCCCTTCTGAACAGGTACCTACCATTGAAAATGGTACTAAACACTCTCAGGCAACTAAATAAAGCCCCCATAGTAGGATTGTACTTTCTTTGCATTCCCCATTCCCCAATAAAAATGAGATATAATGTACAGTAGGATAGTTAGGGCTGTAATTTAGCTGTCCATGTATATGTGCTTCCATGTGAGCTACGTGTCCAGACTGCCTTTACAGCTGATTGGAGATCTCATCCTCGGTTCAGTCACCTCAAAGTGGGCATCTGGATCAATGTAATATGCCCTATCTGATATGTTGTGTGTCACCTGCTGCTCCAGAAGAACATGGGTCTCCCATACACGTGTGCACACCTACAAACACAGGGTGCAGTGCGGGTGTCTCAGGTATGATTTGGCATGAGGTGCTGAAGTTGAGAAAAGTCACAGAGCTGGTGGTGATGCAGGCAGCTGTGGTCTACAGAGTTACTCAGTTGGCACCTCTGCATGTCAACTCACGGGATAAACTGAAGAGGCTTTGCTGTACTGAATAGGTCTCCATTGGTGGGAGCCTTGCTCCATGCAGGGTCCTGACTTTAGGAGTCTGACTTTTGAAACAAATCAAACCCTTTACTAAATCACTGTGATATTTGGCACATATGAATGCTTATAGTGAAATTCACTTTAGGAGAGATACACATATGTATGTGCCATAGTAATGAAAAAAAAAAAGACAAATGGGATGCACTTTCCTACTCTTTACTGTGGGCAGTCAACACTTTTTTCTTACTTTCGTTAATGTTAGAGGAATGGAAAAGAGAGAGATAGCAAAGTCAGTCTTAAGGGTGGTGTGAAATATGAAACTAAGAGTTGATAGATAATAGCAGATGAATAGAGGTAATGATTCTGATTTATAAGCATGTATCTCATTTTTATTGGAGAAACCCAAGAATGCATAGAAAGTATAAGCAGATTAGTTTAATATGACTTCTCTGTGATCTTTTCACAAAGCATGCAACTTCAAACCTACTGAAGTCAGTGAGGATCATTTCAGTGACCTGAACAAGCTTTTTATCAGAATTTAAGATATTTATCCTTATGCATAGATACATAATAAAGAGGTGATAGTCAGTCTTGGTTATTATATTAAAATTATTCTGAGTCTTCTACTATTCTTTTCAGTCAGTGACTTAACATTGGGCTTTAGATTGCTTCAGTAATTGCCTGACATAGTCTGACACTGATTCTGCCTATTTTTAACATCACTGTTTGGACAGTATTAATTGTACATCATGCTTTTCCTCACTTTATTTCTATAGAGTCCCATTAAAAAAATAAGTGTGAAAAAATAAATACATGAAAACTTGTAGAGCTTGAATGAATAAAAGAAAGTTACTGGATGAAATGGGTTAATACTTGTAATATGTGTTTCTACATATTTTTGTTTCTCAACTCTAAGGTAAGTTTCCTTTTGATCTATGTATTGCTTCTTTGCCTCCCCTGAAATGCAAGCTTCTCAGGCAGATCTAGGAAATTCCTCAATGTGAACACGTATTTTTTTGTTTTGAAAACCAGCATTTTTCCTTACCTGCAAGTCATAGGTCAAGTCAGGAGAGAATACTTCTCCAGTATACTTAAACTGTTTGATTAAAAACTACTCAGTGTGCTTAAGGATTGCCACCTAACACATGAAACTCAATGTAAGTTTATCCATTCAGGCTTTACCAGTTATGCAGATCTTGAGGCTTAGAGGGGATGTATCCATCACAGTGCCTGAGGAGAGCAATTCTGCACATTCCATCGCTTTGCTTGACCATAGTAATTGCCAGACCAAACAGCATGGTTTAAAAGCACGTTCTCATGTGTGTTTGGTACCTCTCCTTCCTTTGGAAGACAAGAAGACAAAACTGTTTGATCTTTTAAAAGTTATGTTTTAATAGCATGGAAGAGTTGCTTCAATTGTTTAATGTTACTTTTTTGCATCCATTTAGGATGGTAAGAGGAATGACTTGGAGTGACTGAGAGCATTTAACTTTGTATTGCAAGTTGCAGAATGATTCATGAGATGAGAGAGCTAATGTATGTATATATGTAGACAGGTACAGTAAGGCTTTGTTGCATTTTGTAACTTAATAAGTCATTTTACAATCAATTTCCTTTTATATTTTTTTAGACTGTGTTTAATATATCCTGCCAAGAAAACATATAGATTATTAATTGTGTTGCAACATTACTTGTAGGGTGTTTGCCTATATACAAAAGACAGTTGTCACAGTTTGTGAGAATTTCATTTCTTCATAAATTCTAATGCAAAAAATGCATTCAGGATAAATGTAAGATGTCCTGATGTGATTGTTTTAAGTTCTTACTCTGATTTCTTATTTTTTTAAACTTAAAAATAATGATTTTTTTTTATTTCAGAAACCTTTGAAACACTTATCAGACTGGCTGAGAATTACACAAGCACACTTTTCTGCAATGCATATAGAAATATGGCTGCTGAGGCTACTACACGTGTCCAGGAGTTTTTCACAGATGTTGGACTCTTCATATTTGGCACAGACATTAGCACAGAGGAATTTGTCAACAGATTTTTTGACACCCTGTTCCCAGTAGTCTACAACCATGTGATTAACCCTGGTCTGACTGACATTTCACTGGAATATGCAGAGTGCCTCCGAATGGCGAGAAGAGACATCAGGCCCTTTGGTAACGTTCCCAAAAAGGCCATAGGACAAATGGGAAGATCACTGTTACCCAGCCGGACTTTCTTGCAGGCTCTGAATTTGGGTATTGAAGTGATCAA
The DNA here is from genome assembly GCA_020745775.1 of Theristicus caerulescens. Taxonomy (NCBI): domain Eukaryota; kingdom Metazoa; phylum Chordata; class Aves; order Pelecaniformes; family Threskiornithidae; genus Theristicus; species Theristicus caerulescens. The sequence continues at coordinate 77,685,997 of CM036559.1, read as the reverse complement.
TACAACAGATCATCTGCATTTCTCTAAAGACTGCAGCAGAGCTTTACTGAGAATGCAGTACTGCCCCCATTGCCAAGGGCTGACTTTAAGTAAGCCCTGTATGGGCTACTGCCTCAATGTCATCCGAGGCTGCTTAGCTAACATGGCAGAAGTTGATCTTCATTGGCGGGGATATATTCAGTCCCTGGAGGAGCTCTCGAGTGCCATGAGTGGGACATATGACATTGAGCACGTGCTTCTAAACTTTCATTCACTTGTTAATGATGCTCTCCTACAGGCTCATATCAATGGACCAGAATTATCTGAGCAGGTAAGAAGCTGTTTTTATCCATGCTTGGTGTAAACATGACACTAAGAAAAGTAACATTGATAACTAATACTTGTTTGGCTATTTTTATGGTGATGAACACATTTGTACCTAAGTTCAGCTTTATTTGGCAATGCATTTTTCTAGTACTGCCAGGTTTTATTTTAATCATGCACATGATCTGCTAATTTCCCGTATTCTATTCACAAGTTTAACATCAAATGGAGATTTAACATTTTGGCAGCATTTACGGTAAAGGCTTTTCAAAATGAAAAGAATTCTTGTGTGGATTTTATCTTTTCCCATTTCCCATGAAACCACAGCTCTTTTCAAAATTTTGCTGAGTGAAAATTTTTGTTGCACAATCCAGTGGAAACTCCTGTTCCTTCACCCTTTTTATTTAGCAGTTAACATTTTCAGTAGATGCGCTTTAGGTTTAACTTTTGACTGTGTCTGTTAACAAGGGTGAACAATAGAATGTACCATTAAGTTTGAAAGCTTTAAATATTAACAAGAGGAAAGTAAATTAACTGGTGAAAAACTTATTCCGCAATTATTCTGTAAAAACAGAATTGAATAATAATCTGACATTTGTGTAAATGAGAGTGTTAAATCTCAGCGATATTTGTTTGCAGATTGGAAACTTCTTATAGAACATACTGGGAATAATTTTTAGGAGCACAAAAATGTTTTTCGTGAACATACGTAAATTGTTTAATTGCTTCATTGTTATCTTATATGCACATAAAGATAAATTGAGACAATCCTTCTTTTATATACCAGTGGCCTGTCTTGAAGAACCGATGACTTTGCATATATTATTTGCATAATTTTGTAGGTTTCAGGCAAAGTATCACAGTTCATTTGTAACATGAACTAAATCCTTACATATACTTAAGAGAAAAAGCAAGTTATGTGAGAGCTATGTTAGCTGTGAATGCATGAAGTGAAGAATTTTAAGATACCATTAAGGAAAATACACATTATTTAGCTACACATTAGAAAGAAAGTTAGTATATCTGCAAATTCATGAAGGTGATGTAAGTAGCAAAATTTTAATTCTTCCTATGTTATATTTAATCCATGATACATTTTGTAATTACATTTTTCTCTGTATTCTTACATGCAGACTTCACTGACAGTGACCCTTCCAAACTTTAAAATGAAATATTTCATTTTTTACTCAATCTGCATCAGACCTATGCATTTAGACGTATCTTTCACTTAATCTCTATGTTATAGTTGACCAGTCCTTTCTCTCTTTGATCTATAATTTGGTCAAATAAGATTATGATGCATTGATCCCTTGAAACATGGTGGTCTAGTCTAGCTTGAGTATATTTCATATTTGCCCACACATTAGGTATAAAGACCTAATTCTGACATGTAATAAATACAGTCTTTCAGCTTTAAGAGGCAGAGGACATGAATTCTGTTGAAATTGGCTCATTAATATTTATTTATTTTATCTTCAGAGTGACTCATGAACTGTTTCAAATTTTGATAAGCAATTAATGCATCAGTGATTCTAACAGACACAGAAAAGATGATTATGAGCCAGCAAATAATGGCTTGCTTAGGCACGCAGCAGTCTCTGCAGTTTTAAAAGTGAATTTCATCACAGTAAGTACTTTTATGAGTTTTAAAGAAGCAGACAGAGGAAAAAAAATCTTTAAATATTTGGAAATATGATATATACATGTGCGGATGTTAATATGAGAATCAACAGAGTATCCTGCTTAGTGATACGTGTATTTGTACAGCTCTTTATCTAATCATGTGTATGTTTGTATAAATAACTATATGTAAAGGATTTTTTTCTAACATGTTGCATGGATATCTACATTTAAATCTAATGTATATTCATACTTTAAGCTCTGTGTGGTGTGGAAAGATCACTAATACCTATATAACATGGCTTCCTCTTACAAAACTCTTTTTTCCAGTAATTTACAACTTGTTCCCTTTTCTGCTTGGGTCAGCAGAGCAGTGCCATGCTGTCTCCAGCTGGAATTTCTCTTTCCCTTTGTTCTTCCTGTTTTGAATTCACACCTTTAATTCCTGCCTCCTACAGCTCCACTGACTGACAAATAAATGCAGCACCTGTTCATCATCTCTCTACCTGGACATTATTCTGTGCTATTCTGCAGAATCTAGTGGAGATGTGTGGGTTATGCAACTATTCACTTACTTGTATATGTTCACATATATATATATTGACATATATTTAATGACAGTTCTGTTCTGTGTTCCTAAAGTCTATATATGTCCATTTATGTACTGTTTATGCTCAGTGCATAGTGCACCCTATGCTTTTTAGCTGGTTGGAGTTGGAACAGAAATCTTTTAGCAGACTTCTGTGTGTATGCTCATGCAAATATAAGGTAATAGAGGTTTAAGAGAGCTACATCACACAAAACAAGAACAGTATTCATTATTAAGTTTATCTGAAAAAAGATTATATTATGTAGTTGTTAAGCATTGGATAACAGGTAAAAATGCTTATTGCTACAAAGGACTTTGTCGATTCATGCTATGCTCCTCTTTGTGCTCAGCCTGAGTTGCCATGTGCTGGTCTCTGAACTTGCGTATAGCTGGGGAAATACCCATTGAGGGCAACTGTGCAGGCTAATGAATGCATGATAGCTTTGTATCACTTTTAAACCTTTTTAAGAAAAAACCAAACAAATTAACCCCCTTGTTTATAAATTGTAATAAACTGTTTCATGTTACCTCTGTTCTGTTACACTAGCCACTGAGTGTGAATATTAAGACAGAAGGACAAAGAGAGATTTTAGCAAGATTTACAAAGTTTTGATGTGGATGGAGCCTGCTGTCCCCGGCATAAGAGCATGTTTCTTTTCCCTTTATGCATGGGTTAATGCCACGGCCCCATGCCATGGAAGGGCAAGTTCCTGTGTCACTCACAGTGCGGTTCAACAGCAGCTTAAGCCAGTCTCACCCTGAGTTGCCCAAGTCTTGCTGTGGAACCATCCTCAGCTGTGTATTTCCACCACTTTCCCTGTGTGCATGCTGCTTCAGCAGCTGAAAGTCAAGCTGGTTGAGGGAGCTGTCAGCAAGAGAGAGTCTCTCTTAGCCATGGTTTTGTTTCAGTGTGTGAAGACTTGTGCTGTCACGTGTTGGGTAACGCAGCAGCTGAGACATCCATCAGAGTGGAACAAACAGAGGACCTGAGAGGAGGTGAAATGGGTCTGAGGCAAGAGCTGAAGGAAGAGGGGAAAGGAACAGGAGAGAAGAGAAAGAGAAAAGTCACAAGGCTTTGTAATTAAATCTTTCCTCCAAACTTTACATGAAACTATTGTTCTTGATTCCCAAAGGATCAGTGGTGTTTGGGATTAATATTGAATAAAAGAGATGAAAAGGAATATTGGTTAGTTGTTCATTGTGTATTCTGGGCACTGATGATTTGGGGATCTGGAGGAAAATGAAGTATGTGACCATGATATTAAAAGCTATAAATGCATGTAAAAATGTAGGAATCAGAAACACAACAGAAAAAATTAAAATCACACAGACAAATTCTGGCATTTCCTAATTTTGGAAGTGAGGAATTTGTGCTATAGGTTTGGTAAAATTCTTGTATGTAAACAGTGTTTGTATGTAAAAAATGTTTGTATGTATGAAAACTTGTATGTAATATAAGCCTACAAAAATTTGGAATGGGATTTTCAAAAACACTATGTCTTCACTGTGTTCTAACCCACGTGGACTTTCACTGGATGAGTTTTCCAAACAGTTGGAGATAATGAAAATGTGAAACTTCTGGAAGTTCTCAAGTCCTTTCACTGATCTTAATCTAATCCTGAAAGAAGATCTAAGTTACGTGTCTTCTAAAAAATACACATAATTACATTGTATGAAAAGACACTTTTGTCTTGCTCTTTTTTAAATCTGTTGTTAATACTAGAAAAAAAGCAACATCTTTCTTGTGTCATAGAATGCTCGCAGAAAGAAGTTAATAGACTGTATTTAGAGCTTTATTTCCTTATTGGTTATTTTTGCTTGAAATGACTAGCTATAAACCCTTAAACAGTCAGAAATGCTGTAATACAGCGATGTTTTAAATTTAATATTCCCATGAAGACACATGTTCACAAACATTATAAATAGAATATTTGTGGGTTTTTTCCTATTCCTTCTAGGATCTGTTTTATGTAGCTACTTTTTATTGGGGTTTCTTTAGCGAAAAGTCACACAGCCTTATTCTGTGCCATTCCAGAAAATGAAGTGCTGTAGAAGTGCACTAAACCAATTGATTTTTTAGATTTAAAAAAGGAATGGAAAGAAGGTGATGAAAAACATCTTTTGATAATCCCAAATATATACAAAACATACACCTGCAAGCTATAGTATAATTGCAGTTTTTATTTTTGGACAGGATTAAGCTTGACTGTCAACAAAAGACCAGATTAACAGCATTTCTAATTGTGGGAAGTGCTGTGCCTGGATATTTGGTATCTTTCATAGCCTTACAGGTTAAGGCACTTAAAGAGATGCAAGAGATCAGCATCCTTTGAAGTAGCATTCTGTGAACCCACTTCCTTAGTATCTCAAATCTAATTAATTTACTTATGTGATTATGTGCCTATAAATACAGCAGCTTTATGCCTACTGCTTCATAGCTACTGTATTTTTGTTGCTTGCTTAGAGTGCATTAGTCAATTATGAAGTAAGTTCATGAGCTATTTAAACTTATTTTGAAAAATAATTAGTTTTGTCACTCTATTTTAAAGAAATTTTAATATTAGAAAATGCTTATTATAAACCTTTTATATAAATCTGCTCATGAAAGAGATCTGAAATTCATGACTTAAAAATAAATTGTAGCTATCACAAAGAAAGAGCTGTACTCAGTGCACCTGAAATGGACTTCTATATCTATTCTATATGCATATGAAAATACACAGTATAATGTTAACCAAAAGCAGTTATTTCCATTAAAACTGAAAATTCAGGAAAATAGAGTAAGGGAGGAAAATAAGAAACATGTCCCCTAAAACAATTCAGTCTGTCTAAACAACGTCATATGAATGTCTTCTACTGTTATTTCCATGTGTTTCAGTGCACCCAACAGTATGTACACAGAAGGGACATACATTTATTATCAAATTTAGTGACTAGTTTACCACCAGCTTATCTTATTTTGCCTCATTAGTGGAGGAACTTTTCATCATTCTTTGATTTTGAGGACTATGAATGCTGCATACCTGTTAGCAAAATGGTTAAGGGCTTCAGCCTTAATTTTGCTTCTTTGGATTTTGTCTTGTTTCACAGTCGTAGCATTATTCCCATGACTCCTACTTTTGGATTTTGAAACTTTTAAAAGAAAATAATGTACATTTACTCTTGCTACATTAATTTTCTTATGACTTTAACCTAAAATGAAATAAGAAATATACCATTTGGAAGTGATGCATTCAAGATTTTGGTATTTTCTTAAATAAAAATTAAAACAATATTTTACAAGTGGGGAGGTTCAGACTTGATGTTAGGAAACATTTCTTTACTGAGAGGATGGTCGAACACTGAAACAGCCTTCCTAGAGAGGTGGTCGATGACCCATGCCTGTCAGTGTTTAGGAGATATTTGGACAACGCCCTTAATAACATGCTTTAACTTTTGGTCAGCCCTGAATTGGTCAGGCAGTTGTAGGTAGATGATTGTTGTTGGTCCCGTCTAACTGAAATATTCTATTCTATTCTATTCTATTCTATTCTATTCTATTCTATTCTATTCTATTCTAAATGCTTTTATGAAATGGCATAGACTGAAAATCAAAACCCTGGTTAAAAAGAAACAAAAGCTCTACATATAAGAAGAATTAATTATGTGAAAACATAGTTTCACAGCCTAATTTACTATATATACTAGAGTAAAACTGGCAATTGTTGTAGAATAACCTAATCACTTATTATTTTACAAATTAAGCAGATTACACAACATTGTATAATTTAGGACTGCTTTGGTTTATTTTGCATATTGTTTATATTTAAACTGCACAGAAGATTTCTCTATTGCAAACTTTCTAGGTATACTTTATCTGATTGGAAATAGGTAAGTATAGACAAATATATAAGTGGCTCTTCCAAATATCTGACTGCATTTATTTGTGATTCATCTGTGCAGACAACTTTTTCCAGCATTTGCACAATGTGGAGACATGCAGATGGTGTCATTCTGAGGGAGTTCTCCAATGCTGCAATAAAAAAAAAGCAACTTAAGGGCAGGGACAACTTACCGTATTCAAATCTCAGACTTCCCTCTCTTTCGTGCTTCTACACGCTCCTGCTCGTTATCATGATTGCTACGATTACCTTGGAGAATCAATCACTGTCCCTTCATAGGAGAGCCCTGTGTAACACAAGGCTCCAGGTGCACTTGGCATGGGCAGAAAAGAGAAGCACTGTCAGTGCTGCATGCAGAGTTTTGTGCCTCAGGATGGCCCCAGCTGACCTAGCTCTGCTAGCTCCTCCCAAACTTTGGTCCTGTTGCCACTAGCAGTCAGGGAGGCAGCAGGGAGATGGGATGATTAACAGTGCCCTTACTTTTGGCATCAAACAGCCAAACCACTCTGTATATATAAGGATCTGTGTATGCCCATGTAGTGTGTATGGTGAATTACTGGCTTGCAGTTTCTCACTGGGAAAGAAAAGGAGGATTATCTCTAAAATAAGATGCAGAGGGATGGGGAGAAAGGGAGTGTGAGTAAGAGTGAGGGAAGTGGATTGGGGTCCTGAGTATGACGTGCAGGTCCCCCACACTCTATCGACCCTCTACTCTTTACAGGCTTGTCACAACAGCAGCACAGGCAGGGCACTGCCAGGTTTCGCTGTCAACAACATCCCATAGCTTATCAAGAAAGCAGTGTACATTGCAGGTGGGGTAAGTTGTAGCTGTTCTTAAGCACCTCATTGACATCAACCAGGGAGAATCCGTCACTGGCAAGAAGTCTCTGCCACCATAGGGGAGGGCAGGAAGGCTGGGCAGTTGGTAACAGGAGGTCAGCAGAGTACTCAGCACCAGGATCCCACTGCTAGGCCAGACCACACTGCTTCCATGGGGGGATGATGTAGACACTGCTGATTTTCAGAGAAGAGCCCCCACCAAGGACAGACCACAGTCTCCATGGGCAGAGACCACAGGTGATCTGAAAGATACAGTAGCTCAGATGTGTTGCATCTTCTTCTTTAGCTATTCCTCGCATTTTTGAGATTATATGTGATACAGACTACTTCTTCACTTGGCTTTTGACCTGTCTCTCTACCTGTGCTGTTTCCTTTTAAAGCACACACCTTCTGGTTGTTTTCATGCCTTGTTTCCATGGCAAAGTGTGTGACACTGTTCTCTTGTCATCCAGCATACCAGCTCTTGAGTAGCATTGTGCTGCTGCTGCCAAGCCTCTGCCACAGGATCTGTTAGGACTGCAAGAGACAAATGTCCTTGTTGAGCCTGTCCCTGTTCACCCTTTCTTGCTCATTCTGCCTGGGCTGTTTTCACCTTCCTCTAGGCCTAATGCTTCCTTTTCTTGCTGGAAACAAGTGTGCAGAATGCTGTAACCACTGTAATCACTGCCAGAGTGATGCAGCCAGTGTCATTGTGTTTTCAGGATGTCAAAAGCCTCCATTTTTGTGGTGATGAGGGGGAAAGGTCATAATTTCATTTTTTAATGGGTAAAGAGGGTGAAAAATCTCAACTGGAGGGAATAGATGGAGGACTTGTGGATAGAGGACACTCTATCCTGCTCATAGTAGCCAAGGTAAGTGTGCTACCTGTCAACCTTTTCTTGCTTCAGATGTTGATTTAGAAGGGGAACACGTCATGGGGGAATTATAACCACCCTCGTATCTGCTGGAAGGACAATACAGCAGTGAACAAGCAATCTAGGAGATTTCTGGAGTGCCTTGGCGACAACTTCCTAGCATAGGTGCTAACAAGGAAGGGTACTCTGCTGGACTTGATACTTACAAACAAGGAAGAATGTGTCAGGGATGTGAAAATCAGGAGCAGCCTTGAGATGGTAAGAATTCAATATCCTAAGAGGAGAAAGCAGTGCAAAAATGAGGACCACAACCCTGGATTTCAGGAGACCAGATTTCAACCTCTTCAGAGATCTGCTTGGAAGAATCCAATGGGGTATGGCCACGGATAGTAGAGGGATCCAGGAGAGCTGGTTGATATTCAAGGATCACCTCCCCAGTATGAGAAAGATATGGACTGACTGAAGTGAGTCCAGCCACAAAAATTATTATGGGACTGGAGCATCTGTCATATAAGGAGAGGCTGAGAGAGCTGGGACTGTTCAGCCCGGAGAAGAGGAGGCTCAGGGGGAATCTCATCAATATGTATAAACACCTGATATGAGCCAATGAAGAGGAAGGAGCCAAGCTCTTTTCAGTGGTGCCCACTGACAGGACAATGGGCAGAAATTAAAAGCCATGAAATTCCATGGAGCAGGTTGCCCAGAGAGATTGTAGAGTTTCCATCCTTGGAAATATTCAAAACTCAACTAGACATGAACCTGGACAAACAACTGTAGCTGACCCTGCTTTAATAGGGCCTATATGACCTCAAGAAGTCCCTCCCAACCTAAACAATTCTGTGATTCTGTGAAATTTTACTTAGAAGGTGAGTGCATCAGGGGAATATTCTTACTGAGGAGCCAACCATCTTTGAATCAGTAGCTGTGGTGGGATAGGACCCACATATGGGCATCATAGACAACGCAGGAACCTATCATGTTCATGAAGTTCTTCTAGTGCAGGATGTGGGCACTGGCTTCATCTCATGGATGATGAACATCGCCATACAAGGTATTCACTACCATGGTACGCTGTTAAAACTGAGTCTGCACAAGACAGTACACATTGTCTCTTTCACAGATCTTTGGTCAAAGCAAAAGTGAATGAATTTTTCTATGTACAATCTCAAAGCCTGGATGAAATTCCCTGGGACAGGATGTTAAAAATTGAGGCCAACAGAGTGATAGCCCAGAGGCTCTCAAAGGAGTTGGTCACAAAGCTATATGTCAATAGGTGTCAGAGTGGGAAGACGGACCCGGAATAACGATGTAACCTCGATGCGAGTATGATCGTTCTCATTTATTTCAGACAATTACCAGGTTTATATAGACAATCAGCGAAGCACGCGGTAGCAATATCTATATGATTGGTTCATTACATGTGTTCACGCGCTTAAGACAGTTATATGATTGGTACAGGGTTGTTGCCCACTCGAAGAGGTTTGTTAGCACATTCCGAACTTAGTTGTTGTTTGCCAAGTAGTCCTTTGCTGTTCAAGGTCAGTTTATAGTATCCTCTGTGCTTCTTGATACACTAAAAGCAGGATTGCTCATACTGAAAAGATCATGTCCCTTCTCACTTAGCCATTCTCCCACAATTCCCCCTTTTTGTTTTTGAGCAATCCAGGTGTGATTTACCACTTTTAACAAAGCTTGTTTAACACAGCTAAATGCTACACAAAAGCATAATCCTAAAATAGAAAGGGTGATTAAAATTCGAATTTTCATTGATCCTAATAAGCTTAACTCTTGAGGATCCCATGGCAGTGTAACACTCAGGCTATTAATAAGCGTGGCACTATAATTACTAACAGAAATAGACAAACTACAGTTTTGCGTGGCAAAGCTATGAAATTCCCCTACGTTGAAGTCAGGTATCCCTATTAAACATGTTCGAAAAGGCTCTGTCGCAGAAGCAAGTGATAGACAAAAAGCTTGTTGTCCTGTCTTGTTTGCCCATTCAGCTGTAATTCCACGGAGTGGATCGTCTTCCCCTTGTCTTCGGGTTGCAGCATCTGTGGCTCGTTGAATCCAAGATGATTGCCATAGTATGTATTGAGTTGGAGTTAATAATAGTCTCATTAAGTTTTGGCAATCGTAAGGACACATAAGGTCGGCAGAGAAGATCCAGCTAACAATTTGTCGTGTTGCCACGGATTTCACTCCATAGGTTGAAATGGTGGTGCATGCTTGTTGTAAAATTTTCCAATCGTGAGGTTCCCATTTTCCTTGATTGTTCTTTTGTATGACCGGGAATGCCAATGTTTCAGGACTCCCCGTTCCTTTTTTTTCTTTTTTCTTTTTGTCTTTTTTTTTCTTTTTTTTTCTTTTTTTCTTTTTTCTTTTTTCTTTTTTTTCTTTTTTTCTTTTTTTCTTTTTTTTTCTTTATTTTTTCTTTTTTTTTTTTTTCCCAACGGGTTTCCATTGTCCTTCTAAACTCGCATCCCTAATAATACCACTCCATCACGTGCAACTCTAGGGTGTGCTGATGGTTTCATTAAACATGGAGGCACGCTTTCTTCCTTTGTAGTTGATTGTGTTTCCAATTTCTCAAGTCGTTTTAGAACCGTTTGTAACATCTCTGTAGTAACATCTGGGGGTTGCTGCAGTTCTTTCTTGGAAGTTGTAGTCCCCGATGATTCCCCAGAGGAAGGCAGCGGTGGCTAAGAGAAACTTCCGCTTTTTCGGGTGTTTGCACCGGGGTCGGCGGCACACCTTTTATTTTGCCCGGTGAGTTAAGTCTTTCCTTTTCCCGCAGTTCACTTACGTTTTTACAAATAGTCCCAGACATGCCTCTTACGGCAGGCAGTCCGAAGAAGCGCGTGATAGGTCTTGGTTTACTTTGAGGTTTCTCAATAACTTTTCTTGGACCCAGCATTTGAGCAGCAGCGCATGCCACTGCTCTTTCTGCTTTCATCGCTTTTAAAGTCTCTAACACGGTGTTCCAAAGTGTACAAACCGCCTTTATCTCCTTTTCATCTTTTTCATCTCCCTCAATTGTTTTATGCCACATTGTCCCTCCAAAGTCCCGCCATTCCGATATGGAAAATAACAGGTGAGTGTCAGTAAAATGACCCCAATGCTGTCCAAGTGTAATTAATTTACACAATTGCTTCGCTGGTGCCTCTATCCCTCTCTTAGAGAGTATTCCAGCTAGCAGTGTGGCCGCAGCTTCTGTTTCCATTACTGCGCTTAACAACCAGCGTCTGCTCTGCCCTCTTGACCCGAGCAGCGCCTATGCCTGAGAGGTGAGGAGCGACCTCACACCGGCGTCTACTCTGCCTTCTTGACCCGAGCAGCACTTCTCTCAGCCGAAACTTCCCACTCCCCTCCTCTAGCTGCTTACCGCAGTCACGGAGAACGCGAGTGATGTCACCCTCCTCTGCTGCTCACCGCAGTCTCGGAGATCGTGAGTGACGTTACCCTCCTCTGCTGCTCACTGCAGTCTCGGAAATCGCAGGCGAAGAAACCATAACCATCCTCTGCTACCAGATGTCGGAGTGGGAAGACGGACCCGGAGTAACAATGTAACCTCGATGCGAGTATGATCGTTCTCGTTTATTTCAGACAATTACAGGTTTATATAGACAATCAGCGAAGCACGCGGTAGCAATATCTATATGATTGGTTCATTACATGTGTTCACGCGCTTAAGACAGTTATATGATTGGTACAGGGTTGTTGCCCATGCGAAGAGGTTCGTTAGCACATTCCGGACTTAGTTGTTGTTTGCCAAGTAGTCCTTTGCTGTTCAAGGTCAGTTTATAGTATCCTCTGTGCTTCTTGATACACTAAAAGCAGGATTGCTCATACTGAAAAGATCATGTCCCTTCTCACTTAGCCATTCTCCCACAAATAGGTACTTCTGTTCTCAAGGGAAGTGGAGGTATTGATGACAAACTGTGGAGGGAAAATGAGCATTTGTTTAGAGATTGCACAGATACAACCTAAATTTGATGTTGTGGAAAAATTAATTATATTGTTCCTATCACCAGACTATCTAACTGGACTCAGCCTTGTACTCCTTTAACTTTCAGCAGGTGTATTTCAGCAAGTGTGTATTCCCATTACCAATTTGTAAAAGACAAACCCCAAGTGAGGAACATGCCATATAGTTCTTTCATACTTTTTTAAAAAAGTAAAAAAATAAATACGTAATTTTCAGCAAAGCAGACTTTGGAATAAAATTGTGGAGTTCTGCCTGAAGCTTTTGGCATATGTCTCTGCCATCATTACTTTGCTGAATTTAAATTACTTGATAAATTGATGAATTTAAATTACTTCACAAGATCGATATAAACTGGTTTGTGGAAACTGCTGAACAGTAGTTGGATTTAAAGTCCTCATCTTACATGTGATTATGCATTATATATAATCATACAATGATTCTAATATCATTGTGTTCTAAAAGACGGTTTGATACCTAACCTAACACACAGTTGAACAGCATCACCTTCCATTTCTCTCCATTCACAGATATGCATCCAGCTGTAGCTGTGAAAAACTGTGGTGCTTGTATAATAAAGTATGGCATATTTTTATGCATCAGTCATTTTTTTAATGTAGCATGGAGTAAGCGTACTGCAGTCATGACTTCCATCTAATTCATATTCCTCTAGTGTTATATTTCACTTCCCCATTGTTTCAAAGTGGAAAAGCTCCTTGCTGCTGTCAAAAGGTTTTCTTCTGAGGATAAACTGGGCTTTGTTCATCAGAAAAGAGAATGGAGAACTTTGAAAAGAAAGCAAAAATCAACAAAGGAAGTCTTTATGGCTTGTTTGTAACTAATGAAAAGTTATTTTCATTAAATAGTAGGCTTTCTTCCTACCTAAACATACCTAGTGGTTTGACAGCTCTCTCCATCTTCTCTGGTTTGATCCATCCTTGCTGTATATTTCAGTAGCTTGCACTTACTGAGATCTGAAGTATTACCCTTATTTCTGTAGCCTTATCCTCTATACCACACACTATATACTACCACTATAAATGTCCGTGCTGTTTTACAGATTTTGTAACTCTAATCAGTGTTTTCCAAATAACAACAAAATCTCTGCTGCAATATTTAACATAAAAATAGTGGTAATCCCATTCCGGAGCATCTCTTGTATGTTGGAATCCCTGTTATAAGCTCTGTGCTGCAGACTTCTACTCAAAATCAGTGTCCTTTTCCAGTGCAATTGGTCTACTTGCTTTTAATGTGTAGAAAAAGGGCTTCAAATCATGCATAGAATATTAGTAGAGGCAATAATGCATCCATAGTTATGCACACATTTTGGAAAAAAAGTATGTTAGTGTATGATCAGCTCCTTTCATTTATCCGGGCATTACTTCTCAAATGCAAATTGGAAAGAAAAAATAAAATTGATACACATTGCTGGACATACACTTGCTAATATTCTGTTAGTGTCTTTATTTTAAGGTTTATGATACACTGGCAGATGTGCAGCAAACACTGGAAGCACTCATTTCCATCAAGAACTTCTTAAATATAATAGCAGAACATGAAGCCATGAAACCATGTCTGTCTAAGTAAAGTCAATTGCTACATTCCTCAGCTTCTCAGCATTTGAGTATATGGTGGCACAGCTTTTGGTACCTGTTTCAAGATACATCATTTCCAATTCCTCCCCTTTTGGCCAATTTTCCTTTCATTTATGGAAATGAGAGAGGACGTATTTCACGTCTTCGGTGAGAAGAGGTTCAAATCCAGTGTCAAGTTCATGTCTCACACTTTTCTGACAAGTGCGTTTTTCAATTCATTTGCCAAACTGCCCAAGTTCCTCCCCTGCAGCTCCTACAATGGAGTTACTTGTTTGGGGTGCAGGTGTCCAGGCAGTGGCAGCGGGGGGCTGCAGGGGCAGCCTCTGTGAAGAGAGGCCAGGGCTGCCCCATGCCGAACACAACCGACCCACCACAGGGCACAGCTGAGCCCAGCAGCCAAGGTGGTGGTGCCTCAGGGAAAACATATTTAAGAAAGAGCAAAAATGATGCATGGCAGTGAGGAGTGAGGGAGAAAAGTGAGAGAAACAGCCCTGCAGACACCAAGGCTAGAGAAGCAGGAGGGGGAGGAGATGCTCCAGGCGCCTGAACAGATACAACCTCAAAGTGTGAGGAGGAAGGAGCAGCAGAGACGAAGTGTTACAGACTGACCACAACCCCCACTCCCCATCCTCCCTGCAGCACTTCGGGGCTGAGAAGAGACACAGTAGTTGGGAATGAAGGAGTGAAGTTGAGCCTGGGATGAAGGGTAGGGATAGAGGGAAGGTGGTTTTAGTTTTATCTTTGTTTCTCACCATCCTACTCTATTTTTAATTGGCAATAAATTAAATTCATCTTCCCCAAGCTGAGGCTGTTTTGTCCATGACAGTAACTGGTAAGTGATCTCCTTGTTTTTATCTCGACCCACGAGTTTTTTCATCTTATTTTCTCCCCCTGCCCTGTTGAGGAGGGGGAGTGAGAGAGCAGCTGGGTGGGAGTCTGGCAGCCAGGCAAGGTCAGCCCACCACCCTTATCAACACACACACGGCTTTGGCAAGCAACGCTGAGTAGTGCAGGTTTGCGTAAGGTATGTTCAAGATAGACTGCCAAGTAAATAATGTAGGAACATATCATGGCATGCATTATGCATTCCTATTTAATGTGTTTAGAGCAAATCCACTTCACAATTTGAAATGACTTGAATTTTTTGTTAAATCTTTCAGTTTGCTGCACTTCCTTCTTAAGATTGAGATCTGTTTTGGTCAAGAAAGCATAGGATCTTTAATATACCTCCATTTTTTTCTTTTTTAACAGAAGGTTAGGCAAAATTTGGGCAAAATGCACAGATCCAAAATGGTCTTCCTCTTTCCATTTACTGCATAGGGACTCAGAGGTCTGAAAAATGCAAAGTAAGCAGTCTGGGATGCCATTGTGTTCTGTTTTTTGGTGGACATGCTAGATGTCTAACTCTGCTTTGGTACCATGGCAGGCTTGTATGAATGTATCCACTGGGGAGCTGAACTGAAGGTAAGGAACATGCTCCAAGAGGCTGAAAATGCTGCGGTCTGGTTCTTTGTATTTGAAGAAAGAGAAGAAAGTAGGTTTTTCACTCCTTCCCCAAAGCCAAGTAAGAGGCACAAACAAGTGTAAAGGAAGAAGTCAACTGAGAATCCTTTCTGTAGGCTGTGTACAGGTTTTCTTTTTTCTCTGCTCTTCCTTTTTTCTAGTGAAACAGAATAACTGTTCTCAAAGAGAGCTACTGAGCTGAGCAGACTTCTGTTGTCTAAGTTGGCCCTTAAATCACTACCAGCCCTTTGTACTGGAAGAGAAAAACTTTGTGAGGGCAAATCCAGAGATTTTGAAGCAAATGAGTTTTTCAGACTATTTTCATCCCTGAAATGATATGAACATGTATGAATAAGTGACTGTCTTGTACATCACAAAAGATCTTCCAAGAAAACTGGTTTGTCCAGGTTCAAATAAGAGGGTGAGGAGAAACTGAAACACTTACTATACAGATACAGGAAGCAAACCCACTAATCTCATAAGATGTAGTTTGGAATGGGGGAGAAACACCTAGGTTCTCTGAAATTCTGACTGACTAGATAGTGGGTTTTTCCCCTCATCTTTTTTTTCAGATGGTTTTTGATTCCTTATTATTATGAAAAGGTGACTCTCCAATTATCTGAAGAGTTGTTGACAGTGTCTTTTGCTAAATGAAATAATGCATTGTGACTGTTACTGTAAGTGTGCATGATTTCATTGACTTACATACTTTTGTTGCAGACCTTACTTAAAAAAACTGCTCTCTTTTTCACAATTTTGGAACATAAATTTCCAGCCTGCCACAAAGTATTAACACATCATGCAGATATGCTGACACAGCCAACTTGTTTTGCTTCCACAAATTCTTTATGTATTGTAAGTTGTAATATATTTTTTGTTTTAAGTGAGTAACATATCTGATAAATGTTATAGAGCCCCATTCCTGCTTTCATTGACAGTCACATTCCTACTGAATTTCTTCTGGTTTACATGGGTGACCCTGCATAGACTTATACTTAGATTTAATGAACAATTCTGCCTGTATCAGACAAGAAGGCATAATGTTAGCCCTCTACGTCAGAGCTGTACTTGCAGGGCACACAGAAGTAAGGAGCAATAAAGTATATTTTAACCACTAGAGAGCATAGATAAATCAGTCTAACTACATACAGGCAGCTGATCTTTGGAAAGGGCTACTGCCGGTTTTATATAATTGCTTTTCAGAGGAGAACCACAGAGTGTTTTCACTGAACATAAATGAAACACCTTGGCATCCACTGAAGCAGACTTGGATCGGGTGAGCTGGCAGCCTCTCACAAGAAGCAGTTTTGTTGAACTGCCTTTGAAGAGTTTGAACTGGCAGTGCTGTATTCTGGCTGCAGGGTAACTTGACTGAGAACATTAGGATTTCCCCTGACATTAAGCCATCAAAAAAAAAAAATCATTTCCTTCCCTCCCACCCCCATTCAGAAGGAGAAACTATTTTTACTGCCAGACTTGCTGAGTGTTAGTCCCTCATGAAAGGAGCAGAAGAATTAAAACCATTTAAGTTTTTAGTAATTAAAGAGCAGAAGACACAAATTAGAAGTATATTAAGTAGCTCATATTTAATGGGCTATTAGATTTTATTTTACAATCAGAACATGAAAAATTATGAAGGAAATCAGAGATAATTAAAAACTGACAAGATATGAGAACAGTCTCAAGAACTTGGGCTGGAACACTGGTTTTGGTAGATGGAGTGGTAGGAGGAGGATACAAGTCCCAGTCACATGAAAGTTGTGGACTACGGCTCCCGGAATCCAACAGCTTGGACAGCAGTCTTTTGCAAAACCATATAAAAAATCACTTATTAGAAACAACTGGTTTGCTAACTCTTAGCATTTTTGTCTCTTTCTTGGTCCGCCATCTTGACTGCAGATTTCCCAAAAAGGTGTACAGCAATGGCACTGATGCTGTGCTAGTGCCAAACAGAGTGGAATAATTAGTTCAGTATCTCCAAGTTGTACTTTTATTTATATATCACAGAAAATTATTTTCCTTTTTTTTGCAACATGTAATTCTCTCAGTTTTTTCTGATGAGGCTACCACTGCCTTGCTGGTGAGTCTGCATTTTCTATATCTGCAGTTTGCATTTATCTTTGCTCAATACCATCTGGTTGGGTGTGGGGCAAACTACTACATTTAACAAGGTTGCTTTGAATTGGATTGGTTATTTCTTGAGCATGAAACCACTTCCAACTCTATCATCTCACTTGAAAAATTATAAATGCACCTTTTCATGTATCACCTGAGCTTTTAATTACAATTTTGAATAAAATTGCTTTGAAATTATTGTTATTTGGCAAGCCCATTTAAGATTTGTCTTACAGGTGTTTATAAATTGAGTGTTCAGTAATTTGTGTAAGCTTTATTCTAAGTATCAGCTTTACTCTGCAGTTCTCTAGGCTCTTGTTCACAATGTTGTCTCTTTCAGCTTGTCTTGGACTTCTCTCGCAAGTTCTGTAAAATGATTAAACCTATGTATGAAACTTATAAAATTATAAGTTGCCACTGTAACTCCAGAGCTTGCTTAGAGTTCTGGATGCCTAAGACATATTGCCAAGAGTCCTGAGGCTGCAGTGGAGAAAAAGAGACAACTAGTCACAGATAAAGAACACAAAATTTACAAAGAAAACAAAGGAAATAACACACTATTTCTGCATGATTTTCCTGTGTTGTAAACACTGGTGGTAATCCACTGCTCTTTCCTAAGACAATCTCATTAACGTCTTTTTACTGTTCTGAAGGAAAAAATGGCCTATTGTACCAAATGCTTGTTCTCTCTGTTTTCAAGAACTTAAATTTTGTCTCAGTAGGGAATACTTTAATCTTCCATGCACACGTGCACGCTCTCACATATCAAAATACATTTTAATTTGCAACAGAAGTTTGATATTAAATAAGCAACTGTTACAAGCAGCAAACGATAAAAGCCTGCTTAAGTGCTTGGAAATACTGAAATCCTAGTGCTCCCTCTTCTGGTGTAACTGGAAGAAGACAAACCGGTGAAACCGTCACTAAGCGTGTGGCTGTATTGGCTCTGGCAGCAGGAGCTCAGCTGGAGATTATTACAAGTTAAAAGGAGAAGCTAATCATACTTTGAGAGATCTTCATTTTCACCTTCTTAGATGATCAGAAAGTGCCAAACCCCTATGTTGCCTGGTGACAGAGAAGCCATCCTCTCCTGTGCTGCTCGCAGAGGCTGGCTGGCAGAGTGAGTTGCAAAAAAAAGAGTATGCTGTATTGGTCTTCTTTTTCTCCTCTGTCTGACACACAGCCATCTACCTGAAAGTATTACACATTCCCTTGCAAGGATTAAATCTGAATCAAGGAAACGTCTTAACCATTTAATCCATTGTTTTTCTGGATGAATATTTTGGGTGGTTTGATTAGTAATCTGTTGCTGGAAATGCTTGTGACTCATAAAGAATCTGTTTCTTGAAGAAAGTATTCACTTTTATATTCCTAGAAAATAAAATAAAATTAACATAACCACAATTTTTTTTTTGTACAAATGAAATTTCAACCAGTCCATCCCTGCCATCTCATTTTAGCTTTGTTTTAGAATTATTAGACTTCAGCTGTCCATTTGCTCATGAGTGTTTGAGGGGATTTAACTGGAAGGGATGGTGGCAAATTTGTGATCTGAAAGCTAGAACTGAAAGCCACCAGACTAATCACTAACTAAACAATGCATTAAATAAAAGCAGTTTTAAATGCTTGCGTGGACTATGGCCACACTGATGGCTTACAGGTCTGAGAGACTGTGTCAATCTAGTGAACACTTGACACGTACTCCATTTACAGGAAATCCTGGATATATATGTATCCAAATACATACAGTATTACATACAATACACTTACAGTGCTTGCTAAACTTACCAAAACAAGCATGAAACAGTTGTTAAACATAAAAGAAAGGGCAATTTTCAAACTCCTCGTTCTGGTTCCCAGCTAGATCTGAGTCTAAGCCTAAGAGGTTTGTATCCAGAGAAGTGCTTTATTCCCTTTTACTCTATGCACAGCAGTAAGAATGAGTGAAACCAACTACAGACACACTGCAAGACTAGAAGATGCTCATCTTTTCAGTGTATTTCACAGCAGCCTATGACCCAAAGTGGAGTAGAGAGTCTCAGGATTCCTGTCACAGTGGCAACGTTTAAAGATTATGGCGTAGTTAATCACCGAGACTTGGCATATCTTGTTTGAAGTGCACCACAAGATTGTGCATTCAGTTTGCTTCAGTCATTTGATGTAAAATTGTTTCAGTAGAAATGCTGAGGTCAGAAAAAACTGTTTCTGTAGTGGAAAAAAGAAACCCAAAGAATGTGACTGATTTCTGCTATTGAGCATGTGAACCTAGAGGACAGTATCCCACCAATATCAATACGATGCTCACATCATTGTCCAGTCCTGTGTAAATGTAAAGGTTTATGATGCTCTGGTTTTCCAAACTGTAAGTAACCATAAGTAGACATTCTATGGAATTACATGAAGCAAAATCAAACTGCCATAAAGTTCATGTGTGGCACTAATTGCAGTTTAACTGCATGGTTATTACAAGAGCTTTTAATTAACCCAGTCATCATACTGTGGCATACAAATTGTGCATAATAACCGCATGCTGAGTATAATGACAATAAGTTTTTCTGAACTGTGAAAATCAGGAGTTTTATAATTTTCTGAGGTCTCTTTTTATGCCCTTAAATATTGTGCAGTACTTAAGAACATTTGACAAAAAAAACAAAAACAAAAACAAAAAAAACCAACAGAAAAACCCCTAGGAAGTTGCTGAGGCTTGGTTGTTTTAAAATTTTATAGCAGTCTGTAATTCTTCCTGAAATTCAGTGAGATGTTTAATTCTCTCCTGAATACTATTTTTGGTGATTTTTCAGTCTCACTTTTCTCAGGGTATTTTCAGTCCCCTTCGAGAATCATTTTATATTCTCTTTTAGGATTTTGTGTTTGAAGCCAAGAAGAATGCTCAGTTTGTGGAAACCTTCAGTGGGAATACCCTTTCAGTGAAACTGGAAGGAAGTAAGAATACATTCTGATCAGATATTGCTGCAAAATGGTCATTTGTTAGATCATTAATGTAGTGAGAGCATTCCCCTTCTCTCAAAGTTATGATTCCAGTCTGTGTCTCTCAAGACTGGCGGTAATAGTACTGAACGAGTTTTTAGTTGGAAGGTTAATTTTGCAATGCAAAGGCTAAAAATAAAGAAACAATGTGTCTAATGGATATAGTTGTAGTCCTTCAGAAAATATGGGAAATACAACTAAGTGGCATTACACTTACACCATGTACTCATTCCTGGAGACCTAAAGAACGCATCAAAAAAAAAAGCAGACATTATTATGGAAAGTGTATTTATCTATTTTTTAGACTATCATCAGCCCTGTACTGGGTAATGAGATACTGATATTTTGGTTTAAAATTATTTGGCTTACAGACAGAACAGGCACCTGAAGGCAAGATAAGAGTATATGACCTTTTCATGTGCACAAGTTTACTGAAGAAACTGGGTGACAGTGAAGACTGGGCCAGTGAGGGAGGCAAAAGTACATTTGGCATGAGTATACAGTTAATGGTTGAAACATGACATAAAAGTGACAGCCACTGGTGAACAGTTAAAAAAAGACAGATTGGGTTCAGCTGGGTGAGTGATACAAGTGTGATGTATCAAACACAAAAAGAAGAACCAACACCACACAAAGCCAGTTGGTCAGTCAGTGTCTCAGGGGTTTAAATATCAGAGATACGAGAAAGATAACAGATGATGATATCATCATTGTGTGTGCTTGTACCTGCCAAAGTAGGTCATCCTGCAGAAACTATGTCTGAAGAAGTGACTTTGCTAAAGTTTGGTGAGCTGACTTTCAGCTGTGAGAGCTGTTGCTGTCATTAACAGAATGGAGTGGTCAGCAGTATGATTACTGTTATGCACTTCTCTGTGGGACTGGCAGAGGTGTACGTGGTGCTGTACAAACACTTTTTATCATTTAACTAATGGTGTTTTCAGAATTTTCCAAAAAAGGCTTTTGGAAAAAAAAATCAGTTCTTAAAAAGATATTTCAGATAATGGCTGGGTTTTAATGGTATTTATATATATAAATTTTACCCAAGATTCATTTTTAAGAAAGATTTTATGTTTGAAACTAAATTTTATTTTTAAATGTATCAATGAATGCAAATTTCCCAGTATTGTACAGGGTGTTTCTTGAGACATTCACTCAAAGAAAATAAACAGAAAGAAAGGTCATTAGACAGTATTTTGAAGCAACCTTTTAATACATATAAAACAAATATCCATATTCAGGCCACTAGGACTGGAAAAAATATTGATTTTCTTTATTTGTTCGTTTTAGTCAGAGTAAAATATAATAAGATTTTATTGTAAATTCAAGAAATATAGATAGCTGTGGATTCTCCTGCCTTCCTAGTGGAGCTGAATGCATATGTTTTTTTCAGTTTACTGTAACTGGAGGCAATTTTTTTATTTCTTTTTTTCTCCCTGACCCAAAGGACTGATACTTATCTGCTCAGGGTCTGTATTAGCCAGTGACTCATCTCCACCATGTTTCTTCTCCCCTCACAGGCTCCCTCCCTGCATGCAGTCAGTCTCTGGGAGTGCCTGGACAGCTAAGGTGCCTCTTTCAGATACGTAAGACACCTAAGACCTACAACAACCTACACACCTAACCCATGTCATGAGACAGAGCCTCCTTCCCAAACATCTGGATCTGACTCTGTCTGTCTGTTAAACCCTTATTTTTGTTCTTGATAAGACAAAGAGTTGTTAAAGAGTATATGGCAAGCTGGAACTGAGGCAACCCAAACCATCAGTTACTTTGTCATAAAAGCTGATCATAAGCATAACGCTCCCAGTGTCACATCAGTGACCATAAGAGAATATGAGCAAAGTAAGACAAGTAAAAGGACAAAAACATTTTTTGCCTCTGGTAGATCTTCATTATATTGGTGTAGAGTGACTGATGGGATAAACTACTGCAGAGGGTGGCGAAATGCAGCACTGAAGGGGCAGACTTGCACAAGGATGGGTGAAGCCTACAAAGAGTGTAGAGACTTACGGGAGAGGGATGAATGGGAGTCCAGTTAAAGTGATGAAAAGCATGGGATAATGTGCTCTGAAGAAGAGCTAATGGGGGAAATAGTGGGAAAAAAGTGTGAGGGAGGTTTGAAACTGAATTTGAGGACAAGAATAAATGTAGTAAGATGCTGTCCAAGAAGACACTGCCTCTGATAAGAAATGGTGAGGTGAATACTTCAAGTGATGTTTAAAGTGTATCCCATTAAGTCCCTTAAAGGACATTAGCCATATGTCCAGGGAGAATTATCTTGCAGGTAAATTCATGCCCCTCATTTGAAGGGGATTCAAACTGTAACTTGAATACCTAAATTAAGACATGTGAATTGGAGCCAAAAAGGACTATTCACTTTACCCTCACTTTCAATTCATAAGGTGAACACTTACTCATATGTAGTAATAATACTGATTCTTTCTTCTTTTGACTGGCCTAAACAAGTATATACAATGAGCAAGTATATTCGTTATCACCACTTACACCATGCATAACAACAAACTCACTCATCAAAATTAGATATGTTAATTTTATTTTAAATTTTAAATGTATTTCTTAACTAACACTACAGCAGTTCTTAGTTGGAAAGGTGGTCCCTAAGACTTGCACTTTTCTCTTTAATGTGTGTGATCGTAACTTGAAACGAGATTTATTTCCTTTCTCTGTTCTTACATTTGGGGATACAAAATTCAAAAGGAAACAATAATCCTTGTTGCATAACCTGTGAACCCTTTCCTCTTTCTCGTGGTAGCATTTTGAATATGTTTCTGCTTCAAAAATTGGATCCCTGTCTTAGAGCCAACAGTGATCTCCTCTCTCCCTTTTTCTTTTTAAAAAATTGACTACCTATTGAAACCGAGTTTTCATAAATCACATACAGTATTAGTTTTTCAGTAGTACATGCATGCTAGCTTACACAAGATATGTGCTGTTCAGTCTGCTTAATATCTTGTCTGATGTGATTGCTAGCATGAAGTATCTCTTATTTAATAAATATGTATGGCCCTAATTATTTTTATTCAGTGACTAGGAAGAATGATGAGCTATGAACATGAACTGATTTCCTCTATTGTACAAAATGCTCAGTATCACATTTTACAAAGAAGAAAATGAGAGTTCATGTGAATTTGTATCTATTGACATCTAGATCAGAAAGCCAGACATATAAAATCCCTTGATATTTTCAACATCTATGGTCCGAATCATTAAACTTACATCTTGGATCATTAAATTTACATCTTGCAAAGTTGTAATGCAAGTTTCCACCATGCTAACTGTTCACTATATGCTCTGGGTAACTGTGCTGAACATGTCATAATAATTCATGAACCCTGAAAGAAATTGCAAAGTTCAATGCATATTAAATTTGTGATTGGGGTATATTACAGAAAAAATGGCACTATGCTGCTGTTCACAACACATCATGTTCTCTTGAGGTTACTGTTACTGTCTGCATAACAATACACTTTCCTTACAGGAAGAAAAAAAGCCACAATCATTAAAATACATGTGGTGACTTTCTTATACACCTGATATTCCTTCAAAAGGAGTGATTTTATTTGGATATTTTTTCTACTATAAAATGACTAATTATGTGTTTACTGCATTCATTATGGATATAGTGTTGAGAAGTATGATAATTAATGGTACTTTTCTTAGCTTAATGTTCACAGAACTTTCTTTCTTATTAAAACGGACTTAAACTGAATTGAGAGATACATAATAATTTTTGTTTACATGTGTTCTTTCCTTCTTGTGGCTTTTTTTCTTTTTAGGTGAACAAGGTATGTGGTCCTCCTGTAAGGAAGCCTACACAGTCTCCAGGTTGCTCCTTTGATCAGAACAAAGATAATCAAGGGTTGGAGATGTTCTCAAGAGACAGTGAAGAAACGCTCTCCAGCAGAAGAAAGTAAGAAAGACATTAATTTTACAGCCAGAAAGAAAGAATAAAGTAAGCCATTAATTTTACAACAGAATAGATTATATTCAATGCAATGGCATGCATTTCTAGAGAATAAATAAAGACTGAAAAGAATTCAGCATTCATTTCAACAACACGATCTGCTCTGTTACATTTTGGAAAGAGTAATTTCATGACTAGATTTTGTTTTCTGAAATAATGGACATATGACCGGAGTCATTTGGTGTGGTTTAAACTATTTAAAAGAGTGGATAACACTGGTAAAATATGAACATTAGCTCTATCTTTATTTGTAAATTTTCAAATTACATTTAACTTGCACATCAGTAGGCATTATTAAATCTGTCAAGAAGTGATTGTGACTTTTATCAGAAGACTATTTGTAAAAATTGATCAGGCAGAAAAGAATGAATGACTGTTCTTAGATACCGTTCTACTGTGAAAAGTGAGACAGCTAAGCATTTAGGACTAAATCTCGAAATCCTCTTTCAGGCAAGTCCAGCTGATTTTTTTTCTCTGACTCTTTTGCCAGTATATAGTGAATTGAGGTGACTGCAAAGACTTGGAGATTTGATTTATCCCCGGCTCAGCGTTATAGGGTAAAATTTGCCTAACTGCATATAAGCTAGGTGTTTAAGCTGCCATTATAGTCTATGGAGGGGAGGACTCAACTCAGCTGCCCACACAACTACAAGCATCCAATGCCACTTGAAGATACCCTCAGGCATCCCAACTGATCTGCTGCTGCCAAGAATGATGCAGGTGTCTAAGTTGTATTGTATATTCCAGCCTTCTGCAGATATCCTGAATAGCTGAAGGCATCTCAAAGGCCAATCTATCTTTAGACAAATTAATCAAGTCTTTAAAGACCGTGAGGAGTAATAACACTATAAGGAGTAAGGATAGTATTACAGTTGAGACTGAAGGCCCTATTATGCAAGTGAAGTACAAAGTTAAAATCAGAAATTTCATTTCTGTCAGTGTTTGCTAAAACACAGAGAGGTTTTCTTTGTCCTTTTTTCCTTTCATTTCACTTTGCAGTGCAGAAGGAAACTGAAGTGAGAGAATTGCAGGGAATAATTGCTCACTCCTGATGTCTGGAGAAGAAAAAGTGCCTCTGAGCTTCAAAGCCATTCTTGTTAGTGTAAAGTCCTTCATGTTCCAAATAGGGGAGGGAAAAGAACAAACAAACACAGGATTCAGAGAACATTGTAAGAATGGAAAGAGACGCAAAACAGAAGTTTGCTTTAGCCGGCACGGAAGTTCACCAGAAAATACGCATTATACAGGCACATTTTCTCTGCGTTGTGTAGCTAAGCAAGTTCTTGATGTTTTCTGATTGCTAGGACTCTGCAAACATGAAACCATATTCTAAAATCTCACTTAATCCAGGAAAGTTCTATGTTTCAAAACAAGTGGTGCCTGGATTGACCTCAGGGAGATTGCCCTAAAAACTTTAAGGGGCATCAGAGGCAGTAGGCAGCACAAAGCAATTGTTTTCCCATGATTTCTCCCTGCCTGAGATGCTGGAAACACTTTATGGCATGCAACAGACACTTCACCAAGAAGGAGGAGGGGGGAGAAAGTTTGAGATCCACTGACACAGGTTTCAGTTTAAGAACTTCATTTGCTGCCTCCTGGATCACCGCCTTCCTTATTAGTCACAATCACTTTATATTTCACTTTATATTCCCATGGCAACTGTAACAATTCCTCACATGGAAGAGCGACTTCAGTGGATGCTTACAGCCTGCTTTTAAGGAAGTGCTGTTCTCCAAGTCAAACTCCACTTTATTTACCTCCCGTGTACTTCTGGCAGCAGGTTGCTCTCAGCAACTTTCACAGGCTTTAGCAGAAAAGAATAGGCTTCTCCCAAACTGTGTAGACTTGATCGATGACAGTTATCTTAGGGAAAACAAATGAACAGAAAGACTCCATTAAATGTGCGACTCCTAAGAGTTCCCTAATTTCCTAATATTTTTCAAATGCGTCTCCAGATGAAAGTTTACACTTCAAAGTGCATGTTGGACTGCCTCTGCCTGAACTTTTCCTAAATTATTTTTACCATCACAGCTAAGCTGATATTTTCTAGTACTATGTGGCACAAGAAAAAAGGAAATCTCTCTGTGCTTTTGACACCAAAAATTATCAGACGAATTTAAAAAATTCTAAGTGGAACCTTCCATAGTAACATACAAACTTGAAAGTATATAATGCTTTTTCCTCCAGAACTTTGCAGACAGCTTTTAGCAAGGAGAATAAAACTGTAAAAAAAAATTAACATTTCCAAATAAACAGATAAGAAGTATCCGCAGCTTCCACTGACTGTGATTACACATTTGTGCTCATCTGCCTATAATTACATGCTATCTGGTCTAGAAGATGATGATGTGCAAATTGACATTCATACCATCTGCCCTTCTAACTACTTTGGTCAGACATCAACAGGGGCTGAAATCAGTTATTACTTTAGCTTTGCCTGAGGATGTATTTACTAATAAACTGAATAACTGACCTTTCTGTTAGAGTGCAGTTTGTCACAAGATACTATGGTAGCTGTATTTATTTCAATTTCTGTATTATCAATGGATTAATTGTGCAGAAAAAGAAATTCCAACTATTTACTATGAGAGGACTCTCTAAACACTGGTTTTCATCCAGAATGTAAACCTAAAGCATAGACAAAATCAAAATCAAACCCACTTAGTGGGAAATGGAGGAAAATTGCAAACATACTGTGCACACTAGATGCAATGTTGAGGATGGAGAAATACAATATATGACTATTCATGGCTGGGAGAGTGTGGGTGAATCATATTTATATTTTTAAAATATATTGCACATCGGCAATTATATGATGCATAGTTAAAATTGAGCCTACCCAAGATTTTCAGAACTGCAGTAGGGCACTCATATCACATTTAATAGGCATAGTTAATCTAAATCACTGTGGTTTATGTAAAATATTTGCCCCACAATTACGAGAAAGAACATGTGGCTTTTTAAATGATGGACTGTATATCATTACTCAAGTTTTATCTGTTTTAATTTGGAGTAAACAATACTTAACAATTTAATTCCTTATGCCATATTAGGCCTATGTTGACTAAATGTAGGGAAATGTATAGAATATTTCTGGCATTTTTTCACGACTCCAGACACCATACAAGAAGTTAACATAAAGTGAAGATTGCTGGCTTACATAGCAATGAGTACAGCATTTGCTGGTGCCTTTCTTTGAGCCTGCAGGTCATAGATAACTCAGTATAGTGTGATGTTCTAAACCAGAATGAATAAATATTTTAATTTTTCACAGCAGGAATGGGTGTCCCAAGAAGAGATTTTCAATACACAAGCAAACAATTTGTAAACGTAAATATCACAATCCAGTTAAAAACATACTAGCTAAAAGGTCATTCATTTGTTTTGATTTAAGTACAAAACCTTATCATTAGCTCTGGGCATCTTGACAAATAATTAAAATAGCAATACATAATTTATAACCTACCAGCACTGCACATGATAAAACTGATGTCAGTTTTCAGACAGTAATTTAAATATCCACTAAATATTTAACAACTACACCTTAAACCCATCTAACCTAAATCTTGAGTTGCTCCATAGCTCTAACAAATACTCTTTGTAGTATTTGTAACACTGTGTAGGGGACTAGTTGATAGCGCTTTTGAAAAACAGATGACTTATTCATATACACCTATTTGTTTATTTGCTATGCTTTTTTTTGGAACATTTTTTGGTATATTTGTACAAGTGTAACATTGCAAACTGTATCACAACTATGCAGGAAAATTTCAGGTTGGAGGAAAATAATTCCTGTTCCAGAGCATGAGTAAAGTATTTTTTTTTCACTTTGGCCAGTGAGAGTATCAGCTTTGTAAACTACTGAAGTGTATCTGAGAGAATCAAACTTATCTAACAGGAAGCTGACAAATTGATTTAAAAAATCATTGGAACCAATGGACAGTAATAGAATAAGGACATTCTTTATCTTTTTGTAGAAATGCACAACAGCAGTACTGCTTAATGTTACTTATTGACACTGTCAATTATTTCCCGTGTTCCCCTGTGCAGAGAATTTATCAGTCATCTCCGGCTCTACAGAGCCTTTTATGGCGGCCTGGCTGATCAGCTGTGCGGTAATGAGTTGGCAGCTGCCGATGGACTCCCGTGTTGGAACGGAGAAGATTTTGTAAGAAGGTACCTTTCTGACTCACTTTTGTCTTTTCTTTTGTATTTCATGTTTCTCTAAAGTAGCTTCAGACTCAAGTCAAGTACATTGTTTCCCTAGGTATCTGTCAAGGTTAGTTCGAAAAACAAATCAGCATGAGTTTCCTTCTCTAAGGCTTCAGCTGTAAACAGTAAAAAAAAATCTCCCTGCATCTCTATTTTGAGGAAAAAAAGAATTCTGCTGTTCTTCAGATATTTCTCCTTCAAATTTATGGCAATTAAACATATACTGGAAAAGAAGCTGGATTGACATTTACAAAATACAATTGGAGAAAGAGAATATGGATTTTTGTTTGAGCTTGGTCTTTATAAAATGCCCCTTTTAATACAGAATGTGTGATAACAAACACAACCTACTTGCTTAAAACTTTCTCTGGCTCTGAAGAATGAAGTAATCTCTTAATACATATGGTTTCTCAGGAGAGAGCTAAAAGTTAAGACATGAAGATAAAACATTTTAAAGGTGAAACACGTGTATTGTTTTATGTATGCGGTGGCTTGGGAGACATCATTCAGCAGCAATAGCAAAGAAGAGATAATAATAAACTGCTATGCTCCTGGGTGTGTATCTCTGGAATCAATATATTTCATAGCTTACAAAACACTAGCATTTGTGTATGTCAGAAGGATTTTCAGAGAGCTTATCTCTGGTTTTTCTTTATGGCTCTCATCACCAAAACAAGTATTTCTCTGAGCAGGAAGTCCTTGTGATGACAGAGGAGACCAAAATATTAAAAGGTTCATGGCAATTATTTTTTTTATAAAGATCATACTGTTAATATGGAGATAGATAATATAGATAATATAGAGACAGAAGGAGATAGATGGTACCAAGTAGAAGGAACAGTGACAGCCTGCACCTTCAGGTATCTCTAAAAAGGTTAGGTAGGAGCTGTAATTTATTGCTTAATGATACCTAAGGAAACTTAATGGATACCCTTTCAGCAAACAGCTACAGGTCTACTTTTCTTTATCTTCTTGGGTAGTCCAATGCTTTGGCAGCACCAAGGTACTATGAGTGGTTGACTTGCTTGATAGTCTCATTGGGAATCTTTGTCCTAAGGTTTCAATGATCTTCTCAAGATGACATATCCTTTCTTTAGATATCTATATTTGAAATTTAATCTCAACTTTTCTTGCTGGCTTTTGTTTTGCTGCCCTTCCCCAAAGGAGTTATACTACTCCTGTCAAATGTTGCAGAAACAATTTGAAGTTAGCATCTTGTAATTACAGATTTCCTAAGAACAAGGTTCTTGTGTCATTATTTTTGGCTGCTTATAGTCTTACTATTTATATGTTATACTATTAATATGTTATAGTCTTACTATTAATATGTTACATCTTTTCAAACCTATATTATTATATTATATGGTACTATTGTAATTTAGTTATTATATTATTATACTATTACTATGTTTATACTCTAATACTAGGACAGGATAGGATATTATAGATTGAGGCAAAAAACGCCTTGAATGCCTCCACTTTTTCTTCATCTCTATTAGTCAGATGACGATCTTTAACAAGTATTGATCCGATGTTTTCTTTAGACCTCCTCTTGCTATTAACATACTTAAAAAAGCCCTTGTTATCTGAAACAACACTGGCCAGTTTCAACTCTAATTGGACTTTGGCCATTTGTGTCTTCTCACTGCATATACGAACCTCAGCTCTGTAATCTTCCTGTGAAGCCTGACCTCACTTCCAGAGACCATACAATTTGCTCTTGAGCTCCATGAGGAGTTCCCTGTTTGTTGCAGATGGAGAGATGCACTTCACTCATAAGAGACAAGCAGCAATATGTTTATTGACATAAAACAGTGATTTAACAAAGTTTGATAGTAAATGCGACAGTGGTTTATCAAGATTCAATGGCAAGGTACACTTGATTATTTACTGCATAGAGGACAGGGTCAGACAAAACTGTTAGGGAGACCCTCCTGTTGAGTCACGAGATTCAGAGAGGACCCCTTTGCATTCTAAACTCCTTCCCTTAGAGAAGTCTAGGTGCGGCTGGATCCAAACTTTGTCCCAGACTTGGTCAACGGTTTATGTCTAAACGATTATATATGTGCACAATCAATCTAGGTTCTAATCTTAGTGAAGCTTACAAAGTTTCGCAAGCTATCAGTCACTTACTGAGGATCCGCTGTGGCAAGGAGTCTCTCAGTATCAAGGGGTAAGGGATCTCTGCAGCAGGCGTAACCTTGAGAGGCATCCCTACTCAAGGGGAGATCCTGTCACGCAGCCCACTGCTGTGCAGGAGAGCTCAAAGGGCTCTTGGGCTGCTCACTATTTATGGGGGTAAGATGATTGACTCATATTTGCATACCAACCACAGATTTTAGTTTCTTCCAAATTTGGCTTGAGTCGGACGTTGACCAGCACTGCGGTGAGGTGGGCGCATTGCTCAAATTAGCCCTTGGCTATTGTGTTGTTATCTGTCTCCTGAATCCACTTTGAGCCGGATGCAGCCGTCATGAGCAGACGCATCCATTGGGACTACCACTGGTGGTTATCGCTTGAGCAGGATTACCAGAGATAAAAGGTCAGGTTGGGGGAGGTGAAGCACACTGTCACACTGTTCAGCCAAGCTGGTCTTCTGCCCCGCTTCCTTGACATATGACACAGTGGAATTGCCTGCTCCTGTGCTTCTAAAAGGTGGTTCTTAAAGACTGACCAGCACTCGTGGACTCCTAAGCCCTCAAAAGCAGATTCCTAGGGTACTCTGCTAAATAGCTCCCTGTCAAGGACTCTTATGGAACTGGAATTGTCCCGGCATTGCCGTTATACCACCATCTTCTGGCTTGGACATCCAGCCTCCGACAGACTGCATGCACGCAGACCACAGGGCGCCTGTGCAGAGACCAGGGCGCAAAAAGCAGAAACACGGACTGCACTTACACAGACCTGGAGACGTTGGGAATTTGATCCCTTTTCATGGCTTCCGGATAACCCCTGGGTTAAGCATATCTTATTTTATATGTTGTGTGGTTTAGCAATGTTGTTATTTTTACCATGTGTCATTCCATGTTTTGTTCAATTAATTCAACGTGTTTTGACTAACATGCAGTTTGTTGCTGTCCCATCACCTGACAATGTTAAATACATCCGTGCAGTGTACCAGCCAAAACCTTTAGTTGTAAAAATTGTGTAAACAAATGCTCTCTTTTCTTGCCTTACTATCCTCTCCTTCTATCACCACCCTGGACCGTGAAGACAGATATCTGCGAGTTAAGACAGCAATCTTTGAGCCACGGGGTGATGTAAGAGTTTGAAGTGTTAAGAACAATTGTCTCAAAGCTTGCTTGGGTGTGTTTATCTGATAAGACTGGACAGCAGACCACTCTTCTGTCTGATAAGGCCCAAGGGCGGACCATTCTTTGGCTTATCAAGTGCCACTATCTTGCAAAGAGATGCACAAACTTGCTCAAGCTGCAGGCCATTCTTTGGCTTATCAGGTACCATTAACTTGCAGGGAAATGTGGGAACTTGCTGGAGCAGCAGGCCATTCTTTGGCTTATCAGGTACCATTAACTTGCAAGGGAACATGCAAGTTTGCTGAAGCTGCAGGCCATTCTTTGGCTTATCAGGCACCACCAAGAATGGGACACCAATTGATATCCGGGCCAGGCCACTTGCCCACCAGCAATACATATTGTGTGACTGGATGTGCAGGTGTGGCATACGTGATAACCAAACGTAAATGAGAGGGGAAACTCCCTCTCCAACATGGGATAAAAGACGGTACTATGAAACCTGAAGTGGGCAAAAAAAAAGAAGGGTCTGAAAAGAAGAAAGTACAACGAGGTCTGAAAAGAAGAAAGTACAAAGAGGGCTGAAAGAAGAACGCCCAACGAAAGCAGAAAGAAGGCAGAAAGAAGAAGCTCTTCCACCCCCTGAAGAACTAAAAGAAGAAGCCTTTCCACCACCGGAGAACTGAAGACTGAGGACCAACAGGACGTCGCTGGATCCAGGGTGGTGACTATCCTTTGCTTACCTCTCTGATCGCTTGCTTATTTTCCTCCTAATATTTCCTGCCTTTCCTATCGCTTTACTCTTTTATATTTACCTAATAAAACATCTGATTGGCGGCATATGACCTCGTTTGTGTCTTAATTTCGCCCTTGGGATCATCTCGAACCTTCCCCGAGCCTGACTATCAGGCCGGGTCGTAACACTCCCTGAATAGCTTAAGGGTAGCAACTCTGCTGTCCATTTTTCTCATTACACTGAAAATTTTAAACTCAACCATTTCATGATCACTGTGGCCAAGACAGTCCCCTACCATCACATGTCGCACTAGTCCTTTTCTATTCACAAATAGCAAGTCTAGGAGGGCATTTTTCCTCATTGGCTCATTAAGTACCTGTGACAAGAAGTTATATCTCCTACAAACTTCAAGAATTTCCAAGACCTGCTCATCTCAGCCATATGATATTCCCAGTTGAAATCTCCCATAAGGACAAGGGCTACTGATCCAGAGATTTCTCCTAATTGCCTATAGAATAACTCATCTGTGCTATCATCCTGGCTGGGCAATTGGTAGTAGACACCCACTACAAGATATCCTTTGTTTTCCATCTCCCTAATCCTCACCCAGAGGCTCTGAGCCACATCATCACTTACTGTAATGATACAGTTTGATATATGGATTATACTGTTTGATTTTGATTGATTAGACACTTCAGTCATTATACAGAAATGAAACATTCTACTTAATTCTAGACCATAGTGTCTTTTAAAAAAGTAATTTAATTTGACTAAAAATATTTAATTAATGCAATTTATTTATTTGTGGATCAACCTAAAGATATAATTGGTGACAAAAGCACTGTGTCTTAAAAGTAAGACCCCTTTGATATTAGTTAAATTTTATAAATTTCCTTACTGAAATATTTTGTTTTCATATGTATATTTATGTATATATATTTTTATATTTTTGATCCGTAAATTTTAATGTTAACTCCCTGAAAGAGCTGACATGTAGATAATATTTAGAAGTACAAAATGCAGATTAAAACTAGAAGAGCAGGATACTCTGAGTGGCTCTAGATTATCAACTGGAGCTGAGACCTGCGGATTAGTTCCTACATCTCAATACCTCTACTTGTACACTAAATATATTGTGGTACATATTCTCCTGCTTCAGTAGCTGCATGAAAATGCTCACATCTGTCCTCTTCCTCTCCTTCATTTTGCCTTTTTACTCAGTCAAAATTTCCTTTGTTCAGTTTTGTTTATATTTGTTCTTTTGTAACTGAAGGGGAAAAAATCTTTCCCGCACTTTGACTGAGATCAGAGGGGGTTTACTATTATTATTATTACAGAACTGTTAATCTAGGGAAAAATGGGCACTCTTTTCTTTTTGTACTTAGGCATGTCTGTGTGCCTGCTATGAAAGTAAGGCACGTGGGACACAAGCATACGGGAGAGGAGCACACACATTGGGTATACAATGCCTGGAGATTTCTCTTGCTTATGGAAAGTCAAACTTGGCCTCAGAAACACACTCAAACAAACAAATTCTGCAAATTCAGAAACAAGGAGGTTGTGTTTGAGCAAGAAAGGCTCCTGATCTGCCCCACAGATTGTGCTGGGAAATGACATTTGAAATTAATCAATGAATCAATCAGCTAGCAAACAGATCTAATGGGAGATGAGCAGCATTGGAAGTGATTGTATTTTTGGGGATATTGTGAAGGGAAAGGCTTTGAGAATATGGACTGGAGGCAGTGAGCCTAACTGCTGTGGAGGCAAACCAGATTAGAAGGGACTAGTAACATCCAAAACCCAGGGTAATCAGTTCAAAACGATCTTGATGAAACTCAGCCTGAGCCCAATTTTAGCATTTTCAGGAAAACTGTGGCATACTCAAAGAGTATTTCTAGAAGCATTATGAGATCAATCGAGAATCTAGGAAACTCAGCTTACAAAAAAGGAGTCAAAGAATTAGATTTGTTTAACTTGGAAAAGAAAAACTGCTAGGAGAAAATGCAAAGTGCAAACAGGCTGTTGCTAGGGGGAAGAAAAGTATCTGTTATCTGCTTCCATAATGGCTAGGCCACATAGCAAACATTTAAAATATATTCTGATTAAATATTAGGGAGAGTTTTCTAGTGGCAAGGACAACAAGGGACAAAAATAGGTAGTTTTGGGGTCCAGCATCTGCCTGAAGGAGGATGTTTAAGAACAGGCAAGGCAAGACACTGACAAATGATCCAGCAAAAGCTGATTTTTCCTTAGAGATATGGGGATAAATTGGATAACCTCTTAAAATCTCCTCCAGCCCTCTGATTATGAATCTAGGATTATCTAAATCCTGTGTTGCTCAACTTCTGTTGCCATGATCCCAGGATACTGTGACATTTTAGAAGCAATAATGACCTGAGCAGGCATCATCGCTTTTCTCTGTAAATACTGAAGAACACCTGAACCTGTACACTCACTCTCTTGTCTTCTTTTTTTCTCTCCCTGCCCCCCCCCCCACTAGTATAGTAATAAATAAAGATATTGGTGAATTCATCTGTGCAATGTTCCTGGCACAGATGGGGGAAAGTCTGAATTGTTCAAATTAGTTAAAGATAAATAGATTTTATCTGTTTTGAGATTCTTCATCATATCCATCTGGTTTTGCCTTCTATTTAAAAAATCATGTGCCATAGCTGTTGATGACTGCAATTTTGGGCCTAACATGGGACAGCAACATCATAAGCTACATAATGCTGATGTGAGTGTATCAGGACCTGAAGAGATTGCTAAGACTGTTTGCTGTATCTGTGTTTCAAGCTGCAAGTAGCAATAAGCCCTGGAGACCGAAGATAGATATGTTTTAAAAAAAAATCTTTGCACTTCTTTCTCCTTTTCTGTGCATTTTTCTAAAGGAAGTAGTTCAAGGTTTTAACACCTGTAATATCATATCTCAGATAAATCTTACAGCCTTTTTTGTCTCTAATACCATCTAAGAGATTATCAAGCCTGGATGGGGAAAGGTTAGAAAAATAAGGTATTATTGACATTAGAGCTTATTTAACAGTTTACATTTCATATACTTCAGCTGTTTCCTTTTTGGTTTAAGCATTTTTTTTTCTTTTTTTTTTTTTTAAATCATAATGTCATGGCAATATGGCCCTGGATTCTGAAACTAGAAATGCTTCCGAATCTAGTCTGTCACATGGTGTAGGCTCATGCTTTTATCAAAACTGAGACCAGAATCCCCAAATTTCTGTATTCATGTCAGACAAGAGTGGTAGCAGGCAGGACTTGCAGGAGCAAGACTACTCTTGCAAGGTCCACATAACTGCAGAATGAGGGAGAGGACGTCTCAAAGGAGTCTTTAGCCCTTCAACTATTTTACCCAATTGTGTGACTACAGTGGCCAGACATGAAATTCAAACTTCAGTTTTAAAGGCATAACTGAGTGCCATGGTGAAGTACTTGGAATTTAGTGATAGGATTCATCAGGTTCAATGGAAAAAGTGGAATTGCAATTAATAAGTTATGCACTGACAAAGCATACAAGAAGAATTGCCTGCAACAGTTCAGAATTTCAGTGGCTTCTTAGTATCAAAGCTAAAATAATGGGAATTGTGGAAATAGACT
The DNA here is from genome assembly GCA_020745775.1 of Theristicus caerulescens. Lineage (NCBI taxonomy): Eukaryota > Metazoa > Chordata > Aves > Pelecaniformes > Threskiornithidae > Theristicus > Theristicus caerulescens. The sequence continues at coordinate 77,649,931 of CM036559.1, read as the reverse complement.
GAGAATGCTCTCATTCATGAACGTAAAGTGATTTAACTGATATTTATACATTTTTGGTAGTCCAGAGTGCCTGGCTAGAATGTGAAGAGAGATGGATTAAAAATCTACAGAGGAGAGCAGGATATGTACTGTAAATCTTGAGACCAGTGATTCCACTGAAATAAAAATAGATGTGAGAGAAGAAAACAGTAAAATTATGTGTGTTGAAGGATTCAAGAGTAATGGAGATTATTAAAAACAGCTAATCAAGTTTGGAAGGAAGAGTTTCATACGAAACACATATCTAAAGTATCCAAATTAAGAGGAGTTAAACAGCATGATTGATTTTAATTGCTGAACAAGTTGTTAGAAAGTGATTATAATAAGCATCTATCATAAAATAAATGCTTAGCTTTAGCACAGCTTCTAGGCTAGGGAAAGGAATTTTCTCTTTTGACTCTTAAATATTTCTGAAATTCTACAATCCTAAATCTGTTCTTAGCCAACAAAAGGTAAATGGTGGTATAAGGAGATCTAATGAATTCCTCATAGTTTTCTTCTATTTGAGCTTGTCATCACTTTATAATGAGGCAGAACGTAAACTGCCATCAAAGGCACCACTTGCCACCTATGCAAAAGCTTTGCCTGAGCAACTTGGAATGTGGGAACAGCCCATTATGGCTTTTACTGCTTTGCCTAATATACTGTTGCCAACAAGGACCTGTGACAGATGAACAGAGAAAAAACAATTGTAACTATGTGCTTCCTCACAATCCACAAATTTGGGAATGCCTGACCCAGAACTGTGAATGTTCAGTCTTACCGTGAAAATCTTAGCACCAATAGCATTCCACAGCAAGCCAATGAGAATTTTTCAGATACCAAAACACTGACTTAACTTACGAGGTAAATGGTGGATAAAGATATTTGTAGGCTGAATGTTTTGTAAAGAAAATGAAAATTAAATAAATTATTAAATCCAAATGCCTGAAATCTGTACTTTTGTTTTGAATTGCTGCTGCCCCTTTAGGGATGCTTGGAAGTGAAGTCACCAGCATATGGCATCTGGGTGGTAATAAAAAATCAGGTCATCTGGCCTATAAGTACATGGGGCTCTAAAGATCCTCCCTGAATTCAGGAGGATTTTTTCATTAAAATTTATTCATTTTCGTTTGGAAAAACTGCTGACATCAGGATATATTCGATGACTAATCAGCAACACCATTAGTTTTACCACTGCCTCCCCCCCAATCACAAATAATTTCTTCTTGATTCTACTTTGCTTGTCAGAAAAATGAGAGGGGCTTATGATAAATTTTTCTGTGTCAACGTAGAAAACATAAGGCATTTCTATTTCTGGCATCAACAGATAGTTGAATAATAAAAAATAATTATATTATTCTAGTTGCTGGTTTTCTGGAGGTAACCTTTTGTTGTCTTTTCTTTTGAGAAACCTTAAATATTATTTTTAGGTTAGTTTAATGAATTTGGAAATTGTAGTGGAGAATATATCTGAACTATTTATTCCAGACAAAGACAAAAATTAGCAGAAAGAAGGATACTGGCTTGATGATAGATTATATAAAAACTAGGTAGTTTATATAAAAGCTGAAATTCAGATCCCTGTGTCAGTTCGTTTTGGGAGATCCAAGTCTGACATTAGGGGAAAAAATGAAATGGCATATGATCCCTTTTTTATATTAATTGTGGGGTTTATTCAATATTTTGTCATGAGATATAAAAATAAAATCATTCCTGCTTTAATAATGGTAATATCAGTTCTCAATATATGCTTAGATAAATCTCATGACACTTCAGGATTGAATTTATTTAATTACGTAAAAGCAGCAGAATATGTATTGCATTTGATTACCTCAAAATAAATTATCTGTTTTTCCTTTTGTTTGCTTGAGCAAATATGTAATTTTCTGTAGTGTTTGTCCCAGAAACATTTGAGTCATTTGTCATGCACAGCAGGGATTATAATAGAAGGGTTCTTACACTAGGTGAATTTATTTTTATTAAGCTGGTAATAATTTACAAAATGTATTGACTTTTAAATTTAAAAACACAATTAGAGTGACGTTTAAATAAATAAGAGCATTTATAAAGTCACAGAAGACTGTTGAAAGATAGGCATGAGAAAGAACAGTGACCAAGGATATTGTTCAAATTATGGCATCATCATACCTTCATTTTGGAGTGTTTTGTTCTTTCATTTTACACAGCCATAGAAAAACAGACTTACTCCAGAATTTAGTATTAGTGGTCTGATGACTCAGAGGTTTTCCTAGGGAATTCAGGACTACTTTACCATAGTTTATGACGTGAAACAACAGAGGCAAAAACCCAAAACATCTATCATCTCCTTTTTGTACAATAAGGTTTCATATTTTTACCAAGGAAAACTCATGCAAGAGGTTTTGCTGCATAGTTCAAAAATAAGCCTAACGCAACATAAATAACTATGAATCATAGTGGATTATACTAGACAGAAGATTTGTGTATTTGTGCCTCACTGAAGTTCTTATAAAAGAAATATGATCTAACTGAATTAAACTTTGATATACAGGATATCTTTCAAATAATAAGTATAGCAATATTTTACAATGAGACCCCTTTCACACAGTGATATTCTGAAACATTTCATATTTCTAAGAACAAATTATTTATCACCTTTAGCCACGGCAATTTAATACAACAGCTCTCAATGAATTTTTTAAACAATATTTTGGGTTGTGAAATATCTTCTATGGGGTTCTCTTTCACTGTAATGTTCACAACAGTCCTCTATAAACACAGCAAGCTTACCAGTCCAGGCAGGAAACTTCTGAGTGCTGATGTTCAGCACCGCAGCATTTACAGAGCTTCCTTTCAACCTTTGTATTGCTATGTTGCATCTGCTGAAGACTGTATGTCAGATTTTCATTGAGCATCCTATACTGACTGTGAAAATACACTACTGAAATTTAGATTATGCTGGGGTTTTTGTTTTTTACATTTTCACAGCTGACTTAGATACTTAAGCAGGGTGATTTTAGAGATCTGGAAATTGGTTGGGAATCTTATGTGAAAAGCACTGATTTTTCCTATGCATCTAATTGTTAAAGTTTGCACTAAATTTTTCTCTATATAAGAAAAAAATTGCTTCATATAGTCCTATTATGGTGAATATTCTGTAGATTATTATGTGTACAGCTTGATTTTGTTAATGTCATTTATATAATACAGATGATAAAAAATTCGTATTCATATAATATCGTTAATGTATTCAAAGAATGAGTTCACTCATTATTTTTTCTAGAAATGAGTATTATTCTTTCCAGTTGTATCAAATTCTTCTTGCTCTTCTGTAGTTGAAAGAACCATTATATCCTCTTTAATGAAGTAAAACTAATCTGCCATTCACAACTGTGAGTCTATGAGCAAAATACTGTATCGTCTGTTCTCTTTAATAAAAGTTATGGCTTCTTATCTTCCTTAGCAGCTCAGCTTCTTCTTATATTCCATTAGAATTATATGATGGGAGGCACAAGTTGGCTTATATTCATTAAAATGACCATTTTGTTCTAACTGTTTCTATTCTAACTCTGCATTCTCAGGGCCAAAGTTTTTTAGTACTTGTCCACATGTGGGCACTCGGGAAAATTAAGCTGAATTAATGAAGACTGTGAATTTAGAAATTAGTGATGTTAGCTCATTTTTTATTTAGTTCATTGAATGAATAAACCAAACCGAAGCTACTTCAATTCAGAAACAATTTTAAGTATGAAAGTGTAGGATCCCACACGGAAATTCAATGATGTTTTGCTAGCCCAGTTAACACATTTGCATCTTTAATATGTTCCAAGCAATGTTTTGAGTTTAGCCATGTAGGCAAACACATATCTGCTATGAGAGCTTCAGTGACAACTATCTCTGAAAAAGACTGAAGTATAAACTAATGAAAAGAAATCACGAACACGGTTATATATGCCATGCTGCAGGCTTAGTAAATGACCCAGTCAAGCACTAGTGTGAATAGCCATGTCCAAATCTGAAAGGTTTTCATGTTCGGCTAGTGCCTAAGATTTCATATGAGAAGTTAATATGAAGAACAAATCAAAGAAGCAGAATTAAATTGTTACATTCATGCAACAGGAGACTGTGCAGATTCTTCCCAAATACATACTTGATACTTATGAGGCAGAGAAAGAAAATATGAAGCATAAACCACAATCCAAACTCACAATGAACTGTTTTCCTTCCACAATAAAAGAGACCTCTTTGCTGCTTGTAAGAGGCAGGAGTACCAGCAAGACCTTCCTTCAAACTGTTAGGAATCATTATGTATATTTGAGAAAATCCCATGCCTATGGATGGAGGGATTGCATATAGCATATTGCTGTGTGATAAGATGTAGCTTCTCTTCCTAAGGAGTGTGAGGCTTGAATTTCTGTCATATTAATTTTTAAACACATTTATGTCTTATGTTAATAAGAGCTTGTCATGTTAAAACTTGTGATATTCTTAATCTCTTCTACTCCAGGTATTTTTGTGAAGAAATGCACATCTGAATGGGTCTCTTGGCCTCTTTTTCAGTAAAGAGATAAATGGACCCTTGTAGGATGCAATGAATTTAGTCTTTAAATAGTTGGATAGAACTTCCTAGAAGGACTTGTTTCTCCCCCTTGGCTGTAAAGGGCATCAGTCTAAAGGTAGTGGTAGAATTTACGTTGTCTAAGTTTAAAATATCTAGAAACTCAAGATATATTTAAACAACTAATACAAAGTATCTCTGCTGAGATTAAAAACCAAAATATCCTAAACAATAAGTGTTAAACCTGGGAGATTGATCCAGAACCATTATGCCCAAGTGTTTGAGATACCTCACCAGAAAACTAGGTAGGCAAGTTGACACATATATTGCAAGTAATGTCATATAGCAGTGTTGATCAGTTTTTGCTACTGCTGATCTTCTGGTCAAACTGATGTATGAAGGTAACTGGGGTAAGCAGTATAAAGGATTGTGCAGGACCAAGCACCACTCACTCTTTCTCATATCTTTGGTCAAAGATGAAACATATTCTTGAATAAGGTATAAAACTTTCTGTTTTGAATAGTTTCTTAAAGTTATTTCATTTTAAAGGCTAGATAAAATTAGGAATGGATTTAGAGAGAGTTAGGGTATTTATGGAAAGAATATGAAATTTTTCTTTCATTTTCCCTCTGTTTCCTAAGCATATTTTCACTGTAGGAGAGGTTATGGAATCTAGAACTCCAGGTTTTAAGTCTCCAGTTCTTATAAAGTGCTATAAAAAATGGTATGTTCCTGTCCTTTTTCCAAATATCATGACAACAATATTTGAGAGAAGCTTATGTTCCTTTACACAAGTATGTTCCTATTAATCCTTTTAATATCTCACTTCCATGTTCTGATGTCTTTAAAACCTCTGAATCACACATAAGTACAACAGTAACAGAGGAAGCAATAAGCCTATCCTATGTTATAGTCTAATAAAACTGGGGGGTTTTTTTTGTTTAATGAAATACTTCTGGAATCTACAAAGAGAGCATGGCAGATAGTTAATATTACTGCCTTCAGTTCAAATATCAAAGCAACATGTTCTATTCTACTTTGGGAAGAAAAATATATTATCAGCGCCTCCTGAAATCCTTGTACAGAATCTGTTTAAATAAATAAAAACTAATTAAAAAATCCTAACAAACCATGTTTTTGATATAAGAATGTTTCATTTTCCATTGAAAAATATTAAACATGGTCAGTTAACACGCTGCAGTACTGAACAGTAGAAGAGCAGTACTGAATGGTACAGGGGTTGTAGACAGCAGCTAATGGAGGGAGACTGCATAAACGATTATAGTTATTTTTTGAGCAAAAGCCTCCTGTATTTGCAGATTATCACTATATTTTCTTCAATTCCTTGAACAGAAATCCCAAGATAAGGACAACTGGCTCTTGACCGCATAGATTTCTAACACAGGAAAGATTTGACTGTGATCCAAACCAATGAAAGCTCATTCTGGAGTACTGCCCTTCAGCCTTTTCACGGCACAGACTGTATTCACAGAGATCTTGGCAGCAATCATTTAATTTCAAATCCATATTTTTATATCTAGAGAATTAGTCTTTCAAAGGAGAATGCTTTACCAGCCAGTTCAAGAGCTGATAGCTAGACTCTGCCACCTCTTCTGTACTTTTACTTGCTTAGTAAAGAAATATATTTGCAGAAAAATAATGTTGGGTCAAACAGCCAGCAGTTGTTTATTGTCTTAGACACCTATGAAAGATGTAAAATGAAAAATAATTTAACTCATATTTCAGTCAATACAGTTGATTCTTTTGGATTCATATGTTGATAATGCCATATTTGAGTATACAAGGAAGACTTCATTTTGGGGATGAGATTCAACTGACATCTAGCTATGCAAAACTTAGGCATCTGATCTGGACTTCTTGAATCCGTATAGTCAATGGAGAGAGACGCGTCCTACTTAGTGTAGTGGACTGGCTGTTTCTAACCACTGTAATTACTTGGAGTGAGCAGCACAGAGGAGCTGCATAGCTTAGATGATCTGAATCTTGCCCTCAAGGATGTGTAAGTCTGATGGAAAAACGTTTGCACCCTAAGAGAACAGATAGACAATTCAAAACATATTTCATGACTATCAGAAAATAGAGAAATGGGTCACTTATACCCTCTGCCTCAGGGAGCTGTAGTTACAGGCGCACCATCCTTAGGTAAATGTCGCCAGAAGATGACCACTGAAGGTAAAAGAAAAACAAGTTTTATGAACGTCAGCTGAAGCTCATTGAATTGATTTTCGCTGTTTCCTTCTTTCACATTCCTCTAGGTTTTGAAGTCCTCTGTAGAGAGAGCCTACGTGGCAGATGCTTCAACACTGCCATTGGAACAGTTCACAGTGGTAGATACAGCACATACCATGAGTCAAACAGATGCTCATGACAAGAAAAACTCGTCTCAGCTGTGTACACAAAATTCATGTAGTGGAATACATGAAGAGAAGCCATATGTACAAAGATCCTACAGTTGTTGTTCAGATGAGCAGTTTTCTCTAATACTTCCATCACTTCCAGAAAGCATTTAAAATATTTGGGTTTTGCATTGCCTTTTTTTTAAATTTCCTTTTCCATAAACATGAAATAGACCTTGAATACATAAGATTATGATTTTGTAGGAAGAGAACAAATTCTTTCTCTAGGCACAGAACAACTCATGTCCTAGGAAGTCTCATCTTCTGATAAATAGACAGTGTAATAACTTCATTTTTCTCATTTATATATGTGTATAAAATAATTCTGAGCTTATGCATTTAAATTTGTGTGCATCTGGGAGTAATGCTGCTTTGCCTTCACCTGTCTGCCTACAATGAAGATGTACACATACATACTGTAGTCAGATTTTCTGGCAGTTAGGTGTTGAACACAACTAAATTCACTCCATTGGGAGGAGCTTTTCAGGAGATGTGAAGGTAGATGAATTCCCTAACTGTATTAATTTGTGGGAGATAAACCTGGAGGATAAATAAAATCCATCAACTGAAATCTGCTGAGATGACAGGACAAAAGTGGAGATTTCACCCTGAAGTTAGCTTCCATTTGGGGAAGCTCAGCCTGAGGACAGACATTGTCAAATGAATAGATCCCAGCTATGGGAAATTGTATTTAAAGTCTTGAGGTCAGCTGGTAGTTGAAGGGAACACCTGGAAAGCAAGCCAGATTTCCAGTAAGGCATGGTATTTTTATTACCCACATCCATCTCAAAATATCATTGCTGTGCTATAAAAATTTGCATTTAGTAAAATTAAAATACATTTTTGCTTTTACCTTCATATTTGTTGTGAGTTCAAACTAATTATAATACCTTGATAACATCAGTAAATATGGGAAATAGATAAACTTTCTGCTGCAAAATTTTGTTTACAAACAAACAAACAAATCAGCACCAATACAATCAAAATTACAATAACCCATGATGAATCCACATTAAAAAGTATTATGTTATAGTGTGTTAAAACTAGCAACCCTACGGGACATTCTTCATCACACACAAAAAAAAAAAAAAAAAAAAAGGACACCAGAGTAATAGTGAACAAAAATATGTCCTCCTATGACTGTGGTTTTCTGTTTAAATGAGACCACTTTCCTGGAACATTTGGAGATCTAACTCCAAAACAGATTTCCAGCACATAAACTTGAAAAAGTGAATAGGCAGTAGTTCTTCACAGTTACCAACAATAAGTGATGTCTGATCAGCCAACAAAAAAGGAGGTACTTATTCACATAGTGTATAATTAAATCACAGAATCTCTGTCCCAAGATGTTGTGGATGTCAAAAGTGTATCTGCGTTCAAAGAATGGCTAGACAAATTCATGGAATAATTCATCAAGGACTCTTGATAAAGTAACAATATAATTCTACTCTCTATAAATTGCCAGAAACTGGGGGACAGTACCCAAGGAAGAGAAGGGAGAAAGTGTAGCAATATATGTTTTATTCCAAGTCCCAGCTGGCTAACCTTAGGGAGTGAAGCTTCTTGAGCGGAGGTGTTTCTCCATTTGAACTTCTTCTCCATGATATTATACTGGGTATTTCTCAACCATTTTCTTCTTGCAAAAAGAAAAAAAAAAGATATTATTGGGCACTTGAATATAAAACAGCTGTAATCTAATGATCACTCACACTTGTGCATTCACTTCAAGTCATGTGTACTGTGGATCCACAATGTCCTGCTTTGCATCAATCCCTGAGAACTAGGAAGTGAGAGCCAGAAGTTATAGCAGAAATGTTTTGAAGTTTTGCAGGCTTCCTCACTGTGACAAAAAGATACAAACTTTTTTCTTCTTAATTTTATACAGTATGAAGAGCTCAAACTTATATATTATTTCCTGTTATTTCTCTGGAAGAAAATACCAGTGTGATTTTTTCTTTCTCTCCCTCTAATCTGTCATCCTCCTCTCATTTTTCACAACTTTTTTAGTTTACCTCATACTTGCACACCTTTCTCATGCAGTATTTTTCACATCTTTTTCCCATTGATGTCCATATTCTTCTCTCTACTTTGTCTTCGACTTCAAGCCTTTCTTCTTTGTACTCCATTTCTTTATTTTCACTTCAATGGAGTCACATTAATCATAGTACAACAATGACAAAGCGGACTTCGTAATTTTATTATTCCTGTTTTTTCTTCTGATAGCCACAGAATAACTTTAGAAATTGAAGTGAGTCTGTTTACAAGTATTTTGGAAGGGTGTCCTTCTTGTTATAGGGAATTTTGACAGGGCAATTGCATTCTGCATTTTAAACAAATCAGAGACATAGTATTTGAGTTTTTTTCCCTATTTGCATCTTACATTTTCTTACTATAAATTCAAGTGACTATTAAAATCATTCATTCTAAAAAAGCTGCAGAACTGTAATCATGATGCATGTGAGAAAGTACTTATCACAAGTCAGTATTAGTTTCAAACACTTCTAATGGCAACTATAGTTCACATTTCATGACCCTATTATGATTGAAGAGAAACAAACAAAAAACGGGATTTTTTAGGGCTATGTTAATACTTGTTTGAACTGCATCCAATCTGATTAGGCCATCATCAGTCACCTTTGTTCAAACTTTATTTTTTTCCGCATGTGCATAGCATTGCCAAGTGCAACATCAACAGAAGCAAAAACTGTAGGTAAACATTAACAGTGGAGGATTTCTCTTTTTGGTGGTCCTCCGGAAAGAGCACTTCTTTCTGTTGCTGCATCCTAGGTTGCCACCCAGTGGAGAAGACTGTAAATTCTAAAAATTCTCAAAAAGAGAAGCCTTGTTACTCACCAACCGGCAGCCTTTTATTCGGCAAGGAAATACCTGTGGGTGGTATTTCGTGAAAACAGTGCTTGCTTTTGTTGTTTTCCATTGCTTTAATTTAGATTTAAAAGGTGAACTAGCAATAGCACGGAATCTGAAGGTAAATCTCTGGGGTTTGCCTCTGTTCTTTAGATATTTGCTGGTTTTGACCACTGTCTTATATGGCATATAGCTGCCTAATACAACAATGTATCTCCATTTATATTAATGAAAAAACTGATTAATATGGCAGTGGATCAGAGCTGTGATTTGCAACAGTGTCCTGAATTCTACAAAAATATTACATTGTTTTCAACTTCTTATAAGTTATGCCATGTGCTGTTAAAATCTCTTCTAACACAAATTTGATTTGGCCTTACCTATGTTTAAACAAGCAGCTTGCAGCTTTGAGGGGGAAAAAAAATCACCCAAACCCCAAAACTAGTTTCCAGTTTCTATGACTGAATTATCTGATTCATTCTGTACTTGTTTCATCTAAGTGTTTGAAATTGTTATACAAAGCTAATGTAGGCAAGTGTTGACAGCCACCAATATTTAAGTGGTTTATCATGAAGAAATACTTGGAGTATTTAAGGGAAGGAGGACACCAGAGAAGGGTAAATTAGTAGAAGGCAGTGACCAGTAACTTCCACAGCAGAAGCAATCCTTGAGTCGCCATCACTCTGCCCTGGTCCACGAGCCCAAGGGTGTCCAGAGCAGACTACATACAAATAGAAGAAGATAGTGGCTAAATCCTCTTTCTTTTGGAAGTCTGTAGTAGGCCATTGCTATGACGAAAGCCAAGTTAGAAAGCACAATCTCAGAGTGCTTTCTTTAGAAAGATTAAAAGCAACAGAAACTCAAAGTCTTTTAAAATTGTCCCTCACATTTTCTGCTGAAAAGAAGCTTCCTTATCTAGTCCACTACCTGATATTTCAATTTTTCAAGTTCTTGCCCCAAAGCCTTTGTGGGGAGAGAAAAAGAGAGGACGGCAAGGCTGATTCTGCCTGTAATGGCTCATGTAGGATTTCCAAACTTGTCATGAGAGGTTCTGCTTCTTTAAAGTCATCTTCATATTACCATACCTCTGTCTTTTACTGATGGAACCAAGTGGTAGCAGATAAGGTAGAAACTTTGGAGGATATAAGCCCTATGCCTCAGTACTTTTCTCATTGTTTGCAGTGTGACCCAAACAAATGCATACTGCTATTCATCCTTTTCAAAGTAAAAACATGCATGAACTGCTGCATTTCAGGATTCCAAAGGGAAAAAAGGATAGTATTTTTTGATAACATTTTTTCACCTTGTGTGTAGAACTTCTGTTGTTACTCAGGACTCAGAGAAAAGCCTGGGTTGGGAAGGGACCTCTGGAATTATTGGTCCAAACTTCAGTAAAAAGTCAGGGACATAGATGAGATTATTCAGGACTCTGTCAAGCTGAGCCTTTAAGATTTTCAGTGACAGAGATTTCACCAATGTTCTGGGCAACCTATTCCAGTGTTGAATTTATCACAGGCTGCATATTTCTTTCAGACAGCCAGGCAGCATTTCCCTTTAGCAACTTGTGCCTGTTGTCTCTTGTTCTGTCACTGTGCATCCTTGTGAAAAGAGTATCCCCTCCTTCTCTGTACCTATGTTTTAGGTACTTTATAAAATGTGTGGTGAGATACCCCCTAAGCCTGGTCTTTCCCAGGCTGAACAAACACAATTCATTCAGCCTTTCTTCATATGTCAATTTCTCCAGCTCTCTAATCATCTTGGTGGCATCTTAATGGATTCACTTTGCTTTTCAGGCCTGTAAAGGCCCATATGTTGCCATGACATTTGCAATTACGATTTTTGTTGTGTTTTTTTTTTCCTTCGATGCATTAACTGTCTTGAGTGTAATTTGGGAAAGGTAAAAAAAAGCATACTCTAAAATCCACTGCTCACCTTTAACATGGCCTCTGTCACACTTTGGATATAGATCTGGGTATTTTCCTAAGACCAATCATTTTACTAATCTATTTTATTAATCACCAGAACTGGTTATATAATTATTCAGCTTTCAGATAATTTTTATTCATATATGTTCTTTAAGATTGTGATACAGCATAAGGTTGTGGGATTTGGGCTTAATTTTTTGGTTTTGTTTTTCCCCTGTATGCTTATAATCACAACTGTGTAAAGTATGGCCAGATATTTTTATATCTATGTTTAATATACAAATGTATATAGTAAATGGTTAGTAGGATGCAACTGAGAAATTAAACAGTTAACAGCTAAGATGTGGGAGAGTTCTCAGAGGAGAAAAAAAAAAACCCACCCATTTTAAATCCTGAGTATATGTGCAGAAACTGAAGAGGAATTCTTTCCTCCTGAACTATGGACATGTTACCAACCTTCTTTCTACTTGAAGAAGCAGATACAGACGTATCTACATTAGCATTTTAATTTGGATCAGGAGTGTGCTTTTGAAGAAAATCTCTCAATCATCTCCAGTTGCTGCACTTCAGTTCATGCTGTGGAGCAGTCTTGGGACAAATAAAGGAGATTCCTTTCAGATGAAACTAAACCATAAGGTGTGCCTAAAGATTGCATCTAACACACCCTAACTACTAATGGACATTCAGTCTCTTGGGATTAGAGTAGATCTAATCAAGTATTCTCTCCCCTCCAAATAGATATATTGTAGATATTGGTCCCTAAGCACTAAGTTTTTACAGAATCAGATTTCTGTAAATTTGTTGTTACAGAATTTAGCTACTTGCTGATGTTGGACATAACTTGACTTGTTATGGATCACCATAGGGAGCTGTGCATGTGTGTGGGAGGAAGGGAGGCTGGTAGGAAAACCACTGTACAAAACCTGGCAAACCCAGGCACATGAAGGGAATTGTCTGGATTTCGTTAAAAAAAAAAAAAAAGAGAGGGTGTGTATGTCCTAAATATATTTGTATTCACAATATTCCCTGTTCATTATTCTAAGACTCATTATTTAAATGGATTATAAATAACAATTAACACCCTTTTTTAAAAAAGAATCTTGATACTTATATTGAGAAGGGAATTGTTAAATTATATGCTTGTGATTGTTTGAAATAATCATGTTTATGGCAACACAAAGCTTTTAATGAGGCATGATGAACTGGGACATCTACTTCAATGGAGGAAAATAAAGTGAAACACTTTTCCTCCAAATAGAATACATGATCTGTTGTTTCAGTGGGACAATCATCATGTACAAGCCACTGTATTGGGATGTTTTTCAACCTTAATTACCCTGTCAGTTACAATTAGAGGTGTTAATGTAACTGTGAAATGCTACAAATTACTTGTGGCTTTTGCTCCTTGCGCATTCTCAGCCTGTCTTGTGCAAAAAGATATCAGAATGACTGAGATATCTTGCTGAGTCTGTTATTAAGGTTTGCTTGTTATACTCCCTGGATACAGTTATTCGCTCAATGTGGATTCAGTATTATGGGTGTAAAGATGCCTGCAGCAGAATGGTTTAATCCTGTAAAGGGGAAAATCTTCATGTATTAAGCATTTTTCCTGAAATAGCTGCAGCTATAATAGGGATTCGTATAGTTGTACTGGTTAAAAAATGGCTGTTTTTACCAAAGTTGTTATTAGTATGAAAACCTATGATTTTCACAATCATATTTGTGCTTACTGATCTATAGGTATTTGCCATTGTTTTTTCTGTTATAATAAAAGAGTTGACATTTTTCGAAATCCTACCACTGTGATCATCTAGAGCAAAGGGATCGTCTCAGCAGAAGGACAGAGAAATTTTTGACTGTTGGAGGAAACATGGACTTGAAAGTGGGGCACTGAAGATAGTGATTTGCTAGTCCTTTCATTTCAGTAAGCAGTATCAAAAGGTTACCTGGTCCAACACTAATAAATAAAGCAAAGGAGACAAATCAAATGAATGAATGAACTCTATGATACAATACTCTGTGACAGATTGAGAAAAATATGAAATGCAGGAGATTCATAGAAGGGTGGCCAAATGCTCCTGGCTGTGTGGTAGGTTAGGTCTGATTTTCTTCTGCTACTGAAAAACTACTAAGTGCAGTCATTTAGTGGACTAATAGACTTACTTAATCTTGTTTTGAAACAACTGCTCTGCATTTCTGCAGTCTTAGAGATTGCATTGCTTTTTGAAAGGGAAAATGTCTCTGACAGTGGATTAAACTCCCTAGTCTTTGCTTCAGACCTGGAAAAAACCTCACACTGTGCAATGGTTTTATCCTGTTGCCTGAAATCTTGGAACACTGGGTAAATTGTACACAGTGAGGGGCACTTCAGTATAATCACCAAGCGATGGATGACTAGGTGAAGTGATAGATCACCTATTTATTCAGTTTTGAAGTATATACACTGCTTAGTGAAACAATTTAAAATATCAGTCATCATTATTGGTTGTTTCTTTGGATTAACATCTGATTACTGAAAACAATCATTTATAAGGCGACATTTTAAATGAGATTAATCCAGATTAAATAGTTTCTCCTTAATATCTTTCGGTTCTTTTACCTGTGCAGTACAAGTATCCTGCTAAAATAAATGTAAATTTAATGACTGTAAAGCCTGAGTGTTAAGATCTTTTCTTTCTGTCTATGCTTACAAGGGGAGATGTCAGGATTTGAAAATAGGAAAAAAGAAATGAATCATTAGTCTTCAAAGGTGTGAATGGTTTTCAAATGCCTCAAAGAGGCTTTTTTTTAACTTTGAAGGCAAACACGTTTGTATGTTAGGGAAGTTTTTATCTTATATCATTTTTCTTATCTCAGCCAACCAAATGAGCAATTGCTAAAATTATGTAATTGTTAAGAATTGTAAAGACAACATTGTTTACAATAATTATTTAAGCCATGAGAAGTAATGATACTTTTATAAAATTAGTAACTACTAAGACTTTATTTTTTGCATAATGACAAACATACATTATTTTAGTGATGGAGTGGCATTGAGATATGTACCTGTGTTCTTTGTGTGCCTGCTGACACATCTGAGGTAGGAAAAAAGAAAATTCTGTAAACTGAAAGCATTAATACATTTGCCAAGTAGACTAGAAAGATTGTATCGCTGGTATGTGACATAGTATATAAATGAAATCTAACATGATGCTTACCGACAAAAACTTTATTAGATGAATACGGCATTCCCTTTGAGTGTGTGCATCAACTTAGCATGGTATTAAAGACCAAATAGCAAATTTGTCTGACCCACAATATGTGGGAATTAAAATTGCCTAACATTGTAACTTTTAATGTCATAACAGTTTGCTCTTCAGTATTTCTTAGCTATAAAAAGTGTTTTGAGGGCTAGACTGCAATGCTAACAGTATCACCATAAATATACTTCATGAAATATTTTTTTTGCTGAAGGGAAGTGTTTCACAAACTGGCACCTGTGCATGCCTGGCCTATGGGAGAAAAAGAAAGCAGAACCTTTTTCTGTTCTAAAGTATCTGGGGGATGAAGCTTTCATGCTTGCTACTGTAGGACATTACATCTCTAGCCTAGTAAAGAGAAATGGACTAAGAGTCTAAAAAAAGCTACATTTTAATGCTGTCACAACAGGGTGGTTTATGTGCTTCAGTTCCTGGTCTGCAAACACTGGGAATAATGGAGAATGGTTTTAACCTGTGCTTTAGGCATCTGACTTTGAGCTTTTTCCTAGGCTAATCTTCTTAGCCTTTCTAAACAGCAAATAGAGCTGGACAGACTCTGCAGGAAGGTGATTGGGAAGCCCTGAGTTAAGCTTCTTCTCTAAGCAACTCTTTTGAAGAAGCACCTACCTCTCTCCCGTGATAACATAGGAAGCCTTTCCCAAATCCCTCCAATTCGTCTTTCTTGCAGGCTTCCTTTCCCTTGACTTTGTCATCTGCTTAAACTCAGACCATGAAAAGGCATTTTGGAAGGTAAATGCAGTCAGAGGAATACTACTGAAATCATAGGAACTCCTTACGTGTGTAACCACACACAAAAAAAGTACTAGCAAAGCTGGGGTGTTAGATAATGAAGTCTTTGAGGAAGAAGCTCTCTGTTTGGCAGAGTTATTTGTTAAATAAATAGTAACCAGCAGGCTTTACTTTTGCAATCAATAACTGTAATATTTCTTTTCATGTTTGTGTTTAGATAAAAATGTGTTTATGCTGAAGCTCTTGCAAAGATTGACTGAAACTTTAAAAGCCACATAGTCACTCAAATATTGTACATGTGCTTTTCACCAGAAGATGACAGTTTTACTGTTGTGTAAAGGGTCTTATGATAAACAGAGAAGGAACTATGCTACTGTATTTCACAGATACAGCTGTATTTGTAAAGAATTTTCAACTATATTGCCATATCAACATGCACATATATAAAGACACTATTTCTGTTTATTTAGCGCTACTGTTTCAGACATGGGACAGTTACGCTTAACAAGTTTCTGATCTCTAGAGCAGAAGGTGATTAACTGCAGCTTTTGCTCCCCTTCTTGCTTGTAGATATCTAGAAGAAAGCTATAAAAGGGCCTATTCACGGGAAAGAAAAAAGGTCAGGCACTCCATCAGACTGTAAGAGCTGGGATTACTGTCAAACTGGAAAATCTTTTCTATAAAATAATATTTTTTTCTATTACAGTTTTTTCTATTATTCATATAAAAATAGCATAGTTTCTGTACCATTTTATTTTCTCTTCGAATCTGTAATTCAGCTATTAACCCGCTGACAGAAACAGTTAAGCTCTGGAAGACCAATGGCACCCATAAAACAGGATGGAAGATGCAGCATTGGTGTGTTTCTGGACAAGAGCCCTGTGTTGAAAACTGAACTACTATGGCTGTTTTGCTACTGTAAGGACTGGGCAAGTCAATCTATCACAAAAAAAATTAAAATTATTTATTGTTTTACTTAGTGTATTTCTTATACCAGACGTTTACTTCCTTGTCAGTTTATTAGGTGTGCTCATTGGAGCCAATGAGTGCTGCAAGCAGAGTGTAAAACAACTAACAACTAAGTCCTGATGTGACACAATATCAAAGGACCCCCCCCCAAATAAAAATAATGAAAGAAAATCGTTTATTGTTAATGCATTTTTTTCACTCAATGGATGTACTTACTTATCTGGATTGAAATCAATAATAAGAAAAAGAGTCATATTCGTAAGCCTCTGACCTGAAATTCTCATATTTACTCGCAAAATGCATACAGAAACACATTCTTTATACTGTGATCGTGGCATATACTTCATCCAGGAAAGTGAAACTAGGAATGAGATTTTCTAGGCCTACCCACCCAGTAGCTGGGTTGCTTGTTGACACAGGAGATAGGAAAGAAAATCTAAGTCATAGTGAAATAGGAAATTTACTGGGACCTGTACTGCACACACATTCATTTCTCAAAGGTATCAGATTTATGTAGATCAGTTAATGCCTGTTGGTTGCAGTGCTAATCACACAGATAATATACAATCAGAAGGTTTGTAGTCCTAATTATTACACTCTGAACCATCCTTTCTTTAATCCTGCCTCATCTCTCTCTTCAGATGGGAATTTCATAGCTGATATTTTCTTACATTCATTTTCAAATGCTACGTTCTTTGCACATAAGGTAGCATCTCCTAACCATCAGGCTTTATCTGATATAGCTACTTTTTTTCCTGGTATTTTTACATCTTCACATTGTCCACACTTTGTGTAGGATCCCTAGTGGCTCATGGAGCAGAGAACAACACTAATATTTTTAAATTATTTTGGCATACTGGAGAAAATACCTGAAAAAAAGAATGAAATTTAATAGGGAAAAGTCCAAGGAAGTATAGGTAGACAGAAATAAGTGCCATGCACTTACTGGATGAACTGATTAGGTAGCACCTCTCCAAGAAAAGAAAGTTGTGCTGGATCACAGTCAGAATATATTCCAAGAGAGACATGCTGTTGGGAAAATGACAGTATAGCAAACAGTCGTGTATTTTCAACTCTATTTAGCATTAAGAAAGGCTCAGTCAGAATACTGTGGCCAGCCAGGGTAAGCAGGGCATGAAAAGAGCAAGTTCCTGCTGAGATCTAGAAGATGTGGTGTTCACTCAATAATGTCAGGTTGTGGCATGCTTACAGAGTTTTGGGTCTGTTTAGTAGTTAGCACTTTTGTGTCATTTTGTTATGATATTGGCACCATAGATACTGACAAGTGAAGTTCCTATAACGTAAACAGGGAAGGATTACTGTGGGAAAGATATAGAAAGAAGTAACGCTGGTTATGTCAGAGATAAATAATCGTAGTTATGTCTGAGAAAAAAGTTGTGATTTATGGAGGCTTCGGATATCTTAGCTTCATGTAAGTTATTTTGGCAGCACTCCATTTGCTCCACAGTAAATTAGGTATGTCTATAATAGAATTAATAGGTATAATGCCACTCTCTCTATAGAAAGGCAGAAGTCTTCTCTAAGTTCTGTGATATGCAAAACATTAAAAGTGCAAATTTCTGTATTTTGGTAGTCAGTTATTATTCCACAGGCATTTGCACAGGCCAGAAAAGCCTTTATCTGATTTAGGATAAAAAACATTGTTATTTCTTCACATTTTCTTTGCAAAAGAAAAAGCCAGCAGGATTCCTGCACTGTCAGCGAGTCCTGAGGAACAGAACAAGTCCTTTGAAGTCAGCCGTGGCTCAGGAATTTTACAGCTATATAGCAGGTGAGTACCCTGGGGTCATCACACAGTCATAGGATGGTTGAAGGGGCCTCTGGAGAACATCTAGTCCGGTCCCCTGTTCAGAGCAGGGTCACTTAGAGCTGCTTGCTCAGAGCTGTGTTTTGTCCAGTTTTGAATATCTCCAAGGATGGAGACTCCACAAACTCTCTGGGCAACCTTCCGCAGTGTTTCGCCACCCTCATGATAAAAAAGCTTTTTCATATGTTTAAATGGAATTTCCTGTGTTTCAGTTTGTGCTCATTGCCTCTGGTCCTGTCACTGGGCACCACTGGAAAGAGCCTGGCTCCGTCTTCTTTGCACCTTCCCTTCAGGTATTTGTAGACATTGATAAGATCAATGGCTGACAGTGGTCTATCAATCACTCCTCCCATTTCTATCAGCAGACTTCTTGGAGGTGCATTCTGCCTCATTGTTAGTAACATTAATACAGATGTTAAAGAGTATGGGTCCCCGTATTGACTCCTGGTGTGCACCACTAGTGACTGCTCTCCAGCTGGACTTCGTGCCACCGACAGCAACCCTTTGAGCCTGTTCAGACAGTTATCAATTCACCTGACTATTCACTTACCTAGCCTGCACTTCTTCAGCTTGTCAGTGAGGATGTTACAGGAGACAGTGTCAGAAGCCTTGCTAAAGTAGAGATGAACAGAATCCACTGCCTTCCCCTCATCCATGAAGCGAGCCATCTCATCATAGAGGGCTTTTAGGGTGGTCAGACATGATTTTCCCTTCATAAATATATTATTGAGAGTGAAGTGGTATCTTCCAGCTCCCTCAGCACCCATGGGTTCATCCTATCAGGGCCCATGGACTTTTGCATATGTCCAGTTTGCTTAAATGTTCCCTAATCTGTTCCTCCTGCACTGAGGGTAAGTCTTCTTTGCTCTAGATTTTTCCATGGGCCTCAAGGACCTGGGATTGCAGAAGGCCAGTGTTACCAGTAAAGTTCAAGGTGAAGATATCATTGAGTTCCTTGGCTTTTTCCATGTGCTTTGTTACCAGGTCCCCCGCCCCATTCAGCAGCAGGCCCGCATTATCCCTAGGCTTTCTTTTGCTGTTGATACACCTGTAGAGGCTTTCCTTGTTTCCCTTTGTGACCCTCTCCAGGTTCAGCTCCAGGTGGGTTTTGACTCTATTACCCCCATCCCTGCACCCCATCTCTATATTCCGCCTTGGTGACCTGACCCTGCTTCTACCTTTTATAGACTTTCTTTTTGTGTTTGAATGTAGTCAGGTGCTCCTTGTTGACCCAACCCTGTTTCTACCTTTTATAGACTTTCTTTTTGTGTTTGAATGTAGTCAGGTGCTCCTTGTTGACCCATGCAGGCCTCCTGCCACCTTTGCTTGATTTCCTGCATAAGGAGATGGACTGTTCTTGAGCTTGGAGGAAGTGACACTTGGAAATCAACCAGCTTTTCTGGACCTGTCCTTTACCCAGAACTGTCTCCCATGACAATTGTTCAAGCAGATCTGTGAGCAGGCAAAAGTCTGCTCTCTCTTCCTTTCTCCCAAGTTAAGCAGGGCTCTTTTGAGATTAACAGAAGGTATGTTTTAAGCTACTTTGTGAAATAAAAATAGTCATTATGAAATATTATCTCACACGAATATTTAAGGAAAAGTGTAAGTATTTGGTTGGCTGTACATTGTAGGCATCACAGACTGTTCAGTCATGAAATTTGCTCAATGGTCTCTGCATTTTCTGCATTTCTTTTTTCTCTGATACTCCCTGGGAAACAGTGGTATATAGTTTATATATTTATAACTCCACCAGATGTTCACAAGTTGACTTAATTTCTTAGAATCTCTGTAGTTTTAAAAATATGAATGTGACCCCTTGTTTCACATGCAGAAGGCTAGTTAAAACCGTGAAAGGATGCCATATTTATAGAACTAAACTTATTTAAAGAATTGTTGCCACTATACAATGGTCTTCAACACAGAGGCTGACTTTCTGGACCTTTGTCAAATTAATTTCCTTTCCTCTTCTTTCCTCATTCCATACAGTTGGTCCATCTGTCCTTTTAATAATTTGTCTTATGACATCTTTCAACTTTTGTACCTCTACTTGAGCAGTAGTGAAAAATCTAGATATGTGCTATTTTTCCTGCCTGCTACAACAGGACAATAGTCTCCAGTTTTATCTTTGCTTTAACTCCCACTTTGTAATTTTCCCATTCAACCTGGGTTCTGCTGCAACTTGAATGGTGCCTTTTTCCACAGCACGTTTCTGTCCAATGACTGGAGCTAAGCTTGACCACAGCTGATCCACCGATCAGATCCTTAGGCACTGGATTGCTTTACTGGCTTGGGATTTCATCAGGCCATGGCATCGTGTTGTACATATCAACCTACTCCAAGGATTTTGGCAGCCAACCAGGGGTGTTGGACCTTATATACGCTTTCTGGTTCTATTCAGTCCATTTGTAACAGCTTGTTTTGTACCAGACTTTTTCAAAACAAATAGTGTCTGGTAAGATAGTCAGCAGAGTTATGGAGGCTTCTGTAAGAGTAATTAAAGGTTGTACATGTAAATATTATTTAAATAAACTTATGTGATGCCATGTCCAGCTGTACTCTGTCCAAAAAACTTCAGTGACTCAAGCCTGAATCATTGTAGATTGATATAATCACAGCTTTGCAGCTGTGTGACTGCTGCACAACATCAGTAATTGCACTGGGGTTTTATGGGATTGTCAGGGAGGTAGGAAACAGCTGATATTTGCAAATGAATCTGGGAGGCATTTTTATTAACCTATTTGTTCAACTGATGGATTTAAGCCACAGTTAATCCAGTAATTTATGGAACCCAGTATAGGTCCCCATTCTGCATGTTTGACAGTTACAAGCTTAACCATAAATAATATGTAAATAATTTACATAGAGGTGTAAATGCATAAATTATTAAATTTACATCCTTGGCTATTTCAGCTATAAACAGGCAACTGTTTCACAACAGTTGTTGTGAAATACATTCCCAATGTTCATATAAACTTGAATACAAGTACATTGTAGAGATTCATAATTTGCAGGTATTTTATTTTATTTTGATTTTTTCTTGTCTGCACTTTATTATTTGATATAATAATTAGCATTTTGGGGAAAATGGTCAGGAAATATATTCCTTCTAGATGTTTCCTTCTAGAATGGAGGCAAACCTATAGCTGAAAAGTTAAATAATAATAGCAAAATAGAAAAAAACAATGTACTGCAATTCAGCACAAAAAGATCTTAAATTCATAAAAAATATGGACTAAACAAAGGAGCTTGAAATTTTCAAAACCTAAATATTTCAGACACACAAATATTTTCATAGAAACCTTTTGAGCACATTTTAATATCTCAGACAGAATGTTTTAAATAAAAGCTGTTGCCCACAGATTGGCAAATCACCAACTTCACTATTAATATTCTCAAGCATGTGATTTGGGCATAATGTCCCACTGCTAGCAATTTTTCAGGTAATACTTTACTACTCTGTGAACCTCACTCCCTGCAACCACATAGAAAATACTTAGAACCACTTCAAGAGTTTAATTGCGTCTTCACATGAGTTAGTATTTTTAGCATTTCTTTCCCAAGGAGACTGACATTTAAATTCCTTAATTTTTGTGTTTATTTCATCTGCCTTCAAAGATGCTTGGTCTTTTAATATTTTTACCACCAACAGTAATTCCCAAAGTCAAATAAATCATATGGATGTCATCTAACTACTAGTAAAAGTGCTGAGGAAAATTCATGTTGCCTTCTGTGACAGCAAGAGCAAATAGGACAGGATTTTAACAGAAAGAGATTGATCTTCTTAAGGAAAAAAATCCTAACTTGTGGATCCTTTATCACTTTAATCAAGTCTCCTTCACAGCTCACAAAATACAGAGGTTATGCTTTTAGAACAGAATTCAAATCTTGATTTTACACATGACAAGTGTATCAATACAATAAAAAGTAATTACTCTCCTTGTGAAACTAATGTGCATTGTAATTAAATGGCTTGTGAGAAATTAATGGCTATTGGAGTCCTGGAATGGATATTTAATCTATAACACAAAGAAAAATCTTTAAAGTGCTCTAAAATTGTTTCAAGAGAAAGCCAAATAGATATATTTTAGATAATCTCAATCAGCTTATGCCACATAAATACAATTTCATACTGGAAATGTAAACATTAATTTTATTCTACCCAGTCTGCCTGCATTCTGTGTCAGATATTTCCACCAGAGATTGTCACAGGTGATTAATATGGGTAGAGTAGGAGTCAGAAATTGAGTAATGGAGCTCTGTATCATTACATTTCATGCTATTTGTATTTTTCCCAAGACTAGGTTCATGTACTTAATAGAAGTTGTTTTAGGTTCCTATCAAGTGTACTTGATCACACAATCACAAAAAGCTACCAAATGTTGCAGCCATGAAAATATGATCTTCAGATACAACAGTAGAAAGAACATATTGGTAGGCATGACTTAATTTAAGAAATGCTATATTAAGCTATACTGCTGCCAGGGATTGGCATCTCCATACAGTGCAGGGCAGACATGCCAGCCTGACTAGGCACTAGCTTGGGAATTTTCTGCATTGCCCTCTTTTGAGCAGTGAAGACATGTCCTTAAAGAGCTTAATTAGTTTAGGAGAGCAACACACTGGCTAAGGGAAGATGTTTGCTTCGTTATGGACACAGTGTTCAAAACCTTGAATGGACATGGGGTATATAACCTCAATTTAAAAGTGGGTTTAATTGTGGCACAATAAGAAATAAGACACCAGCTCAACATCCTGTAAGCTGTGTAGCAATGTCTGAAGCTCAGCTCCCATGTATAGCACTTGAAAGTGTACTCAGGCAAAAAGATTCCTAAAAAGTAGGAACAAATGTCCCGGGATATGTTTAAACATTCATTTGGTACATTAACTCTTTTATATTAGCCAGGTCAGTGAAAGCAGAATTGTGCGTTACCTTGAAAAATTAGGGAATTTGTTTCCTTACTGATTTCCTTACTGATTTCAGTTCTATTAATTTCTTTATCAGCTTGCATCTTTCAGAAGTATACTTTTGACAGTCATCTCAGCATTTTGAATGCCTATCTGCTTTGCTTGGTAGCATCCACTTTTGCCCTAGACCTTCATAAATCATTGAAGATGACCATTCAATCAGCTTTTTAAAAACATATATAGTCAGAAGTTTTTAAGAACATAAATAGTTAGTGGTTCTGACTATTTTACCTAAATATAGCAAGACTCATTCCATACAGTAATGTAAAATGTGATGGGTTAATATGCTGCTTCTGTGGATTTGCAGAGATGGGTTCTTTCAAAATGCATAGAACATCTAATTCTTTCCACAAAATGTTCAATTTTTGTGTGTCTCTCTTTTGTGTGTGGTTTTTCCTAAGCATGGATTTTTTTAATTTTATAAAAATCATCACTTTTTTTTTCTTGTATTATTTTTCAGTTGTAACCTGCAAGGTACCACCATGAGACTATTAATTCTTGTAATACACTACACTAGTGGTAAATGTGGGAAATGGCGTGCTGAACACATGATGTGCAGCTGTCCCAATGAAATTGGGGCTAACTTCAGCCCTGAATACTATATTACGTCTTATCTGTGTTTGTTTTGATTTGAAGCAGTCTTTGATGATATCAGGGAAAGGATAATAGGAGGGAAAAGGAAAAGATGCATTTGAGAAAATGAAAAATTAATTTAATGACTTGTGCCTCATTTATGTTCATTTTCCTACAGTATCCTGTAATGTTTCTTTTATATCTGAAATAACATGCTAATGACTGTGCTGTAAGCTACAGTATGGAATTCTCAAGTGTGCAATCTCAGAAGAGTCCACCTTTTTCCCCTCTCTCTATAATGTAATAAATTCCCCAGTGAATTGGGAGAGGGTACTCAGAACCAGTCTGCGCTTTCAGTAACATTACCTCTAAGGTGCCTTTATTAGTAACATAGTGCAGTCATGCATTTTAAAGACTGGTTTACCATTGATCAGCATTTTTATTGTATGTTTTCAAGCAATTCTGTATATTTATATTGCATCTGTCATTCTGATATCCAAATACCAAACAATATTGAATCCTGCTAGGTCAAAGTATAAGTATCATTTTCATCTTTTCTTCTGTCATGAGAAAGAGGCAATGGTTATATCTGCAGTTTGCTTAGCTGCACTTTTTAAAATAGCAGCATTGCTCCTAGGGATGAAAGCTGGCTTGAGGTTGTTTAAGGGTGTAGAGTTAGGCCATTCTCAAAGAATATTTTGTGGGTAAAGATGTGATGTTTGTTAAAAAAACAATCAGAGAATCCATTAATAGTGTATATGTTAGTACTAAGTCATCTTTTTCCCTTGTCCCAGCTGATGAAATCAAGTGATTAAAACTACAGGAACCTGGCACACCTCTAGGTGCATATCTTTTTATTGCTGTCTGATGGAAGTTATAAACTGTCATTCCAAGTAGCAGGTTTTTCAGAGTTGATTGTTTTGCATTTAACTAAAAGCTTAAAACTGCATTATCTGAGTTTTGTCAAACAGAATGTTTGGACAATATTACCGCTTTGTGGTTTTTATGCCTCTTGAAGCAACATAGGAGATAAGTAAAAGCTTGGTATAACTTGTCCTCATGTATTGTTTTCCCCCTTGCTGCTTGTCAAAGCTTGTTTTCTTTTGTTTCTCTCACTGTTATGCACCATTCTGAGTCAATATAGAAATTCTTCATTGTCCTATGGGTTCCTGAGTTTTTGATGGTATGTGATAGTATGATAATATGAAAGGAAGCGGATCTTGCATGGTGTTTATAATTAGAGTTTAATTTACATGTGAATATCCCCACAGGCTTCAGTGCGAAAATACCGCTAATCCACATCTTATGTTGAATCATGACACTCTCAGGATCATTCCTAAAATTGCTGTTGATTAGCTGTGACTGTGATTGACTTCTGAGTTGAGCAGCACTATCCATATACAATATGCGATTCTTAATGAAATGAAAATGTTTAATATAAACCCATAGTTTACATGCATAGTTTACATGCATAGTTTACATGCATAATCTCATGCATCATGAGATTTGTCACAATGTTATGTATTTCATAAAATAGTATTTGGGACCTACCTTTGATGTAATTGAATGTGATTTCCTACTAACATCTACACTGATATGTTTTGTAGTGAAAGTCTGTTCCCACACATTCATTAATAATGAACATGCTCACAGGCATATCTGTATGGAAATACAATAGTAATGGTGAACATTTCAGGAAGAGTTAAAAATGATTGTATAGACACTTAGAATGAGGTTTTAGGGTTTAATTTGAAAGGAATGTGTGGGAAAAACTTAATCATCATCAGTTGGGCTAAGTTGTAACTAATACACTGAGTAAGAGTATACTGTTTGGTAGGACTCAGCTGCAGACTGTAGGCTGATTAAATGTTATAGTCTTCTTTTGAGTGAGCTGAACCAAACTCCATTGACTCTATTAACTAGAGACCTGGTTCAGCTGAGTGAAAAATATAGGTACCACATACCAGTTGAGATGCCAAGTGTATCTGAAATATTGCACAGGGCTGGCAGGTGCAGAATCATACAAATATTGGTTGCAAAGGACCTCTAGGGATTGCCTAATGCAAGTCCTATGCTCTTGGTGACACAAACCTATGAGAGACCCAGGCCTTTTTGGACTAGTAGTTGGAGGCCATACACGATACCACCAAATGGCACTAGATGCCTCTATTCAACATTCTGAATTGAACCCTAGATTTCAATTTACTGTAGTGCGAGTGCAGATACCTGCCTCCTGGGCAGACACCAGCATTTCTGTGTCTGCAGTCTGGAACTGAATCCCTTCCCCACTGTTTGAAGTTGGCACGGTTGGAAGCAGAAGAGGGAATTAGGATTGTAGACAGGCCACAGCTGTGGTAGGAGAATGGGAAAAACAAAGACTCTAAGAGAATTTTGAGAAATCTTAATATGCCTTGTGTTAAGGACAGTGTTCTAAGCAAAATGATAAAAAAGTTATATGTGACTTTTTATGTTTTCATGGGCACATAAAAAGATAAATTCATAACAGCGAATATTCTGCAGTAGCAAATCATTAATCAAGATAACCTACTAGTCTTTATTATTTTCTATTATATTGCTTTTTTATTTTTCTTTTCAACTATCCATCCTCTCTCTTAGAATAAAATACATTGTTTGAATATTAAGTGATACCGGTGTTCATGTCTTCAAAGTTGCTTGCAAAATAAATAAATAAATAAATAAATAAAAAATCATTTTTGCCTCAATGACTGTCAAATTAAAAACTACATTAAAAAAATTCATTGGACAAAGAAAAGTGTTAGAGATGTACTGCTGTTGTTACTTTAGATATTTCCCAGTTCACATTCTGTTATATTGGAGATCTTTGTGCAAGTTGCTTTGTAGTTAGGTTATTTACCTTTCTGGTTTTCAAATACCAGTCAGTTTTATGCTAACATTTTTAGAATTTCTTTCCTGATCATATTAGCAATAATTCTCCTACTTTTTCCACTGTCCACCCAAAAATCTATATTAGCTTTTTTCTTGATTATATAAAAATGTTCCTCACAAAAACACTCAAGAATTACAGTATTCTGTGCTCGTGAAAAACTTAATTAGAAATTATTTGATGGTTTCCAACAGTTTTGTTGTGGTGGTATTTTTGATGTATTTACATTTGTAGCACAGCAGAAAATTTAACATTTTACTTATTACTGAAACAACAGCTAGGAGTTTCATTAGAAATTTTTATAACACTTGCCAAAGTCTTAAATATATAGCAGCTAGAATATCTTCTCTACTTAGAATGTTGTGCATACTAAAATTGATCAAGACCCAAGATCTAATTAGACAGATTCTAGAAGATAAATCCTTTGAGTTATAATAAATATTTAGAAGCAGCTTTGGGCTTATAGGTCCCCTGAGCTGAAAAAAGGCAGAAATGTTAGGGATGAACTGATCGTATATGTGCTCCCTGTTCTTATTCTTCTTATGGCCCTAGTCATCTGTTTAAGGCCACTGTTGGACACAGAATACTGGGCTACACTTTTAACCAAATGGCTGTTCTTATACTCTTACATTATTTTAGGAAACTTTTTTTTTTTAAATCAATTTTCCATTTTTCTTACATATTAGGTATTTCTTGGTAGTCTTAGCCCTGGTTCTGAAAAGTTTCATATTTATTTCCAAGTTTGTAGATGTACGTTACTGTGTTATATAGTTTAGTGGGGTACTACTCTTTCCTTGGAGAAGGTATCGTAAAATACTGATATATGTTTTATCAGTTTTTCTAGTATTTGGAAAAGCATCCTCTTATTTGATTGCTGTAGTAAGGAGAATTCTATACCAAATGATTTTTAATAATATGTTAACATTTCTGAAGATTGAAGTCATATGTGGTGTTCATAAATTACTACCTCTGTATCTCTGAAAGATTTTAATTGCTTCTTCTCTTTCAGAAACCTGCCGATACTGTAGAGGGTGTATAGCCAAGCTTTGTATGAGTCTGTGCAGGCAATAAGCATGTTGTTGGTGTTTATAATTTTTATTTTTATTACAGAAAAGCAGCAACACCCCTCAGTCACAAGGTAACCCACTGACTCAGGGTGATGTGTGTCCCCTCCCAGCCCATGGGGCTGAGGCTCTTTAGGGGCAGCCCTCGGAGGGCTGGGGCAGGGGCTCGTCTCTCTGACCAGGTTACTGGGGCTCCCCTACCTGGCCTTGCCCCTCTCTGCTCCTTCATGTCGGTAGAAAGGACCCTTTAATTGCATAACCTAACATGAACCATGGAACTTTTCTTGAGTTTTTGTCAGTTTACACTGCTGTGCTCTACAAACATAATTTATAGGTTGTAGGATTCTTGCTTTGTCTCCTTTTCATCTCTGAAAGTAACAGAGGTGGAGCGGGGGCTTTATATACAGTTGTGTAACGCTTGCAGCACTTAGATTCAGTGCCCTTTTTAGCTTCAGAAATTTCAGCCCTATTTCTTCTGCCTCACCAGGAGAGTGCCCTAAATCAGCAGGCTGGAGATTTGCTAGGTTACAGACACTGTCTATCCTTGTGTTGGAACTGTGAAAAGAAAAAAAGAAAGCCAGGTTTCTGAGGCCAGAAGGAGAGGAGAAAAAAACCACAACTGCATTATGAGTGTGTTCATTTAGGAGTGGGGAGACCAAGACTGTGCTTTTGGTTTATTTTTTGTTTGTTTATTTGCTTTAACAGATGATTGGTAGTGATGAAAACAGGCGTTCTGCTGTTTTTCTCTCTTGCTTATTCTTCTTCTGACCTCAGACGCATTAATATCACTCTGCATGGGGCATGCTCTGCATAACTGAGCAGTTTACAGGCTTTGATGTTCCTCTATTGACCTTCTGGCTCTTGGTGGAAGCAAAGCACTGCTGAGGCAGTTCTGGTCAGAGAAGCATGCCACTAGTTATCTTTGAGGTCAAATGCCATATTACAAGTATTTTATTAGAGTCTCAGAGAGGACCTCCCACATACCACATACCACCTCCCCACCACCAAAAAAAACCCCCACACAAACCAAATCCTGAAAAGGAGCTAATGTCGTCAAGCAGCAGAATAAAATAAACTCTTATTAGTAAAAAGACATCCTTCAAAAAAGCACTTTTTGTTGTTGGGGTTTTTTTCAGTTTTGGGTTTTTTTTTCACAAATAAAGTGGTAAAGGGCATAAACTCGGGTAAGCCAAGTCAGGCTAAAGCCAGATGTTGAGGAGCAATTTGTGAAAAACCAAACCAAAACAAAACA
Source organism: Theristicus caerulescens (assembly GCA_020745775.1). Taxonomy (NCBI): domain Eukaryota; kingdom Metazoa; phylum Chordata; class Aves; order Pelecaniformes; family Threskiornithidae; genus Theristicus; species Theristicus caerulescens. The sequence continues at coordinate 77,620,621 of CM036559.1, read as the reverse complement.
AAACAAAACAGGAGAGGTATTTGCTAGTGTAAAATTCTGTGCTGGATCCGACAACCCAAGAGAGGTGAGACTGCTGCAGCTCCATGCCTCAGGTCCAACCCATAGCAAGATTAAGCGCGTATTCCCTGTATGCACACATGTGCAAGCACATGTATACAGTACATATATATATATACACACATATATACATATATACACTGTGCACCACACAGACCACAGGCAGACACACAAAGCACTCACATGGACAGAGGTAGCACCAACGGCCTCATCCTGCTCCTTTCTCTGGCTAAGCAGGGTGGAGGTCTACTAGCGAGAGTACATATAAGTATGTATTCTGTATATTCATTTATATATGTATTCTGTATATTCATATATATATGTATGTACGTATGTATGTATCTACAAGGTGAATCCTCCACAGCAGCTGGGCTCAGACACTCAGTCTGCCCAGCAGCTGCCCCCAGATCCCAGTCTTCCCTGTTGCTGGTACCCAGACATATGAGCCCCTGAGGCTGCAGCCCCACTCCAGCAGCTGGTACAAACCCCCTCACTCATACTCACACATGCACACACACACACACATACACACACACAGAAGGCTCAGCAGGACTCCCCTGATCCCCAATAGCCAGACAAAACAGGAGAGGTATTAATAAACCTTATTTCAGTATCACCAGGAAATATAAAGCCTCTGGAAAGAAGCTGGGATAGAGGGTTGGAGAGCACAAAAATGGTCCATGCATGAAGTCGGTTCCAAGGAAATTAGAGACAGAACAGAAAATCTGAATTCCTTGTGTGTCTTGGTGTTCATGATGGAAGAGCCAGAGTATCCACCCTGGTACTCCAGCAAAATGCTGACATGGACATGTTGCATTGCTCGTGGTGCAGTTGTACCTGTTGCTCAAGGCTGTCCTGGTGCCAGATAAATGAAATGTGGCAAATGCAGTTTTACAAATGTCTCCAGGCTGGATCCAGGGCCACTTCTTCGAGGGGTGAAACCAAGTCTGTGCAAATACCTCTGTGCAAATAAAAGAAAGCAAATGTCACTATAGAGTTACATCTTACAGATAAACACAGAGCTTCCCAATCTTTTTGGAAACTGCTGACATTTGTCTACAAACTGTTAACATGTCTACAGTTAGAAGTAGAAATTTATATCCCCTTCTATATATTTGTAGTTCTGTGAATTTATTGATTTATGTATCTACTTATGTCTTGAAGCTAATGGAGATATACTTTCCTCACTTCAGCAAACCCCTTTCTGTTCATAGACAAGATCAATGTTTCTGTGATGTAAGTTTTATTATTTTGTAAACTATGCATTTCAAAATAAATAAAATCTATTAGAGCGAACACCAAAGGTGTGATTAATCTCATGTAAGTTTAGACTCATGCAGTGTGCATCTTTAGCCAGTAGTGATGAGAGTCCCTTTAGACTTCATGGAGAAAAGTGGCATTACAGAACTTGATTCACCATATCTACTTTAGAGATGAGATTTGCTATCTTAAATATAGGCATCTGGTGTGCCATTTTAGATGCCAAAAGTGTCTTGCCTGGCCTCTAGGTGCTGCTTAGGTGTTTGATCACTTCTGTGTCATGTTTGCCAGCCCCATGGAAATGTCTCAGATGCTTTATGACATCTGGAATGGCTTCACAGATACTTATGTTTAGGCAACTGAATTCCACTCTAGTTATCAATTCCAGGATAAAAAGCACCGTCTAAATCCCCTTACTATTGAGAAAGCCTAGACAACCACTTTACTTGTAGATATCCAACTTGTAGACATCTAGATTTGGTCAGATGAATCCTACTGATCTGTTTTAAAAAAAACCTGCTTCTGCAACCATTCTAATAATTCCTGACTTTCTAACTATTGTGAATAGAATGAAGGGCTGAACTAAATTCTGATATAAATGGGTACAGCTCTACTGAATTTGTGGGGTTTTTTTTGTAGATGCTGGCTTGTTTCCAAGTCTCATTTTCTTCTTACTCAACTGGAGCATTCAATAAAACTTACTTCCAGTGGTATTGCACATATGGAAGTCCAATAAGCAAGTATCCATTTTGTTACTGTGTGTGAATCATACCACTTTTATTTACTTTTTTAATTTCGTGTATAAAGATAAGGTATGTTGAATAATAGAAAGATATGGGGCTAATATTCAGAAGCTGATTAATGATATTATAAGGTATATTCTGAAATCACCTTTGAAGTGTATTTGGTCTTTTACTGATATCAGCTTTACATTTCCAAAATTTAATACAGAGAAGTTCAAGATTCCTAGATGGCAGAAGGAACACTATTAGTACTGGCATTTTATCTTATGCATTATATGTTAAATAATCTAAAAATGGAAAGGTGGTGTTGTGTTTTAAATAGCCTCATGTTATTGAAATCTCATCTTAAAATTAATAACCTATACCGTAATAACATTAGGATACTTCAGGGAGTTTTTAGCGAGTTATTAAAGTGCTTTGGATGGTTGAAGATGGCTGTTTTGTTACTTTATGTCTCTGAACCTACTCAAGGCATGTATAAATGGACTAGCAAAACATGCCTTGGGGCATCCTAAAAATTTGTAGATGGCATATTAAGATGTTGTTGAGGGAGCAAAATGATAATTGATACTCAATCCAGACATTGCTCAAAAATTCACGTTATTTCTTCACAGTCCAACCTGTGTTGATCAGTGCTGATGAGGCAATATTAACTCTACAGGAAACAGATGGGACAGGGCATGTATGTGATAAGAAACATTAATCTAGGTATACTTTCTTCTCTAAGTAACATAATCTGCAGCACAAGAAATAACTCATATGATTTGCCCCTATATGAGCTCATTCTTTTGTCCAAGTTCCAAAAGCTTTGTATGCTTTCTGTAATATATAGCTCACATGACTACAGGTATAGAAAACACATTATTTATTTTAGAGTTGATTATATTTTTACTTTGAGGGAATCAGGGGAAATAGAACCTATGTGTGTCATATGATCTACATTTTGAACTCTACCAGGTTATTTTTATTGATGAAAATAGTTATTTAATATAGTGCAATTGAAATCAGGAAGTAGGATGCAGAATTCCAATTAATTACATTTTGTTGCTTTAAATCCACATTCTGCCTATGAAAATGGAGACTTCAGTAAAGGAGTTTTTGTGAACGCTTTGATGGAAAAAAGTCAGGATTGAAAAGAAATATTCAAAAGACACTTTCAAAACTAAATGTAAATAAAAGAAATGCACAAAATCAGTAGCAGAAGAAAGTCAAGTTTTCATTTGCCTATACTCAGTCAGAGACTGATTTTCAACAATTTTTGATACCTTCAGTTCCAGGTAAAGTCAATGCAAGTTTCATATGATTGCACTACAACACTGGAAACCGGATCTTGGAAGTCTGATGGTGAAGTTCTCAAAATATAAGTTTTATCCATGAGCAGATAATTTTAAAGTCAACTGGAGTTAAACCTCTAAGGGAATTTGAAGTCAGATGAATGCACAGCATGGAAAAAATGGCAGAGACTGAGAGGAATCTGAAGTAACTAATAAAATAAGAGCTAGAGATTTTAAATGAAAGGGAGGAAAAGGAAAGTTACAAAGGCAACAAGAAGTCCAAAGAAACCACTGTATGTCATGCAGTAAAAGAGGGATGAGCTGAAACTTTTAAGAATTAAACATATGACACAGGAGAATAACACTGTGAAATAAACACAGAGGAGAAAAATTAACCTATTCAACACATCAAACATTAAATTACCTATGAGCGGCATACTTTTTGCTATTTGGAAAAAATACTTCTCTACATTCACTAGAACACAGAGAATAAATATGCCTATTTGCTCAAATACATCCCTCCTCTGGCCTTACTCGTATCCCCAAGCATACACAGACATCTCAGCCTTGCTAATTCTGCTGAAAATATTTTTCACTGTTCAAGTGAGATTGTCATTTCTGTCCTCCTGCCAGCTGGTCTTCTGCTGATATATTGAAATAAACTGTCATCTGAATGACAGCTGGCAGTAAGAGGACTTTTGGTGATGGAGTTGATTACTAAGCTTCATTGACAGAAATAAGTGTTTTTGCTCAATCTTTCTCCAGTCTCCCTTCTGTGCAGGAGAATAAATATAAATATTCATTGACAGACTTTGAGTTTAATGAGAATACTCAGCCATGTGGATTTTTTTTCCCTTCTCCTCTCTCTTTTTTTATTGGAATGATTTTTAGGCACAGCCTCTAAATGCTTTAGAGGAGATTTCCTTCTCTTATGCTGTTTTTATCCTGTTATAATATATATATATGCTGTATTATATAATAGTATAGTCGACGTTATCTCTTCTTTTTCAATGTTACTTGGATTTTTTTCCCTGTCTCTGAAACACAGAAGCAAAGCCTGAATTGATATTTTTTCATGCTTTCAGACAAAAATGAATGTTTAATTATACAAACTAAAATACAGGGTATATTCATAGCCTTTGAAGGCATGAAGTGACAATGGAAGATAAAAGGAAATGATCCACTCTTTGCCACTGAAAGATGATACTCCCAAAAACATGCAAGCAGAGAGCTTATAAAGAAGGGTATGGCTGCAATTATCAGTGGAGCTTTAGAAATATTAGACACACTGTTTTCAATGACTTCAGCAGCTGATCTTGGATAAGTAAATCCACAGCTACACAGATAATAATAATTTAAAACTCAGCAAAGCTGTGTGTTTCCTTGGCTAAATATCATACTGTCAGCCATTGCATCAAAAAAGAATACCAGTGCATAATTTTGAGGATTTTCTTCTTCTAAAGCAATGTCCAATGCATTTCTTTTGAAAACCATTTCCTTTCTGTCACATTCTTCTCTTACTTCAAAAAAATAATTCATTCTTTCTTTTAGCAATACTAGATTTTTCTAAAAACCTTTCTAAAACTAGAGAATCCAAGCAAATTCTTCTAAATTAAGCAGGTGGGAGATAGCCCTGTGCCCCTTAAATCAGGATGGTTTGCAGAGGGAATCAGGGAGCAAGGACCATGCTACAACACAGAGGATAAATAGTTCTTGATAAAGTTTAACTCCAAGGCAGTCTCTGTGACATTGTATAAACTGAAGTGCAATGTAGTCTATGACTGTATTCTTGTAGGCTGTTTTCCACAGCATGTACTTGTGATAACTGAAATTTTCTTAGATTTTTTTTTTTTAAATGAAATTTAAAAGTTTGGACACATTTAATGAGGAGTTAATGTTTTAGGATCTTGGATGTCATTCTGGGTATTCAGTAAAACATAATCACAAAAATGGCAGAAAAAGAGACGGCATTTTGTTACAATGCTCCTGCTAACAACATTTTCAGTGATTGAGAGGATGTCAGCAGGTTGAATAATAACAACTAAACTCAAAGTACCCAAAGCGCTCTCAGAATGAACAGACTGACTTAGAAAAACAGTGTTATTTCTTACAACCTCTTTTACGTAGTTATTTCAGATGCTTGATTACTGGAAGGAGTATGTATTTTATGTTGCTGGTGTGCCTTTAAAAGGGACATTTGAAACTATAATTCAAGCCCAGTTTTTGATTGACTGATATCAATCACAGAACTAATACACTTATATTTATATGTTGTATAAATATTATCCCTAGTATCAAAGACTTTAATAAGGAGGAATTCTGTTACATTGAAAGAGAGACAGAAGGCAAAATTTACTGTTATTTTGTGTAATCCCTTATTGTGCAAGAATTTAATATTATAAATGTCAAAAAGTAAATTTGCTTTCTAAAATTATTTGCATGTTAATAAATGATGTTAAAGAGTTATGAATTAAAAATTTGATTGACTAATAAATGTGGAAGGAACTATAATCCAGAAGAATGAGTATAGGCTTATGGCAGAAAAGCCCTGGTCTTAATCTTGATGTAGCATTAATTCATTATACAGGCTTTTGCAAGTAATTTTGCCTTTCTCTGCTTCCCTAAATAATGGGAGTATAATGAATATCAATTAAATCATGCTTGTAAAGTATTCTGATAAAGTATCATTACTGTTTTAATTATCGTGAGGATAATCAAAACTGCGTGACGTAAATTTTACAGAACATTGTCAACTGATACAAGAAAAGACAGGATAAAATTTCTCATTGGATCCTTAACTCCATACCCTTGTCAGACTTTGCAAGCAGACTGGGCATAATGTGTGATATTTCTTACCTAGACACAGCAAACTGAAGAAAGAACAGACTGTCAGCCTAATATATACCATAGTGGCCCCAGGGCAGAGCAAACATTTATGGTCAATTTATGAGTGCCTGAAAGGTTTAACCAGGAATAAAATAATGCAAACTGGCAACCTTAACTGTATTGTAATTTCCCAGTTTAAAATTTTTCTTGCTTGAATGAATCAGTTCAGCAATCGTAGCACAGAATTAACTATATTCCTAAACTCTCAGAACATTCATCAGTTTTGCAGTTAACAGTGAAGGAACTTTCAATGCATTTATTCTAATAGTTCATTTCGATAAGTACTTATATTGAATGAGCAATGGATCTGAATTGTCTCCAAACACCCTCAGGGAATATTAGAATCTATATCTGTGGTCCAACTTTAAATTAAACAAGCTTGTGCACACATATAGATACTACAACAAATAACCTGACTGGATTTACCTTTAAGCTTCTCAAAGAAAAAACTCACCATGAGAAAATAATTGTTTGTAAGAGAATTTAATGATGAATGACATGTAATGCAAAGTAATATATTTGACAGTAAAATAATTCAAAGTAATATAATTCAGGCAGGTCCTGCTTGACTAACCCGATCTCCTTCTATGACAAGGTGACCTGCTTCGTGGATGAGGGAAAGGATGTGGATGTTGTCTATCTGGACTTTAATAAAGCCTTTGACACCATTTCCCACAGCATTCTCATGGAGAAACTGGCTGCTCATGGCTTGGATGGGCATACTCTTTGCTGGCTAAAAAAATGGAGTTAAATCCAGTTGGTGGCTGGTCACAAGCGGTGTTCCCCAGGGCTCAGTACTGGGGCCAGTTCTGTTTAATATCTTTATCCATGATCTGGATGAGGGGATCAAGTGCACCCTCAGTAAGTTTGCAGACGACACCAAGTTGGCTGGGAGTGTTGGTCTGCTGGAGGGTAGAAATCCCACAGAGGGATCTGGACAGGCTGGATCAATGGGCTGAGGCCAACTGTATGAGGTTCAACAAGGCTAAGTGCCAGGTCCTGCACTTGGGTCACAACAACCCCATGTAACGCTACAGGCTTGGGGAAGAGCAGCTGGAAAGCTGCCTGGCAGAAAAGGACCTGGGGGTGTTGGTCGACAGCCAGCTGAATAGGAGCCAGCAGTGTGCTCAAGTGGCCAAGAAGGCCAATAGCGTCTTGGCCTGTATCAGAAACACTGTGGCCAGCAGGACCAGGGAGGTGATAGTACCCCTGTACTCGGCACTGGTGAGGCTGCACCTTGAATACTGTGTTTGGTTTTGGGCCCCTCACTACAAGAAGGACATTGAGGTGCTGGATCGTGTCCAAAGAAGGGCAATGAACCTGGTGAAGAGTCTGGAGAACAAGTCTTATGAGGAGTGGCTGAGGGAGCTGGGGTTGTTTAGCCTGGAGAAAAGGAGGCTGAGGGGAGATCTTATCACTTTCTACAACTACCTAAAAGGACGCTGTAGCGAGGTGGGTGTCAGTCTCTTCTCCCAAGTAACAAGCGATGGCATGAGAGGAAACAGCCTCAAGTTGCACCAAGGGAGGTTTAGATTGGATAGTAGGAAAAACTTCTTCACCAAAAGGGTTGTCAAGCATTGGAATAGGCTGCCCAGGGAAGCGGTTGCATCCCCATCCCTGGAGGTATTTAAAAGATGTGTAGCTGTGGTGCTTGAGGACATGGTTTAGTGGTGGACTTGGCAGTGCTAGGTTAACGGTTGGACTTGATGATCTTAAAGGTCTTTTTCCAACCTAAATGATTCTATGATTTATCTCGCTTAGCAGATTGTTCCAGTGGAAAAAGCAATCACGTTTACAGTGTTTAAAATATCTACAGTTTCTCTCCTTATCAGTCCATAAATTTATCTAAAAAATGAAAAGCTGTTCTACTAGGCAGACTTATCTTTTGTCTTTGTCCATACTCTTTTAATTGTATTTACTTATTTATTGCAGTATGGTTTTTATAAAAAAGCCATCATCTTACAGGATATAAAAAGACATGAAGCTTCGTGAAGTTAATATTGTTAAGTTCCTGAAGTTAATATTGGAAAAAAACCCATTAAGTAGATTGCATTAGCCTGTAATCTTTCCTGGTGGGAGAGGAGGCTATGGACAAGGCTGTTGATGCCTAACTGGGGAATGCATGCACATAGCAACTGGAAAATCGTTGGAAATGTCATTCTTTCCTTCAATATATTCTCACATTGACCACATTGTGGAGCTACAACTAAATGAGTCAGAAACTTTGAAGCACCCTGCCAGGTTCACTGAAACAGTAGTATGTGAGGCAATGCATTCAATAATGTGTAGTGTGTGCATATGCATTTTGATTTTATTATGAAATGCCTTTTTTATTTAAAATCATGTGATAATATAAGCATCTTCTACTATTTTTAAGACTGAGATAAAACATTCTCTGGAAAAATAAGATGCACCTTGACATTCCTCCTGACTCATGCAGCTATAGTTTGAGAATAAGGCATGTTACTGTAAGCAAGCAGTAGTACAGTACCAGAAGAAATCTTCCTTATTATCTTCATTTGTGCCCAGAGAGAGAATTAACAGTCTCTGCCTTAATTACTATAGTTACTGAAATTGCAGTTATTGTTCTTACTCAACATTTGGTCATATTTTTAGAGAGGAATTAGGAATTTTTCCTAGATAATGTCTTAAGTGATTTTCCAGAATTGTTTGCTTTTTCTTGTTATTTTTACTGCATTTCAGTATACGTGCATTACTAATTTTCATAGGGTATACCTGAGGTCTTTAAACATCTGGTTTGGCTTTCAATAAAAATTACTTCAACCTAAGAGGTGCTGGCTCAGTGGCCAGATTGTTGGCTGAAGTGGTAGCAGCTTGGAGAAACTCAGGTCTTCTAAGAAATGCCAGGTGTTTGTTTGTTTTCAGAAGGTTCTGGGTTTTGATCTGGGTGTGAAAAAATGATTTTGACTTATCAGACAGGTTTTCTGAAGTATTTGCCATGAAAAGTCATTTCTCCCCAGGCTGACTGGTTCAAAATAGCCTGTTCCCTAAGCAAGCCCAGCTTGTCTTGAAGTGGATGGTTTTGTAAAGATCCCAAAGTATACAGGTTATATGTTTTCTGTTGAAAAAAATAACTAGGCTTCCTGCCCCCTGCCCTGCCCCCCCCCCCCCCCCCCCCAGGACATAGTGGCTTCTTTTTGCTTTTTTTCTGTCTTCTTTCTTTCAAGAGTCAGAATTAAGCAAAGTGGTTAAAGTTTGTGAAAACAAAGGGGGGAGCTCTTGCTGCACTGTCTGACACAGAGGCAGCTGTAGGAAAGCTTGTGCTGCTTATTTAAGCCATATAGCAGAAGGAGAGATTTAGGAAGGGTTTTGGAGTGATCTCTCTGGCAACTTCTCTTCTAACCCTTGCCTCGCACATGCGACTATCGGTGAAGTTACTAAAAGATTCATGCTTGAAGCAACACTTTGGCCCAGAGTGAAGCATGCCATGCAGAACTGAGTTTTCCTTCTCTGTTGGATTACTTCCTTAATCTGGCTACTTTGTAAATATTGTATAAAATGTACATACATATGTAGAACTGAAAGCATTGGGTTTGATTTTGTTTGTGATTTGTCATTTTCTTTTCAAAATGATACAAAATATTAGTATCATAAAGCTTGTGTCACACTGTTTTGAATATAGCTTTTTCTATACAAAATATAGTATATATAATACAAGACCCATTTCTTAAGCATATTCAAGCCTCGGTCTTTAGGTTAATAAACTAAAAATTTAAAAATCATCATGATTTAAAATCATCATGATAAATCAATCCACGGTTACATGGAGATTCAGGTAATTTTAGTGTAATGTTTTTGAGCAGTACATGGGGAATTTTAAATATACAGCGCAGTACATATGCAAGTAATGCATCTAATTCCCTTTGTGTCTGCAGGCTGAAAATATAGCTCCCTTTTTAAAGGCCAGACTGTGGAACAGCTAAATATTTGCAGTTTGGGAAGCATTTACACTGCAGGACACAGAATGCCATCAGTGTTTGTATGTTTACCCTTCAGTCCTGACAGGCTCTTAAATGTTTAATATGAGAGGAATTTCTTCTGCCCTTAGGAAAAAAAACCCCAAACTTTCCCTCCAATGCCAGTTCCTTTAATAGCAACAACCTCCTGAGTATTGGGAAGGACTTTTTATCTTAAAATACATATGGAGTATTTGTAAACTTGACTTCTAGTTATTTCCAGAAAAAAAGGGGTGGTTTTTTTGTTGGTGGTGGTGGTGTTGTTTTCGTTGTTACTTAGATGCTTCTGTTATGATTCCAATGACAACACTGTCACTTTCTGCAGCTCCAAGAAGAGCCTTGTACCTTTGAAATTTTCACTACCTTGGCTGCCAAGACTTCTGCCACTGTAGTCTGGTGATGCAACAGCAGTATCTTGTACTGCCAGCCCAGAGACTGCAGACCAGAGGGAGAGAAGCTCCAGAACGGAGCAAAGGTATCAGCATTCTTCATTTTTAAGTGTATTTTCACTGGCTGATTGGTCACAGGGGCTAGTGGCAGAGCAGGGACTCACTGCTGGCATAGAGTTAGCCACCCAAAAATAAACCCCAAATCCCCAAAGCCCACTGAATTTAACAGTGACTGAAACCATTTTCATTCTGTCAGATGTAAAAGGAAGGAAAAAGTGGAAGGTGTGATGCCTGGTAATGGGAATGGACACAGTATGTAGCATTGAATTAGGTAAATATTTAACTACCTTCTTGAAACGGATGAATGAAAACCACCAATGGTGTTATTGATGACTGTATCTGTATTGCATTCAAGGGCATGACTGCAATTCACTGTCCAATATATATGTTTGTATCTAAACTGAACTGATTTAAAACTAGATAGTGTGGAGTCCAGGACATGTTGGAGTTATGGTGGAACCTGGCTGCAGAGTCACACTCCTGGCTGCATAAATCTACTACAACTGCAGTCCTGTTAGGGTTTCAGTCATCTGAGTCTATATGAGCTGTAGACATGTCTGTGATTACACTAAGTAGTAGCATTAGATTAGATAGTTATTTGCTAAAAAGCATCAGATACAGATTGCCCTCCGTGTAATGCCATTAAACAAAAGTTGCTTCAGAGTACTTTGTCATTCAGAGGAAATGCAACCACAGTTCAGAGCAGGGCTATTTCCCTGCTTGAAAAGGAGAGCATGAGGTATAGCTGAGGAAACGATGTGTGCAGTCATAGTGCTGTCGTCTGTACATTATAAGGAGTAATCATATTGATAATAATTGCCTTGCATATGGCATATACAGTGCAAACTTGGAGAATTACTCTTATTATCATAGAATCATAGAATCATAGAATACCAGGTTGGAAGGGACCTCAAGGATCATCTGGTCCAACCTTTCTAGCACAATCTAGATGAGATGGCCCAGCACCATGTCCAGCTGAGTCTTAAATGTGTTCGGTGTAGCGGAGTCAACCGCTTCCCTGGGAGATTATTCCAATGATTGACTGTTCTCATTGGGAAAAATTTACCTCTCGTGGCCAATCGGAATCTCCCTGGGAGTAACTTGTACCCGTTACCCCTTGTCCTCACCATGGGACTCCTTGTAAGAAGGGAGTCTCCATCTTCTTTGTAGCTCCCCTTTAAGTACTGGTACATGGTGATGAGATCACCTCTAAGCCTCCTTTTCTCAAGGCTGAACAAACCCAGCTCTCTCAGCCTATCCTCATACAGCAGGCTTCCCAGACCCTTGATCACCTTGGTGGCCCTTCTCTGGACCCCCTCCAGCCTGTCCACATCTTTGTTGTATAACGGGGACCAGAACTGTACACAGTATTCCAGGTGTGGCCTGGCAAGCGCTGAGTAGAGTGGGATAATGACTTCTTTATCTCTGCTGGTGATGCCCTTTTTGATGCAGCCCAGCATCCTATTGGCCTTCTTGGTCGCAGCAGCACACTGTTCATTCATACTGAGCTTCCTTTCCACCAGGACCCCCAGGTCCCTTTCCATGGAGCTGCTCTCTAGCCAGGTGGATCCCAGTCTGAGCTGCACTCCTGGATTATGTTTTCCCAGGTGCAAGACCTTACACTTGTCCTTGTTAAACTTCATAAGGTTCTTGTTAGCCCACAAGGACACTTGTGGACATATTAAGGACACTATGAGTAAGTTAATTTTTGTTTTCCTGTATTTTTAAAAACTTTTAATTTTTTTAGTTTTAGAAGGTCCTCTCCAAAGATTGCCAGTCCAGAGTTTGTGTATATCCCTTTTCAAAACAAGAAAAAGCAGGTACAAAACAAACTTGATCAAGCCAGCAGCTTTTTGCTTTCCTTCCAGCCAGATGGTACTCATTAGCAGTGAACTGACTTTAAAAATTTCCCACTACATCCCTTCTTTTTCCCAATAGAAATTCCACCCCAGTGCTGGCTTGAGAAGATGGGCTGTGTAGCCTTTTTGAAAGATTATGGGGTGTGTTAGATCCAGGAATAAAGGGATCATTTCAAAGGGAAGGGGATTGCACATATGAAGCTGCTTTGGCAGCCACCTCTTTTACGTATACAGGGAGTCTTTTACCCCCATTGCTTATCATAGCAGTGCTGCTTAAAGTGAGGACGAGAGCAGTCTGTCAAGTGAATTGCAAGACATTAATGAATTTATAGATCAAAAAAGAAATTATATGCTTTAACCAAAATCCAGATATTTTATGTCTAAATATTCTTGTAGAAGCTGACATGTGCCTCCCCTGCTGATAGTTCTCTTCATTATTTATTCATGGTGACTGTTCATTTGGTATTTAAAATCCAGAACCAAATGAGTTTAAATTATTGTTACATTCTATACCAGTCACTCAGTTCCACATCCAGATGAATTATGCTTCTGTAAATAAAAGTTTCCAGTTAGAACAGGCTGAGCTGGTATCTATTCCCAGTTGTCCTGCTTCCCCGTTGGCAATTCCCAGTGCAGTCTGACAAGAGAAGGTGGGTAAAGCAAAATAATCTTTTGAAGGGTTTCACTGGAGTTTCTGGGAAATTAGGAGCTCCTGGCCAAGCAGAACTTCTGGTCACATGAACAATATATATATTTTTATATTTTTATATGTAGATATGTATGTATTTATTTTTTATATGTGTATATGAAGTAAATAGTGTTCAGGAATGTACCTGGGCATTGCAAAATGATCATCTCTCCTGTTGAATTATTAGAACAGTCCCTGGAAGAGTTTTGATTTGTGTCAACTGGCACTTTCCCAAACAATTCCCAGGCATAATTTGGGTTCTAGGCACTGTTCCCAATAAGCAATATGCTGCAGTCACCCTGTTTTGAAGGCTAAGAGATTTTAGTAGCATAGGCAAGGGCTGTTCCACATGTGTTTATCTTGATGTCAGGAAATATTCATAGCACACAAATGTCAATTAATATAATACAGATAAACCAGGTATACAAGAGCGTGAATTGAAGTATTCAGGTTCTGTGTGTGTTGGATATTCACCATTTCAGAGTAATAATCTTTCCTTCAATTGTCCATCTCCCAAACTCACATTGTCTTCGCCAGAGAGTTTAGCATTTAGTTTTCTCATTTTTTTCATTAAAGCAAATGATTACAGTGTATCCTAAATTGAATACATCTAAATAGATGCATTCTGAATTAGATTCTAAATTGAGATGTGGCAACACCATGTGTAACAGCATCCGTGGTGTCAGTATTAGAAAAAACAAAATCTTTCTTCTTTTATCAGTGATACAGAGAATACAATTGCATGATAACAAACTGATGTAGTATGTTTAGAATAACATACTTTGGAAGTTTTTGCTTTGGAAGTTTTTATATTGCACCCATCTTTTCAGCTTCTGAGCTACATTTGCAGCAGCAAAGTAACTGTCCACATCTGGAATTTGCTGGAAAATGCCATGTTTGCTATCTTGGGGCATGTTCCTGGGCTTCCTTTGGGAATGATCAGGCAGGGGAGTGAGAGGATGGACAATGTGCCCTTTTGTCTTACCTTGTAAACATTTGCAATTCAGACAAATACTTAACTGCACTTGAGAACTCAGCAGTGTGTGTGGCTTGCATAGTCGAAGTATAGTTAGGCAGTCATTTATCCATTAGCTGATTTGTCTTCCCAGCATTTCAGTAAGAGAAAGACAATATTACTGCCGGTCTACAGATGGAAAATGGAAACATCAAGAATCAAAGAGGTTTTCCCAAAGCCATACAGCTCTGCTATACCTGCCAACATGCTTCTGGAATTTAAACAAGAGTTTAAAGAAATGTGTCTGGTATATCAGTTCTCTTCTGCAGTTACAAAATCCTCCACCTTCCATCCAAATATTAAGTTATAGTTGAACTCTCCTGAGTCTTGACTGCATCTATGTTTGCACACCTTGCAACACAGCTTTAGTGGGTGCAGTGCATCACAGGTGCCAAGTGCAGACTCCATGCGATGGAGGTACACAGCTGAGCCTTAGATTTCTTGTTCTATTCCTTAATCAAATATTGAGCTTCAGCTCCAGTTTCTTGTTTGTTTTCTTCCTAATTTCTATCTTTACTGTTTTTAATGGACTAAACAAACTATTTGCTACTTCCCATAAACTCTATGCTGCAGTGACCTCAATGGCTGAGATGGCTTCAGTTTAGCGATACCCAGGTAGACTTTTGTTTCTTTTGATGCATCTTCATTCATAGAAGTTTCCTGCTTCCAAATAACGTTCCTTCTGGATAACCCATTCTCCTAATCTATCTTTTGGGAACAAAACTGTCAGCCCTTCTGGCTGGCTAGTGGTCATTCCTCTATCTAAGTTGTGGTTCTCAGCGCAGAAGAAACACAGGTGTTACACTAACAGTCTGAAACAACCAATCTATACCAAAATTCCTTAAATTCCTGCTAACCTGCTTCCAGTCTCTTGCTCACAGTCCAAATGATGTAGGCTGACCATATTTTACATCAGTCCTGTGATCCTCAAATCTTTGGGTATCTTTTATTTGGACATCGATCACAGTGGAAGGTCTGCTTCAGTTATCTTTTCGTAACACACAGGCAGCATGAATTTTCCAGGTTGCATTGAGGTATATTATCATCAAAAGGACACCACGCAAATATACTTTCCCATTTTCATTGCAATGTAACTTAAACTAATGTTTAAAGTGAAATTTATGTTTAAAGTTCAGATCTTCAAGATGTCTAACACGAAGCAAAGTGGTTTCCCTGGCTAGCAGGTGAACACCCAAGACAGACAAACTCGGCATCCTGGTGTCACTGTGCTGGTGCCTGTTCCTGGCCTGATGGCACTGTCATCTTCCCAATCACTTCCTAACAGTAGGACAGCCAAAAGTATCTAACATCTTATGTGCTAATACTTATTGAATTCAAATCAGGGGATTAAAGATCTACAGAAAAAAACTAACAAGTATTTGTCTTTGATTTTAGAAGTCAGATTCATTAGATGTCTACCATGTAGAAATTACACAAGCAGACTGGTTCATACACAGGTGTCTGAAAAGATACAGAATTTTCTATACTGCATGTATACTCAAAAATATAGCATGCCAGTTTACTATAATGCTGAAAGTTTTAGCATTTTTACTGGAACAAGGCTTGGGACACTTTTGGCCTGTGCCATGCATAAGTGTCCCAGGTCATGGCTGGACATACTTTTGGTAATTTGGACTTAGCAAGGGTGGAAAGGACTATTCAGAATAGTGAGTCTGCAGATGGCCACGTCTATCTTGGAGCTCAAGATAGCTTCATCATACAGATCTTACTGGTTCCATGCTGGAAGAACTATCTTATTAGTAGGAAGAAATAGCCTATTAGTGCTACCCAGGCACACTGACTGTTCTTGTATGGATACAATTCTGTAGTACTGTTCAAGGTATCTGTTTTAGATGTCCACCTACATATTTTTTACAAATGTTATTCAATCTATATGACATCCAGCTTCAAGACCTTGTTAAATCGTATTTGTTAAAGACTGGAAAATAGCTGGCACAAAAGCTATACTTATGTCAGTAATCTCTTTAAGAATTTAAAATATAATTGAATGTTTACAGTAAAATGATCCCATATAATAATACGGTTGTGAGAAGTCCAGCTGTAGAAATATCTGTTTTCCATTCAAATGTATAAATATTTTGATTTGGATAGAGTATGCTGGTTATGGTCAGTTTGTAGCAACTATGGCTATGTAGACATTTGAAATTATGAAATTGTTGCAAACTTTTTCAATTAATCACATCTTCTTTTTTTGTATCATATGTTTTTCTTTCCTCTTAGTTGTTTTGCTGCATCATTTTTGTTTCATTAACAAATTAAATGTCAAACAAATCTGAATAGGAAATTTTCTAAATAACCTTTCGTAATTTACTGACTGAGGAATTTTCTCCCTAAAATAAGGTGATTCTCATAATGTGATGTAAAACATTGGATTTAAATATTGCATAGCAACTTTAATAATTTGAATTTCAGAAAACACAGCTGCCTCTGTTTTTCTGATCACAAGGACAGTTTGACCAATAGAAATGTCAGTTTGCAGTCTGAGTCTGCTCAGTGCAGTAACTTCAACCTTCACTTTATCATTATGCAGGTCACAAGATCATGTTGCACTTTTGTCTCTAAACAAAGGCTGACTCCTTTTTAAGTTCAGTCCAAGTTTCTTGGATTCTTTTGATTTTTCACAGACTTGTGAAATGGGCCAATGGGCACATCAGTGCCCTGTTCTCAATATTGCTCCTTACCAAGATTTTTTTCTGAATTGTCCAACTACATAATCATTTTTGTATGTTTTTTTAATGAACTGGCTACCCAGTGCATTTTGGGAGCAGTTTTTCTTTTCTGAATGCACAGTTAATGGAACCAGTCACTTCACATTTGTGCTATAGTAATTTTTTATACATGCATGCATCAGCTATGTCTCTCTGTCTTTCTCAGCAGTTATATCCCAGTTGCTTTAAATCATATTAGCTGCAGCTCTGACAGCTATGTTTACATCTGCTTTCATAATATCATGTGAAAAAAAAAGACAGACAATTATATATGCTAGTAGCTGTTTCTTTTATAATATATATTCCAACTACATACATACATCTACCCAAAGAGCTTCATGAAAACCTATCCAAACTGGGAAAATTTAACTGTTTTCTTCTTTGCTCTGCCATAGGAAACAAACCAGCCTGTTTCATAGCTCGATCATTTAGCAATTATAAAAGAGGGATGTACTAAGAAAACACACAGTTCTTCATAGTATTATGATATAAAGAAATGGGATTATTTGGTTAATAATTATCTGAATATTGACTTTTCCGTGTAGATGCCCTTAAAGATGAAGGGTGCAGGAATTTTTTCCTTTGCACCAGTTTTGACAAAACATTAATTGTCATCATCACCACAGTATGAGGAAGTACAGGGCAAGGGTGGAACAGCTAGTGCCTCTAGCAGTGCCAAGGCCTAGATAGCTCCTACTTTACTTTGAAGCTGTAGGCACCAATGGTTTGTGTTACATGAAGTGTATTTAAAGAAAAATGTTACCTTCACCTGCTTATTAGTTTGGGACATTTCAGGCTGTATTTTCCTGTACTCTCTTTTCAAATCCTTTTTATTTCAGAACATTCTTGGTCTGTCTCATAGATTCTGTCCTTACAGCTCCCTCCATTGTGAATGAAATTTGTAAGAGCCTCTAATAATTCCTAAAAACGCGCATCCTTGCAAAGCCAATCTGTGAGGGAGATCTTACCCCCAGGTCTAGGCAGCCCTTCTGCCTTTTTGGAAAAACAGGATAAGGCTTGAACTTTGGAGCCACTTTGGCAAACTAACATAAGCAGCATAGGATTGGAATAGGCAATTTGATCACTGTACACTTTTTTGTCAGCAGCAACTTTCATAATCTTAATAAGTTGTAGTTTAAAAGGAATTAGTCTTTTTTTCCTGCATTTCATGTTTGGAATACTATTATGAACCATGTTTTACTAATGGTTGATAGTGTCTTGATTTCCATTTAAGTTTTTTCATTATCCAGTTTATAATAACTTTTTCTTGTGCCAACATTTTCCTTCTGTTTAAATAATTCTCTCTTTCTAAAGAGACAACTATAATACCCGATAGGCTGTTTACTCCTTGCATTGTAGTTTGTTGCCAAGATTAAAAAAAAATTCCTTCTTGGTGTATGTTTTGAACTGCTGGCATTCTATCCTGGCAGCCATACTCTAGCACTCTTCTGACTGGAATTCATCTCTCCAACATGGTGATGATATTAGGCACTGCACACATTTTTCCAGAGAAGAAGTTTTCACAATGACTTTTTTTTTTCTCCTGTCCAATATATCAGAATTTGGTTTGCCTTTCTTCATGATCACTTTGCCTTGTTTTCTTGTGCTTAACTAATGTATTCAAGTTTTGATTTTACTTCCAGCCAATGAGTTCTCAGGTTATATGAGTTGCTTATTTTCTCATACCTCTTAAATCCAGCAGTATTTACAATTTCAGTATTCTCTAGTCCTCCTTGTTTCTTTCTCTCCTTTATTCCTTTTGCTTTCCTTTTTCTCCCCCTTTTATTTCCTTTTTTTTACTTCTTTCACAGTTGATGGTTTGCTTCTCTTGTGTTTCCTGTTAACTCCCTTTTAACTAATCCCTTCTTCCTAACAGCACATGTACTTATATAACAATATAGTATCTGCGTCTAGCCAAACAGTCACTGAATTTTTATATTTACCAGGATTGCACCAAGTAGGGGCGTCATACACAGGAACTGACTCTTACCTATTGGAGATATCTAACATAATGGAAAGTTCATCCCAGCTTTAGGTGTTCCTAAAATATCAGTAGAAATCTTCTAGTCAAACTGTTGGCTCACTTCTTGCTTTTATTATTCTATGTATTTAAAAGAGAAATTTAAATAAACAGTACTTAAATTTGCATATATTTCCAATGTAAAATGTCTAAAACTAGAGTATTTAGCTAGAGTTTTCCTTTCTTAATAAGCTACAAACCAGATACTTTATCAAAGTATGTATCTGTGGATTTCTGCTTTGAGTAGGAGTCAGCTGTATTGTTTACTGTTAAACCCAACCTAGAGTCTCCCAGAATGGGACAAACTGTTTCATGAATTTAGGTTAGTTCAGGTGATTAGGATTTTAAATTTTTTCTTATTCTAGTTTTTAACCTGCTGATATTAACATTAGATTTAATAATCAAGAATCCCGTGCTAAGATATGTGCTGTTATACTACAGTTTCTTGCAGTAATGTCTGTATAGCCAGAATATATACCAAGAAACCAGCTGTTCTATAGAGTTGCTTAGATAGAAGTGTTAGTAGAAATGAAAGCATCTCTGTAACAGATAAAATGTGAATGAGGCACATAACAGTGAAAAATTATGTAATGGTTTCCCTAAATATAAAAGAGGGTCATTTGGCTGTTTTATATATAATAAGATCCATGGACTTTGTGATATATTAAGACTAGTTTGAGGTGTTTGTAAGCCATAGTCATTACATGACCTAGGAGACAGTAGTGAAATTAGGTTGTGTTTTCCAGATATTTTCACTTTTTTTTAATTAATACTTGGATTCTGATGATTTTATCTTGCAACTGCACTGTTAAGCAGTAGAATAAGGCATATCAAGTAAATTGTGCAAGAATTATGCATGGATAAAGTATATAAATGCATGTACAGCTTACACAGATTGGGATACAAACAACTTCATTATACAGGAAAAATAAAGTTTCATCAGAAATCCCACGTAAGAATTACGGAGTAATTTAGGTTGGAAGGGACATCCAGAGGTCACCTAGCCCAACATCCAGCTCTGATCAGGGACGGCTTCTGGCAGGTTTTTCAAGGTCATATCCATTTGAATTCTGAGTATCTCTGAGGGCAGAGTCCACGGCCTCTCTGTGCGACCTGTTCCTGTGGTTGATGAAATCCTTTCTGAACTTTTTTTCATGGAATTTTCTTCATTTCAACTTGTGTCTGTTGCTTCTTGTCCTGTCACTATGCACTTCCCAGAAGACGCTGTCTCTGTCTTCTCTAGACCCTCCCATTAGGTAGCTGTAGATAGCAATAAGATCCCCTCAAAATGCCTCTTCACCAGACTGAACAGCTGCACCTCCCTCAGACTGTCCTTGTATGTCTTGTGTCCCAGCTCCTGATCATCTTGGAGGTCCTTCACTGGTCTTGCCCCAGTATGTGTGTGTGTCTCTTGTACTGGACACAGCACTCCACATGGGGTCTGTGCTGAATAGAAACAATCAATCACTTCCCTTGCTGTGCTGACTTCAGTCTTGCTGATGCAGCCCAGGATGCTGTTGGCCTTCCTTGCTGCAAGGGCATACTGCTGACTTATTGATCTTATTGTCCACCAAGACTCCCAGGTCTGTTGCTGCAGAGTTGCTTTCCAACCCATCAGCCCCCAGCCTGTACTTAGACATGGGGTTACTCCTTCCAGGAGCAGGACTTTTCATTTGCCTTTCTTGAACTTCAAGGGATTCCTGCTGGCCCATTTTGCCAGGCTGTAGGGATGCCTCTGAATTGCAGCCCTGCTTTCCAGCAGATATACAGCTCTTCCACAATTTGACATCTCCCACAAACTTGCTGAAAGTGCATTTCCTGTCATTGTTAAGGTCATTAATAAAGCCATTAAACAGCATCAGCCCCATCATTGACTCCACTGAAGTGGTTTCCAATTAAATTTTGTTCTACTGATCACAACTCATTAAACTTAGTGATCCAGCCAATTTTATACCTACCTTACAGTCCATTTACCCAAACCATATCTCACCAGCTTGGCTATAAGGGTACTATGAGAGGCCATTTCAAAGTCTTTGCTGAACTCAAGTTATACAACATTCATTGTTCTCTCCTCATCCACAGAGCCATCATCACAGATGACTACCAGAAGGGTCAGGCACAATTTGCCTTCGTTATATCTGTGCTGCCTATTCTCAGGGCTGCTGTTCCTTTCTCATGTTTCTACACATACAGAAAAAGAGGTTGTGAATATAATTATTTCTAAAAGTTTGACTTTGTAAGTGGCTCATATCATGATTAGTAATAAAGAATGTTAAATTTATTTACATAATTTTATTTAAGAAAGTACAACCTCAGAGCAAGGAGCACACTGCAGTTACATTCATGCAGTCATGTTTCCGGTATCTCAGCTAGAACTTCCTTCTCTCGTCAGACGTTGTACAGGAGACAATACATTTCCAGTGCCAATTTCACTAAAAATGCAAATAAAGAGTATCAGTTGAGAATGAGCTAGTGACTATGTCTGGATTCAGGATGATATTTCCAGAAATAGAGAGTCTTAGTTTTTGCAGTGCAAAGTATATCTTGAACAAAATGCTAGTGACAGGTGAGATAACGGAATTGCCTAGAGAATGTAATGAAGGCTAAGAGAGAGGAAAAAAACAGCCATAAAACAAAATCCAAAACAGATCAGACTGCATTTGTTTACTCTTAAAATAGAGATAAGTGAGTGGAAGAGGAACGTTTCAAAGGTTTGGATGATGAATGTAAAAGCAATGCGGGGCTGTGCCTGAGGGTATGCATTACAGAGCTAGTCTTTTCTTGGCATTTGTCAGGTAAAACTGTTTTGTTGGGATAATCTCAAGTAAGAGAGTGTGCTGAAATGATATATACGATGTAGCAGAACAGTTTACCCCTCAGAGGGGTTGGTCAGTCTGTCCGAGTCAAACAATATGAATCATCTGTGCACAAGGGAACAGTTTGTCTTATGCAGCAAAATTAGAGGAAATAATTTGGCTTGCAGAGGAAGCGAGGGGGGTATTATAAGACCGAAAAACTGTTTCAGGGCCTGATTCAGTTTCTACCAAACTGGTGAGAGCCTTTTATTTGATTTCAGTCAAGGGGATCTGATCTCCAGTGGCTAAGCTATTAGTGTTCCAGTCATAGTCACTGAAACAAACATATTAATTAATATCCAGGAGAGAAACTTCATAGATTGAATTGCATGCATTTAGGAATGCTTTTACACATGTCTGTAGATGGCATCAGTGTACTGTATGCAAGGCAAAAATAATTATGCTGATAAATCTTTCTTTCCAGACTTCTGTTACCAAGTAATCAACCTGGAGAGTTGAGCAAGTGCTCTAGCATCTCTGATACCAATTTTCTGAAACAGAATGCAAGGGAACAGGAAAAGTAATGCTTTTTTTTTGTTTGTTACAGATAAGCATGGACTCCTTCCATATTGTTGGTGTCAGCATTTTTCACGCACATTGTCTAGCAGGCACTCAGAGAGACAAGTTTAACTTTTATTGATTTTTCTCCTGTTGGGTTATAATAGCAAATTCTTCCTGGACTCTGATTTACAAAAGCAGAAGGTGGACTACTTGTTCTAAACTAGAATGTATACAAATATGTTTATAGAATCAAACGAAAGAAGAAATGCTGTTTCTGCTCTTCCTACCCTCCCAAAAGTGAATATTTTTTACAGAGTAAAATATCAGTGAAGAATATTTTCAAATGAAGCTTTTAACAGTAGAGATTATGTCAAGGTAGAACCTATATTACCCCCCTAAGCAGGCTCTGGGCATTAGTCTTTTTCAGTGGCAGCTGTAAAATCTCCTGTAGAGCACGTAGTACAGTTTACCACCAAGTGGGAACTATTGACCTGTCAGGATCTGCACTTTCGACCTGCAGTGCAACAGCAAAAAGATTTGCAAGCTTTAAAATAGGCTGAAACATGCCACTTAACCTCTTAAGGGCATTGAACATATTACCCCTAAAATTGTGACTTTAAAAAGTATACAGAAATGTGCAGCTCATCTTAAATAAGTCTCACAGTATGGAAGTTGTACTGTGAGATGTACAGACCAGTTTTTCTTAAGGAGAGGACAGATACTGCAAAATACTGGAAGAAATAATCAGTCTTTTTATATTAATTGGACTATTTGGAGAGTCTTAAACAATTCTGTAAGCCTTTCAGAGAAGGGTCCACAATATCATCATTACTCTGTATTAGACTGAATGCACTTAAAGCACACAATTAATAGTTAGGATCAAGGCTCTTTACAGACTAGTATAGCATGGATTTCCACCCAGTATGGTAACAGTAAGGAGCCAAGAGGCACTGCAGAAATACCCTGAGCTCCATGCCTGCACTATGGACTTTTCTCTCCCTCTTTATAGTCTGCTCTGGCCTTTCCTAGGTGCAGTAACCTCCTGATTTGGATTCCCATGCTGAACTACCTATCAGTGGTATGCACGAGGGAGGCGAACAGAACCTACCATTTTATTTGTGGTTGCTGCCTACCCAAGGAAGACACATCTGTACAGGAAAAAGTGTATTGACTTGAGCACTAACATGTGACGATGCTTGCTGCTTAACTTTTAGAAGGCTTCTCAGCATAGTTGAGGCCTGCAGCATTGTGTTTCCTTAAGATACCTTGGCACTGTCACAGGGACAGCATGAGTAGTGACTGTTCCACGCCCACAGTGTGGGCAAGGCCACCTCATCTTGGGAAGGAGAAGCAGATAGCTGTACGGACCTGCGTCATGCTACTTTTTCCCAGGAGCAGGGACAGGTCTTGGTCCAGTTTATTTACCAGTAGAGGGATAGTCAAGATGATGGGATTCCCATATGCTCTCAGCTTCATCAAGGAGCACATACTTTTCTCTTAAATCTTTTAAAGACATTCAGTAAATCCAGTTGCCATAATTAGGGTGCAGTCTAAAAGGTAGAAAAGTAGGTATCTCTAATTGTGCTAAACAACTCTTATGTTTAGGCAACTTAATCAAACCCCAACTAACCAGACATAAGAACATAGACCTGGAAAAGGTCTGCTGAACCTCAGCTGTGCCCTGCCACAAAAAGCAAAATCACATAATCACTGCTGCATGTTTATCAAGCTCTGTGCTGTGAGTGATTAGGTTGTGTAATCTCTCCACTCTCTTGCAAAGGTATTTTTTTCATTTTCTCATTCAAGTTATTTGCAGGAGTATATCCTCAGCAAATCAAAGTATACTAAAACACAGTATTATTGATGCTCATTTCAGTGATCAGAAACACTGATAGGTTTTCCTGCCTCCTGTGCCTTTAGCTTTTCTAGTTAGCCACCTTTTTAAATTAATTTCCTTTGCAGACGTGGACTTCACTATTTCTTTTCAATAGTAAATACTCAATGTTGTAACATGACTTAAGTCATAAACATGACCTTAATTTATATGGCATCAGTCATTCTGAGTAGGTTAAGGTGACATTTTTTGCTCTTTCAGGTGTTGATTTTCAAAATAGCTCCCTCAAGTAGTAAACCCATAATCTTTACTAGGTTTACCTGTTCTAAGTGAACTGGATTGAGTCTGTTCCTTTTTCTATACTAGGGCTGAATAATATTGTCTAGTGACAGAATTTTCCATTTATAATTTCATATAGTTTTTACCATCCTGAAATGTCTGGATTGCTGGGGCAACTTTAATCTTCTCTTGCTTTTTCCTTACCTGGCAGTTAAGATAAATGACTATAATCTATCAAGGGTATAGTAGAAGGTAAATTAATTCCTAATAGTCAGCACTTGCTGATTGAAGTGAGGTGGTGTAGACTCTATTTATTGTTTTCATTGCACCTTACAGATGTTTTAGGAGTTTTTGAAAACAAATACCGTACCACTTTCTCTTGAGTACTGTAAATATAACTGCTCAGTGTAGTGTCAACAAATGCCCAATGGCTTATACAGAACACCAGCTGTGCTACATAAATTTGTAATAAGTAATTTGGGGACAGAGGTTGCTGCGATATTTACAGAAAAAAACAAAGAACTTCCATATGATCTCTATACACATTCCAGCATAATGGAAACAGAAGTATTTCAGTCACAAGTTTCAGAACATTAGAAGAAAAAAAACAACAAAAAAAATTAAACAAGTATGTCAATTTCTTTTACATTTTGTCACAGCCTTAACCTGCTTGCAGCTATCAAAATACTGTTGTCCTAGAAGCGGTCTACTTTATTCAATACACTTAGAATTTTGAGAATGTCACTGTTACAGAGAATGAAGGCCTTCAGTCACACCTGCCAGCCTGTGAAGTTCATAGGAGTTTCCCACTACATTACTTCCACATTTTGCATAAAGCACTCTCTTGCTCAGGTTTCTATTTAGCAGCTTTATTCATGTCACACACTTCTTCTCTTTATCCTGAGACAAAGGACTGTTTTCACAGGAAAGTAGCCAAGGTCATAGATCTTCTTTTCCTTGCTAATAAATGGAGTGGAATACACTCAACACAACAAACTAGGTTAGATAAGTAGAAAGTATTTGCTGTAATGACTGGACTAGATTCTCACTTGGTGTAAACTGACAACGTGGGTTTACAGCAGCACAGAAACCAGCCCAAGTATTGTAAAACTCTCTCAAATGTAGTTCCATATTGCTAATGACACAGTAAGATTAATAAAATAGCTATCCTAACTAGGATCACTGGACTGACATGTCTAATTTTGCCCCAGTCCTTCATTCTGCAAAGATAATTTTCTTAGATCATCCTTTGGTTTGGTCACTTTCTCGATCTTCTGCCTTCATGTTACATCCACTTGCTCCATCACATCTCAAATGATACATGTGGATGATGTGGAACTTTATAGCAAAACTGAATATGCTGATTCCAGCAGAATCCCAAAATATTTAAATAAAGCATATCTAGCAGGCTGCTTGAAAAAACAGAAGTGCCAAGGTCTACCTTTGTTAGTATGTCCATGGTTGGTTTTTTCCCATGATCATACAAATACCTTGCTGATGGCACATCTGTGCTGCATCCTGATTAAGTCTTGTGAGAGAAAGCAATGCACCGATTCCCTTAAAAATAAAATCCAGGGATGACTGATACCCAGATAGGCACAACAGTGCACTCAGTTGCATGAGTGATCTGAGTAGCCAGGGCCCTGGACACACTATAGTAGGCAGGTGCAGGCACATCCTCCTGTAATACCTATGGTGGCTCTCAGAAAGCTTGACTATTAGATTGATATGCAGTCTCAGAGTGAAACAAAAGAAAATGTGAATTAGGATTGAGGGGACATGCATCTCATTCACTGTTTAAAACCGTAGCAGTTCTGCTGCCATCCACTCTCTTTCTGGTTGTAAGGCAAAGGGAAACAGCATTTAATGTTCTTACTTCATTGCTCATGCTTTAAAATCCATATTTATGTTGACTTGTATTCATTTTGGGTGTTTCCTTTAGCTCTGTCTCCAGTATTTTGCAATATTGCTGGCAAGACTATGTATGGCTTCTGAAAAAAAGTATGAGTGGATCTGAAAAGTGGCTAGTATGATTATTTGAGTGTTTGTCATTAGCAGTGAATGGATTGTCTTGGAAATGTAGATAATAGATTCTGTGTTTAGGTACATTGTTTCAATAAGGCTTTGTGATGAGTTAAAGTTTTATCATAGCACTGACAGGAGAAAACTTATTTTTTCATCTATTACTATAAAGTGAATATTTTTTCTATTTTCTGACCAGTTTTGCTTTGATATATGGAAATAGGTCAAAAGGTATGAAAATAACACTAAACAGATGGTGTCACAATGATATAGTGAAAAGAAAAATTTTGCATGTTCATATTTTACTCAGCAATAGATATACTACATAATGGATTTTCCCCCCTGCTTCAAGTTACCATTAAAAAAAACTTTGGGACAGAAGTGATGAAAAAGATCTGGATCAATCTCACTGCACATGTTTCAGCTCTTTCATGCTTTTCCCCAGTTTTGAAAATTGAACCAATGGAAACCTGTAGTAAAATGTAAAAGTATTTAAGTGGATTAAACTAGCAAATTTTCTATTGAAAAGTGATTGAGTATACTAGAGTATAAATTTTCAAAGGTCTTCAGGCAACTTCTTTTAAGCATTCCTGGTCATTTTCCAAACTAGGACTTAGGATTTTGTGCCACCTAGACATGTCTGAAAATTACTCTTGGATTTGTGTGTCTTCTAGTTTTATTTTTACAAAACTTTCTATTCTAGCTTTTGATCTCCTCATTCAATGATCAAGTCTCTAGGGAATGAGGAATACACACAAATGCCTGGACCTGCATATAAGTTGATTGGTGCTGAGATTTAGAAAGGAGACCACAGTTGAGGCCTATCAGCAACAAAAAAATGACTTCATAATTCACATTTATGTGTTTATGTTTATATTTATTTTTATGTATCACCCCTGTAGCTCATGTGATTATTCTTAACTCTCAGCATCATCTTTCAGAAATAAGTTAATTTTTTCTCAGTCTTCAGATGTTGAGCTCAACTCATTTAATAAAACATGACGAGGTAGCAATAATCTAAAGAAATTTCTCAAGTGCAATGGATGTGTTTAGATAATACTGTGGTTAGTATGATCTATTATCAAGCTATTTTGTTTTTTTTTTTTTTCTTCTGTGATATTTGCTAAAGGACAGGATCAAGTGAAATAAAATCTACGTTAATGTGAGGTACTGATGAAATGTTATCTTGTTACATTTTGAAAAGAAAAGAAGCTTTACAGGTATTCTTATCAGGAACGCACTCATGCTTTGAACATCTTCCCTGGCATGAACAGCTTTTTAATTTAATTGACAGATCAAACTGCGCATTTAGCAGTGGAAAAGGTTACTGTACATCATATAAATTAAAGGTCATCTAGCAACTTGTTTAAAGATGAAGTTTGATACTAAGTTTATATAGGATTTTGAAAATTAATTATTTCAGCTGACATTAATGTTTCAGCTATATGTAAATTATGCATTAGAATGTAACTGCAGAACAGGGAGAGATCAACTCTTCAAATTTGGCTGAACATAAATTACATTTACACTCACTGAAAGTCCCCTTAACCCTGCCAGTAATGTGTAAATGGCCTTCAGTGTAAATGAGAAACAGGCTCACTGTAAAATTTTGTTATAAGGAAGGCAAAGTTTTCCTTTTTTTTGTTTAATTTTAGAACCTTAAAGATAAATATTTCAAATGAGGAACTAAGGGTACAAACACTGCTACTTGTTCAGGGGGTGTTTTCCTTACACATACTAAAGATATTTTAAATATAACCTTTAAATTTTGTCTTGCACTGATAACAGTCTTTTCACTTTGTCTTTCCCCTTTGTTAATTCATGAATTTTAACATTATTATGGAAAAAGTATCTTAAGATAGTCTTTCTCTTTTAGGAACCTCATTATATACTATACAGCCCTCTGAAAGTGTTTATTTTGAAACTGAGAAGGCCAAACTGAGTAATACAGTATTGCATTATAATATGTAATGATGGAATTAGAACTTCACGTGTAGCCTATCAAGTGGTTATTGAAATCCATCAGGAGTTATTTTCCTTACACAATTGAAATGCAAGAGAAGGCATCTTTTTGTTCTTGCAAAGATTAGGCAACTTAAAGTATGGCTTTTCCCAAGTTTGTGCCCTAAGGATCACACTGTTTTATTTCTTTTTTCTATGGTAAGTATTTATAGATTGTTAAATGGAAGAGTACATTGTGAGCCACTTTCAGTGCAGGACAAAGTTTGCTAAAAAGTATATCTATTTGTTACATAAATCCAAGAGGAGTGTGTCTGTTGGCCTATCAGGTAGGAAGACTCAGAGAATTCATCTGACTTATTGCAGTCCACATACCATAATAGAGTAAACATATCGATTTAGGACAAGCCCAAACTTGTCAGAGTTATATGTAAACGAGAATATGCTGTACTGATAGCAATTTAAAATGGCTTTCCTAGGAGACTCTAGTTTGGTCAACTCTTCTATTTAATGTGAATCAGAAAACTTAACATTGGGTATTCACTATACTGTGTACTACATTTTACAAATAAATAGTATCTCAGATGAACAGGTAAAAACATTATTCAAAAGACGGATAAGACAAAGTTTGTGGACAGAAGTAATGTGTTTTATTAAATCAAATGATATACCTGAAAAAGTAGACATTTTTTGAGGGTACAGATCTGAAATGGTTGCATAGAAGTTTTGATCTCCCCCAGGGAACAAACATGTCTGATATATATCCGGCTGTCTTGGCCTTAACCACACTACCACCATAATATGGGAGATAATGATATAATTTTTTTGAAGAGTGTTCAC
The DNA here is from genome assembly GCA_020745775.1 of Theristicus caerulescens. Classification (NCBI taxonomy): domain Eukaryota; kingdom Metazoa; phylum Chordata; class Aves; order Pelecaniformes; family Threskiornithidae; genus Theristicus; species Theristicus caerulescens. The sequence continues at coordinate 77,591,374 of CM036559.1, read as the reverse complement.
TACCCAACTGGTAGAAATGTTGTCCTAATTATTATTACATAGAGAAAATAAAGTACTCAGTGTTAAATCTTCAGTGACCTCCCATTATTAAAAAAAAATATTTTAATAGCCTGTTATTTTTAAGAATTGCTTGTCTTGTAAAGTAGTCAGAAATACTCAGGAACACAAATTTTTTCTCCAAAATGTCAAAAAAATTCATTATATGGTGAATATTTACTAGATAGTTGTCTATCTACCTATTTACCATTTTTTCTATGCATCTATAATAAAAACTGAAGAACCATTCCACAAACATTTTTCTGTGGGATTCCATTTAAGATTATTGTATTTTTTAATTAAAAATTAATTAAAAATCTATATTGTGGTCTTCTTTTTGGTTCTCAGAATAAAATCTTTCTTCTGTCAATTATCATGAGCACTTTTTCTTTCCATTTTTGGTCTGGTGCAAACGGATTTAAACATTTAGAGACAAATGCAACAACTGTGAATTAAATAACTGCAGATATTTAAAGTAGGTAGAGGCATCAGTCTTCTTTAAGTAGAATACACACACATTTTTTGCATCATGGATACTTTTCTAAGAAAAATGAGCAACAAGGAGTTCATCATCTACCAGCAAAAGAACTGCAAAATATTTCAGTTTTTCAGTGTATGATGAACACTAGGTTTTTGGAATGTGGTTATGCATACAGAATTATCGATTAAGGTAGTCTGAAACAACATATGGATGGAGCATCTCAAAGAAACAGATTAATTAAGTTACTCTCTGACAGAATTGTTGCTACACTTCTGATAATAAAAATGGATTTTTAGTGCAGGGTTGGAAAATACATGTTTTTTAAAATCACAGATTAGGGTGTAGAATTCAATGAATCTTGTCATGAATTGAATGCAAACCACATCTAACCATTCCTTGCGATAGTTGAAGATAGGGTTCTGCAATGGTAAGCATAGTAGGTAAAGAAAAATGTGTTATATTTAGCAGACAGGACTTTGGAATTAATATGGAAATTCAACGTATATGTAATACTCTGCTTTATGTGTCATGGAATTTACTTCTTTAATGCTGCCCAAACACTTTTAGATCCTGCATCTAAAAAGTAGATTTGATGCTTAAGCAATGTGGTTAATGCTGCCTAAACTAGAAGCCTATGCTCACCTTTTTTTTTGCCAGAAAGTGATTCTGAGAACCTTTAAAAAGTAATTCAGAGAACCTGAGGTGGGAGCTTTCTTCTCCTGATTGTGTGTAAGGGAGCCTGGGATCTGTGGGACTATTCAAGGCTTCCTTTCTCTTAGTGAGGAGCCAAGGGTCACTAGACCTACAGAACAGCAGTAATGATGAGCTTAAGACAGCTAAGCATTTAACCCTGAGCTAATGAACAGGATGTGTATATTTCATCAAAAACTTAACAGAGGTAGCCACCAGATACCTATGGTACTTTATGGAGAAGGATATATAAATGGGAGATGAAATGGGAGATGTTTAACTATGGCATGTCAAGATAAACAGCATGAACTGCACATATGGTGTTACTACTCAAGGCTGTGGAATGCTTATACTTACGGGCAATTTAATTAATGAATCAGAAAATGAGAGATTTCACATGAGCATAATAGTCTATAGAATCCTTTGTTGAACTGATTAAATATACACACACACATATATATATATATAAAGAAGAATAACTGCATATTAGATTCTTTGACTTGAGATTTCCTGTCATCTGCTCTTCATTTTTCAGTACACAGTGGTATGCTTGGTATCTTCCACATGGTCCTAAATAAGAAAACTTGTGAGTGGGATGCTATTTATTTTAACACTTAATTTAGCTTAATTTAATACATGTCCACAGGTAAGTTCAGTACCTGAACTTCTGTTGCAACCAATGAATCATCAGCCTGGTCAGTGGTACCTGGAGAATGACCCTGAGGCTCTACTGAGTTGTCTAAAAAGAGGTGTGTAGCACTGTTTGAGGTACTACAGTGTTTCCTGCCAAGCCTTTAGCTGCAGTTCATAATGGTGTACCCTTATGGATACAGGTTAAGTTCTGGGTCACATTTGCCAGCCTCATGTAGATGCATTGGATACACTAGTTCTCAGATAATGCTCAATGCTTATATTTACACAAGTGAATAAAGTTCCCATTGTCTATAACACAGCCTACATATAGACAATTAAGTTCAGGTATCCTGATCTCAGGCTGAATCCCAGCCTTGTGACAAATGAGTTATGTTTCGAGCCAAGTCTGATCCCTAGAAGTGGTGGGATTACACATATACAGTAGAGAAGACAGTATTGACAATGGATAAACAGGCATATCCTGGAGTGCAAACACAGGACGGATTGTGAATTCTGTAATGCTACTAGTTTCTTGCAGCCCTTACGAAGCTGGAAAAATCTGCACCTTGGATTTTAGGTTTTATTATAGAATCATAGAATCGTTTAGGTTGGAAAAGACTCTTAAGATCATCAAGTCCAACCGTTAACCTAGCACTGCCAAGTCCACCACTAAACCATGTCCCTAAGCACCACAGCTACACGTCTTTTAAATACCTCCAGGGATGGGGATGCAACCGCTTCCCTGGGCAGCCTGTTCCAATGCTTGACAACCCTTTTGGTGAAGAAGTTTTTCCTACTATCCAATCTAAACCTCCCTTGGTGCAACTTGAGGCCATTTCCTCTTGTCCTATCACTTGCTACCTGGGAGAAGAGACTGACACCCACCTCACTACAACCTCCTTTTAGGTAGTTGTAGAAAGTGATAAGGTCTCCCCTCAGCCTCCTTTTCTCCCGGCTAAACAACCCCAGCTCCCTCAGCCACTCCTCATAAGACTTGTTCTCCAGACCCTTCACCAGCTTTGTTGCCCTTCTTTGGACACGATCCAGCACCTCAATGTCCTTCTTGTAGTGAGGGGCCCAAAACCAAACACAGTATTCAAGGTGCAGCCTCACCAGTGCCGAGTACAGGGGTACTATCACCTCCCTGGTCCTGCTGGCCACAGTGTTTCTGATACAGGCCAAGACGCTATTGGCCTTCTTGGCCACTTGAGCACACTGCTGGCTCCTATTCAGCTGGCTGTCGACCAACACCCCCAGGTCCTTTTCTGCCAGGCAGCTTTCCAGCTGCTCTTCCCCAAGCCTGTAGCGTTACATGGGGTTGTTGTGACCCAAGTGCAGGACCTGGCACTTAGCCTTGTTGAACCTCATACAGTTGGCCTCAGCCCATTGATCCAGCCTGTCCAGATCCCTCTGTGGGATTTCTACCCTCCAGCAGACCAACACTCCCAGCCAACTTGGTGTCGTCTGCAAACTTACTGAGGGTGCACTTGATCCCCTCATCCAGATCATGGATAAAGATATTAAACAGAACTGGCCCCAGTACTGAGCCCTGGGGAACACCGCTTGTGACCAGCCACCAACTGGATTTATCTCCATTCACCACAGCTCTTTGGGTCTGGCCATCCAGCCAGTTTTTAACCCAGTGAAGAGTACACCTGTCCAAGCCATGAGCAGCCAGTTTCTCCATGAGAATGCTGTGGGAAACGGTGTCAAAGGCTTTACTAAAGTCCAGGTAGACAACATCCACAGCCTTTTCCACATCCACCAAATGCATCACCTTGTCATTGAAGGAGATCAGGTTAGTCAAGCAGGACCTGCCTTTCATAAACCCATGCTGACTGGGCCCAATCTCCTGACTATCCCGTATGTGCCATGTGATGGCACTCAGGATGATCTGCTCCATAATCTTCCCTGGCACTGAGGTCAGGTTGACAGGCCTGTAGTTCTCCGGATCCTCCTTCTGGCCCTTCCCGTAGATGGGCGTCACATTTGCTAACTTACAGTCAACTGGGACCTCTCCGGTCAGCCAGGACTGTTGATAGATGATGGAAAGTGGCTTGGTGAGCACTTCTGCCAGCTCCCTCGGTACCCTTGGGTGGATCCCATCCGACCCCATAGACTTTTGTGTGTCTGCATGCTGTAGCAGGTTGGTAGCCATTTCCCCTTGGATTATGGGGGCTTCATTCTGCTCCCCATCCCTGTCTTCCAGCTCAGGTGGCTGGGTACCCTGAGAACAACTGGTCTGACTATTAAAGAGTGAGGCAAAGAAGGCATTAAGTATCTCAGCCTTTTCCTTGTCCTCTGTCACTATGTTTTCCCCCCACATTCAATAAAGGATGGAGATTCTCCTTAGCCCTCCTTTTGTTGCTAATGTATTTCTAGAAACATTTTTTATTGTCTTTTACAGCAGTAGCCAGATTAAGTTCTATTTGGGCTTTGGCCCTTCTAATCCTCTCCCTGCATAACCTCACAACATCTTTGTAATCCTCCTGAGTTGCCTGCCTCTTCTTCCATAGGTTGTAAACTCTCCTTTTTCTCCTGAGCTCCAGGAAGAAAAGCCAGGCCGCTCTTCTCCCGTGACAGCTCATCTTTCGGCACATGGGGACAGCCTGCTCCTGTGCCTTTAAGATTTCCTTCTTGAAGAATGTCCAGCCTTCCTGGACTCCTTTGCCCTTCAGGAATGCCTCCCAAGGGACTCTGTCAACCAGGCTCCTAAACAGGCCAAAGTCTGCCCTCTGGAAGTCCAATGCTGCAGTTCTGCTGACCCCCCTCCTTACTTCTCCAAGAATCAAAAAATCTATCATTTCATGATCGCTATGCCCAAGATGGCCTCCAACCATCACATCACCCACCAGTGCCTCTCTGTTTGCAAACAACAGGTTCAACAGAGCACCTTCACTAGTTGGTTCCCTCATCAGCTGTGTCAGGAAGTTGCCTTCCACACACTCCAGGAACCTCCTAGACTGTTTCCTCTCCACTATATTGTATTTCCATCAGACATCTGGTAAGTTGAAGTCCCCCACGAGAACAAGGGCTAGAGATTGTGAGACTTCTCCCAGGTGCTTATAGAATACTTTGTCTGCCTCTTCATCCTGGTTGGGTGGTCTACAACAGACTCTCACCATGATATCTGCCTTGTTGGCCTTCCTCCTGATTCTTACCCATAAACACTCAACCCTACAGGTCACCGTCGTTAAGCTCTAGACGATCAAAATACTCCCTAATGTACAAGGCTGCCCCACCACCTCTCCTTCCTTGCCTGTCCCTTTGAAGAGTTTATAGCCATCCATTGCAGAACTCCAGTTGTCATCCCACCATGTTTCCGTGATGGCAACTATGTCATAGTTTTCATGCTGCACAACGGCTTCCAGCTTCTCCTGTTTGTTTCCGATGCTGCATGCATTGGTGTAGACGCACTTCAGTTGGGCTATTGATCCTGCCACCTTTTTGGGTGAGAAGCCCTAATTGCTATGTGGTCATTATCGTGTGCTTCTGTGGTTTCTAACACATCCATAGCCCTTGCGTCTTTGCTGCCACATGGCTCTCCATCCCCTGCCTCCACTGAGATGGCAGATCAAAGGACCTCGCTAGCACACCAACTCTCAAACATTGGTATGCTGCCCCCAGGCTTATCTCTAGAGAGCCTGGTTTCATCCCTTCCCCCCTTCAAATCTAGCTTAAAGCTCTTTCAATGAGCCCTGCTGACAGGTGTACCCCATCTGTTGCCAGCAGGCCTGGTGTCATGTAAACTGACCCATGATCAAAAAAAACAAAATCCTGTTGGTGACACCAGGCTCGGAGCCAGGTATTGATCTGCTGGCTCTTCCTGTGTCTTCCCTCATCGTTCCCTGCAACTGGAAGGATAGACAAGAACACTACTTGTGCTCCTGATCCCTTAACCAGTCATCCCAAGGCTCTGAAGTCTCTCTTCATTGCCCTCAGACTTCTTATTGCAAGTTCATTGCTGCTTACCTGAAAAATCCATGATGGATAATAAGTTGAGGGCCATACCAGGGTAGGGAGCTTTCTCTTCATGTCTTGAACCTGGGCCCCAGGGAGGCAGTAGACTTCCCTAAGAAGTGGGTCCAGTCTGCACATTGGGCCTTCTGTTCCCCTCAGAAGAGGGCCTCCTATGACAATGACCCATCTTTTTTTCTTTGTGGAAGCAGTTTTGACGCAGGGCATTGGCCAGCTTAACCTTGGTGACACCTCCAAGCTAGGTGAACCATTGTCCTCGTCATTGTTCAGTTCCACTTTCAGAGCCTCGTACCTATTATGCAAGGGCACCTGGGAAGGTGAGGCAGTCACAGAGGAGATGCACTTGCCATACCGGGCAGGAACTTGTCGCCATTGCCGCCTATCCCTTAAGTCGCTGTGTTCAGCCAGGCAGAGAGAAGATAGGGAATCCTCTGTATCATGGGTCCTGTCTGCCTGTTGGACCAGGGAAGATAGGGTGCGATTCCAGTAGTCTGTCTCTTGCTCTCCCTGATGCTCCTCAGCTTAGTCACCTCCTCCCAGAGCTCTGTCACTAAGTGGAGGAGTCCCTCCACCTGGGTGCATCTCCCACAGGTGTGCTCACTGCTGCCATCTGGTACTGGTGTAAGAACAGGGCACACCCTGCAGCCTGACACCTGGGTGGCAGCATGTTCCCACCAGAGCTCTGTCTGGGAAGCTGTGTCAGCTTGCTTATTAGCAAGTTAACAAATGGTATTGTTAAATATAATCAATAGATCACACTCAGAGAAATACTCATCATACAGTAATTAACTTTCATTTATTCAGTAGAAATAACCTATAAAAATACCCTTAAGAAGTTTTTCATAAAAAAAAAAAAAAAGAGAAAATTGAAACATTGGTGGTCAGGTAAGATTTCAGGTTCTAGCTATGAGGAATTTCATGAGAATTTAGTAAGAATAGAATTGTCTCAGAAAAACCTGATTTTCCTAAATAGTAATCTTCATTTATTTATATTGATTTCAAACAAGGATGTTTAATGCCTCAATTCTCTGTCTACTGAGGGCATGATTCTGCTTTCTTTGAGGGGTCATCTTGCACTTGAGTAAGACTGTCTTGCCTTTACTTTGAACTTCAAGTAATATAAATTTAAGGATTAAGAGCTATATCTATATTTAAGAGATACTAATGTATTTATTTTAATAAATTCATTTTTATCCATGTAGTAAATATACAGCTGGAATTTAAATTCATTGTTTTTTTTCCATAATGCAGAACAACTCTGTTGGGTTTTGATGACCACAATTTTTACATGAAAAAGTGGAGACATAACACCATATTACCTTTGATTACAAAAATTATTCGTGATGGAGAAAAATCTGGTTTTGGATGTGGGAAAATATGCCAAGACCAATGTGACTATGTAGCCTGTATAAACAGAACAATTTACTATACCACTGTATGTGTTCACAGAAAAGCTTTCATTTCTAAATAGAAGATGATGAACACATCATTTATAATGAGTTTGCATTGTAAGGAGTTATAATTAATTCATGTATATTTTATCTCTATAAATATGCATATCATGGCTTATGGAAAGTACTATGTAATAGATGATTACTAAGTCAAATATTCTTTGCAAGATTTTTTCATTTCAAAATACCATCCTTTTATTGAAGCAACCTTGTTGAGGAATGTATCAATTATTCCAAAATATAATTAAAAGTTCTGAAGACTTTTTTATAAATAACAAAAAATAATGTTTTGTTATTTAAGGAAATAAATAATTTTAATTCTTTTGACTTCTTATTTAGAATTTGAATTTCAAATTAATTCTTAGAAATTAAATGGAGCAAAATGAAACAAAGCGTATAATGGCCTTACTTCCATTTCATTATCTATAGCATCCTGATTTTCAGTTGGCTGTTTAAACATTGTGATGATTTTGTTTGCAGACCACAGTATGATAAGCACTACTGTATTTAATGGTACATCTGTAGACTATAAATCTTACATTTATTTTTTATGTATGGTATTGTGCAGGACTTACAGTTCTGTTCTAGTATGTGCAGAAAAACTAAAGCATAATGATTGTTCCACAAACTTATGTTTTAAAAGTCATATGCTATATAATGAACACCCTTTTTAAACTCTAGGTAGAATCTGAGGTGAGAGAAGATAATAACCAGAAAGGTGCAATTCTGTGTTTATTCAGTTTTGACTGTTTTTTGCATAGATGATAAGGATGATATTTTAGGTAGAAGGTATTTTTATCCAAATTGTGATGATAGAACTATCACTGAATACTCTTGGGAAAAAAAATGTGTATGTTTTATAAGCAGAGTAATGCAAAAGGTTTGCAAAGCAAAGGTTGGTAGCAGAATGTGAGGCCCTAAGGTTTAGGAATATAATTGAGAAAAAACAAGTTCAGGGAGATCATTCAACTACAATAGGAATGTAAAGAAAGCCTGAAGGGAGTGGGTTGAAAATGGATCATCTAGGCAGGAAGCAACTGTTGTGCTCTATGACTATGTTTCTTTCCCATGTGGTCAGAAATTCAGAAGGAGTTCCAAAGGCTGCTCATGTGATATCTCATGTAATGAACAGGTCAGAGAAGGACAGAAGCCTTTACAATTCTGCACCTCATTGTAGTCAATGCACCATCAAAGACTCCTGATGAAAGATGGAAAGTTTCAATTGTTCTCTAAAGACTGAAAAAGGTCTCTGCAGGCATTTGAAATGAATAGAACTGGGGGAAATTATAAGTCTGCTAAAGAGGAGATTGCATACTCAAAGTCCTTGCTAAGGAACAGTTCAAAATATGATTTGACCCTGCAGGATATAAATAGTCTCTTTTCTGTTACATTTCCTACCCAGCTAATTATGTATTACCTTGCAGTTTGACATGGCAGAAGGAAAAATCTATTGTGATTTTCTAAAATGCATATGAAGAGAATATGAACATGAAGCAGGGAGGCTGTATCCTTCTTTACATAATCTAGTGACATTGTGTTCATTTTTCAATACCGAGACGTCAAAAAGATATGACCAGTGTACAGAGAATTCAATTTAGTTTTGACTAATTGGATGTGATAACAAACTTTTGTATTGAGAGAGATATTCTGTTATAATTTTTAACAAAATGGAGGAATTTCATCAAGTAAGATGCTGTTAACTAGTGTCAAAATGATAGAAGAAACTATATAAAAAGAGTGTTCTTGCATTAAGTGGGAAATATGCTAAAAGTTGTGACAGGCCTATCCTATTACTTTTTCTTTCGCTATGTTTTTCTTTTTAAACACAATTTGTGTTTTGTCATTAAAAAAATCATTTATTTCAATTTAGGTAAATCCAGAAAAATTCTTCCAAATTACATTTATCAAGACAGTCCTGGTATAATTCATTATGATTTTGGCTGTAAAACAGGTGGCCATTCAGATTTCTGCTGGAGCATTGAATGCAGAATAAAAGATAAGACAAAACCCAAATACCTACATAACTGATAGAGCATGGTCTCTTAAGCACACATGATATCTTCTGAGTATCTAACGGGAAGGCATGTGATAAGTGTCATTTGGGTAAAGATATACTGAAGAGTTGCTTTACAAATGAGGCATTTTAAGATATAGATACTACCTTTAGTTTTGGCAATATTCCAAGTAGTTGTTTCAGCTCTTAAAAATTTTATTGCCAGTTGGATTCATTTTGTTAATCTTTCAAGCACTGGAAATGAAAAGCAGATGAATCCATGATGTGCCCAATTATCTACTGCCTTAAATAGCTCTATTAGTTGAAATAATAGCAAGAATACTTGATGGCTGTTCTGGTGAAGCTGTTGCTTTATGAGGAAAAAATGGCACACTGGGACAACTTGTCTTTCCCAAATGAGTCTCCCAAACTTTAATCTGGGGCTAGAGGAGTATTCAGTTGCTATGGCTTTTGCATAGTAAAGAGGATAACATGGGCTTTTTGTGTTATACTGGATGACACTATAGTAATTGGACAAAAAAATTTCAAGATTTTTAGATAAAATATTTAAGCTTCTATACCATTCATAAAAGTCCATTCTGCCATGTTTCCCATGTAAAGTTCAACTATAGATAATGTTGCCACAGTCTTGTTGGCAACTTGTATGACTTTACGGTGGCAAAACCAATGCCAAATTAGCCCCCATATAGTGTTCAGTACTAAATGGCTACCAGATTGGAAATTATTATGGAAATTACCATACAAGCCTTATGGAAACTGGAATTCTTAAAGGCTGGCACTCTTTTTCAAAAATATTTGTCAACTGATGAGCCTGCAAAACTCAGATTATCACCCTTATTCAGTAAAATGGCAAAATAACAGAAGGAGAAGCAGCTGGAAGAGGAGGAACAACAGCAGGAGGGATCATAAAAGCACCAGTTTGGGGGTGATTTATACCCTGCTCACTGGCTCCAATCTACTAGTAATTGCAGAGGGGACTTGAAAGGAGAACATGAGCATGAGAAGAGCAATGGGAAGCATTAAGCCATGACCATATGTAGAAGTGTTTTGAACTGACAGGTGATGCAGAAACGTATTTTTATAATGATCCTCTTGGGTGCCTATTCTTAGACATATCTTTTTGCAACATACTTTAACTGTTCTTAGCTTGTATGGTAAGGTTGGGGTATATGCAAATGAAACCTTGCTGTAATTAGAAGTCATAATTATTTGGGGCAAGGAAATCTCAAAAATTCTTGGTTGATTTTGGAACACAGGGAATCTGTATTTACTTTGTAGCCTATTAAGTCTGGATATTGAGTTTTCCTTGCAGTAGGATGTGCTGTACTTTTGACTTAAAAACAAGAATAAGTGATTTGCAGGGTGGTGAGATTGCTTTTGCATGTGAAGGTACTTTTCTAACCTAAGCTCTGTTTTACTTTAGTTGTATTTAAACATATAATGCATTACAAGACAGAGGTTGTAGTAAGACCTTTCTACCTTGATGGAGTATACTGAAATATAATGAAGACAAGCTTTCTCAGCCAGTGTTTGCTTCTAGGGACACTGACACCTGGAAGAGCTGTGAGGTTGTGTCTAGGTGGCTCTAGTGATGCTCACTTCTGCTCAAGTCTGTCATCCTCACACAAGAACCTGCATTAAAAAGTATTGGCTTAGCTTCAAGGTCATCCAGTATATACAGGCTTTATATGAACTTGGTGTCAGCATCTGTAGCATCTCTAAGGGCCTTGTCTCTGAGGTTTCTGTCAAAATTTTACTGCTCAGACACTAAAATCAGCCTAACTGCAATGGCCAGGATCCTGCAAAAATCTGTAGTGCCAGTCTGTACCTATATGGGTATTCTAACAACAATAATAGACAATTGATAATAGACAATTGATAATAGATAGAATCATAAAATCACAGAATAGTTTGGGTTGGAAGGGGCCTTTAAAGGTCATCTAGTTCAACCCCACTGCGATGAGCAGGGACATCTTCAACTACATCAGGGTGCTCAAAGCCCCGTCCAACCTGACCTTGAATGTTTCCAGGGATGGGGTATCTACCACCTCTCTGGGCAACCTGTTCCAGTGTTTCACCACCCTCATTGTAAAAAATTTCTTCCTAATATCCAGTCTAAATCTACCCTCTTTTAGTTTAAAACCATTACTCCTTGTCCTATCACAACAGGCCCTGCTAAAAAGTTTGTCCCCATCTTTCTTATAAGCCTTCTTTAAGTGCTGAAAGGCTGCAATAAGGTCTCCCCAGAGCCTTCTCTTCTCCAGGCTGAACAACAATCCCAACTCTCTCAGCCTTTCTTCATAAGAGAGGTGTTCCATCCCTCTGATCATGTTGGTGGCCCTCCTCTGGTCCAACAGGTCCATGTCTTTCTTGTGCTGAGGACTCCAGAGCTGGATGCAGGACTCCAGGTGGGGTCTCAGCAGAGCAGAGTAGAGGGGCAGAATCACCTCCCTTGACCTGCTGGTCACACGTCTTTTGATGCAGCCCAGGATAGGGATGGCCTTCTGGGTTGCGAGCGCACATTATCAGCTCATGTCTTTCACCTTGTTGAACCTCATGAGGTTCACATGGGCCCACTTCTCAAACTTGTCGAGGTCCGTCTGGATGGCATCCCATCCCTCAGGCATGTCAACTGCACCACTCAGCTTGGTGTCATCTGCAAACTAGCTGAGGGCGCACTCGATCCCATTATGTCATTGATGAAGATATTAAACAGTACTGGTCCCAGTACAGACCCCTGAGGGACACCACTTCTCACCAGCCTCCATCTGGACATTGAGCTGTTGACCACCACCCTCTGGATGTGACCATCCAACCAATCCCTCATCCACCAAACAGTCTACCCATCAAAACCGTATCTCTCTAATTTAGAGAGAAGGATGTTGTGGGGACCATGTCAGAGGCCTTACAGAAGACCAGATAGATGACATCCATAGCTCTTCCTTTGTCCACTGATGTAGTCACTCCATCACAGAAGGCCCTTAGGTTGGTCAGGCAGGACTTGCCCTTGGCAAAGTCATGCTGGCTGTGTTGTATCACCTCCCTGTCCTCCATGTGCCTCAACATAGCTTCAAGGAGGATCTGTTCCATGATCTCCCCAAGCACAGAGGGGAGGCTGACAGGTCAGTAGTTCCCAGGGTCCTTCTTTCTAGCCTTTTTAAAAATGGCTGCAATATTTCCCTCCTTCCAGTCATTGAGGACTTCACCTGATTGCCATGACTTTTTGAATATCATTGAGAGTGGCTTGGCAACTACATCAGCCAGTTCCCTCAGGACTTGGATGCATCTCATCAGGTTCCATAGACTTATGTATGTTCAGGTTTCTCAGGTGGTCTCAAACCTGATCTTCTCTTACAGTGGGAGGAACTTTGCTCCTCCAGTCCCCATCTTGCGGTCCATCCACTCGAGAGATGTGGGAAGAGAGGCTGCTAGTGAAGACTGAGGCAAAGAAGTTGTTGAGTACCTCACCCTTCTCCTTGTTTGTTGTTACCATTTTGCCAGTCTTGCTCATCAAGGAGGGTAGGCTTTCTTTGACCTTCCTTTTCTGGTTGACGTATCTGTAGAAGTCCTCCTTACTATTCTTTGCATCCCTTGCCATGTTCAGTTCCAGCTGCGTCTTGGCCTTCCTGATCCCATCCCTACACAACCAGGCAGCGTCCCTGTACTCTTCCCAGGATACCTGTCCCTGCTTCCACTGCCTGTGCATTTCCATCTTGCCCTTTAGTTTGACCAGCAGGTCTTGACTCATCCATGCCAGTCTCTTGCCGCCTTTTCCTGATTTCTTACACCTGGGGATTGAGAGCTCTTGAGCTCTATGGAAAACATCCTTGAAGACCTGCCAGCTCTGTTCTGCTCCCTTGTCCCTGAGGGCAGTTTCCCAGGGGGTTCTATTGACTAACTCCTTGAAGAGCTGCAAGTTTGCTTTCCTAAAATTCAGGGTCCTGATTTTACTCTTCACCTGACCCATATCCCTCAGGCCTGTGAACTCCACCAGTGCATGATCACTGCAGCCCAGGCTCCCTCCAGCCTTGATGTCACCGATTAGCTCACTTGTGTTGGTGACCAGCAGGTCTGGTATTGCATCCCCTCTGGTAGTGCTGTCTATTACCTGGCTTGAGAAGTTATCCTCAATGCACTGCTGGAGTTTCCTGGATTGCCTATAGCTCACTGTGCTACTTTTCCAGCAGATGTTGGGATGGTTGAAGTCTCCCAGCAGGAGGAGAGCCTGAAAGCACAATGCCTCCTGTAGCTGGAGTAAGAAGGCTTTGTCAACAGGATCCCCTTTATTGGGCAGCCTGTAGTAGACACCAACCACAAGGTTTCCTTTGTTACCTTGGTCTCTGATTCTTACCTATAAGCTCTCAACTGGCTCGTGGCTATGCTTCAGAGACAGCTCTTCACACTGTAACCATTTCTTGATGTAGAGGGCAATGACTCCACCTCTCCTTCCTTGCTTGTCCCTTCTGAACAGCCTGTAGCCATCGATAGCTGCACTCCAGTCATGGGATTCATCCCACCAAGTTTCAGTAATGGCAACTAGGTTGTAGCTTTCTAGCAGCATGGTGACTTCCATCTCCTCCTGTTTGTTACCTATGCTGTTTGTGTTGGTATAGAGACATGGCCGACAGCCCAGCTGAAGTGCCACTTTCTTAGAGGAACACCCCTTAGTTCTTCTGAGGTATTTCACCAGTGTTTCCCTGTTGGCTCCTATTACCTCAGGAGCCCCTGGCTCATCTCTGTAAGGCTTCAAGTGGGCTGCAGTGTAGCCAGCACATCTCAGAGCAACGTGCCAAGGGCCCTCGCTAGCATGCCGTCCCTCTAACCTTGGCATAGCATCCCACAGATTGTCATATTATCCTCCTCCCCTTCAAGTCTAGTTTAAAGCTCTGTCAATGAGCCCCACTCATTGATAATAGATACCAGATAATTAATAAATAATAATTTGAGGCTGAACTGGACAATGCGGCAATTTTGTTGAAGAAGCAAAATTCACAGGCTATCAGGAAGAGTTGACGAGGCATACAAAAGTACTGAAAAGTTTCCCCATAATGCCACCACCTCATCAGGCCACAGGAGACCTATGCTGTAAGTAACCAGTTGTGCTGTATTTCAGCCTCAAATATCTCTAATGTCTGGGTCTGAGGTAAGCACCTTATGACTACCCTCTTCTTTTTTCTAATCCTCATTCCTGCCTTAAAGAAGAAATCTGGTGTATTACTGTATATTCTATCTTCTGGACTCTAAAAGAAGAATTTCCTCTTGTTTTTGCCTTTACTTCTTTATGAAAGACACTGTCTGTCCCTTCTGCACTACTTTCCACCCCATTTAAAGTTCACCCAGATGTCTGCCGAAAACCACACCATTCAGAGCAGCCACAGGGGCACGCCATAATAATGCAGATATTTGAGCTTCTCAGACTCTGCTGGTCCTTGAGTCCTCTGCAGTATGACTAAGAAAAAGTCAGCTATACTTATGGATTAGGCTGTATCATACAGCCTTCCACTTCTGGAATATGTAAGGTGCTAAGCAGGGGGCTGCTAGGATGAGGAGGAAAAAAATGATGAGAAGATGAAGGATGGGAAGACTTTGGATTCTTTGTATGGTGCAAGGACAGGACCCCATGTATGGTAGAGAAGGCATGTCAGGTGTTTGTGAGAAAAATACTATAGCAAGCAGTCAGCTTAGCTAATTGGAAAAGGCTGTCAGAATATTTGTTCACATGGCCTGAAGTCAAATAATTTTCAGGCACACTGCTAAAGCATAGGATTTAATGGGCCTTTAGATAACATGCAAATATAATTTAATTATTAGAAACATAAAGAAAAGAAAGAAGAGTGAAAACCAAAAATACACAAACAAAAAAAAATGTGGGTTTTTCTAGCCTGAAATATTTATCTGAAAGTAATAAAGAAGAAAATAATCAAATTAGGCTAGAAACATATAGGAATATCTGCCTTTCTTGGCAGCCAGTGCTTCTAACAAGGGATGCAGAGGCAGCCAGCAAGAAATAAACCAGATTCACTCAGCACTAGATCCGTGTTTGGACACTAGCAATTTCTTCTGCCTGCTATATGGCTTTAGAGACAGAGGTGGAGTATGAACTATCTGGAGCAGTCTGGTAGACATAAAAAAAAAAAAATAGAAGAAACAAGAAACAGTCACTGTCAAGTCTTTTCCAGACACTGAGGAAGGAGGACTCAAAGTCTTTTGTCCAGACTGGGCTGAGCGAGGAACCATTCTTCACAAGCTGCAGAACAGAGCAGTTTCTGTAGATATGGGCTGTGGGCATGGCACAAGTGATGGAGGAAGTGAAGGAATATGCAGTTTTTGACTGTGAAAATTAGGTTTAAGGCCAAACTGAATAACAACTCCTAATGGATCATAGATGTATTCCATCCATGCTTCTGTATTTGAAAAGAAAACACATAGAAAAGGAGAAAAATAACAGTTGTGGGGTTGTTGCTCTTCAGTTGTTCGGCTTTTTTGACTTGAGAAATGAGGAGTCCTGAATGCCTGACCACCATACAGCACTTTATCAAACAGATAACCCATCTCAGATCTAGGGTTGCCAGTTTAACTGCTCTATACAAATATCCTGTGCATGTCTTCCTTGTCCTGAGTGTCATGTGCAGCCTCCCTAGGTATAAAAGGGCCTGTCTGGCATAAATGTGAAAAGAAAAAGGCAGATGGGTAATTTGCAAACCACTGACTGACTAATTTAGGGGTTACTTTTCTGGGCCCAAGTGAAACATTTAATTTCATTGTATCCTTTCTAATGATGTTTGTACTTTATAATCAGTTTTATTCTATTTTTTATTGTATATGCTACTTTGCATGTAACATTACTAAAACAAATTTTAACCAATGGAAAGAGACTCCTTGCTTCAATAGGTTTTATTTTATCTTCAGTGGTGAAAGACTACATGAAAGAGAAAATGAGAGAAATCACATTCTTGGATTTACCAGACCAGTTTTGGTGTTTCGCCTTGCTGTAGTGCTGGGGACTTGCGTTGAACCCATTAGTTATAGCTAAGATCCAAGACCAAACGTGCTTGAAAATTAATGATGTTCTCATTTAGTCTGAATTTGAATAAGGTTGGATGATACTTAAGATACTGTATCCTATTTTTTTTTACAATCATTTTAATGTTTCTACCTTTCATCTTTAACTTTTTTCTTTACCAAGCAGTATGTTTTATCATGACTCAAAAATAATTAAACTTGTAGTAAAATTAAATGGAGAAAACTATATATTATTTGTTTATACTTCAATTAAATATTGTGTTTTGGCTCAGCAGGAGTGAATGTACCATGTAGAACTTTGTTCCATAGTTTGGAACTGTAGACATTGCATTCACAGTGTGTCCCCTGAGTCAGAATAAGCTACAATACAGCTCGGACATAATCTGTTTTTTTCACAGCAGCAACTGATAGAGAAGGCTATTTTTGCATGAGAATTTAACTGAGATATGTCTCTGAGCAACAGGAGTGGATGTTTTTTTTTCTCCCTTGCTGACTTGAAGTTAATTACTGGCATAGCAACATGCATAAATTGACTGTGACAGCCAATAATGTCTTCAACAGCTAATGCGTGAATAGAAGAGTTTAGTTGGGTACATTTTTAAAGGGTCTTACAAGGAATTTAAGTGCCTTTTTACGAAATACAATTTTCCTTGAAATATTAATTTTCTCTTATGTCTTTATAATATCTGTACTCTTCAGCCTACAATATTTTATGGATATTTTATATTAAAAATTTTATGAGTTTTATAATTTTCTGAAATACATTTCAAATGGTCAGTATTTAGTTGATCCATGTTGGAGTCAAACACATTAAGACATTCAAAGGCCTGTACTGTAGAGAGCTGTTTCTAGGTCATGACATTTTATTGTGTACAATCACAAAATGTGGTGCAGTCGGCAAACCTGCATTGGTTTTTGAAATTACTGTGCTACCAGTATGTTCCAATCAATGAGAACCTCTGAGCCATGAACCTTTATTGATCTGTATTCTCCTGGGTAACATGAATGGCCTTCCTTAAGTCTTCCAATTTCACTATCATGATTTTTTTTCTTTTCTGAAAACACAGCTGAAAAGAATGACATTTATTTTTGCAGTTCCTTTGTTGTCCAACTCTTCCAGAGCCTGAAACAAAAGTAAGTGCTACAACAGGAACAGAAATGCAATGGTAACCATATTTTTGATTTCAAGACCATTCATTAGGACACCTATGCAGTGGTGTCTGACTTCTGGAAATATGTAATATCACATTAAACCTGTTCAGCCTTTTTTTGAAACGTTTAATTTTTCATTCTTTGAATGTCAATATAATGTTTTTATTACTTTAAACTGAAGAAGTGACAAAACAAAATGCTAATCATCCTGCTTTTATTAAAGATATGTGAACGGCAAATTTCAGCTTCAGAGCTCAATCCTAGTCAATAATGCCAAAGACCAAGGGAACCATGGCTATCTACTATGGGAATGAACAATTTACTGTTCTGATGCACAGGACTCAGTGAAGCTACCTTCCAAGATCCCATGTGCTAGACATACTTACAATACTGAAGTAGCAGCTCTGTAAGGAGTAAAATTTAACCAGAAATACCATCTGGATTGTGTCTGAATCAGAATGATGGAAGTCTCTTCAAATAAATATTTGGTTCATGTTGAGCAGAAAAGAAGCTAGTTAAGTTGCTTATTTTTTCATTGAGAAAGATCTCATAGCTACTAAAACTTAGTTATTTTAGTTATTTTCAGTCCTGGAATCTGGCTGATAAGGAACTACTGGAAGAGAAATGGAGTAAATTAGCTTCCAGAGAGCTCTGTGCTTCACAGGTCTGCCTGTGTGTATGCAGCTGCGCTGCTTCAGAGATTCATGCTGGTTCATTTAAAAGAAAGCTGGAGATAGCTACACATATAAATAAATGTATCCAGCAGGACTTGGTGAAGATCACAGAAAGTTTGTGACAGAGCAGGAAATTAAACCAGCCATTCCCTTAGTTCCAGATCAGGTCTATGATCATGAACTGCCTTTGCTTCCAGGTATCTAGTTGGTCCCTGCCTCTGCCAGAGATTTTCTGCATCACAAGTCGGTTAATAAATTTGGCTCTGATCCACAGAAGGATTTATGTGCACATGTAAGAAACTGTGATCATCAAAATACCTACCTTGGCACGAAGAGTCATCAGAAAATGTAACTGGGAACCAGAAGTTCTGCTTCTGTACATAGGCAAAATTATCTTAGGCAATTTCAAGCTGAGCAGCTATGTGATAATCTCTTGTCAAATCCAAACAATGATCATTAAATTAGGTTTTCTTCTCACTAAATCCCCTACAGGCCCTATCTGAAGACATGTTCTCAACACACCTATCGAACACTTTCTGGATGATATCCATACCTAACATAATAGTGATAGCCAGTTTTATTTTTAAAAAAGGTGGTAACTGCCACTTGTTCTGTTAATTCTCTTAAGTAACTGTTGCATAGCTCAGCACTGTAATGAAATCCCATTTCTAGTTTGGGAATAAAACTTACAATGTTTTACCCATTTACTGTTATAGCTTATGACATCTTTAAGCACAGTTCAGTCTTGCTTTATTTTTGCTTTATGCTGTATATAAGAGAACAAAGACTCAGTCTGCATTGAATTAGTTAAGGTGCTCTAAATGGTTTGCTGAAACACATTATGACAGTAATGCTGTCTGAAAATTACTTGCTATAATCATAGAATCATAGAATGTCCTGAGTTGGAAGGGACCCACAAGGATCATTGAGTCCAACTCCTGTCCCTGCATAGGACAACCCCAAACTTCACACCATATGTCTGAGGGCATTGTCCAAATGCTTCATGAATATTGTCAGGCTTGGTGCCATGACTGCCTCCTGGGATAGCCTGTCCCAGTGCTCCACCACCCTCTGGGTGAAGAACCTTTTCCTAATACCCAACCTAAACCTCCCCTGGCATGTCTTCCTGCCATTCCCTCGGGTTCTATCATTGGCTGTCAGGGAGAAGAGATCAGCGCCTGCCCCTCCTCTTCCCTTGTGAGGAAGCTGTAGGCCGATACAAGATATATATATAAGGCAGCATATATGCATAAGCCTATATAGATACACTTACCAACAAATAGACAGGTAGTTTCTGTGGCTGAACATTAACAAGCCTGAAGGGAATGCAAAAAAAAAAAAAAAAATAGCAAATATTTAATTATCTATAACAGTAGAGTTGAGATAATGCCACAGATAAATATATCTTTCTGTAGCTTTTGGACAACAGAAATTTAAAATTTTCTTCATTGATGCCACGTTTTTTCAAGCCTTTTAACACCATTTTCCAGTACAAATTACAGCTGTTTCATTTTCATGTCTGTCTTTGGCTTTTGAGTTCTTATACAGACCAGCTTTGCTTCCTTTACTATTAAAGTTTATATTTTAGAGTTTATTTTAAAATAAAAATTTAAAATATAAAGTTGTCTTGTTTTTACTTGTTTGGTAACCATATTGATAAACACTATATAAATTTTAGAGTTTATCATACCATAGAAGAAAAACTTATTATTGCATCTTTATTCTCATTCTTATTTTAGCTAAATTATTTGCTTCTCAATTCAAATGGCTTTTAAGAATATTTTTAATTGAAAACACAAATCTGCCCAGAAAAGGTTTTACATCTGTTTCTTCCTCTTTCAACCATTTTTAAAGGGTTTATTTAAACAAGAAAGTATCGTTTATATACCTGTTTTCTTACCTAATGGTCTATGAGCAGGCTGTGACTTAGTGGAATCTTTAGAAACACATGAGCTCACGGGTGAAGTTCCTTTAAACCTTATACCTGATTTAGCCAAGCGAGTAAAGAGTTCTGCTAGATCTTAGTTATATGAAAGTGCATAGTAGTGGAGTGGCATATATGTCAGGTAACATATGATGTTGGCATGCTACAGTGGTTGTACTGACAGTAGATAAAATTAAAAATTCAGGAACCTGAGGCAATCAATTCATTGGTCTGTAAATTACATGATACTGTGATGAATGTTTTCCCTGCATAATATATGGTTGCACTTTCCTCCCTTGAATCTTCCTATTAGAACAAGTTACTTTGACAGTCAAAAGTGATTGCTGAAGCGCACCTCCTCTACTGATAGTAATGTCTGTCTTTTTTTATCATAACATGCAGACCAGTTGCATTTTCTTTAATGTGATTAATATAGTTACATATTCTAGAGTGCGTATATTGGCCTCCAGTTGCTCACAGAACTATCAGGAAAATGTCTGTTACTTGGTGGGGGTAAGCCCCAGATGAGAAAAAGAGACATTTTTCCTCACTTAATTTTTTTTTTTTTTTTTTTTACTGTTTACTAAAAGATAATCATCCACATAACGTCTTAAGCACCCCAACAATGCCAGTGTATCCAGTATGTAGGGAGACACCCATTTGGAAAAATGCTGTTCAAAATGTGATTATGCCATATTCTTTCCTAAATGACTGTACTGTACTGTATTGATCAAACCCAGCTATGTGTAGTCCCTGAAATCCTATTAGGCAGCGTGCAACTTGAAATCCAGTGACCTGAATCCTGAACATGTCATTTGGCCCTCATTCATCAAATGTTAATTAAAAGTCTTACCTATCTCCTAAACCAGGAGCCTCTGAGTCCTCCTGCCTCCTATGTCCAGTGGTGTTAGAGTCCAATACTGTTTGACCAGGTTCTTTTAGATATTCCACACGAGGAAGGTTTAATGTCAAATTTACTTATTTGAAGATATTTGGCATTACATGGCATTTTAATATAACAGACTGATACAGCAATATACTGAAATCAGAACACAATAAGCACATTATAGCGATTGCAATATACAGTTGAATCACAATATCAACATGATTCCCATTACTGGTTCCTGTATGCTCACTGTCATGACACTGGGTGTCCCCAGTTGCCAGGGAGGAATATGTGGGTTAATGCCATCTCCACCCTGTTTCTCTCTTCAAAGTTCCTTTCATGAATTGTCCAGTTTTTATATTTTATGTAGGGTTGATCCATGTATACATTTACCCCTCACCCAACGATGGTCTTACTAGCTCAGGAAGATATTACTCTCTATTAATTATCTCAGGGAAGGCTCTTTATACAACCTGCAAACTCACTGGCACAGCCATATATCTGCAACAAAGGTTACCCTCCAGTCCCCTGTGTGTTAAGTTGAGCTTTCTCTACATTGACTCGTGGTCATTTCTTACTTTCTTCCGTGAGCTCATTTTTCTTGCTCATCTCCTCTGAGCCTTCTTCCATTGTGGGGTGTGTTTGTTGTCACAAGTGGAGAGACAGAGGCACTTATAAAAGCTAGATCAGACTTACATGGGATAATTTTCCCTTCAAAGTCGCCTCTGTCTCTTCACTGACTACAGAGGGGCTCATGGGCAACTGGGTGTATAGCATTAGCACTTTTAAACAATTACTTAGTAAGGCGGAATTAATCCAGACCTATGTACCTCCAGATAATGACCTTCCACTCGAAAGCTGTCTAATAGATGATAATGCCATTTTTTTAAGCAGATCAAAAGTCCTCTTTTACTCTATATTACAATCAGTGTTTGACTGCTTTATTCTACACTTTGTTCCATGTACATTATAGCAGACTAACCCAAGAAATGGTGTGTAAAATCCCACTTTAGAGATTTGATCAATTGCCATATTTTTAATTTGTTAGACATATGTGTCGGTTCTTGAATATATATATGCATTCCCTGGGTATGTACATGTTCACTGTATGTGTGGGTATTGGACAATTTTTGTATATGCTGGATGGTGAAAATATCATAGGATTACATCACAAGATGTTGTAAGAAGTTTTTCTTACTTCACTGTAAGAAGTTTGTGAGAAACAAAAGGAATTTTAATATCTCTCTGCATTTAAACAGATGCATATTTTATTTGGTACATTTCCTGGGATTATTAACTTAAATAGTAGTCAAAGCCTGCTGGCATTTTTCTGCCTACTATGTATGAAGAAGTTGATTGGCATAAACTTACATAATTTTGCTCTAAACATAAGGAGCTCTACTCAACTGGATGTTGATAATATAAAATTCAGACATGTTATGATCAGTGGAAAATGAACACAGTTGATTGTTTATTATGTTCTTCCATACCACATTTTAAAAAACTTCTGTATTTTGACTTTTTGACTTCATGCTTACATAAGGAAAAAAACAATCTTGCGCAGTTTATTCCCACTACCCAAATGTATATAGTGGCAAACCAATGCAGAGTAGGAAAACTGCTTCTTTGTATGTAACAGAAGTGGCAGCATCAATAGAATTAATATTGATGAATTTCTTCACTGTTTCTGATTAGGTTAGATAGAACTAAAAACTTTTGCTGCATTCATCTTTTATCAGTCACTAAAATTATTTTAAGATGTCACAGGTTTCTTACTGCAGAAATCAAAAGTCATGAGTTAACATTATTTTGTGCATCCAGCTGTTATCTTCCATCAAAAAACAATGCACAGCAACAGACAAAACCTTCTCAAGTCCTGTTATTTACGCTTATGTACAAAATCTTGTTTTCTCCTGTGATGTAGCTTGACAAAATGCATTGTCATGATGTTATAAATATAATTTCTAATAACTGCCTATGTAATATTTCATGTCCTGCAAATTTTTCATTTTCCAAACATTTGTAAACCATATAAGTATGAAATTAGGGAATTACATTTTCCTTAGTTATACAGGTCATTCAATTATATTTTTTGTCAAATCTATATAAAATGTTGTCTAATCCAAGTACATTATTATTTTAACTTAAGTGGCTTCTAAAATGTCCGCTTGTGAAATAGTCCAGATATCAGGTCCACACATTCTAATGAACAAGCATTTTTATGTTTGTACCTCATCCCCAGTTAACATAGTCTCTCTGGGTAAAAAAATGCTGTATGTATAATTCTTATATCAAATAGACACTTTCCAGTTTCCTAGATCTCTCTAGGAGTTAATTCTTCCTTGCATTTCTGTAAAGTTAGAAGTCTTGCTATGTCAACAAAGGTCTCTTGATATATGCCATATTTATTCAAACATGAGCCACAGATGTTTTCAGAGATTTTGCCTTTCAAGACCTGGCTGTGGCAATTACTTGATCATTTTATGAAGTGCTCGTAATCTGCCTTATTGCAAGTCACAGCATATCTTCCTGGCCTTTTGCAGACAACCTACGCTCATTCTAGTTGTGCTCAGAGCTGGCTAAAAGCCAGGAAGCTTCAATCCAAAAGCTGTGCATCTTTGTTAGCACGGTGCTGTACTCTCATTAGGATTACCATGTTAGCTTGAGCTCACAACCCTCAGATCAGGGCTGGCTGGCATCCATCCAGCTTGGACCACAGGCAAAAGAGGTACGCAAGACCCAGAGGGTAATACTGAAACTTAGAGAAGTTCACACGTGAAGGGTACATAGATATTTAAAAAAAACCCAAACAACAAACAACAAAACAAAAAAACCCCAACAAATCCAAGGGTTAAATTTTTGTCAAGTGTATGTCAAATTGTTATTTGAGTAAAATCTTTATTTAAATAATAAGTAAAAATCAACTATCCAGTTCAATATAGTTGTTAGAAACTGCTGAATACATTAATGTTAGTATTAGTTTACAACTATGGTTAAACATGTCAGGTTTTCCCACGGTAGTTCAGGGATTTATAATACTGAGTTTTCATTTAGTAAGGTGCTGTCGTGGTTTAACCCCAGCCAGCAACTAAGCACCACACAGCCACTCACCCCAGTGGGATGGGGGAGAGAATCAGAAGAGTAAAAGTGAGAAAACTCGTGGGTTGAGATAAAGACAGTTTAATAGGTAAAGCAAAAGCCGTGCACACGAACAATGCAAACCAAGGAATTCATTCACTACTTCCCATCGGCAAGCAGGTGTTCAGCTATCTCCAGGAAAGCGGGGCTCCATCATGCATAATGGTCACTTGGGAAGACAAATACCATCACTCTGAACGTCTCTCCCTTCCTTCTTCTTCCCCCAGCTTATATACTGAGCATGCCATCATATGGTACGGAATATCCCTTTGGCCAGTCTGGGTCAGCTGTCCTGGCTACGCTCCCGCCTGCCTTCTTGTGCACCTGGCAGAGCATGGGAAGCCGAAAAGTCCTTGACTAGTATAAACACTACTTAGCAACAACTAAAACATCAATGTGTTATCAACATTATTCTCATAGTAAATCTAAACCACAGCACTATACCAGCTACTAAGAAGAAAATATCCCAGCTGAAACCAGGACAGGTGCAATGCTTGTAGTGTGCTGTTTGCAATACCCAGAATAACTAGAATGACCTGCATGGAGCAGGTAGATACAGCATGGGAGATCTGCACAGTTCTGGAGCAGCAGCTGTTGCCCAGATGTGATACCTGACAGCATCTCAAATAGCACTAGACGTGTTTAGACAATTCAAACAAGTCCTTAATCAATACAATTAGTAATGCATACAAAGTGGTTCAGCTGATGAAATCTACTTTTGAAGTGAGTTGCTTTCTTGACTCCACTGAGGGTGTCACCAGATCTCTAGGGCACGATTTTGTTCCCTAGCAATATGATACTGGAGGCAGGCACAGGCTACCAGGTATGACGCAGGGCCTATAAGGTACTTCCATGTATCTGGAGCAGCAGCTGGAAGATAGTCTTTATATCTAAATTTGAGTGTCTCAATCAGGGGCTGACTTCCATCAGAGTATTTTAAAACTGCATTTTAACCATTATATTTGTATACAATGTTTAGTTTCATAGAGATAATTTATATTGTGGCTTGTCTTTTCTGTGCAAATTCATTGGTCCTGGTTCAAAAGGTTAACTAAATGGATTAAATTGAGAAGCATTTTGGATTAATTTGAATATTTTTTAATGAACTAATTTCTTTGACTCTCTGTCACGTCTTGTTAGCTCAGCTTCAGCCACCTGAAATGTCTGTAGGGTAGGAGTTCAGTTCAGACATGTAAGCATGTATGGTACATGTCTGATGCCTTTTTGACATCCCCCCAGTAGTCTGTTACCTATATTGATGGGATCTACATGGGTTTCACACAGGGTTTGCTTGAGGTAGCTAAACATCAGTGCCTTGCACTGTTGGGGGCACTCTGGGTACCCTGCATCCATGTGCCATGCCAGAAGGGTGCAGGTCTCCTCCAGCACCTCTGTCAGATCTGAAACCTGTGTGTATCAGTGTAAGGCATCCTAGACTTTCGAAATGACATGAGGCACTTGTGTATGACCATTTGAACTGTATCCTAGGTGTCTGCAGCTGAGCTAAGGCACCCTAGGTTGTCCATATATATAGCTGAAGGAGGGAAATAACAGTTCTGGACATGGTCGATCTTCTAATTAAAGGAAAAGGAAATCTAAACAATTAGTGCAGAAATAGTTAAGTGAATTGACCTAAAAGCTTTTCAGAAAGAGTTTAGCTCTTTAGAAAATCAAATCCTAACCCAGTGTGCAGCCAAGATGATGACTGCATGATCCATGCTATTTGCAAGATGAACCTGTAAGTGTTAACTTTCGAGACTGTGAAGCTCTCAAAACTCTTCCATTCCTTCTTGATTTTAATTTCCATAGATCACAATGTGTGCAATATAATAAAGCAACACAGGTGGCTGAAACCATTCCAGAAGCAATTAAAAATTAATGAATAACCACAGATTACAGAAAGGCAGCAGAAATGCTCAAGCCGTGGTTGGGAAGAAGAGTTCATATTAGTAAGCACTTCTTCATTGAAAGTTTCTCAAGTCAGTCCTTCAATAACCAAACTTTTCAATGTACGCTTGTCAGAGAGAAATACAGTCAATCTGACCTTGCCTTTCCATCACTTTCCATCTATGCTTGCTCCCATGGCAGATCTCCTTCACATACAAAACTTGCTATTGGTTTGGCCCTTGACAATTTTGTGAAATATGCCTCCTGGTACTATTTCTTGATCACAGTCTATGATTAATAGTTAAACAGAATGAAGCACAAACTAAGAAGAACACAATGTTACATTCATAGGGTGATGTCATCCTTAGGAGCAAACTGGCAAAGAAACCTAATATTTCATTAACATTATATGTA
This sequence comes from Theristicus caerulescens, assembly GCA_020745775.1. NCBI lineage: Eukaryota > Metazoa > Chordata > Aves > Pelecaniformes > Threskiornithidae > Theristicus > Theristicus caerulescens. The sequence goes on along the minus strand of CM036559.1, from coordinate 77,564,993 downwards.
TGATATATTCCTGTAATTCAGTATAGAACTTGACTTAGTTCAAACATAATTAGAAATCATATAAACATATTTATAGAAATTATGTTAGAAATTGCAGTCAAGAAACATCATTAAAATCTTGATTGATTACTTTTTTTTATTATTTTCTCAGAGTTTAGTTATATTACATCCAGGTTAAAAATTAAAAAAAAGGCAAAGTTCCCCAAAAAAGATAGAAGAAAGAAAGCTAGGACACCTCACTTACTTAGGAATAGATTCTGTTTCCATTTACAAAAATAAAGTAAAAAAACAAGTGAAAAAGTAAATTTAGTGTAACTATACCTCAGAAGAAAATCTTGACCATTCACCTAACTTTTATTGAAGGTCCAATTTTATCTGAATATTTGGTAAATAATTAATGTAATGAATCTCTCTTTTCCGCTGGGGACAAAAAAGTGTCTGTTGATGTTCAGGTTTCTATCATCTCATATGAATTTTAAAATTGCAAAACCAGTTTCCTCCAGAGAAAAAAATTAAATTTGATTCCCTTGGTGCACTAGCCAGTAGTTCTAATTTCTTTCTTTTTTTTTTGAGAACCTAGTGAAATCACAGATAAATAGAGGAATAATTGTTCAATGTTTAGGTCACAACTTGAGAACTGAGAAATTTGAGTTCAATTCTTTGCTTTATTCTTACTTCCTTTCAATCTCTTTCTTCAAAATATGGGGTTTTTTTTTATGTATGCTTCTTTCTTAAACGTCGCCAAAGTGAGTTAGAGTGTTCAAAGACCCTGATAGTACTCTCCCTGTGTGCCTCTGCTGAGGGTTAGTAAAGCTCCTGGAAACATAGTTGAGGTGGAAGATCTAAAGCAGGATATCCAAAGGAGTCTGAAACTAATTCTCACCATCTGAACAATGGCTTTGATTTCATAAACTTGGGTGACACCTGTCAAAATTCACCTAAGACAAAAGAAAATTGGGGTCCCAGGGTAGGACATGCATACACCTGTCTTGGTGGGCAACACACTCGTTTAATAATATCAGAGGCTGTTTAGGAAGTCCCTGTTATATCTTGTGTTTTATAATATTGCTGCTATATTTAAAAAACACTCCAACAAATAAATAAAAACTCAGGACATATCAGTACCTCTTTATTTCAATATTTGTCTAAGATGTCCAAAACAATGATATTACAAAAATAATCGTATTTGCAATCAAGGTCTGCATTTTGCACTCTCTGCCTGGAGAGAGGCCTCTTTGAATAGACTCATTGAAAGATCAGGACCTTAAATTGAAAATTCCTTTGAATGAAGAGCATCAGATTGGGTCTTGATTATGTCAGAAAATATAGATTGCATTAATACTGCTCTCTGTGAATGCTACAAGCTGAAAAAATTATTCATTTGATGACTCCCTCCTATTCTGAAAACAAAGCAGCAAAATCAATGACCTGAATAATGAGTATTTCTGAGATGTGTCCCGAATACTTTGACCCAAATGTTCTTTCTCTGACTTATTTGCTGTATTCCTTCTACATTGGTTGAAAAGATATATCCTGATGAAAATGCATCCCAATGCCCACTCAAAATTAAGTAGGAAGTATCCAAAAAGGTTGATATAATAGACCACATTACTATAATTCTTACAATAAAGGGCGCATTAGAATTTTGCCTTATTGTCTTGTGTGTAGAGCTCAGCAGTTCAGATGAAATTGCTGCTTCCAAGCCTTATTAGAGTGTTTACAGCAGACTCATGTCAGTACAGGATTGCCAGCAACAAATCACAAATGGGAACTCCACAACTTCTCCAGAACCTGTTCCAGTGCTTCACAGTACTGTGATAAAGTTTCCCTAATAACTCCTGCTGGTGTTTCAGGCTTTCATCTACCTCATATTAAAATGTCTTTTGTATAATTAGTTGAATTCAGCCTTATGCTATAAGGAGGATGCTCAAGGAAAAAAAAAAAAAAAGTAGTTCTTCATTTGTATACAAATATTTTTAAATGGCCTGAATACTATTGTTTCAACAGGTATTTCATTGGCAGACTACAGTCTCCTAAGGAAAATATAAATTCAGTGGAGGAAACCCCAAAGTCTGAAGAATGGCCTTAAGAAGGTGGGACTAAGGCCCACTTATACAATAGCTCTAGCCCCTAGAGAGAGGAGAAAATTGTCAGTAGCACTGCATTTAAAGAGGAAAGCACAGCAGTAGATAAATGTAATCAGACAGAAGCTCCAAAGCAGGAGAATAAGCAGGGAAACAGCAACTGAAGTAGTCTAAAATGCAGTATTTTTTTTCATGCACCATGACTGCGGTATGTGTTACCCTTGTCTGAAAGGCTTATACTGGTGGAGTTATACAAGTGGGTAGTGGGACAAAGACAGGAAAACAAAGTTGAATGGAGCTATGAGTCTACAGAGGCAATCAAATAGTAAGAAGTTACCAGAAAAATAACTGGCATACATTCACACCATTAAGTAAAAGATGTCTAGATAGCGAGCTTGAGTACTATCATGGTTCATCCCCATGGCTAATTTGTTAGCCCACTCTCTGACTTTATTTTGAACCACTCAGTGCGACGCACAGTATATGACAAAGTTCACTCCAGGAACCATTTCTAAAAGATAATGCCTCCAGGTACCATCATGGTACATCCATTGCATACCCTCAGTTTCATGCAACGAAAATACTTCTCTTATTTTAAAAATCACACAAAATGGTAATGGACGACAGGCAAAAAGAGGCTCCAGGATCAAGTTCATCAAATGTGATTTTTTTTTTTAGTGAGTTTATTCTAATTCCTTCTGTGTAGTTGCTCTCTGGTTAGATCCTCAGTATATTCACAAAGCAAACTGAGAATTATATATCACTGATGCTTTTGGGTTCAGAGATTTTTTTTTGTCTCATATATAGAACTTGCTATCAGTCTTTACTACCACTAGGAAAACTGCTTTCAACTTGGATGGATTGAATCAAACCTCATGTTTGCTTTGCTGGAGGGCCTAAGGTAGTGTTTGACAACATAGAGGAGAATTTAAGATAATTTAAGGAGAATTTAAGAGTTATACTTAACACCGAGCTTCAAGTATTTGAATGTCTGGTTGAACTGCAGCCAAAGAACTTATTCTTAATTCATCCACGGAGTCTGGCCCACTTAATGGCCAACACTGAAGGCACTATAATTTTCTGCTTTGTGCAACCTGTTCACTAAGATCTTCATGCATCTCAATTACTATTCATAATCACAGAATTACAAACTAGTTAATATGCTAATATATGTTTGTTATTAACAATAGGTAAGTATGAACAAACATCTGATGAAATAGTTTTTACAGGAGAAAGATGGTTTGTCAGGAATGGAACATTCATAGGCTCCCAATTTTTTTCTTCATGATCTAGTCCAGTGGAAACCCTGTTGCCCTGACCAGCTTTCTGCTCTCTCTTCTGATTTGTGGGGCTTTGGGGTGTTCTCAGTACCTGTGCGGTTTGACAGGCCATTTTTCTATGCTGTTGACCTCCCAGCTACAAAGAAGTAGTCACTCTACTCTGGCAAAGATGCCACTCTATGAAACAAATTATTCAGTTTTAGGTAGGTCCTCATTTCCTGGAACTTGCCTGGCAGTTTACAAGAAAGAAAAGTTCCTAGGCTGTTTAGCATCCCATTCTATTATTTAAGAAAATTATTTTCTGCTCAAATCCACTGAGCAGAATAAACTGTGAAGTGACCTCCGTTGTGAATGGGCTGTTCAACTTTCTGACTGTCTTCATTAATAAAAAATTAGCCAAATAGTTGGCGGCAGGCCCAGAATTTTCAGAAAAAAATCTTTTGTTAAAACATAGAAAGCCTACATTTTTTACAGTCTTCTAATCTGAAATAGAATTTATGCCCACAAAAAAGTAATTTTTCTGCTGAGGAAAATCCCAATTACCACGTTTGCAATGATTGCTCTGAAGATTACTGATCAATAATGAAGAACTGTATATATGTGTAACACTGTGAAGAACGTAATACACAATTCAACATCAAGAAGCGAAAAATCAGTAACTTTACATTCACATAATCACAGAATGGTTGAGGTTGGAACGGATCTCTAGAGGTCATCTTGTCCAACCTCTGATGCTCAATCAGGGCCACCTAGAGCTGGTTGCCCAGGACCATGTCCACATGACTTTTGAATATCTCCAAGGATGGAGACTCCACAACATCTCTGGGCAGCCTGTGCCAGTGCTTGATCACCCTCTCAGTAAAAAATGTTTCCTGAAATTCAGAGGGAACCCGCTGTGTTTCAGTTTGTGCCCATTGCCTCTTGACCTGTCACTAGGCACCACTGGAAAGAGCCTGGCTCCCTCCTCTTGGCACCCTCCTTTCAGGTATTTACATTGATAAAATTCCCCTGAGCCTTCTCTTCTGCATACTGAACAGTCCCAGCTCTCTCAGCCTTTCCTCATAGGAGAGATGCTCCAGTCCCTTCATCATCTTTGTGCCCTTCTGTGGATTCTCTCAAGTATGTCCATGACTCTTGTACTGAGGAGCCTAGAACTGGCCCCAGTACTCCAGGTGTGGCCTCACCTGTGCTGAGTAGAGGGGAAGGATCACCTCCCTCGACCTGCTGGTAACACTCCTGATGTAGCCCACTTTGCAGCAAGGGTACATTGCTGTCTCATGTTCAACTTGGTGTCGGCCCCCAGATCCTTTTCAGGGAAGCTGCAGATACATTATCTTCTAATAAGAAATACTTGCTAACAGAAAGGGATGTATTCCTAAATAAATGTATATTCTAGACAGATTCCGAAGTGTTACTGAAAACACTGGTGGTCGATTCAGTTTATTACAAGATATTGAATATATGCCTTACAGTTTACTGTTCATCTCAGTGGATTCTATAGACAGCTGATTTAGTCACATCAAACTTTCAATAAAGTGAAGATAGAGTGCTCCTTGAGGTTATTGTCACTTGGATTCATAGACAAATGATATTATGTTCATTTTAAGCACTACACAAATAATAAAAAAGTTACATTCTAAATTGGGGCTGCATATGTATTATTTGAAATGGGTCTAAAGTGGCAGTTATCAAAATTCTAAAGTAATAAGGTCATCTCCTTTAGCAATCTCATTTTTTAATATCAAAACAATTGCTTCTGAGCCATATATTACTGCTGACCCATATACTGGCCTCCGAGCCAACAAAAATATATGGAACTACTTATTTAATTGTATAAGCTTGAGATTGGAGGGGTGGAAAGGATATTTGCCAGGAACACAAACTAAATATGGTTATATTTGTGCTCTGATAACCTGAATACATTATATTAAGGACTCAAAATTCTACTTTTCTTTTCCTTTCATTTTTACTCTTTAGATACAAATCCATAATTATGAAATGTATCATCCTGGTTTTCAAAAATCTCCATGAACTTAACTTTGTCTTGCTTCTTTGATACAGCCTGATCACTCAGAAATACTCTGTTTTCTTCCTCAGTTTCTAGTCCAACTCTCTGTATATCAGAAGTTTGCATGGCTCTTCATTTTGCTCCATCTATTTATTGCATGCCTTTATACGGCACAACCTCTTTAAACCATTTGCCAAGTTCTGTTTCATCCTTGGCTATCAAAAACCTATTTCAGGGATAAGAGTGTGGAACAGCTGAATGCCAGCTCAAGCACCAACCTCTTTAGGCTTCACAATTTAAAATATTTGGCTGTTTTATATGCAACATGCAATCTGTTAAGTGTTGTCAGAGCATGTGTAACTGATTAGGATGCATTTAAAAAAAAAAAACAAACAAAAAACTGAGGAGGATTTGGTGCTGTTAAAAAGGTAGTTTCCTGCTTCCTTTAATTCAGCAGTTAGAAGCATGCCACCAGGGTAGGGAGTATGGGTCATTTCTAATGCCTGTGGCTTCAGGGCCACTGCTCGTCTCAAAATCCATAGGGATATACGCCATTTCAGGCGTTGGAAAAGGCAGCTCTCATTCTGCCCCACTGATATTTCTTCAGTTTGTATGGAGTACTGTGAGATTCATGAGCTGAAAAAACATAGCACGAATGACCATGGACCTCTAGCCCAATGATTAGGATGGCCTGCTGCTGTCATGAATATTTCATCATTTTATCCAGTAACTGTAAACAAAGAATATGTACCTTTGTATAAAGATATGGGAACTTTTATCTTTCTCCATTTCCTCCCCAGCTATTAACAACAAACCACAGTCCTTTTTCTCTCTGGCCAAATTAGTCTATAAATGAATGACCTACTGATGCGACTCACTGACTAATGCTCTGTCAACAGAGAGGAGAGTTTCCTGTATCCAGCTCTTTCTTGTGTTACAGCATGGAATAAATCTGAGGGACATCAGTCACCTGAATCATTATGTTTAATCATCTCAGTTGACAATGAAGTAGAGTAAATTCCACAGAATCAATAGAATTTATATAAAACAGCCCAGTGAAGAGAAAAATTTTTTAGGCAGCTTGACATTTTTGTGTATTGATAAAGGTAAAATGATGTTTAGCTCAAGAAACTTATTAATACCTGTTTACCAAAACTGACAGTGCTGGCCATTGTGAATCCCTTACTTAAACTGCTCTCTCTCCAGAGATTTTGCATAAGAAATTAGGCTGTGGTTTTCCTGACATCAGCCAATGACCTAAAACTTATGAATAAAATGTCACTGCAACACTGTTGTAGTATTGAAGACCTAGTTTCCAGTTGCTTGTTCAATGTTAAATCAGGAATATGTAGAGACACAAGTGAAAGCCTACTTTGCCAAGTCCCATGATACTGAAGCATGTTTTTTTCTCACAGTGAAGGTCCACATTATTACAATGTTTTTAAAATCCAGCCATTGTTCATAAACATTCTGATCATTTCATTATGGTCTATGATACAGGACAGAGATACTTAAGTTTAGCTCAGTATGTAGATCACAACAGAAGTGTACATGTCTGTACATATATATGTATATTCATACACATAAAAAATATGTAACGATACACAGGAATTACGTATATTTTCGCAACACAAGATTAATTTAATATTTTCAGACATGTAATACTTGCTGCAGGTTGCTGTTTCCCTGAAGAACAGTTTTGGCAACACTTTGACCCCATTTTCTTGTCTTCTTTTGACAGCTTTTCCCATAGGGAAGATAGCCTGTTTGACTTACATTATCCTTGAACCCCTTGTTACTTACTTGACATTAATTTCTGTAACCAAGGCAATATCACAAGTGAAGTTAAAAATCAAATCTCTGAGAATAGCCTTGTCTAGATTGATTCTCCCTTCAGACTGCATACTAAGCAGTCACACAGAGCTTCCAAATTTGCACTAGACAATAGACTTCCTCTCCTTCCTATCCCAAAGGAAGAAAGTGAAACCCTTCTTTTCTTAGGAAGAGCTTTAGCTTCCAGCAGTCCATTATAATCTGTATAAATTTCTCATAAGTTTTGTCCTTCAATTTGTCAGGATCTACTGAATATTTCAGTAAATGAAATACTTTGAGCTTCTTTAGAAACAAAAAGGAAGATAAAAGCTTGTCATTAGCTGCACTGTTTTCTAGAATGCACTGAACTGCATGTTCCAGCAAAAATACAAAGTTCTGTGACATCCTAATGATGCTCAGGTATACAGTTCCCATTACTGCAATAGCTAGACACATCATAATATTTAACTTTTGTCTTTTCATAGTATCTGCCATGATACAGATAAGTAAGAATTATGGTGACTTTACAAATGGAAAACTGAAAACCAGAGGGAATAATAGGCTTGCTACAGGAAGCTTATGACTTCAGCAATGAGTACCCCAAGGCTAATGCAATCTCATTTCAATTTAGTTATTTAAAAGTTCAGTATTTTTTCTAGACTAGTTGTCTAGGAGGCATGTCCAATGGAGATGGCATGTCATCATTTCATCCTACAGTAGGTGCTGTATTTCCCTCAAGAGGCCCTTCTCTCTCTTTTCTTTCTCTTCCCCTATTCTGTAGGGGAAGCTTAAGCAATAGATGCCTTATTTTTAAATATCTAAAGATAAGTAAGTAGAATAAAATTGATAATCATTTTGTTGTCTTCCTTCTTCTTATGGGGGCATTCTCAAGGGAAAACTATGTTATATTTGTGTAAAGTATCTATTTTATTAAGATTTGGGTGAGTGGGAAGAATAAGGTGAAACTGAGTCACTGCCATATTTTCATTTTAATTTTGTCACAACGGAGCAAAACAAAGAACAATTATGGAGATTCATGTGACAATAAAACCGAACCAATTATTTTTATCAGGACTTGGAAATATGATCTTCTCTATCCTTCTGTAAAAAATACTTTTACTACTGATGTCCCATGAACCTTTATCCACTGAACAGAAAATAAATGCATTTACATCCACTCATTTATATCTAAAAGAAAACAATAATTCAATATGATAAGTGAAATTTGTAAAAAGAAGACACAAAGAAGGATGGCTGGGAAGAAAGGAAAACCCAAAAATTTATTAAAGATCTTAAGCCTCCAATACAATCCCTAACTTTAAAGAATTTAGTATTAGCTATGAAGGCCTTCTTAGCTCATATATTTATTGGTTGTACCCACAAAGGCTAAAGAATGAGTTCATCTTTTTAAAGAAACATTAAAAGACCATAGAATCATAGAATCATAGAATGGTTTGGGTTGGAAGGGACCTTAAAGATCATCTAGTTCCAACCCCCCCTGCCATGATCAGGGACACCGTCCACTGGACCAGGTTGCTCAAAGCCAAATCCAACCTGTCCTTGATGGTGCCACATCATACATGCATGCAAGAACCATTGGGCTGAAATGTTGCAGAAAACACTGAAACATTCTCAAATGTGCTTTTATGCCTTCTTATGTCCCCTGTACCATGATGTGCTTTGTATATAGTGTTTACGTTATTCTTATTCTGTCTGATATTAAGAATGTGCACCTGAAATATGCTTTTGTGGTACTGATATGATTTTGTCTAACAAAATTTGAAATGAAGAAGACATGTCTTAATAGGCCAGTTCAAATACCTTCCTAGTGGCTTCAGAAACAATCCTTCAGCGTTCTCCAGACACTTCAGTTGATTTCTCTGCTACAAGTGGCTTCTGAAATTGGAGCTCTTCATGCATATGCCACTGTCTTTGAATATGACTTTATTTAAAGCCCCTATTCTTTGTGACTTGTCCTGAAATACTTTAAAAATTACCCATCATGTCTCTCATGGAGGATGAGAAGTGTCAAAGGTCAAGGCAACCATATATATCTTTGGTATAAGGCTAGTTAAGGACCAGTACAGAATGAAACTTTTACGCAACTGTAGTTGATAAAATATGGCATTCTAGAAAGTGCTTAATTTCCCATAAAGATTAAGTAACACTAGCACATAACTGACATTATACTGTAATGCTTGTTTCTATTATTTAATAAAATACAGCATGCTGTAGAGCTTCTGATCCATAACTCTGTATTTGTTCTTCACATGAGCTATTCACTGCACTCAGAGAAGAGGCAATGCAGGTATTGCAAATCAGGTAATACACATGCATGCAGCAAAGGTGCTGTAAAAAATAAAGCAGTGAAATAAGAAAACAGTTATGGATTAGTTGTTGAACAAAATTCCAGTTGGTGAGAAAACTCTTTTTCAGTAAAATGCCTGATATCTTTTGTATAAAAATGAAAACAATCCAAATTGTATAGTAATACAGCTGGGGACTGATTTTCATCCCACACAGATGTACATGAAGTAAGCATGCTTGTGTAAGTGTAAAATTGGTTTGAATGAAGAGAGAATTACACCCTGTATCTCCTCAAGATAACGTTATATTCTCTAGGATTTTACAGTATTGAAAACAGGAACAGATTGGATGAAAGCATTTTATTTGTGAAAACAAAACAAAACAAAAGAAAATAAACACCATCCCACACAACTAATATTAACCACGTAGGAGTCATAAAACATTTAAGATGAAAAGCATTGTGTGTTTGATACATGTCATCGATTTCTAGTTTGCAGCATCATCATTCATGCACATTTAGATAAATTACGATGATATAATGAATCCAAAGCCACAGAAACTGATTGGTCACTTACATTGATTTATTGTTAATCCACCAATCTTTTGCTAACTCTGAGTGTACTCTGGCGACAGAGAGGGCCAGTAAAAAGCAGCTTCACCACCACAGGGAATTTCACTGTTTAGGATAAACAGGAACAGATCTATCGAGTGGCTCATGTCAGTGAATTTGCTGAAATAGCATTTCATTCTTGGCATTGCACAGCAACTTAGGTTGATTCCTTCATTTGACCTTTATTTGCTGAATGACCTTCTTTTCTTTTGTTGATAATGATATTCAGGTTTATTATCTCCTTGATAGTCCTTCACCATAACTTAACCGTCATTTTGTGCTAATTTTCCATAAATTACCTCAGAAAAAACAAACAACTCATAACAAAGAATGGATTGTGAGAGTGCACCTTTGACATGATTTGTAGTGGCATAGTCTCCATGTGGCTGTGAGGTAAATATTGACCATGCCAGCATTGTGTCAGGTGTAAGTCCCCAAATTATCAGGTACGTTCCAAGTATCTAGAGGATACTTTGATTTGTGCACTGAAGGATTACGTTGGAAAAAATATGAAATGTCAGACTCCTATCTCCAAGGTTTGGTGTCCTACATAATGCCATAGTTACATGACCTTTTTGCCATTTCCAGGCAGAGATATTTTACTGTCCTATAGGGGGAGAAGGTTTCTCAATTTTAGACTAATAAGGCTTGACAGCTTTGTGTTTCCAAGTTGTTTGAATTGTTTTTCCAAAATAACTCCTTTTGTTTTGCCAGCCAGCTGCTATAAACATTTATGTGCTTGTTTATGATAATTAATATCTCTCATTTCATTGCTCCATTAAATGAAGGTACAGTAGAATTGTTAACGTTGTAAGAATATTTCAAGAATACTAGAAGAAGAAGATGTTGTTGTCCTTATTTATCTAGATTTAGTGCACTTACATATGTCTGCTATTTAGTTATTTTCTAATGTAATAAGAATTTATTTTCTCAATTTTAAACATATGAGTTACCCAAGGCACCTAGTTTAAATGAAATATCTGTCTCAAAGCTCACCTTCAGTCCTTTTCAGCGGAGCTTGCAATTACTAGAACACATTTATTTGTTAAGGTGCATTACAGATTGATAGTAGCTCCCTCTCAGATGCTTTTTCTTTTGCCTCTGTGGAGAATTTGGACATTGTTGGAGTGAGGAATTCCCCCCACTAGTGTGTGATGCTCAACAGAGTTTAAGTTTCTGTTTGACAGAGCAAAGCTGTTGTCTGGGGTGTTTTGTCTTGCTCTTTGTGGTGTTCATTTTGCATCACACATAAGAATAGTGTCTCTGTCTGGAATTTAGCAACATACTGCTGAGATATGTACACATAGATAACTATTGCAGTGGTTACCATTAATTGACAAGAAGACTAATTTCCATGGTATCTCTCAAGTAAGAATTCTTTAAAAGTTCTTGAACTTTTGAAACAGTGCAAAGATTAAATTTTGAAGCAAAACAAAACAAAATTCTCTGACGTTGATAACATGATATAGAAATTTTCTTTACAGTAGGAAATAACAGCTGTTACAGAGAAAGGTATTTATGCTTTCATAACATTTGGACAGAATTGTTCTAGAATTCTTTGAGTTGATGTGGACTACTTCATTCAGATGATGTCCAAGAAAAGGAAGAAGGAAAATCAGCAGAAAAAGATAGTATTTTGAAAACATTTTCTGTAACCTTAGCTTGAAATAGATTACCTTAATGAGTTAATGCAGATTCAAACAAATTTGCTGTATTTCAGAACTGTCACAACTGTGCTACTGATCAATTTTAAGTATGATCAGAATTTATTTACTGTGCTGGAATAAAGCTTCAAAACATGAATTTTCAGTGTGTAGATTATTGCATTTCTTCTGAAGAAGAATATTTAGCTTTAGTGGTTTTCACTTCAGTAGAAGTTGCATTCTTTGCAAAAAGGATAGTCTTACTTAACAGACACACATCCTGTACCAAATTTCAGATGCTTAGTAAAACAATCCTTCTAAATACATGTTCCGTACATAGCAACTGCAGAGAAGTTGGTGCTTTTGGAAGTCTCCAGAGGGAGACCTGTCTGCCTAATGAAGCCTTCAGGACATCTAGTTATTTCATTAGCACTTCGTATTGCTTATTAAGAACTTATTTTTGGAAGACACAGCTAACATCAAATCTATGATGCTTCTAACCACTATATATAAAATCCTCTCAAAAATTTTGGTGTTTAAATTAAGATCATGAAGGGTTGTTGGGGTTTTTTTGAGCTTTAGAAGAGTGATTGTAGGATTAGAACATAATGGAAACTATTTAGATGATAGATTTTGTGCTGTGCAAAATAACAAAAGTCTAGGTCACACTTGGAAACTCATTAAAAGACATATTCTGAAAGGCTCCGTAACAGTTAATTTATTACATACTTCAATGTGATTTGTCTTGTTCCTGTGAACCTAGTTCAAAATAGCAAGTTTTTAATGAAATTTCTATTTAAAAAGGAGTATTCCAAAGACATGTCACTTAGTTTTCAAGTGCAGAAGAGCCCAAAGGCTGACCTGCTATTTTTTCTTTTAACAAGGCAGGTCTGGTCAATGATGAAAAGTTAAATACATATCTTTTATTAGACATGTTTTAGCCTAAATGATTACAGGAACATATATTTGTCTGAAGCACAAATAACACAACTTTTACTCAGTTGTTTTCCACACTTAATATTTTCTGTAAATTTAACAAGTGTATATGCAATCAGTTGGTTTTTTTTTTCAAATATATACCAAATTACAGATCTAAAAATAAATTCTAATTGAAAAATTCAGAGACGTTTTCTTTTAAAAGAAATGTTGATCAATTAAAGTGTATTGAAAATGTCTAGGAGATATGGAATCTATCCTAGAATTACTACAAATACTGTATCTGAAAACTAGGTGTAAAATATTTTTGACAAGTTTTCTGAGGCTAACTTTGCAATATCTACTCTTAAAAAATTATGTAAGACTAGACAAAAACAGCCAACACACCTGTCCAAGCTCAAAGCATTTTTTATGGCTGCAGTGATTCTTTGATTTGTTCAGCTTTGTTAATTAAAATTTGCACCCCTGAACACTCTTAATCATTTGTTTCTGCACATGTTTAGTTTTTCCTAGTATTCAGGTAATTGTTAATTTCTCAGTTAACAGTTACCCAGAATTTTGAAATGTCCAACAGTGATGAAGATGATAGCAATAGCAGGTGTAAAACAGCAATTATCAGCAATCATAAAGCAAGCAAGCTGAGAAGGAGTTATTAAAAATCATATCCCAAATTTGAAATAAAACAAAATGTAGTGGGCACACTGTGCTATCTTACCCTTCTTAAACACAGTGAGACTATATAAATACAGGTGCTTGCCTGTAACTGGTAAGTGCCAGCAGCCTAAGCTGTGAATTAATTTAGAATTCAATTAATATGAGAAGCTGAACAAAACAAATCCCTTAGCAATGCCAATACATGAATGCCTACTCTTCCAAACTAGAACATGAAAACAAAAAAATCAAGTTTGTGAAGGAGGAGCGTATTGCAAAAATTGCATCTTGGTTACTGTATCAATGCCAGTTAAAGGAAACAAATACAGGAGAGCAAATACAGTAAATAAATAGATTATTTTAAAAATTAAGTTATTTGGTCAATTGTATATTATATTCTCTCTGTTTGGAGCTTCCCAAAGAGCCAACAGGAAGTAAACACCTAGTTTCAAACTATTTCCCTGGGATTTCAGTGCTTACTTCAAACAGTCAGCTGATGAAAATCAGCATTGCTTCATTTAGACCAAATTAGCTTCAAATGCAGAAAGCTAAGCCAATGAAGAACCTTCTCTATTGTTACCAGATGAGGAGTTAGTGGTTGTTGTCTGCTTGCTCTCATGGAGATTACTGTAATGCTATCAGTTAAGATTTTACTTTGAGATGAAATATTGCAAATGGAGGTGGAAATCCTATTGCCACAAAACGATGAAAAGAATAAGCTTTGTCAGGCAGTGTCTCTGCAGCAGCCATGAACCACCTGAACCTCCTACAGCAGTGTGACTGCCTGATACACATGAGTATTTCAGAGGTAAGGCAATGCACCCTAGTGATTAAGCCCTTCACAACAGCAGCAGTTGTCTCAATACCATGATCCTGCAACTTGGCAACTTAAAGAAGAGATTTCTGAGTAACTCTTGATAAAGTCAATGGGTCCAAGCACTGAAAAGTCCAGGAAGGCAGTGGTAGAAGGTGATGATAGCAGGTGGCAGAGAGACATCAGGATGGGGCAAACAGCTGAACTTGCTAAAGTGCAGGACATCACTCATCACAAGGAGAGACTTGACTGCCAAGACACTTAGGGTTGTTCTGGAGAATAGCATTCACTGTGATAATACACCTTTCATTACTTTAATCTCCCACTTGGAACATGGTCCAAGTGCCTAAAAGAAGCTCAACATTACTTCTTCCAAGCAGTGGAAGAAGCAGCAAATATGAATCCTACTCAGTATCCTCAGTTCTTCTTTTTCTGGATTTGCTTGCTTGATGTCCTTTTGCCTATGCCTAGTGAATCTGAAAACATTAAAGGCAAAGTTAGTCCCTCTGTCTTTCGCTTCTGTTTTTCAGCATCATCATGAAGAGTGCGGTTCTAACCTGCTTGTCTGTGCAGTGTTTCAAGCTTACATATATAAAAAAATGAATTTTATTATTACAAACTGTAATTTATATTAATTTTTTTTCTGGAGGAGGTGACTATCTTGACCCGTGACTACATTTTTGTCTGCAGAAATTCCCAGTACATGAAGAAACATAATTTTCCAGAAATGTACAAAGAGACTTCCTGAGTTCCCTGACAGTCTGATCTGTGATGAAAAGAAACTTCAAGTCTGTAGTGGTTCTGAGTTCATTTGTTTTTGTTTAAAGGGATCATTTTCACTAAAAAGAAAATAAGAAACCATGGTGTTTGGTGGTGTGCAGTTCCCCTGCAAACCTGTCATTGATAATGATTGCTTAGTAGAAAAGTTTTCTAAAAGCCGTAGCATATTCTCTTCCTCCTGTTGAAGCTGGGCTCCTCTGTAACCAGGAATATGAAAGGCATGGAAACAGAACAATTAGACAAAGAAGATCATGCATGCTAGACCCTCATTCAGACTCTACACAACTGTGAAATCATAGCGAGAGACTTATAGATTTCAGAGACAGCAGTTCCCAAATTTTGGAACTGCCTGAAGAATATTCCTCATTTTTGGGGGGATGATGTTCTGCAGTTTGTCCTGTGGATTTGAATCCTGTCAAACCTACAGGCAATTAGCATAATAAGACTGTCCTCGGGGCAAAAAAACCCTTGATGTTTAAAAATTTTGCATATACATATACTTTTTATGTATACATCTGTACATATCCTATTTTTCAGGTAAAACTGCACCTTGCCTTTGAGCCTGAGTCAAAATTAGTTTTTTTAGATGTTTGACTGTTGTGAATATTCTTCATGGTTATTTAAGGATATTGGCCCTCATTACCATCACTAGATAATACCTATTATTCTGATCTAACAATATGTATTTTTTTCGTCAACATTTGGAAGTTGTTTAGCAGTTTAAAATCTTCCTGTATTTGAAAGATGCAGCTTTTCAACAGTTGAGAGGGTCCTACTGGTGCAAATTCTAGGAAGTGTCAAACTATGCCTGAGACCTCATCTGTGCTTATCCGTGACTGCCATCTTTTTCTTGGCACTAAAAACATTTCTGTCACTATGTCACAAGTTCTTATTATGTTGGAGAGGGAAACCCACAAGATTTCTATTTAACCATTGGTTAGGTTTTCTTTGGTTTTTTTTAATATCTGTTAAAATGCTACTCTTTGTAAATCATGACACTGACGTACCTTATGTCAGATTATTAGAAACAAGTCTATCTTAACTGTATCTCCCTCCTAATTTCCCTTTACTGATGTATCAGCTTTCCATCTCTAGTGAATTATTGCACTGTCTGTATGTCCCTCAGACTCATTGTAAGTCTACAGGGTGTGTGATCTTTTACTTATGTTCTTAAGTGGCAGGGCTGCTGTGATCCAGAAGCCACACTGTTGTGCCTCTACAAACACATTAGAAAGCCCTGCTCCTTGCTTCAGTGTTTAACTTCAGGTTATAACTGCGCAAAACAGACCAATCCAACCAACCAAAAAAAGTCACAGATTGGAAAAAAGAGTCCAGAATTCCAAAATGAGTATCTGGGAATGGATGTTGAGGATATCTCCAGGGCTTATGTTGCACAATGGGCTATCCACACTGCAGGTTGTGATCATGCCCATCCTTACCACCTGTCAAAACTATTGACTCTTCAAGCTTAGGCTAGGCTCTAGAAACACTTAGCAAGCTCAGCAGTACCTGTTCCTAGTAGGTCCAATTGTCCAGCTCTACAGGGTTCCCCAGGCAACATGTAGGCATTTTAACTATTAGTTACAATGAGATTCAACTGATATGATTGTACTATTTAAAAATATTAGTCTGGGTAAAGCTCTGAACTTTAAGGTATTTCTGTTTCTGCTTGAGTTCTGGTTCTAATGCACATCTAGTTCTAATGCACATCTAGTTCTAATGCACATCTGTTCCACTTTTATAAATTGCAGGAATTTCTATTTGAAATTTGAAATAGGTTTTTTCAACTCAGAATTTTACGTGTTTATTTCCATAATTCATATGTTTCTTCTTTTTGTAGTTAGATAATTGGTTTCTTAAGAGAATCCTTTATTAGCTGTATGAAAGGCTGCCCTAAATAAGGTTGGCTTTACTTGAAACTAATCTGTTACTAACCAAGAATTTGTGGGCTCTTCATACTGAAGTAATAGCAGAGATAAGTAGCAGCAAATTTAAAAAGCAACAGGTCTGAAGAAAACACTACTAGCACTGGGAGTTTAACTCTGGAGTTTGGATCTAGATCAAAACTTTATGGCTCAGGCCCATTTTTAGCATTGACTTCTTACTCATTTTATCTATTCTGTGCCAATGTTACTCCACAAAGCTAGTGTGAAGGAATGGAAAATCATGATCAGTTTTTGACAATCAATATGATGTATCAGTATTTGTTGTCATCACAATATAATACAGATTATTTGTGTTGGAGGGATATAGACGTACAGATCTGTGTTAAGCAGCATGTCCAAAATGGCTGATTCTTATGAGAATTAATATATTCATTGCTTCTAATAGCTTTTCCAGCTGCATGTACCAAGAAATCAGTGATAGTCAATAGAGCATGATCTTTTCTTTTAACAGAGATATTGATATAATGAAATGTGAACCCCATCAACTGCATTCATAGATACAATAGTGTCGTGGTTTAACCCCAGCCAGCAACTAAGCACCACGCAGCTGCTCGCTCACCCCCCCCACCAGCGGGATGGGGAAGAGGATCGGAAGGGCAAAAGGGGGAAAACTCGTGGGTTGAGATAAAAACAGTTTAATAACTAAAGTAAAATAAAAAAAAATAGAACAGTAGTAATACAAAGCAAGCGGTACACTGTCCAATTGCTCACCACCCGCCGACCAATGCCCAGCACACCCCCCAAGCAGCAACCAAACCCCTCCCTGGCCAACTCCCCTGCTTATATACTGAGCATGACGTCACGTGGTATGGAATAGCCCCCGCCCAGTCTGAGTCAGCTGCCCCAGCTGTGCCCCTCCCAGCCTCCCATGCCCCTGGCAGAGCATGGGAAGCTGAAAAGTCCTTGACCAGTGTGAGCACCACTTAGCAAGTACTTAGCACTACTTAACAAGAACCAAAACATCAGTGTATCATCGACATTGTTCTCAACCTAGACCCAAAACACAGCCCCATACCGGCTACCAGGAAGAAAACCAACTCCATCCCAGCCAAAACCAGGACAAATAGAAAGTAATAGGAAATTTATATGAATATTCATATATTGAGCTCAGAAAATAGGCACCTTCTTATTCATCACTTTAAAACATGTTTATAGAATACAAATATATTGGTGCTTGTTTTTTTTCCTAGTGTTGATGAAAATGAATAGTACTTGGGGATCAAGTCTGCCTATTAAAGTGATGTGATACATTACCATGCCTGCACAGAAATGAGCACAGATGGCGGGTCTATTACTTCTCTAGCAAAAAATTCGTCATCTTTTTTTTCCCCAGGATTCAAATCTGAGCAACACTTGCTCAAGCCAGGCTACCTCTGTAGGGATCCTTAAAATGTTTTTTCCATTACTTGTACATTAGAAGTAAAAGAAACAGGAATTAATTAATGCTGTGTTAAAACTTTATAATGAATGAAGTCTCTCAAACCAAAAGTCTGAAATTTTTATATTTTTCCCCCAACTAAAGGGAAACAGGTTTTGCATGTAAATGTAACTCTACAGGAATGAATTTTTGTGTACCATGCTCAGATTCCCAATAGCCCATTCAGTTCTGACAGATTGTTTAGTCCATATTAGAATGCTTGAAGATATTAGATTTATAGACATTTGTTAATTAAACACAATGATATGTGGAAAATAAAACAACAACATGTAAGTAAGGTTAAAATTTTGGTATGGAAAAGATATCATTTCAAGCAGCAAAAGAGCAGATTAAACAAAAAGAGGTTGACTTCCATAATCTTACTTTTATGATAAGAATCAATAAAGCAATACTTCACAAGGCTTTGTCAATGCCTTATTATACACCTGAAGAAAGAAAAAGGGTTTTCATCCCGCCTTGTGACTTGTCAGAGGCTGTAATTACAAAAGAGTCAAAGTTAAATGACTGTTTTTACTGTCAATTGATCAAAACCAGATCACCTTGCAGTGAAAGCAAATTTAATATGGATTAGGATTTCCAATAACAGGAAAAAATGCGAACATATGCATTCATTTACTTCAGTATGTTGAGTGTATTCACATTTGGGGGTTCTATACTGAGACCACCATTATTTAGCAATGCAATATCACATGAAAAGTGTTGTTCAACATTTATGCTGTGAAGTGGTCCACAAAGACAGTATTGTCAAATTTGGTGTGGTGAGTTGACCCTGGCTGGACGTCAGGTACTCACCAAGCCGGTCTGTCACTCCTCCTCCGCAGCTGGACGAAGGAGAGAAAAATACAACAAAAGGCTCATGGGTCAAGATAAGGACAGGGACATCACTCAACAATTAGTGTCACGGGCAAAACAGACTCGACTTGGGGAATTAATTTAATTTATTACCAATCAAATCAGAGTAGGATAATAAGAAATAAAACCAAATCTTAAAACACCTTCCCCCCACCCCTCCCTTCTTCCCAAGCTCAACTTCATTCCTGGCTTCTCTACCTCCTCCCGCCGAGCGGCACAGGGCAACAGGGAATGGGGATTGTGGTCAGTTTATCACATGTTGTCTCTGCTGCTCCTTCCTCCTCACTTTCTTCCTCTGCTCTAGCATAGGGTCCCACTCTTGAGAAACTGTCCTGCACAAACTTCTTCAATGTGGGTCCTTCTCACGGGCTGCAATTCTTCACGAACTGCTCCAGTGTAGGTCCTTTCCATGTGTCCTTTCCACTGGGTGCAGTCCTTCAGGAACAGACTGCTCCAGCCTGGGTCCTTCACAGGGTCACAGCATCCTTTGAGTGCATCCACCTGCTCCAGCGTGGGGTCCTCCATGGGCTGCAGGTGGATATCTGCTCCACTGTGGACCTCCATGGGCTGCAGGGGGACAGCCTGCCTCACCATGGTCTTCACCACAAGTTGCAGAGGAATCTCTGCTCCAGTGCCTGGAGCGCCTCCTCCCCCTCCTTCTTCACTGACCTTGGTGTCTGCAGGGTTGTTCCTCTCACATATTCTCACTCCTCTCTCCTGGCTGCTCTTGCACACCAGGTTTTTTTTTCCCTTCTTAAATATGTTATCATGGAGGCACTACCAACCTCTCTGATTGGCTCAGCTCTGGCCAGCAGCAGGTCCATCTTGGAGCTGGCTGGCATTGGCTCTGTTGGACACAGGGGAAGCTTCTAGCAGCTTCTCACAAAAGCCACCCCTATAGCCACCCTGCAACCAAAACCTTGCTATGGAAACCCAATACATTTGGGGAAAACCATTCTTCCAAATGGGATTGCATTCTTTTTGTTCCATCCAAACGAATCTTAATTTTTGCCACTTACGTCTTTATTTTCCATATGTGATGCTTTATAAGGCATGTTCCTGGGTGAAAATTGGCATCCGTAACGTGGAGGATTAAAGAAGTAAAGAAGTAAAAACTTTACAAAGCTTGAACAACCCAGCACTTCAAAAGCATAAGGATTTCTGGGGAGGGAGAGAGAGAGAGAAGTAGCAACTCCTTTAAGAGTCAAGCTGGGGCATGTGGTAAACACGTAGTAGACCTGAGGATAAACCAAAAGCCATTGAAATGAGTAGTGATTATACCAATTCTGGACCCAAAGCTTTCTCTATGGACGTGTCCAAAGAAGGGCAACGAGGTTGGTGAAGGGTCTAGAGAATAAGTCTTACAAGGAGCGTCTGAGGGAGCTGGGGTTGTTTACTTTGGAGAAGAGGAGGCTGAGGGGAGACCTTATTGCTCTCTACAACTCCCTGAAAGGAGGTTGTAGTGAGGTGGGGGTCAGTCTCTTCTCCCAAGTAACAAGTGATAGAATGAGAGGAAATGGCCTCAGGCTGCACCAGGGAAAGTTTAGGTTAGATATTAGGAAAAACTTCTTCACTGAAAGAGTGGTCAGGCATTGGAACAGGCTGCCCAGGGAAGTGGTTGAGTCTCCATCCCTGGAGGTATTTAAAAGACGGGTAGATGTGGTGCTTGAGGACGTGGTTTAGTGGCGGACTTGGTGGTAGGTTAACGGTTGGACCTGATGATCTTAAGGGTCTTTTCCAACATTAACAGTTCTATGATTCTATTCTATGATTCTATAATCTTGTGTGTTATTTGGGGTCTGCTGTGGCCTGTAACAGACAAAAATGTCAGGAGGATGGGCTGAAATGTGTTAGTTGTCACAGAACAGGGTTTGAACTGTTTTGGGGGCAGCCAGTGCATATGTGAAGGTTTTAGGTGGAGAGGTGCTCTGTTCTGCTTGGGAATGTTGTTGTGGAGGATAAGGAGGCCCACAGGCAGTGAGAAGCAGGAGGAATTAAAGATTCACTTCTTCTGTGAGCCCTGGAAAGGATCACGCTGGCTACAGGTGAGAGAAAGGTCAGGAGTGAGAAAGAAGGTAGAAAGAAAGGTGCCAAACAGCTTAGAGCAAGTCAGAACAAGTAATATGAAGGTTGTTACTACCAGTACTGTTAAGTCCCAGTCTGATTGTCAGGCTCGGGGAAGGTTCTTAATGATCCCAAGGGCGAAATTAAGACACAAACGAGGTCATATGCCGCCAATCAGACGTTTTATTGGGTAAATATAAAAGAGTAAAGCGATAGGAAAGGCAGGAAATATTAGGAGGAAATTAAGCAAGCATTCAGAGAGATAAGCAAAGGATAGTCACCACCATGGATCCAGCGGCGACCCGTTGGTCCTCAGTCTTTAGTTCTTCGGTGGTGGATGGCCACACTCAGGCTTCGTTGTGCCGTCTTTTATCTGGTGTTGGAGAGGGAGTTTGCCCCCTCGGTTCGGCTTGGTTTCCCAGTGCAACATCACGTACGCCACGCATGCACACCCAACAACACAATATGCATTGCTGGTGGACAAGTGGCCTGTTCCGGGTACCAGTTGGTGTCCTGTTTTTGGTGGTGCCTGATAAGCCAAAGAATGGCCTGCTGCTTCAACAAGTTCGCACATTCCCTTGCAAGCTAGTGGTACCTGATAAGCCAAACAATGGCCTGTTACTTCAGCAAGTTTGCACAAATTTCCTTGCAAGCTGGTGGCTGCCCTCGGGTCTTCCCAGACAAAAGAGTGGTCTGCTGTCTGGTCTTATCAGATAAACACACACAAGCAAGCTTTGAGACAATTGTTCTTAACACTTCAGTCTCTTACAAGTACCTAATGATCTCATAGCTGTTCAATGCAATAGACTTAAAGTTGTGGTATTATCAAGCACTAGTGTGCTGCTTGTCGTTGCTTCAATGCACATCACCTCTGCTTCAGCTTCTTACCCTTCCCTGCTTTCAACTGGGAAAAGCAAACCCCACCTCTGAACGGTCAGCAAGGATGCGATTTGGGTAACTAATGTGAGTAGGTTCTTTGACAGGTAAGTGACTGAGATGATTTCCTTCCTGAAAGGGAGGAAAAATAGACTGGTAGTGACTGTAAAAGAAGAAAATGCGTACCAAATTTTCAGTTTCTTTACAAAGCTGTGAGGGCAGGCAGAAGAATTGACAGGGATATTCCCAGACTAGAGCATGCCTGCTCATACTGTACATCTGCTTTCTGTGCAGAGATGCTTTTTCTCACCAAAGTGGGCAAAAGAGGTGAAGGTTATGTGAGATTTGCTACAAGAAGTGTTACTGGGTAAGAATATCTGGATTTGGTATAGGAATTGCCTTAGTCATGAGAACTGAGAGAACATTCAAATGGATTTTGGACATGTTTCTGGGATAACTTTCATAGAATCACAGAATCATAGAATGGTTTGGGTTGGAAGGGACCTTAAAGATCATGTAGTTCCAACCCTGCTCCCATGGGCAGAGACACCTTCCACTAGACCAGGTTGCTCAAAGCCCCATCCAGCCTGGCTTGGAACACTTCCAGGGATGGGGCATCCACAACTTGAAGCTTCCAACCCAAAATGCCAGAGTCATTGGGCCACATAATGCTGACAATGTTGAAAATGTGTAAATCAGAAGAAGGGTATATTTTTTTATGTGAGAATCAATCATTGCCTAGAAAGAAATTTTAATATTAGATAATAGAGCTCCTCTACCCGGGGAACAGATGTGTATTTTGCCTTTGAGAGAACATGAAAAGAACGACTGTAACAGAATGACTAGGAGTGGGAGAGAGAGAACCAAATTAATTACTAACACTTTTTACTGGTAAGTAAATCCAATTATTCCTTATGAACCACAGCTGAAAAAGAATTTAGAAGATGACAGCCTTAAAGAGGATGGGGAACACAATTGAAGCTCCTAATATCTGGTCCACTCACAAGACTATTACTTTCCCAGAAACTTTCCTTCACATGAAAGGAAGGAGTTAGTCGTATGGTAAATACCAGCTGCACAAGGGTGTTGATTTCATTGTAGAAATAGCTGAAAGAGAAATGATGGCCAGCCTTGATTGAGTCATTGCCAGATAATTCCCAGATGTGTTAACTTAATAAAATTGTAGCCTAGGCAAGTCTCAACTTCTGTATGGTTTATTTCTTCCTGCATGGCTAGAGAAATGAATATTGTCGATTGAATTAAAAAAAGAGAAAAGGTATTCTTTTTCACATAGTTATGCAGTTCACAAATGTGTAATAGTTGGGTTTGCAGCATTTGAAAAAAGGTGTTAATTAAGAATTTTGAGTGACAGAAAGTGAGAACATAGGGTTTGCGTGCTGTGAAACAGAAAATGGGAGCACTGTATAGAAAGGTTAGCTGTAACCTTTAAGAATTTTTTTATAGTGTTAGTATGAAGAGAAATTGCTGTGTTGCATTAAACCAGTGTGTTGAGTTAAACCAGTTGTCTGTCTGGTGAGTGTAGTATCATTCAGCTGGAAAGGGGAAGGAAGGAAGGAATTCCATATTGAATCATCTATTTTGATTTAGACAAATGACTGTGAAAGAAGGATTTTTGAGGAAAACTTTGGAGAAGGTTTTTAGGGTTTTTTTTGTTTGTTTGTTTGTTTGTTTTATCCTTAGAAGCTACCAGAAGATTTGTTGACCCTAGTCAAATTGCTGTGTTAAATGTTCCCCCAAGTCTAGCAAGCAGGCTGCAGGTTCTGTACACACCCCTACAAAAAGATTTACCCCATCAGTACAAGATGGAAAATTGCCCCATCACTACAAGACAGCACAAAAATCTGTCTGCTATAAACCAAAATACCACTTCGTGAAGAATATGAACCATTCATATATATTCAATGTATTCAATAGTGATATGAATATTTTTTAAACTCATTTCAACTACCATGTTCCAGTGAACTACATTAAGTACATTAAGTCTTGCTGTCCTGATTGTGCATCATTAACATCTATTCCAAGTAATAGTATGGCTAGTGAATCAGTAAAGGATTCCATAATGGGTTTTAGTAATGAGCTTATTATTTTTAGTATTTACCTTTAGCTGATACAATGTGTCCTGAATATTGGATACAGATAACTATTTTCTCAAATGAAGAATGAATAAAGCTGGAATCTTTAACTTGTGGCTGGAATCTTTAACTAGGTGATCATTGCTGTGATATCTTGAAACATAATTGAATTTAAATTTGATATTCTATCTGCTTCCAGTGAACTTGATTGCATACAGAAGAGAGTACATTTTCCCTAAATAGCACATGCAGAGCTGTATGTAGGTCTAGAATTTTAGTATTTACTGTGTGAAATAAAATGCTTTAAAGGACTTAAGCAATTAAAGACTGCTGGCTCTTAATACCTTAAAAGTCAGGGAAAATTTTGCTGAGCCTCAGAATTAGTTCATTTTTGAAGCACTTTGCAGAACTTGTAGTCCAAAAAGTATCTTCTTGTAATACCTAAAGGAGCTACTATTTTTTGTCACACATATAGAAGGCAAACTGTGCTCTCTGGGACCTATGGAAAACTTAGAGTCATTTTGTATGACAGAGTTAATTTATATCTATGAGCATGGGGAATGTCATTTTAGGAATTGTATCTTGGTCTCTGTACGCTTCCTTAAGAATGTGGCAACCTTGCGTTAATGAACAGTGTTCGTTGTTTAGCATACATGGAAGGTTTTCTGCAGAGTTAAGAGGACCTGCAATGTTTTTCATAAAACAGATTCTACAAAATTTGAATATGCTGTGTTGTCTATGCTCATATGCAGATCTAATAGGCAGGAATTAGGCTTTTCTTTACTCCATTCCTGATAGGGTTCTTTCCTTCTTTTTTTTGTATAGTGTAACAGCTGGAAAATATTTTTGAGGTAGAGATATATAGAGCTATCCTCTTGTAGAGTATGCAGACAAAACTTAACATATGGAAGGTATTTGCATAATGTACAGTGTCTGTGATGAGAAGGTAGATATTCAGTTTTTCTTGCATAACTTGAGTATTACATATAACATGGGAAGCTGAATGAAGAATTGCATCTTAATAAGCCACAGAATTCTGCTAGGTGGTTAATTTTAGTCTCTGTATTTTGAGTTTTGGTATATTAGAAACAATGTTCTACTTACTACAGCAGTTCTTTATTGAATGAGCATATATCTGGCTTCTGTTGCTTCTTTTTTACATACCTATCTATTAAGTAAATTTTGGCCTACTCTGTACTTATATCAGTTATGTAATGCTAAATAATTTATGCATAATTTGGCTGCTGTCCTGCAATAAATATTCTATCTGCATGTGCATTCACAAAAACACTGGGAAACTTCAGGTGTAGTTCTGAACATACACTGTGTGTAGAATCTGGATTTTTTTTTAAAAACCTGAAATGTCATGCATTTAGGCAATCACCGTGTAGTTTGTATTTAGCAAAACCAAAATAGAGGACAGTTTTGCACACACAAAAACCCCATGCATAGGGCTGAATGTTTCTTGCTTAAAAATGTAGATAACTCTTTTCTTGTTAAAGTTTGTAGTAAAATTAAAGCTATAATAAATAATACAACTTTGTGGAGTGTAGTAACTATATTATGCTGTATTTCTTTTCTGTGAAAAATATGTGCACAAAATTAATGCATCTCATTAAAGTGGAATGTTGGTGCCATAAGACTTAATATGAACTAGAAGATGACTCTCTGAGGGTAGAATAACTTACTAAACTATTTTTGTGTGTGTGTTTGTGTATTAAACTAGCTATACTCATCGTGTGGTTGGCAGTGGAATCAAAGCTCAGTCTGCAAATCCAGAAGTAAAAGTGAAGGGAACAGATCCTGTAATAAGTCAAATTATTGACAAGCTGAAACATGTTATTCAGGTAAGCTGCTTTTACCTATAGATATAGTATAGTGCTAAAGATCACTCTAGTAGTGAGAGTATTAATTTACTGTACGTTAAAGGTTAATTGTTAATTCAAGTTACTGCTCAGTGCACGTCAACACCAAAACACTACTTGCTCTCTGTCTCACTTTAGTTATTAAAAATTATTTAGTTAAAAGGTTTACATATGGTAGTTGAATGTAGGAAATAAGACTGGCAGCTGGGCCGTTTGTACCTGTGAGTACCACAGGTCAGCATTGCAGTAAGGGTACAGAAGCACAAACAGTATAATTTAGAGATATTAATTGGGTTAAAAAACAATTAAACATAATTTCCCTCTTTACTAAATCTAGGTTCTTTCTTAACTAGTCTTACTGTGAGGCTTTTGTTTAGATGCCAGATGACAGAAAAAATAGGAAGTTTGAACAAGAATAGCATGCTTGCTAAAGGAGTTGGTGTTCATTACCTGATGTACATATCTGTGAGTTACTAAATTTAAGGCTTACAAGGCAGTCAGTTCCAAAATGGTTCTGCACAATCATAATATTGTAATACATTTAAAGGATTACAGTTTTCTTTTGTTACATGCTGTATCTATATGCACAGATAGCCAGAACTACAGGACAAAAATGTAATTTTATTGAAACCAACAGTTATTTTGCTGACAACTCTGTATTTCAGTTTAAAAATACAAGTTTCCACCCTGATCTGAAGACTCAGTGATAAGAAAAGTTCTACTGGCATTTCTTGTCAGTGACCCATCTAACCTAGTATCCTCTCATCTGCACTGGTAAAAGGAGAGGCTACTTAGGGAGGGCATGCAAGCTTGGCACCTTCATGGTCTCCACTCCACCTGATTCCCCAAACATGAGCATTAGAGGTACTAGACAGCTCTTCCTTGCCTATTTCATTTATTTTCATCTAAGGGCTTGCTTTAATTTTGTTTTTCCATCTTGGCAGCTTTTAAATACAGTTTCCCAAATGGTTTCTGGAGTTGAAATAAGCAAGCCATTCTAACATTACTGATAGCTTCATGACAAATTCTCTTCGTTCTTATTTCTCTATTTGTGAAAAATAATTCTTCTCTGACAACAGAGGAAAGAGTCGTGAAATAAAAAAAAAAAAAAGGAAAATTTCTTTTCCATCAGTAAGGTTGTTTTCTGGGAGAAGTGGCATCCAGATTGAAGCTCAAAGGCAATCATTAATCCTTCCTCCTCAAAATGAATATCTTTTGTAGCCCTCCAACTTCAGCATGCTTTTGTCTCTCTTTCTTTATTAAAATGGTGACTACAATGATGAGAAAATGAATACAATTTTTCCTCCAAAGAGATGCTATGACTTAACTAAGAACTACATATTACTGTGCAAAGAAAAGCATTGCAAATCTTACTGGGTAAGTCTCAAGGTCTTTCATCTGTCAGGAATGCCCTCCTTCTTTGATATTAAATCTGCACTGTATAGTTTATTGTGTTGTTTTCCTCTAGAGATTAGGAGTTGTGTTGTTTCCTCCTCGAGTGAGGATCTAAAAGAGTGGAATAGAACAATTCCATTATACAGTATTTTATTCTGAGAGCTTATTTGCCCTTGTCCCAAAAGACTAGAGTGGGTCTTGGGGAGAAGGACATATAATTTACATACTGCAACTCTTACTAACCTCCAAATATGTTATCTTTCTATGGGATAGTTTCCTTTCTTGCAGCTCCGAGTATGGAAATAGGGTCACGGGATAAAGAGAGCATCAAATTCCTTAGAGACCTGACATATAACTGCTTTTCCTCAGATAAAAGGGCTGAAGAAACTGCAGAAAAAGCTTTCTTCTCTACCATTTACTGCTTGGGAAAGGAGGATGGGGAGTGTAAATTAGAGATTCAAATACAAAAGATCACCTTTTTGTCCTATGTGATATGAAAATTATTAAGCTTATGATGGACAGATTAAATATGGGGAGCTTAATGGATTGTGGTGCTGCCTCAGAGATAGACAGTCATACTTATGTCCAGCACTCTATCCAAGCAGTATTACAGCACTTCACAAGTTTAAATAGCTAATTTAGTAGGAAAAAACCCCATATTTGTCCTGTTTTTCAAAATGAATCATTCTTGAAACCTGTAAAAGTTTATGTACTTTAATTTAGATTTAAGGTGACACAGATTGGCAGGGTGATATATAGCTTGCTATTTATGTAGGCAACTATATATATGTTTTATATAAATTCTATGTTGCTCTAACCTTGCTTGCTAAACAAGTATATTTTTGTTATTTAGTTGTGTTTTGTATGTAGCCATTTGCTTTCTGTATTAGGAGACAGGAAATGAGTGGTAATTCAGGTTTATATGACTTTGCACATCAGCTTTTAAACATTTCAAGATGCAGGATATTGAAGTAGCATTTCTCTCTGTCTCATGATGTCATGATAGGATATGGTCCTTCCTTCTCAACCACAGTCAGAACTCTGTGTATCAGTGGTAAGTATAGCCTGATGTTTTTTCGCTTGTACAGCCTGTCATGGTACCAAGGCCTTCAGGACTGAATAGTCTCTACCACTTTGTAAATATCAATACACAGCAAAGAAGCTCTGCTTCTGGTACTTCTCACAATGAAAATGGTGAAATGCACTGAAATGTAATTTAATCAGTGATAACCTGTGGCATTTGTTTGCAGCAGGGGTGGAATTCAGTTCTTTAATCAGACACCTGCATTTAGGCATTTAAGCTTCCCTTATACGTAGATCTAGTCATGGACCTTAGAGAGCTGTTCATTTGGCCATATGTAAATGTATGCTTCAGGATATGAAGAACAATAGTTCTTTAGTCTTGCACAATACAAAAGGAATTTGGGTACGCTGCCCACATGTTAGCATCTACATTGTAGGCACCTGCAGTTAGGTGTCTGGTCTGAAGGATTTCACCCTTGTGTGAAATTTTGAGCCCTTTCCAAGAGGTTGTCAGTTTGAACACACAAACTGGAAGTGTATCATATTCTAAGGAGAAATATTTATCATATACACTGGCTCTTCTTATAATGCTACCTTCTGCTTTTTCAAAGGCTATGTTAGACCACATGATCCTCAAACCATAAACAAACTTGAAGTCCACTTGAAGCCTTTTGCTTTTGCTGGTATCTGAGCTGGGCTTAGGATAATTTTTTTGTTTGGTTGGCTTTTGATTTCTCTGAAATTACTATTTTTATTTCAGAGATCTTAGGTACAGTTCAGACAGTCAGGAACTTGTGAAGATACACACAAACATTTGGGGAGCTCTTAAAAAAAAAATCTCATTTTATGATTATCTATTCTTTTCTAATGGTTAAAAAAAAGATGATTAAACTACAGAAGGACTAATTTGAAGATGATAACGAGTTTTGCATTTAGAACATATAATTTAGGTCAGATTGAGAAATATATCCTGATTACATTTTGTCCTTCCAGAGCAGAAAAAGTAATTCTCTCTAGTAAATCCAGGGTAGAAAAACTCTGTTAGAAAGCTTCACATTCTTTCCTCTTTGTCATCAAAGCAGATGACTCCTTTTCTCACCAATTAGACTAAATTTTCCTTATTACTTTCAAGAATCCCAGGATGAGGGCAGGAAGTTAATATTCTGAGATGTAAAGGGAGAGCCCATTTAAGGGAGGGCCCAGTGAGCTCTCAGAAAATTAGACCGTACATATTTATTGTACAAATGACTAAATATTATCAAGTACCAAAAGAAGAACAGATGTCTTAAAGATCCCTTCCTGCTCATCTTTAATGTGTACATAAGAAAACAGATCAAAGACCATTCTGCCCTGCATGCAGAAAAGAACAGATGTCTCCTAGTATCTCTTAATATCTCCTCTTTTCTTGCAAGGTAGATATAGAAGTGCATAAAAATCTCAAGCAAAGAAATCAGCTTTAAAATATGCAAACATACAATGCTTAAACGTACTGTGTTGGTTCTAAGTGTCTACAACTCTTCTACGTTCTATCCCATTAAAAACTTTAAACCACGGAAACTGAACTTGTTGCATAAGGGAGAGTATCTCTTCCCAGTGGGCTGTGGTTTCTGGGAACTTCTCTTTTGTGAGAGGCTCACAGTAATCCTCCTTCTATTTCTGTAAATAGTGGATTTACCAAAAATCAATAGAACTTTTTGATTCCACTGGACCCTGACTGCTATAATCTGTGCTCTGGACTCCACAGTTTCATATTCACAGCAACAAAGTGCAATTAGAGGGACTAACGTGAACTCTGCTGAACCAGTCAGTGCTGAAAATGGCTTGACAAAGTCACCTTCTCTTGTAAAAATCTTTACTTGTATAGACTAGTGTTTTGGAAAGTTTTAAATGATGGGCTCTTCTTCATTCATTTGTCTTCACGGTAGGCAAATAATGGGTTCAGTGCATAGTCTCATGTACTGCAATCTGCAACTATCACTCTAATAGGCAATCATGATAAGCAAAGTCAGTTGCATATGGCAGCAATAATAATGGTAATTATTTTTCTTTCTTCCCCTATAATTTAAAAACACGATTCATTTGTCTTTTCTGCAAGTGCAAATACTGAGGTTATGAAGTAAGTATGATATTTTGGTGAGGTGATTACAGGCGATTGGACCTTGGTCATTTCAATGTATTTCTTCTTTCAGAAGACAATCTCAAAAAGATACGGCTTTTGAAAATAATAGATGTTAGTTGGAGCTTGTATTTATGGGTGAAATAAAGACTTCCTAATTTTAGGAAATCCTGCCATAGTAGAAAATAACCCTATGTCTGTCTGTCTAAACTAGGCAGACCAAATCTCCCTCTGGAGATCTCCAGAGGCACCTGCCACTCTACTGACTATACTGGAAATTTAAATGCTTCTATTAGGATAAATGATTTCCTGTTTCTAGGTGCAGCAAAAGATGTGCCTGAACTTATTTGGAAGGGATCCCATCTTATACTGCTGTACCACTGGACTGCTAGCTGTATACATGAAACAATATTTACTTTCTTCACAAAGGGCTGAAAACTGTCACTAATGGAAGTGACGCCCACATCCTTTAAGTGAATAGAGGCCACTACTTCATAAGACATTAAATGTAGGTGACAGTCTAATTTTTTATTTACTACTGGTCATTATTATGGCATGGTAAGCACTGTGTTTCATCATGCCATCATTTACCCATACTAGCTCAAAAAGGTTACAAAAATAGTGAGGTGAGATTTTTGTTTTGACGCTAATTTGTCATACTAACAACTAAACTTTCCAGCTGTGTTTTTTAAAACTTTTATCAAGGTACCACAGCCAGCATGGGCAAAATAAGATGTGTTTTTGTAAGAGCTGTTCAAGTACATATTGGAAATGGTGATGGAATACATTACCTGAGTCCTCATCTACACATACAAAGAACCATGTTTTTAAATTATTCATATGCAAGATGTGGCACTTGCAGTTGTGCTTCCCTTTGATCACAGATATCAGTTTGTGCCTTCTTTAGTGTTATGATAATCATCTAATAGTTAAAATCCTTCTGCCTCTTAGAATAGTTCAAACTGCTGCATAAATTTAATGAATTATACATTTGGATGACTCTGTTGATGACTGAAATGCAATTCTTTCTCACAGAATGAGTGAATTCTCAAGAGTACAGCATTTAACAGTCTCAGATATTTAGGTCCTTAGTTTGATACACTCTTCAGTAACGCGCTTTTGGAGACTCGCTTTCAAACGTTTTTTTTCCTTTCTTTTCTTAAATGTTTTTTTGTTGATATATTGTATCCTGCACTTTGCACTGCTCAATAACAGGTACCCCATAGAGGTAACTGGGAAGTAAAATTTCAGTGCACTTTGTGCAACAGCCATTTGACATTCACTGATGTTAGAATTGCTTTCAGCTGTGTTTGCTCCAAAACTGCCTATTTATCATTTTGTTGCAATAAGAAAGACTGCCTCACAAGTTTTGTTTTGTTTTTTATATTACAAATGCATATCTAAATGTTAATTTGCTTTAGATTTCGTTTTTACTGCCTTTTTCACTTTTTAGTTTCTTCCAAAGTTAGAACAATCCTGCAGGTACAGAATAGCTCAGTCTCTTGGTTATGTTAATTTTTTCCCCGGTGATTTGTTGGCTCTTCCTTTCGTATTTGTTGTGTTGGCTCCTTTTGTTTTATTTCTGGAATTAATACAATGTTACTGTCTTTTTGAAATCAATCCCTTGGACAAATTCCATCTTTGGCAAGGCATGATAGCAGAGTATTAGAGTGACGTGTCATCGTAGGATACTCCTAATTAACAAAGAAGGCTATTTCATATTTGTTGTGTGAGCTGTTCCTGTCTTTTGGCACATCTGTGGGGAGCTAGCTTATCACACTGTATTGTCTTGAGCTCCATCTGACTGCTAGCTGCTGCTGAAGCGATGTTAAATACTTGAGTATTATCATTGCATGTAAGATATTGGCATAATTTCTGTAAAGATATTAAACAGTTAGAAATGAGATGGAAAATTATTTTCTGAGTTTCACCCTCCTCCTTTTAAAATATGCTTGAACTTCCAACCTCAACAATACGCATTGGAGTCCAGGATCACTGATGCTTTTGTATCTCTTGAGAGTGAAAAGGTTTTCTTCACAGTTCTGTGATGATAGTGAAGGTATATGCCCTTTTTTTTGCTCACAAAGGTGGTCTTTCTGTATTTGTAAGTCAAAATACTAAAAGTTATATGAACATTCTGAGACGACTCTATGTCCTGGAAAATTATGTGTGAACTCAAACCTACATGCGGTTTACAGGTGGAAGGCAGAGAAGGAAAAAGGGATTAGGAGGGCATGAAGTTGAGCCCATGTATCTCTCAGTGTTGGGATGCCGAGGGGGTAAATTGAGACAAACAGGTCACCAGCCACATAGTCCTTTTTGTCAATAATTTAAACAAAAACCCATTAAGCTTCTTCCTGGTTTGTTTTGTTTTTCACTAACTAGCTTACCAAAGTTATTAAAGGTTAATCAGAGTCCCATTCATTTAGCACAATGATCCTCATTTTTGTGTAGTATCTTTTTAGATAGGATTTGTGCTTAAATGAAAAGCTTTTGATTTCTCTTAACGTGAATAACAAAAGGAAAAGAGTGTACATTGTACAGAGCTTTCTGGAATTAAGTTGAAGGTTCAAATTTGTTTAAAACTGTAAATGAAAAAAATTTAAATCCCTAACATTTGTATTTTTGCTATTTTTTCTTCTGTTACTTATAGCACTGCACAGTACACAGTGAGAAAACATACACATTGATGCAACAGAGAGATACTATCAATTCTTATCCATTTAGTGCAGACAACAGTGGCACAGAAAACAAAACAGCCTTTTCTAGCTACTTAGGTGGATAGTGACACTAACTGAAGTATTCGTTATGGTGCAGATGCTCTCTACAAAAGCCTATTTTGCACCTAAATTGCTTGCTGCTATAACTGGTAAAAACTGCTTGTGTTAGGGTTTCTTAGCAAAACAGGAACATTGTTCTATCTTCTCATTTTTAAGTACAATATTAAGTGAAGGAGAGTTTTGAGATTTTGGAAGTTATAGCTATGACAAACAATATGAGCTGGTACACAGATCTTGTGATGCTTACTTTAGAAAATCTGATCTACTTTACTATTTGCAAAACTGTGGAAAGGAATTTTTTTTTTCCTATTCATATTTATCATTTATGCTCCTTGACTCTCTTAAAAATGGATTTTAATTTCATTTTTTAATATTTTCTTTCAAACTTCCCATAACTTTGGCTATAGATCTCAGCAAAAACAGGTGGTTTTGTCCCCCTAACCCGTGGAAGTAGTAGCAGTTCTGAAAGTGAAAAGGAGCTTCTGATGCCCTTAATTCCCAATCCCAACTTAGAAAAGGAAGGGAATATATATATTGCTATATAATAGGACAGACTAGAGAGTTCAAGAAGGCTTCAGGGTCCTGATGTAGTCACAATGGTATTCACTCAACCTCTCATTAACTTTGGTGGGGGTTAGTAGGGGTCAGTCTGTGAAGGCTGGACATTTTTGCTTTTTTCTATAATTTCATCACAGAATAGAAAATCTCTTCTTTTTGCAGTGAGGTACTACCCCATTGGTTGTATAGATGGATGCAACATATTGCATAATGTATGACACTGGATTCATTGCCAGATTTTTAACTAGCTACCCAGTTTGGGAGAAGCTCTCATCCAAAATGGCTTGGGAGTTTTTAGGGGCATGTGTGCTTTTTTAGTGTTATAAAAAAAGGCAAAAATATCCTTAAATTTATTGTCTATTTCAATTGTATTAAAGGGAGAGGAAGCTGTCAATGCCTAATTTCATATTTTAACTGGATGACTTATTTAACCTCTGTGATGTCTTGTGAGGAGGGAGAACACCACTGGTATAGGAAATGCACTTAATTTTGAGTGAATGCCCGTTTAACAACTGGCTTGTCTGAATACTTTCAATAGAGGATTGTTTAGAGAGCAGTATTGTGAATTACTTTTGCTGTTGGCCTTCCCATTTAGAGTATCAATTGATGTGCAACGGCAACCATGCCACTTAGCCTGTAATCAACTAGATATGAGTTTAGGAATTCAGCTTGCAAGTGTCCTGCCCAATGGGATCTGGGTTTGTGTAAAGAGTCTTTCTTCTTAGGATTGAAGAACCACATCCTTTTTTTCTCATGTGGAACAATAACTGGAATTTGTAGAGATGCATACAAGCCTCAGCTACATGCAGGACAAATATTATTCATTCTGTCTTTTACATTCACAGGTCAGGTTGACAATGAACCAAAATGCAAGTATTATGTCTATAATAGACAATAAAACAGGAAGGACATATCCTACTAATAGATTTTTTATGATATTAATATTCACTAATATTTATCACATTAGAAATGATAAGAATATCACTAACCTGATTAGACTTTAATACAGTACAGTGAATCTTACTTAAACTAATAAGTTTTGGGACTGCCCTAACTCATTTAGCTACCATCTGCTAACTACACTGGAATGCGTATGTGTCCAGTATTGTGAAAGTTGAATATCTGTTTGACTATCAAATTGTAGTCATACTGGCTTGCGCTGTTCTTGTACAGCAGTAGAACTACTATTTAGTTAGTTTCTTTACAAAATATATTTTGCAGTGGGTTGCAGTTTGCTATATTTTTATCCTAAATGTCTTCTGAAACATTAAGCTAGTTTGTTTTGCAAATATTTTATATGCAGCTTTGAATAAGCTTGATTACTATTAAAAAGGTTGGCGTAATCATATGAAGAGAGTTTAAGCATAAGAATTCAATCAGTCTTTACATTTGAACTGTTTTCCCAGACTTGCACTGCGAATTACTTTAATAGCAGTGATTCTGGAGGAAGCTGCATTAATTGAAGCTGTTATTTGCATCCAAGCGAATACTGTTTGTGATGGGTTGAACTTGGCTGGTTGCCAGATGCCCACCAAGCTGCTCTCTCACTCCCCCTCCTCAACAGGGCAGGGGGAGAAAAAAATGAAAAAGCTCATCAGCTCAGATAGACAAGGATATCGCTTACCAATTACTGTCATGGGCAAAAACTGCTCCAATTGGGTAAAATTAATTTAATTTCTTGCCAATTAAAAGTAGAGTAGGATGGTGAGAAACAAAGAAAAAACTAGAAACACCTTCCCCTCAGGTCCGCAACTCCCACCCGTTCTTCCGAGGCTCAACTTCACTCCTTCCTTCCTGACTCTTCTACCTCCTCACCCTGAGAGGTGCAGGGGGATGGGAATGGGGGTTGTGGTCTGTCCATAACACTTAATCTCTGCTCCACTTTTCCTCTGCTCCAGCATGGGTTCTTCCCATGGTCTGCACTGTTTCAGAAACAGACTGCTTCTGTGTAGGCTCCTCTCCACCAGCCACAGTCCCTGCCAGGAGCCTGTTCTGGCGTGGGCTTTCCACAGGCTGCAGCTTCCTTCAGAGGGCATACCCACCTCCTGCAGCATGGGGTACTCCGTGGACTGCAGTGTAGATATCCACTCCACCGTTAACCTCCATGGGCTGCAGGGGGACAGCCTGCCTCACCATGGTCTTCACCATGGTCTGCAGGGGAATCTCTGCTCCAGTGCATGGACCCCCTCCTTCTTCTCCAGCCCTGGTGT
Organism: Theristicus caerulescens; assembly: GCA_020745775.1. Classification (NCBI taxonomy): domain Eukaryota; kingdom Metazoa; phylum Chordata; class Aves; order Pelecaniformes; family Threskiornithidae; genus Theristicus; species Theristicus caerulescens. The sequence continues at coordinate 77,528,852 of CM036559.1, read as the reverse complement.
GTGTGGGGCTGTTTCTCTCATATTTTTCTCCCTGCTCTCTCTCACAGCTGCTGCCCAGTGTTTTCTACCTTTTCTTAAATATGTTTTCCCCAAGGTGTCACCATCTTGGCTGAGGGGCTCAGCTGTGCCTTGTGGTGGGTCCATTGGAGTTGGCTGGAACCAACTGTGTCTGGCACAGGGCAGCCCTGCCCTCTCCTAACAGAGGCCACCCTTGCAGCCCCACACTGCCAACACCTGGACATCTGCACCCAATACATCATTATAATACCTACTTCTGAAATCAGTATGCTTATTAGGAAAAGGTTCTTCACTGAGAGGGTGATCGGTCACTGGAACAGGCTCCCCAGGGAAGTGGTCATGGCACCAAGTGTGTCAGAGTTCAAGGAGCATCTGAACGACGCTCTTAGGCATATGCTTTAGTCTTAGGTAGTTCTGCGAGGAGCAGGGAGTTGGACTTGATGATCCTTATGGGTCCCTTCCAACCTGAGATCTATGATTCTGTGATTCTATTACATTAATAAAAGGTAGAGGAATATTCCCAAACTGACACACTTGGAACAATATATTTGGTATAAAGGGAAGAGAAATGTAGACTTTGATAGCAAATGAGACTTTAAAAGATTTAAATAAAGCAGGAAATCAACTCTCTAGTCAGAAGTGAAAATCAAATTAATGGTTTAACTTATGAAATCTGATACATGTCACAAAACCATCCCATAGTTAGCTTTATTGACAGCCTTTTCTGAGTAGAGGCTCAGCAACTAAATATCACATCAGGATGGAAGGTATCAACAAAAATTTGAGAAGCAGCTTACTGTTCCTGTTGATATTAATTAATGATAGATATAGTCTGTCAATATCATAAAAACATTAACAAAATATTTTGTATGCAAGCAAACTCATTAAAAAGGAAAATAAAGAGTGGAGCAATAACTGGAATTACAGTTGGTACCATTAAGATCTAAGTGGCATACAGAGTGGCATAAGGTCTCACCAGTACTATGGAAATTACTGAGTGAACAGTTCCTCTAAGCTGATATATTATGGGAATAAGCAAGATAACTGCCTTGTGCTGTCATGGTTTAACCCCAGTCACCAACTAAGCACCACACAGCCACTCGCTCACCCTCCCCGCCCCGCGGTAGGATGGGGGAGAGAATCAGAAAAAAAAGTAAAACCCATGGGTTGCGATAAAGACAGTTTAATAGAACAGCAGAGGAAGAAATAACAATAATAACAATAACAATAATAATAATAATAATAATAATAATAATGGTAAAAGAATACACAAACCAAGTGATGCACAATGCAATTGCTCACCACCTGCTGATCGATGTCCAGCCCATCCCCGAGCAGTGATCACTACCCCCTGACCAACTCCTCCCAGTTTATATACTGAGCATGATGTCATATGATATGGAATACCCCTTTGGCCAGTTTAGGTTAGCTGTCCTGGCTGCGCTCCCTCCTGCCTTCTTGTGCACCTGGAAGAGCATGGGAAGCTGAAAAGTCCTTGACTAGTATAAACACTAATTAGCAACAACTAAAACATCCATGTGCTATCAACATTATTCTCATAGTAAATCCAAAACACAGCACTATACCATCTACTAGGAAGAAAATTAACTCTATCCCAGCTGAAACCAGGACATGTGTGTACATTTGTATGTTAGTGCTGGCTGATTGGTGCATTCCCCAAGTTAGTTTACTGGGTGTGGATTCTCTACAGCAGCAGAGATCCGTTCAAAGATAATCACATTTTTGTAAGCGTTGGTAAGTGGAAAAGTGTTGCCTCTTGTCAGTCTAAGTGTCACAGCTGAGGAAAACACTACTGTGTAAACTCATACTTTATTAACACCAGGTAATACACATGGGAACAATCGTCATAAATGCTATGGCCATGAAAACTGGTTGTCATCAGCTACAAAACAAAAAGAATTAGGAAACAGGCTTCTTTATCATCAGTGATCATAAGACCATTTCTTAGAATACATGCAACACTCACTGTGCAAACCTACGATATCTAAAACAAAACAGGGACCACAGTAGCACAAAACACTGCAAAAAGGAAATGCAGCAGTATTTCAGTGCTATGCAGTTAACTACTGAGAGAAAAACATTTATGTCCATAGACTTTCTGGCCTGAAAATTTATAAATCCTTTTTGAGCATATTGAATGTTTCCTATTTGAGACAGGCTGTTTCCTTTTAGTCTCAGTCCTGGGAAATCCTGTGAGTCAGTGGCCTGTGGACAGCAATACAGAGCAAGTCATTTGCTGCAGGTATCATCATAATTCGTTCTCCTTGTCAGTCTGTACAATAAGCAATGCATTCTGCAGGCACAAGAAATATCAGTCTGGAAAACAATCTGTTGCTCTGAAATCTTATAAACAGGAATTCCATGTTATCTATGAGGGCTATTTGTTGCCTAAAGAACTCATCTGCCTAGTCTTTTGCTCTCTGTAAGTGTAGGAAATTGTAGAAAACAGCAGCATAGTATGGTGCATTAAACTGCTTTTCACTCCTGTAGCGTGCATGTGAAATCTACGTGGAAAACACAAACCATCTTTGAAACTGTAGGATACATTTTAAGGGCACAAATTTTGCTCAGTAAAACCCTGGTGGTGTCTTGAGGGAGTCAGCCAGCAAGTGGCTGAAGAATCAGAACCAAAGGGGACGTACATAATTTGCATGAAGCCTCAGCAAAACTGTTCAGCACTATAGATTAAAGAGAAGTGTCGGAAACAAGCTGTGCTATGCAATTTTTAATTTAGTTTTTGTTTCAAGAGATAATACAAGCGAATACAAATATGTCCTGGCAGAGTATGGTTATTTGTTAGGTTTGTGGTTAGGTTTGTTAGGTTCTCTCCAGAAAGAGAAATATTACACTGCTCTGTATTTGACTGATACATTTAAAAAAAAACCAAACAAAACAACTAAAAAAGCCTGATAAATATACTGATTCTAATTTCCTTCTAAAATAAGCACATAATAGAAAGAATGCATTCATAGAAGAAAACTTGTCAAGATTCATTATGTATATAACAAATCATAACTTTGATAGTAATATGATTGAATAGACATTTATGTATCTCTTTACAAGGCAGGTTAGTTACTACTTTTGAAAATCTTTTTCAAATTTTGTCTTAAAATGTATAACCAAACCAATCTTGATATACTTTATTAAACAGATGGGACAGTCTCATTTAAATTTACTTTAATGCATCCATTTCTTTAGACGGCTTTCCAAGACTTTACATCCTAAAAGTAATATTATCTTGTCATCTTAACACCAGCATACTTGCCAGTTCCTTAGTGCTCATAAATTTTCCTGTTTTTTGCCCTTCTTAACCTTAGTCTGTTTCCGATCAGTCTTATCTTTAAAAGCAGACAAATAAAAGTTTTGGTGAAGATCTAGACATTCTGCTGTCAAGGACCCACCCTACGTTGTTTGCAAAGTTCATTATCTCCATCCCTGTAGGTCATACATTGCAGAGAAAATTGAGACACCTCTTTCTCCTTCCTACCCTGGAGCTGGTGATAATTGTAGGAAGTGCTGTTCTGGTAGTGGGACATTGATGAGGCACCTCTGATTCCTCTTTTCCCTGGGCTTTTTTTGTCTTGGGGACTAGTTCAGCTTGATCTATAGACTGCCTCACTGCACTGACAAAAACAGCTGTAGGAGAAAAAAACCCAAACAACAAACAATGAACTGGATCTGTAAAATACTTGTAGAGAGAGCCCTAAAATAATCCTGTTATCTATAATTTCTTAAATACAATATATAAACACCAGTTTTTCATGTATGATAATGTTTTGATTAGCAGTTTTTCTTCTTGTAACTTGCTTGTCACTTCAATTGAGCAAAATCATTAAAAGTAATCACTATCTGTATCTAGTGTTACTTGGCATCTGATTACTGTATAAATCTGCTCATAGGTACACTGTCCCATAATCCAGGCTGAACAAATCACGAAAGAAATTTTGTGGAGACTGAAGGCTTTTACTGATAGAAGTGCTGTAAGTTAATTTTAGATAAAAGTCTTTGTTTCCTTTCTTTTCTACCTGTTGATGGGATGCATATTTGCAGTGAAGTGTCCTACCTTTCTTCTGTGTAGTACTATACTTCCCTAAAATACTATTTTCCCAGGTCCAGTCTGCCCTTATTAGCTTCTTGTTTTTGTTTCATGACCCTTCCCAGTTCCTCTTCCGGTCTTCATAAAGAATCCCATGGTTTTCACCTCATTCCATAAAATATTTCACTATTGTAGTCAGCATTTCTTTTAATGGATTTCTGCCCTTCTGTGTTTCCCATTGGTATGCAGGTCTGTGACAGTGACAGCCCAGCTTGAACACAGAAATGTTGCTTCTCAGTCAGTCATGACTATAACAGAAAGAACTAGTTTTAAATATCTGAATTAAGGTCTTACTGTTAGCTAGTAACTATTCATATAGGAAAGTAAGAGAGAAAGTGTATTATAGCCTCTGTGAAAACTTTTGCCTTGATTGTGGTGAGAGATAAGGAGGCATTTTAAAGTGCAAATAATGAATGACTATGATAAAACCACAGTGAGAAGGTTGAAAGAGGTTTCAAAGTTCAAATTCTGTTACCTTAAACTGTAATTTCCTTCTTACCTTAGCTGCTTTGCCCTTATTCTGCCTTACAACAGAACTATTTTCTCAGGTCTATGCTAAATTTGTTCTGTTTGAGTTTTAATGTCAAAGCACACAGATTTGTGCAAACACAAAATTGCAGCAAAATATGTCAATAAATATAACATTACTTTTTAGTGAGAATATGAAAACTTCTATATCAGGTCTGTATTGCAGTAAGGCTACTGTTCATAACACTAGTCATCATTACTTACTTTATTTCTTCATCCCCTGATTCAACACCCTTGTAATATTCAGAGATGTAACAATCTGTTTTCCAACTAAGTCTCACACTGATTTTGAACAGTTAAATATTGTCATAACCCTGGAGCATGACATTCAATAGTGTCATGGAAGCACTTCAGGAAGTGCTTTTGTTTATTATAGTAACTTGATCCATTCCATCTGTTCTCCACTTTCCATTTGACTGTTGCTATCCTCTATCTTATCTTTCACTAGAGGTCCTTCTCTAAACCTCTGCACCTCTGTGCCACAGTTCAACACTTTGTATCTAGTACATATTTTATCGTAGCTGTCAGCTTTTCCCCATTCTTCTGTTCAAGAACTCCTTTACAACCTTTTCGAAGCCTTGTTTGAAGTGCAAGCCATCTGGTTCCCTTATAGTTCTGCTGCACTTAGTCCCTCCTGTAATAACTCCCTTCATTTCTGAAGTGTCTCCTGTTCTTGATTAATCTGAATGTTTTTGACTTGCACCCTTTCTTCAGTTGTAGAGTAAAGCTTTGCCTCTGTAATTCTCTTTTTGGCACTATGTGTGGTACTGAAAGTATGTCAGTAAATGCTACTGCGGAGGTCCTGGTCTTCAGTTTTCTTCCTAACAGCTTAAATGTTGTCTCCAGAGTGTGGTGTTTTGGTTTTTTTTTTTTTTTTTAAATCTGCAGGTACTATTAATATTCATTCCTCTCCAGCAATTTTTAGGTATTGTATCTAGAGAACTCACAGGGTTCGCTGCAGCCAGGTAATTTAGTGTGATTTCTTCTCTGGCATCACACACTGAACTATTTGCCCACCATTTCAGCCTACTGAAAGAGGATCAAGAGGATTGATCATCAGGATTACTTTTCTGTTCAATAGCTCACTGTTGTTCTGGTATTTCTGGTGTTGCTAGCTCAGAGATGAGATTGCTATATCCAGGTGTTTGCTATGGGCTTCCTATGAGAATGTGCTCCTCAGCAACACTGGAGATAAATGTTCAAAGAGTACTGTTGATAAACCTCTCTGTCTCCCTGAAATTCTTCAGTTCAACAACTTGGTCTCAAGAGTCAAGACTTTGTCTCTTAGGGCTATGGGCTGCTTATGCACTGCATACCCACCTGGTGCCTGCCCCAAAGGAGGTAGTCACACAGATGTATGATGGATACTAAATACAGTTCACTGGGAACTCCACTCCATCTTGCTGGGGGTCTGCCTGAGGCCATGAATGGCTTAACATACTTCTGTGTCTGATTGATTCAATTGACTTCTCTTTATGTGACTAGCCTCTGAATTTAAAGAGAGAGAATATTTTTGTTGAAATCTATTTGCCCAGTTCCTGGGTTCTGGAAGTGCTGGAGCACTTCTTACTCAAGGAAGTAAGAAGGTAGGTTCTTTTCCTGTCTTTACATCTCTGGCAGCTTATCAGAGGAGGATCAGTCTGAACAACTAGCTCTCATGTATCTTCTTTGTTTAAAATGTTCTGTTTTCCTTAAAAGTCCTTTTAATCTTGTTAACTCTGTTATGGTTAAGGAGACATAAAGCCTGTGATCAGGAAGACATATGGCTCATACTGTGCAAGACTGGTGAAGGACTATGCAGATATTGGAGCCACCTGGGAATTTCAGGAATATTTCTTATTTTCTCAACCGTTACTTTTATGAAATGGGCCACTATGGCTAGGAGTCAAATGAGCAGTCATCCTCTGCTGGAATCCTTGATAACGTTTGTAGTGAAGAATATGCACTTACTGAACCTTGTAAGAGGACTACCAGATAAGCCAGAATATGAACCACAAAATACTTAATATCCTTTAGGAGGCACTCTGCATTTCTCTTCACGCACAGAATTCCATGCATATAGTCAAAGGAGCTAAGATCAGAAAGAACTTAGGGTGCACAAATCTATTAAGCATCTCATATTAGAAGTTCAGTAGCTAAAGGCTATAGCTGGAAAAATGCTAGGAATGTCCATTCATGCTATTCTAATTCCAGTATCACAATGCAAAAAAATAGCATTGTTTATCTAGATATCACTGGAATACGGGGCGGGGGGGGGAGATAAAACTGGTGAAAGCCTTGATTGCCATGGGTCAATTAGTTACTACATATAATATTAAGATAGCATTTGTTATTGTCTATATTGCTTATACTGGCATTCTGTGCAGGTCTTTCAAGAAACCACTCATTAAGTTTGTTTGATTTTCTTTCACCCCTTTTAAAGAAGTCTTGTTTGAAGAAGTTGCTAAGATCAGAGTGTAAAATTAGGATTTAGCTGGTGAAATCCAGATATCTCCATTTAGATAGTTTCCAGAACACCCTATAATAATCAAGGAACAGACTTGCCTCCTTTGGCAGTTCCAGGGCACTGTGTTGGTCAGATTAAAGTCTTTTTCTCTTGGATGATTGTAGTTAAACTCTGCAGATGTTAAAAACAGACATTTGTATTTTTGGTGTCTAGAATTAAGTAAAATTAAACCTGATATAATAGTCATTTTGATATATCTTGAGGGCATATATGTGAAGAGGTCACCTCAAAAAACTTCAGTTGTAAGAAAATTATTTTCCTACACATCAGTAAAAAGATTTGTACGTTCCTATATAGGAGGACATCTTTTCAGTTAGAAGCATTTGGGGGACAGAAGTTTTATCAAGAAATGATGGTGTATGAAAACCTAGAAATAATAAAAATGACGGTTTGGGGGAATTTTGAGGAAGCATTTATTTGTAAGTTTTAAAAAGAGAAAAAGTATTGGTTTTAAATTACACTTTTAATTGAAATGACTGTTTTAACTTAATCTACTTTTTACTGGCACCTTCTGTTTCCTATTTAATTCAATTTCTAATTTTTCCTAATACTTTTTTTCAACATGAAGAAAAAAAAAAAACTAGATAAAATGTTTAAACAGAAACAAAAATCTATTTAATGTTTTTCTTGAAAAAAAAAGTGAAAATGTTAATAATTGAAAAATATGAACAAATAAGAAGCTGTGAATATTTAAATTCTATTCTATCTTTTATTTGATGTTTGTATAACAGTTTATCTTAAAAACTTTTTTCCCTCAGCCATTCTTTTGATCTCTGATTCTGTATTCAGTTTTAAAAAATACATAATTAAAGATTTTTAATTTTGACAAATTTGCATATCTTAGCCCCATCTTATAATGAATTGCATGTCAGTATAATTCCCTTTTTTGTGTGTGTTTTGGTTATTATTTTCAAAATAGCAGTAGCCTGCATTTTTTTGAACATTATAGAATTTTCAGTTGAAGGCCAATGTGAAATAAAAAAGCTTTCTATGACTTTACTCAGAAAGATTTCAAATAGTTGTATTCTTCTTCTTATTTTTTTTACCAATATTCACAAGAAAGATATTATTGCTCCCCAATGGGATATTTTATTTGATGCTGAGACTTCACTAGTGTTGTGTATGAAATTCACAGAATGTGCTGTCAGAATGTCTTATAGTGCTTTTGAAATTCTGATTTCTAGTTTTCTTTCATGTGCCATGAATTATTAATCTTTTCAGTTTGTTCATGGCTTAATGATCTGTCCTTCGTGTTCTGACAATTCGTCTGTCTACTCAATTCATATTCAAATTTTTCTGAACTGCCCAGCCTGCATGTCAGGCCCTTAACCATACTCTCTAGGTCCCTTGAATGTAACGATATGTGTTTACCCATCTCCTTATGCCCCAGGTATAAAATTCCACCTTAAACTTTACCTTAGCCTAATGTGAGAACTGATAGCATTACCCCCAGTGATACTTATTTATGGTCACCTGGAAATGCTATTCAGAATCGTCCCCCATCCCCTGCACTCCAGTCGCCACCAGGTTCTCATCTTCAGTAAATCCCATTACTCTTCGTTCCCTCCTGCTACAAACAAGCTTTTGTTGGAAGAGCATCATCAGTGGGATGAAATTCAGCTTTCCCCATGTCACTAGTGGGCAACTGCTATAGAGCATCCTCCTGGCTCAGATAGCTTTGAAATTGTGGGCAATGGAGAAGTAAGGGGAAAGAAAGAAGTGTTTCTTAAGAACGTAGTGGGAATGTATCTGGGCATAAAGGTCTGTAAAATAAACAAACAAATAAATAAATAAAAAGTGGAGCAAGTGGAATATATTCTTTTTCATCTCTAGTGGTCTTAGAAGTTACTAGTAACAAAAACCCTCAAACAATTTTGAGAAAATGTTTTAGCATTTTTAGCTGCTGATGATTCATGTCATATCATGTCATGGGAGTGTGTATATTTTGTGGATTGCAGTAGTGAAATTTAGAGGATAAGTCTTGTAATACTTTAAAGAATGTTTTAGACAATTATTCTGATATTAAAAAATTGAGTCTGTTTACAATTTACAGGAAATTATTTTCATTACTACATATTATTTCTAGAAATTATAACTAAAAACTCATTTGATTATTTTCAAGGCTATTGTCCATAAGACATTCTGGTATTGTAGATCAACATGGAATGTCATCTGTAGACCCTGAGATTGTGTTCCTTACCTCTGTACTTCTATATTGTGCTGGAATGGGTGGCTCAGGTGAAAGGCTTAGTTTTATAAAATTCTTTTTGATGCTGCTCAGTTTCTTTCTCTTTTCCCCTTCCTCTCCCTCTCCCTCTCTCTTTTGTTTGCCAATGCATTTAAAATAATATGAAGTTTCAAGCACTACAATAATTATTTTTGAGTCTTACCTTTATTGCTTTCTAACTTGTATGACAGTTCCATTATTCAGGGTGTGAAATGTGCAAGTTCCTTCAGGACAGGAAAATAGTATATTGGTATTGTGTGTATTTCTAGAAGAAAAAAAATTACATTAATAGTTATCATTAATTTGATATCAAAAGCAAAGTTGTAGCCTGGAGTCAAACCGTCTTGAGTCATTTAAATCGATTGCTGAGACTTTCCCTGTAACAAAGGGAAAAAGGCACCTCTAGAGGCAATTCAGACTTGAGATGGTCTGAATCATACTCTAGAATGTCTCATTTTTCTATTTTGGCATCCTAGAATGACTACAGTCCAAACTGAGATATCGTTCTTAGATATATTTGGCCAAAGACACAAAATCTCATTCATTGTGGGCAACACCAGATTCTGTTTGCATCTGTTCATGTGGCCCTTAGGCAGCTATCTTTCAAGAACAGATTGACCACTTCTCAGCACCACAAAAATCCTGTAGGTTCTTAAAACCTATTAGCAGCTCCCCAGACATATAAACTTCATTAAAAACCCCTGATGAGCTGATATCTTGGGAGTAATTTGAGTGTACTTAATTAACTCAGGATATATTTTCATGACACAAAGCTTTAGCAGAAATACCAGTCTTAAGGATTCCCATCTGCCAGACATCTCAGTGCTCTTTTTCTCATTCTTGTTTGCAGAGTCTTTTGTATAGCTGGTTTGGGGTGATTTGGAGGGACAAATAGGCAGGAGAGGAGTGCTTTTACCCAGCTTCAATCTGCTATGCAGTATGGGACCCCAGTTATCTCAGGACTGCTGAGATAAGAATACAATTTTTTTAAACCAATAATGTTGAATACTACATCCTGTGATTGCAGTGAATTAACTACAAAGAAGAGGAAGAACAGGATTGAGATCACATTGTATAACTTTTGCTAATAAGCTGGTCGTTACAAAGCTTGCCCAGGAAATGTAAAACCTCAGTTCTAGGTGATTGTAAAGCTGGGAAAGAATGAATCCCAAAGTCATTCTATAAAGATCTTGGGGTTCTATAAGTCCCAAATGGAACTGAGGGAATGACTGAGTTAAAAAAAAAAATCATAATATTCATAAAAACAAAAGTTTACATTAGCAATCCAGTAATGTATTTATTTATTTAGAGTGGGATGTGTCATCTGTTTTTCAAGAAAGAATAATTTAATTATGGACAAAGAATAAGCAAAGAGAAAATGTTGTGTCACTCCACTAAGGTTTTTGTGCAGTTTAAACCCTGTTCACTTAAAAAGATGGCAAACAAATGGGGTCTTCTTTACTAGAAGAAATCTAAATGTAGTCATGCGTGCTTTGCTGCCAATGACATTAGGCAATAATTTCCCATGTTCATGAAGTGCTTTAGTCACCTTAAAAAGCTTTTTGACATTTTAAATTAACCTACCTTCGAAAAAGGTAGAAGCCATTCATACACAAAAGCTCTGTAGCTAACATTTTTCTTTTTCAAAGGGCAAAGTGAAAAAATTAGGGATATGAAAGCAACTCTGCTGAGAAGTTAATGATTTTGAACACAAAAGATATCTGAACTGTAGAAACTGTCTCTTATTTAAATGTCAAGAAACAAGAGGAAAAAATAAAATAACAAAATGGGGATCCAAAACAAAATGGATAAATAAAAATGCAAGGGAAATAAGGGACCTGATGGAAGACTGTTGTTAGAAAGTGAAGGGATTACATGGAATTGCTGAAAGTCAAGCTGACTTAAACTTGAAGACAATAGTAAAACAAATAATAACAAAAATCTTCATATCCATTTCCACTGACAAAGGTGATGTTGAATAAGGAACCTAAAGGGGAGTGAATTATGGGAATGAGGTCATGGAAACAAAATGTAGATGATCAAGATCAAATAAAAAGTTTTAAGCCTCAGTTCAGGCTTCTATATACCTAAAAGATGGACCACACCACCATGAATCAATTTAGGGAAAAATGGGGAGGAAGGGAGAAAACAGAAAATGTGGTAAGAGATAACATGATTTTACAGAGAGCCTGTTGTGACAGAGCAACATAATATCTTGTCAACATTCCAAGCAAACAACATGTTGTAGAATCTTTGCTTGAAGGAGTATCATAGAATAATTTCTCATCAGTAAGATGGTTGCTAAAATGTTATATGAGTTAAGTTTGGCCTAGTTGGAAAGATAAGGATTATAGAGTTTGTAGTTAAGAAATTAACTTAAAAAGAAAAAAAAAAGGAAAAAAAAATCTGCCATCTGTGTTTAAAGAGCAGTTATTAGGCTGGAGGAAGATTACTTGGAGAGTTCCTCAGAGGCTGGCACTGGAGTCAAAATTAAATGATCTTGGCTTAAAAAGGTAGTGTTTTACAAATTTAGAAATTACATGATTTGGCAATCAGAAACAAGTCAGATCATATAGAAACAACTAAGTGATTTAAGGGCCTCAGTAATAGAAATAGAATTAAATACAAAAATGTGAAATGTAAGCTTGTGCATGAGGGACAGCCTTCCAGTTACAATTAAGAAATTCTATGACGTTGAAGCACATCAGCTGGAGGCAACTGAAGAAGGTAAAACCTGGGTCTGGTAACTGATCAAATGATGAAGTTGAGCCACCTACATTCCCCAGTAATTTGGATCCATAGAAGGCTTATCATCTTTGGCAGAGCTATAGATCCAGGGACAGGTTCTTATCAAGCATTCTTCTTCTTCCCAGTTATTTTCTATGTAATATTTAAATAAGATGACATATGCTTTCAGGGAAGGATCGAACTTCACTACTTTTTTTAAAGCTACTTTAAGTTTGAATATTCTCTTAGAATTACAAACCATATAAAAATAAAATTTACTGAATTTTCTCTGCAAATTCCATACACTATTTCTTATAACTTTTTATTTTTATAACTTTATAAAAACATGAATAGTATAATTATTAATATAGTAGTGTATTTCAGTGTGATTGGTGAACCTTTATGTAAACATATTAACTGATTATTTCATGACCCAGTTGCACTACAGAATTACTTGCAACATTTCCTAATTGTTTTTCAGATTCTATGTTTAATTTTAGCAATTCATATTATTACAAGGAAGAGATGGTAGCGTAAATTCATATTTTCAGTTATTTCTGTTTCACTTAAATATTTAAATATTTCCAATCAATATATACATTTTAAACCATTTTATTGTATTCTAAAGTTGGTTATGATAGCCTGCTTCCTGAAAATAAGAGATTACAAATCTTTTATCTTCTTTTCCAGTATTAACAACGAAAAAATATATGCATCTTCATTTTTTTTTGAAACTCAGGAAATGATGATTGTGTTATTTTGAGGAGCTTCTCATGAAACCAAGAAGATAATAATGGCTAGGACTTAGAAAAAAATCAATACTACTTTAAAAATGACTGTAATAGTATCTTTCACATTGTATTGAATGCTTTTGAGATGCTGTTGATGATTTTATTTCAGAGTTTATTGCCTTGACAGAATCAATAATCCCACTATTAGTAAATTCAGTAAAACTAAAAGGCTCAGATTATTCCCCAAACTCCACACACTCCCCTAAAATATATAAAAAGTTTTTATTAGAATTGAATATCTGCTGATGCTTGAATATGTGTGTAGATTTATTTTAACCGTTTTCTGCTCTATTGATATTTCTACATGCAATTTCACAATTGCATAGGTAAAAAAGGTAAAATCGAACCATAAGGAACTTCTTCTCCCTCCATTGAACTTTTCATAGGAAAGAATTACCATCAGAAATATCTCATGAAAGCTTTTTGTGAGCATTTAATTTCTTTTGGTATTCTTCTGATGGTCATGAACATTTTAAACTGCAGGAATGGTGAAATTTGAGCCATGTTTCTTGTAAAAGTCTTGTAAGTGATGGGAGAATTTTCAAAATGAAAAAGAAAAAAATTCATCTTGCTTTTGTGCCATATCTTGGTAAGCCAATATATAATTTTTCCTAGCTGAATGCTGTCTAAAGGCTTCAAAATAATAATCCTCTTTTTTCTTTGTAGAAATAAGATGATCACCCAATAAAAAAAAAAATCTGTTAAACTCCCAAGGTGCTTTCCAAACTTAATTGTTTGGTTAAGCAGTTTTGAGATGGGAAAAAAAAGTGCAAACAGGCTTTGAATAAGATGTTCAAGTATTTCTCTCTTGTGTCTTTTGCATTCACATCAGACTTGATCAAAAGTTTGTCTTTCTCTCCCCTTGTTAAGTATAAAGCTTAATAACAATGAAAAGGATTAATTACAGTATCTACTTCCATTAGCTATGGCATTCAATGACTGTTTTATTTTTCAATGGATTATGCTTAATGTAAATCTGGATTTAAATTATTTTTTAAAAAAACTTGTATAACTCTAATAATTGTGCATTTACTTTTACAGAAAAAAAATTGAAATGACAATTCTGAAAGTAATTGGTTTGAATCATGAATTTCTCAGCTGTTGGAAGTTCATTCAAATATTATTATGAATGCTATAATGAAAAATATTTAGTAGTAACCTTTTTTTTGATTTAGTAGCAATTATTCCTCAGTCATAGATTTACATGACATCAGGTATCAGCATTTATGAATGTTAACTATTCTTATAAAAAATAATTTTCAGTGTTTCTCTTTTTACCTTTTTCAAACTGCTGGTGAATTTTTTTGTTTATGACAAATGCATGAACTTCATACAGAAATCCCTTTGCCACTGAGGGTCTCTGGACTACTGGTTTGTAAAATTAGCATAGCTTAAAATGACTGGGTTTGCAGGCTATTCTCAAGAAGACCCAAGATTCTAAGATTTAGGAATATGAAATAAAAGAGGGGAAGTGAAAACCTTTTTCTTCTGTAATTTTTTTTTTTTCCAATAAGTACTAACTTTCTTGCTCATATTGTTACCTGTGTTGAAAGAAAAATTACTCAGGTGGATCTATATAATCACACTCCCTTTATTGTGGTTTATTTTTTTAGAAATAATATTTGATTTGATATTTCACTTTAACACAAGTCAGTTAATATTAGAAAATTCAATTAATATAATTATTGGGTTTTTTTAAAAAATGTGAATATGAACCCATTATTTATGAAAAGACATGCAGTTTCTTGCTTCTTTATCACAATTGTCTACTGTCAAGAACAAAGTATTTGTCTTAATTTCTGATTTGAATTAAAGTGTATTCAGTAAGACAACATAATGTGTGTGATAAAAAGAGGCAATAAAGGACAGTGTTCTTAACACAATCTGGAAGATGGGAAATTATGGGTTCCTAATTGTTTGTAGAATTTGTTTTATCTTCTGTCTGTAAAGTTTTGATCTCTTTTGCCATATATTTTCTTAAGCTTAGTTCTATAAGTACCATCATTTACCTTAAATGTATATGGTATTTACTCTATAATGATTTGTATTAACATTTCTTTCTCCTTCCTTTGGTTTGTTTGTTGTTCTGAGACACTGTTTTTCATATTGAATCTCTTTGGATTGTGAATTATGTCTTTCTGCAGTTTGAATTTCTGTTGGGGCTTTTGGTATGGATGGTATTATAATTTGGAAAACAGTCCATTAACATAAAAGTAAAGTAAGTTATGACAATGTTTACTAGAAAACGGATAAACCTTGATTGATTTTTCTCCCCTGCTATAAATTTAAGGTGGACATTTACACACTAATGAGATAGTATTAGACTGAACTCAGAAAAGTTACAAGAAAGGAAAACTACAAGTCAACAGCTAAAAATGTGCTCTTACATACCATGGCCCTCCTTCAAACTGTATTGCAATAGCACAGCATTATGCACAATCCGAGTGGAACTTGTACTGAAAACATTGGAGCCTGAAGACAAAGTGCCACAGAATCACAGAGTGGCTGAGGTTGGAAGGGACCTCTGGAGGTCATATGGCCCAACCCCTCTGCTCAAGCAGGGTCACCCCGAGCAAGTCGCCCAGGACCATGTCCAAACAGCTTTGGAATAGCCCCAAAATGTAGACTCCACGACCTCTTTAGGCAACCTGTGCCAGTGTGCAGTCACCCTCATAGTAAAAAATTGTTTCCTGACGTTCAGAGGGAACGTCCTGTGTTTCAGTTTGTGCCCATTACCTCTGGTCCTGTCACTGAGCACCCTCGAAAAGAACTTGGCTCCCTATTCTTTACACCCTCCCTTCAGATACTTGTACACATTTATGTGATCCCCTGAGCTTTCTCTAGTCTAAACAGTCTCAGCTCTCTTAGTCTCTTCTTATAAGAAAGATGGTCCAGACACTTAATTACCTTAGTGGCCCTTTGCTGGATTCTCTCCAGTAGCTCCCTCTCTCTTTTGTACTGTGATGCCCAGAACTGGACCCAGTACTCCAGGTGTCACCTCACCGATGTTGAATAGAGGGGAAGGATCACCTCCCTTGACCTGCTGGCAACACTGCTTCTAAAGAAGCCCAGGAGACTGTTGGTGGTCTTTGCCACAGGGGCACATCACTGGCTCATGTTCAACTTGGTGTCCACCAGGACTCCCAGCTCCTTTTCTGCTAAGCTGCTTTCCAGCTGGTCAGACCCCAGTATGTACTGGTGCCTAGGGTTGTTCCTCCCCAGGTGCAGGACTTTGCACTTCCCTTTGCTGAACTTCATGAGATTCCTGTCAGCCCATTTCTCCAGCCTATCGAGGTCCTTCTGGATGACAGCAAAACCCTCTGGTGTATCAGCCACTCCTCCCAGTTTTGTGTCATCAGCAAACTTGCTGAGGGTACACACTGCCCCAACATCCAAATCATTAATGAAGATGTTAAGCAGGATTGGATTCCAGTATTGATCCCTGGGGTACACCACTAGTTATTGGCCTCCAACTAGACTTTGTGCCACTGATCCCTACCGCCTGTGCCTGGCTGTTCAGCCAGTTTTCAATCCTCCTCAATTGTCATTGATTTTACAGTCCTCTGACAGTGTGGTTCTCCTGTTATTATAATGAAGTCCTTCTGTTTAAGTGTAAAATGTTCTCACCAAAAATCATTGCATTTTACTATTGCTTTTTTTAGATTTTTTTTGACTGTAACTAACTTTCACACATGTTTTGGAGTGGGATATTGCTGTGAGTTCACGGGTTCATGTAGTCATGTCTTGGCAGAATGTTTAATTGCACTGTATTATTAGAAATGCATCCACATACTTAGACAATAAATAACATGTACATGAACACTAAATGTAACTCATTTAAAATGTATATAAAAATATTTTGGAAGTGGTGAATATAGATATTGCACTTTCAAAGAGGAAAATATCTAGATCAATCTTCAATCTTTAAGCTCCAAAACTAATAACTCTTCATAACAATTCCAGCTCCACCTCTCCAGTCCATTGCACTTCTTTCTCTCCAAGAAGAAAAAAAAAAAAAAAAGAAAAGAAAAAATATCCAATTTCCAGTGCACTAGTAATAGAAAATACTGAGAAGTGTCCTCAAAAAGTGTTTACTAAAACAGTTGTCTCTGCCATACGCTATCTGACATGAAGAGGTGAAAAAATACCTGCCCAAGTGTTTATAGCACAGTTCTCTCCTAGAAATATCCAGGTAAAATTAAATTGTTATCTTAAAAAGACCATTATTACAGTAGTCAGAGAGCACAGCCTATTGCCATATTGTTAGCATGAAAAACATTAGAATAAAATGAATAGTAGAAAATAAATGAGCTGCTATTAAAAAGATCTTTGAAATTATTCAATCTGAAAAATCATTAATTCAATACTTCATGCTCCCAAATTTTCATAAAATGTACATCTGCTTCAGCAAAAGGTGGGAATTTCATTCTTGTCATGCCATTTTTCTATCGTTTTTAGCAGTGCTTTTTATGCTTTTTTGATAATACATCTGAAAGCACCCAAAATGTAGGTTTCATTTTGCATATGTATGTGAAACCAAGCTATAGTGAATACTGAGGTGGTATGCAAGTTAACCAAGATATCGTCATCAGTGGCAGCTTGCAGAGTAGTCTGCAAAGATAAGGCCACAACATTCCCAGTACAGCCTACCTTCTATGGAGTGCTGCGCAGCATAAAGTCATGGGGAACACAGGTGACAAAATATTGAGAGGTGGGAAAAATGATGCCTGCTCAAACAGCATACTTGATAGTTTACCAGTAATACTCTTTGATCTAGAGTTTGGAAGATCCCCTAGACTTTGGTTTCTCAGCTGTCCTAATGACATAGTTTGACAGAATGGCAAAGATCTCCAGGTACTTGGCAGGAAACCTGTTGGACCCTTAACTGTCTCTGCCTCACCCACCAGCTCTCTGTAACTTTTGTATTGCCGTTCGTAATGCAGTCTATATATATTTTTTTCTAACTAGCTTAGCTGACTGAAACAAGATTTGTAAAATGCACTGGCAGAGCAGAATAAAGCACACCATAATCTTCATATTGTTCTTGTCTTTTTGGGGAAAGCAGTTAAAATAATTTTATTGTTGGGTATACATCTGTATTCCGGTGCATTTAGAAACAAAGAATGTTCTACCATTTATCTTAGTGTTTTGTAATAATTAATGATGTCTTTAATGCTACTGTCTAAAAACCCAAATGTATTCAAGCTTTTTTTAAGAAAACTCTCTAAAATTCTCTTCCTTTTCTTCTATAAGCATCTGCAAATGATTCTCTTGTTTTAACCCAGAACCTCTTCTGAATAGGTCAGCTGCGATGTGAAATACCAGTGATAATAAATTTGGCAGTTATCTGACATGTTCAAGGGAAAAAGGAACCATTTCCATTTTTGCATGTGTGATTGCCTACAGGAATATGTTCTTTTAGGGAGTGAAGAACTACACAGGGTTCTTTTTGTCTCTTCCTATAGTTTTCTTGTGGTACATTGGTGAGAGTGCTATTCATGACTTTTCCCTCTTTTGAACACAGGAAACAGCAGTCGTCTAGAAAAGTCTCATGTCAATGTTTCTTTTTGCTTGTTTATGAATCTGACTGTGTATCTATCTTGTTTCATTACATTGTTCTATTACATATCCAGCTGACCTGGAAGGCAGCAGCCAACATAAACAAGTTGACTTCCTCCCAGCTGCCTGATCATGATGTTTTTAATAGAATGTAGTGAACAAAACTTGTAGTAACTATAGAGCAGTCTGGAAAAGCAAAACAAAACACGCCCTCCCCCAAGGACATACCTGTTGCATCCATCACAATAACTAAATAATTATTCTCATCCATCTTTCTTATTTTACTCTGTGTCTGATCTCTATTAAAATATAGACATATTGGTTGTTTTCTGTGTGTGATGTAGGCTGTTTGACAGAATCATTTTTTTTCTGTTCAGATGCTCTGATGTCACAGTATCCCAGCTGAAGATCTTGAAGCCATATTTTAATGTTTTTCTTAAACTATGTTGTCTTAAAGAAGACTAATTTCTAAAAGGGACTAGCTGTTCATCAGCAGTTAAGACAACTCCAGGAAACAAATGAAATATCAATTTGAAAGCCATGAATTCATGAATTATTACAATATGTGCTATTATTAACAAAGTCTTATGATACAAAACTATTCCATGATTGTTATATTCTCTTTCATTTAAGCTAGTTGTCTCACAGATAATTATAGGAGAAAATATATGGTAGTATATATAAGCATAAAAAAAAATCTAGTTAATGTCTGTTTCTGTAAAGGTTGTCTTCTTATCAAGTTACTTCTTTTTACCAAGCTATATATATACACACACTTATATACATACATGCATACATAAAAATATTTATCTATAGATACACACTCATATATACTATACAATCTGTCTGTTTCTGTGGCTAGAGATGTACAGCTATGGTGGATTGTCCTCTGCTCAAAGGTAGAAGATAACAGGGGCCTCACGTATTTTCCCTAAGGGAAAAGGAATCAGCATTATTAGAGTTTTATATATGCTGCTGTCCTGTAATAGTGCCAGTCCAACAGCATAAAAGCAAATTTGTTTTCAGGAGTTTTGGAACGAAACTGGTATCCACTTTCTATAGTTCAACTTCTCCTGAAAAAATATTTTTAATCAGTGAAGACAGAGAAAAAACCCTTTGGCTACTTGTTCAGCTCAGTATCCAATAACTTCTGTTTCAACCACAGCTTTACTTAGCAAGCCGAATAATATTTTGCACCTTGCCAAGATAGCATTTATCTGAATTGGGGGAAAAAAAAGAATCTCAAAGGCCAGTAGGGAATAACTTTATATGGTGATTCTTGTCAAATCAATACTATGTACATTGGAAGTGTGTCACTTGCTAGAATGCCTGTCACAAATACCTCAATACATGTCTTTATGTATTGCCTCCTAAGCCATTCTTTCTCTCCCTGAAAGTTGATTTCTGAAACAGTTCTCTTTTGTGAGCTGCTTTTCCTGGAATGGAAAATGTTTCTATTTCTGCTTGTTTACTGTATAGGTTCCTGCAGACTTACTTAGATTAAGTTTGATTGTTGCATTTAATTTCAGGAAGGCTTTAATTCTTGTGAGATAGACTCACTTTTCAGTCACTCCCAGTTACAGTCATTTAATCATTCACCTCTGCAAACAGTCCATCAGGTCTTTAACAACAGAACAATGACACAAAAAAATGGAAATCCATATTATGAAAGAGGTCCTAAATCAACCCTTACTTATTAATTCCCCCTTTATTCACAAAGCCTAACTCATCCTGACTGAATCAATCAAAAAGCTATTACCTTCATACTTGCAAGTGTTACTTTCAAAATCAATGAAAACTGAGTTCATTTTTAAGATGCATTATATTACCAAAATAAAAGTTCCCATTTACTTGGGCTAGAGATTTATCAAAAACTGTTGTAGTTGGTAAAATCCTGTTTGTTGGCCCTGTATATTTTTTAGTGTTTTGTAATTTTCAACTTTGTCCATTTTTTTCAGTTTCATTTACCTCAATAGCTGGATTACTATTAGCTTTGTGAATGTGTTTTTTCTGCTTCTGTACATGAAAGTTTTCTTTATGATTTCACAGGAATTTTTTTCCGCCCCATATACCATGTTTTCATTCTGTTTTTTAACAAAGCCACAGTAAAAGTGGTCCAAATTTGAGGACTGATGGGTAAAGACAGGACCCACCTGGCAAAACAGAGCAAAAGCATCTTTGCCAACAGGCTGACAAACCTGGTGAGGAGAGCTTTAAACTACACCCAGTGGTGGAGGGAAATTACAACCCAGTTAAGTGTGGCAGTAGTGGACAGGGGTGGAGAGTAAAGGGTGCAAGGTGACAAGAACAAAAGATGCTCCAGGAACAGTAAAATGGGGCAAAAGAAAGCCCTCCCAAAATATACACAAATGCATGCAGCCTTGGAAACAAGCAGGAAGAACTAAAGCTCCATATGCAGATGCTGAATTGTGACATTATTGATGCTGCAATAACTGAGATGTGGTGGGACAGCTTGAATAACTTGCGTGCTGCAATGCATTGATACAGGCTCTCCAAGAAGGGCAGGCAGGGAATAAGTGGAGAAGAGGTTGCCCTTTAAGTTAAGGAGCAGCTTGAAGGTATGTAGCTCTTGTATACAGTAGACAACAGGCTGGTTGAGAGCTTGTGGTAACCTGGAATTAGAGGAGAGGTCAGTGAGCGGGAAATTGTTCCAGATCACCTGATCAGAGTCAGGAAGCCAACAAATTCTCCTTTAAATAACTAGAGAAAGTCTCTGTATCACAGACCCTGGCTCTTACAGGAGAGTTTAAGCTCCCTTCCAGCTGCTGGAAGGGCAACACAGCAAAATGCAAGCAAGACTTCCAGAGCATGTCAGGGATAGCTTCTTGGTACAGGTACCAAATGGACCAGCTAGGGGATGACTCACAGCTGGAAATGATATTCAGTAACAAGAACTTCCTAGGGATATGGCAGTCAGAGGTAGCTTTGGCTGCAGTCACCGTGAAATCATGGAGTTCAGGATCCTAAAGGGAGTAAGGAAGGACAGTAGCAGAGTACAAACCTTGGACTTTAGTTGAACAGACTTTAGTTTATTCAGGAAGCTGTTAGGTGGGATCCCATGGGAGGCAGCTCTCAAGGGCAAAGGAGTTCAGGAAAAATAACAGGTTTTTAAGGACAGGATCTTTCTAGCACAAGTTCATCATGATACTCAGGAAAACAAGTAGACACATCGGGAGACTGGCTTGGCTAAACTGGGAACTCATGAGAGCTCCAGTGCAGAAAGACAGCGTACCAGGAGTGGAAACAGGGACAGCTGCAAAAGAGAAATTTACCCATACACATCCTTGGGACCTATAGGCTGCAACCAAGAGCATTGAGAAAGTTGGCTGATATCCTTGCAAGGCTGCTCTCTGTCATCTTTGGAATGTCATGGAGATTTGGGCAGGTACCCAGTGTCTGGAAAAAAGAAAAGCCACAAGGTCAACCCCAGGAACTACAGGCTCATCAACTTCACTTCGTTCCCTGGGAAAACCATGAAGCCATCTTACCAGGAGTAAATCAAACCTTACCAACCCAATTTTCTTCTGTGATAAAATGACTGCTTTTTCAGACAAGGGGAGAGAAGTGGATGTAATTTACCTCAACTTTAGCAAGGTATTCAACAGTGACCTCTGTAATACTTTTGTATCCAACTTGGGACAATATGGTCTGGAATGGTTGGGTACCAGAGGAGACTTCACAGCTATTGATCTGAGCTTAAATACAACAAATATGTAAAAAAATATTTAAAGTGAATTGAGAAAAAAAAAAAAGAGAGAGAAACAATGTTTAGACATTACCCTTATACAAGTTGAGAATTTTAAGTTTGCATTTTTGTTTGCGGTAGTCCTATTTATTTTTTCTCCACTGTTGATAAAAAAAAATAGCTTCTCCTGAGGAGAAGCTTTATATTTTGACCAGGTTTAATCTAAGTTGAGGATCCTAACTGTTTTATCCTTAACTCGCTAGTCACATTCTAAAAAATTCCACAAATCTCTGCCATTAATCATGAAAGCAGATTTGCCTTTTGTTTTCCTGTCTTGTCATGGCTGGAACACCTCTCCTATGAAGAAAGGCTGAGAGACTTGGTGTTGTTCAGCCTGAAGAAGAGAAGGCTCCAGGGAGACCTTATTGCAGCCTTTCAATACTTAAAGTGGGCTTATAAGAAAAACAGAGAAAGACTTTTTACCAAGGCCTGTAGTGACAGGACAAGGTGTAATGGTTTTAAACTTAAAGAGGATAGACTTAGATTGGATATAAGGAAGATATTTTTCACAAAGAGCTGGTCAGACACAGGAACAGGTTGCCCAGAGAAGTTGGGGATGCCCCATCCCTGGAAGTGTTCAAGGTCAGTTTGGACAGGGCTTTGAGCAACCTGATGTAGTGCAAGATGTTCCTGCTCAAGGCAGGGGGGTTGGACTAAGTGATCTTTAAATATCCCTTACAGTCCAAACTATTCTAAGATTCTATGATTCTATTTTAGCCATTGGTATTTTCTCCACTGAAAACATCAGAAGAAACAAAAAATAATTTGACAGCTCAACAGCAATAGAATTCGTTATAAGACAAGGGTTTAATTGATTTGAGGTGAAAAAGATACTGGTTTAAGAGATGTCTCAGTCTGCCCCTCCAGTGACTTTAACCTATAATACCACAGTGTATTAGAGAAGCTCCCAGGTGAGACACTGTACTGCAGATGTCTGTGTCCTAAATTCATGCATACATGTGGCATGGCATATTACTTGATCTGACATGCATGACCTATTATGATTTTGTGAAAAAATAAGATGCTATAATCAGTAAAGAACTGTATGCATCATTTAAACTTCGTATTCTGCAAAATTATTCTTGCTTTAGCAAGAATATATTTTGCTTATTTATTATGCTTCTTTAAAGGGAAAAAAGCCAAAAATTAAAAATAAAAGCCAGGATGTTTTGTATTATCTCACTGCTGGATTTACTTGCACTGTTTAGAGAGAATTTCTTTTCACAATAATAGGAAAAGCAGATTATTTATTCCCATATAAGAGTATATGTGGACAAGCATTCCAGAGGAGAATGTGAGGAGAAGCTTCTCATTGCTAGCCTCATGTCTTCTTTCTGTTGGGCTTAGACAACGTGTTAAAGACTAGTTTCTTCTATTTCACCAAATACATATAGGTAATTACTGTCCTCATGGGTCTATATTGCACTTAAAGTCAGAATACTCTAGACTACACTGGCCTCAGTGTATGTTACTGTTTAAGAAAGCTATTTTCTGCAATATATTGTGTTAATAATTTATTTTTAGGGTAAAGATAATCTCTTAGCTGTTTCAGGGAATGCATATACATTTTCTCTTTGCCTACTGTGAGCACTTAAGATCTTTAGTCATACAGCTTACAAATGGCCACAAAATGTCAGTTTCAAATCAAATGAAATTCCATTCCCTGGGATGTAAATGGATTATTTCTGCTGTGCTTTTAGGCCTTTCTAGTTTAAGGAACAAGAAATACAATCAAGCATCCAAAATTAGTTTTCCTGCAGTGCACTGTGAAAAGAAAGCACAATTAATATATCCTACACAGTTTGAAAAAAATCTTGGTGACTGTGGTGAGCGATTTCAGTGTATGTTTTAAAATGAAAAACCTAAAATAATGGAAACTATAAGATTTTTAATTTTATTTGATTAAAGACTGTAACTTCTCAAGTGAGCAACTGCAGATGTTTTTGAGAAAGAGGACACATTTTATCTATCTTGTTACCTCTGAAACAAAATTAAAAAATGTATAGGATGTTTAAGAGTGTGCTAACTTTCTTGAGTCTCAATCAAGGAGGAAGAGCATAGAATTCGCTAATGGTTTCTGCTTCTTGTATATTAAAGCAGCCAATGAGATTTTCCAAAGACTCACATCAAAAAGCCTGGAAAACTGAAATTCAGTATTCTTTGACTAATTATAAAAGAAAATGCTTAGAAGCCATTTCATTTAATGACAGTACTAATTCCTTTGCAGCTGATTTTTAATAGCTTCTTTTAACTGGAATTCTGAAATGTATGGCCTTACCAAAGCTTCAGGAACCACTTTGTGCAGTTGTATGGACTTTGTGGCTTCTTGGTTTTCTTTCTCTGCACAGAAATGAGCAAAAAGCATACAGTGAAAGTATAGTTATTACTGCTGCCTTTTCTCCTTTGTCGGGAACTGGATTGTGTTTCTCCTATCTCTACCCGGATGGAATCCTAGGGCTCTTAAAAGAAAATTGCTGCCGTCTACTACTCAGGACCCGCTATCCTTGAACTGTCCTGTGGGTTTATCTGGAATGACTAAAAAAGATAGAGTATGGCAAATGGGTTCTTAACAGGTGAAGTTTACAACCTTACACATAGAAGTGTTTTGGGTAAGGCTGAGAAGAAACGGAGTATAGCTTCTTTGAAGATGCACACATTCTCAAACCAAATTATCTCAAAGCATATCCACAAACTAGGACTGGCTTTAAGGCTGGAGAACAATCCTGTAATTTCAAACTTAAGCTCATCACGCTTCTTTCCTTCTTTTTTCTTTAACAGTACTATGTATTTTTTATACATATGTATGTATATATACAAATATGCATATAAGTATCCATATAAGTATATATACACATATATATATTTGCATGCCTAACTCCCTTATCAAAGCTCTTTTTCCTTATTTTGAATAGCAATGATTTATGTCTCTGTCATGTTAAAGCAGTAAACCACAGAAATTACAGCATTGTCAACATCATTAATATCCTTTAGACCTGCCTCTACACCCAGCCTTTATCCAGAAGTGTAATCCTATAAAGCTGAAATGTGAAGGCCTTACTTAATTCTCAGTCAATAAAACTTCCATTAAAATCAATAGAGGTCTGCCCAGTACAAACTGCTAAGAACCTAATAATTTTTTTACCTGTGCTAGGAGTATTTGCATGATCAGAGCTTTTTGCAAATAGATGCAAAGTTAATTCCTTATTTATTGGCTAGTGAAATGAAGGTATGTATGAAAGAATACTTGTTTGCTTTTTCCTCTTAAGATTTTCAATTTTGCTTTCATTTTGTATTCTCAGTTGTAATTAAAAAGAAGATGCTTTTATTTTTCAGAGTCAATATGTTATGTTCAAATATAGATGAATCCCAGGAGTAGTAACAACATTATACATGAGCTGCTGTCTTATGCATCCAAATGACTTTCTATAGCTTACAGAATATAAAAGCCATGTAGGGGAGAAACAAAGTTGTAATATAGGAATAAGCATAAGTGATATTGATGACACAGCTCATTGTGGTGGTAAAGGAGGAAGTGACAGAAATATACACCAGATGTTCCTTTGGTCTATAAGGGCACAAATGAATCCCATGTTGCAGCAATTATTCCATCACCTAGTTGCACTCCTGAATACAATTGATGAGCAAGACCATACCTTTTAGGTTTTTGAAACACTTTAGGAAACTGCTGTTCAGGTAAACAAAACTATCTATTCCTTCTACTGAGTGAAAAGCATGTCTGATTTCCAAACTCCAGACAGCTCAGAAGACAGATTTTTCACTTAGCTTTGCTCAGGCATCTGTTTATCTTTTACTGAAAATCTCCTTTTCTGCATTGGTATGGTAGATTTGTAAAGTTACCAGTATTATTATTGCTTTTGTAATTTTTCACATTAGAATTAAAAAAGATGAAAGTGAAGAAGAAAAGGACAGAATTTTGCTTTCTCACCTTGTGAAAAAATGAATAATATTTTGTGGGATGATGGTGCTAAGCATGGAATAATGCTTTATTGGAGGTGGTTCAGGGACTAATCTTCCACAAAGGACCTTAAGAGGGCATGTGATAGAAGAATATTTATGGGTTACTGGAAAGGAGGTTTTGTAGGTAATGCACGGCCCAAAAATATGTATTTGAAGTAATAAAAGTATTTTAAATATTTCAATGTCCTAGTCAGTCCCTCAGAAAGGAGGGGTGAAAAGAAAGAAAAAGAAATAATATTACTGCCTTGAACTATGGGAAAACCAACCAAGAAGTACTTTATCACTCACTTTCCAAAAATGGAAATATTTGAAGGGTTTTTCTTTGTTCTTTAAATCATTTAGCACAGTAAGATTTGTGAAGCGTAGTAACCTCTGTATGCTCCAGTTTACTGAAGTTTCCTGCAACAGCCACTGTCAGATGGTGGAATTTATAACCTTTCTTTGGAACATCAGCATTTGAGTGAAATGTTGTTATTTTAAAAATGGACTGCTAGAGCTGGTGCATGATGCAGTACCCTTCCATGTTATTTTAGGTATATGTAAACTATACCATCTCTCACAGTGTGGGTTAGTACAGAGGTTCCAAACATTTATTACGCTTTAAAGAGAAAATATCTCCAAAAGATTCACTCCAAAATTTCTCCATGAGAAATTTTTCTTCCATTAGAATGTTTTTCTCTGAGAAATATTTTTTCAGTAGCCCTTCATTTTTCTGTACCTCATTTCTAAAACAGACTTTGTACATTACAGATCTCCAAAAGGACAATGACTTAAATCCCCAAATTGAATTATTTAATCAAGGTGATCCTTTAAAAAAAAATCAGCAGAAAACTACCTGAGATGATATGTTTTCCACATGTTCCCCAAGTAATATGTGGTGCCAACAGAAAAAAATTTTTCCATACAACCAAACGAAAAGTGTTTTGGGGCACATAGCCTTCATGAAACAATTAAAAGGAGACCCCTACGCAGAATAGAGTTTGGCCACAATTTGAGAGGTATGTATGTAGTATGTTTATGGAATAAATATATCTTTTCCCTGAGGAAGAAGTTACTTTAAGGTACTCTTTTTTAAAAAAAAAGAGTATTGAAGTCTTGTGTGTATGTGTGTCTGAACCAGTTTATGAATCAGCTAACAGCTTTCAACTAACAAACAAACTGAGTTCCTTTTATCTTAGGCAGTGGAGTTCCTTCCAGCATGCTAAACCCAAGTTTTCTACTTTTAAATAGACACATCCAACATCCTTGTCTATTATATATTCAATATAATAGCATTATATTGAATATACAAAATCACATCTATCTGCTTGTATTGCAGGAGGGTGGGGAAGGGCATCTATGAGTAAACACTATCTCTCTTACTCTGAAAGAATCATTTGTAGGGTAAGTGAAATAAATTCTTGTGATCAAAGCTTTGAAATAGAGCAAACCCTTGCAGAACCTGAATTTCAAGATCATCAGGAATGGATTTATTAGTGCTGTCATCCCCTGCCGCATCATTGGCACACATCAACGTAATTCTTCTCCTGTGTTGTGGTTTAACCCAGCAGGCAGTTAAACACCACACAGCCATTCGCTCACTCTCCCCCTCCCCAGTGGGATGGGGGAAAGAATCAGGAAAAAAAAAAAGAAGAAAGGTAGAATTCATGGGTTGAGATAAAGACAGTTTAACAGGACAGAAAAGGAGGGGAAATAATAATAATAATAATAATAATAATAATAATAATAATAATAATAATAATATACAACGTAAGTGATGCACAATGCAATTGCTCACCACCTGCCGACCGATGCCCAGCCCGTTCCCAAGCAGCAGTCACTGCCCCCTGGCCAACTCCCCCAGTTTATATACTGAGCATGATATCATATGGTATGGAATAGCCCTTTGGCCAGTCTGGGTCAGCTGTCCTGGCTGTGCCCCCTCCCAGCTTGTTGTGCACGTAGCAGAGCACAGGAAGCTGAAAAGTCCTTGACTAGTGTAAGTACTACTTAGCAACAACTAAAACATCAGTGTGTTATCAACATTATTATTGCTCCAGTCAGGATGACAGTTTTTCTTCTCTATCCGCAAGATATTGTACAGAAATTTACTCCACTGGAAGGAAACTGGAGGCCTTACATCAGCTTCTCCATTTATTCTAAAGTTCATTGAGTAGCACTGAGCAGAGCATTCCCTACAGGTTTGCCTGTGCACTAGAGGCATCTATGTTCACATCTGCTTTCATACTCAAGGCAGCAGAAACATACGCAGCACTGGACTCACATTTGGAAGATTTCTTTTTATTATTTTTAAATAGAAAGTGTAGAATTTCCTGGAGTTACTCATGCTTATTTAGGAAAGCTACCTTTTAAACTCAAACGATAAGAGCCTTCCAAGCTTCCTAGAAGACTTCTTAACAGATTGAATTTCATTGCAATTTAGTCATATCATACTCTGACTGGCCTTTTCATGGATTCGAAAAGGCATAAATTAACATTAAATAGAGACTTCACTAACATTGTTGCTATCCTTTTCTTTTCTTGTCCCCATGACTAATTTTGAGAAAAAAGAAAGTGACTTCCCAGATGAATTGAAACTTGTATTCCAAGCATTCTGACACTGAATTGATCACACTCAAGTCTAGTCTTCTTCAGAGTGTTAGTCTGAAAATATAGGAAGGCTGACTATATTTACTAATTAGCATTTACTAAAGTAACCTACATGTCTACCTTCTGCTTCTCGATCAGAAATGGCTTGAGTTGCATACCTTCAAGAATGATTGGGAAGTGTGTTTATCTGAAGATTTTCCAGAGGACGGAGGAGGGAGAAGGAAGGATAGAGGGGGTAGGGATTTTGGTAAGAGATTTATGGTTGAGGACTTAATTTTCTTGGCTAAGCCAAGTGCTATATTTATAATTAATGTCAAGAATGCTTCTGGATGTTTTAGAAGATAACGGTGCTCTTTGGTAAACTGAAATATGAACAATTTATACACTTTTTTTTTATTTGTGCATCTGTTTTTTTGTTTTGTTTTGTTTAGGAGTCTACTGGCTTAACACAAATATTTATGTAGGTTTGAAAACTTTGTAATAATTCCCACTCAAGAAAGAATACTTTTTCTTTTTTATTTTGCACAAGGTCTACCTCCTAGATTTTTTATACCTCTAGTTCTTTTGCCTTTCCCAGTTTCTTGTTTATTATGACTGTTTTATACCTCCTACTACATTTTTTCAGTCAGCATTTTGCAACATGTAGAGGAAACATAGAGAGTGATATGATGACATTATACAGTGATAAGCATGTATATTGCCTATGTAAAAAGAACTGGGAAAAATCAGAGCTGTTTTAGAGAATAATGTTGTTTTCCTATTTGTGTGTCTGCCTATTGCTGTTTTGAAATGTTTTAATCTAAGAAAAAAATTAGAGAGAGACTGTATTAATTTTATTTTCATTTTGGGCTTCTTTTGAAAGACAGCACTGTAGCAGAGATTCTCCTAAGAGGAATTAAACAGTCACTGAGGTTTATTTTATTAAGTAGAGGAAACACCGTCATGTATGTTTTCCTTCCCATCCCAATACTGTGTAGGTTAACTTTAGTTTTTAAAATAGTAGATCCTGGTATGGTTTAGCGATGCTGCCTGAACAGAGACTACTCATTTGTTTGCAATCCTTTTGTGTCCTTTAGGAAACTTTATTGTCTTTCTCTTTCTCTTCTCTTTCTATTATCAATGTTATATCACTTTTACTATCTATAAACCAGATTTGAATTTATGTTAAGAGCCAGCAAAGTCTTAGTCACTCTTTATTTATTAAAAAAAAAAAAAAGAGTTTTGGCCATAAAATGGCTTTGGTCACTCCTGCAAAGAACAGCATCTGAGTCTCTTGGCTCTTGTTATATGCCTATGCAGAAGAATCATGGAATATGCAACAACTAGGTGTATTTTTAGATAGTCATACGTTTCTAAAATTAGCAGAAGCAAAAGGGATTGAGAGCAGCCCCGTGGAGAAGGACTTGGGGGTACTGGTGGTTGAAAAGCTGGTCATGAGCTGACAATGTGTGCTTGCAGCCCAGAAGGCCATCCCTATCCTGGGCTGCATCAAAAGACGTGTGACCAGCAGGTCAAGGGAGGTGATTCTGCCCCTCTACTCTGCTCTGCTGAGACCCCACCTGGAGTCCTGCATCCAGCTCTGGAGTCCTCAGCACAAGAAAGACATGGACCTGTTGGACCGTGTGCAGAGGAGGGCCACCAACATGATCAGAGGGATGGAACACCTCTCCTATGAAGAAAGGCTGAGAGAGTTGGGATTGTTCAGCCTGGAGAAGAGAAGGCTCTGGGGAGACCTTATTGCAGCCTTTCAGCACTTAAAGAAGGCTTATAAGAAAGATGGGGACAAACTTTTTAGCAGGGCCTGTTGTGATAGGACAAGGGGTAATGGATTTAAACTAAAAGAGTGTGTAGATTTAGACTAGATGTAAGGAAGAAATTTTTTACAATGAGGGTGGTGAAACACTGGAATGTGTTGCCCAGAGAGGTGGTAGATGCTCCATCCCTGGAAACATTCAAGGTCAGGTTGGATGGGACTCTGAGCACCCTGATCTAGTTGAAGATGTCCCTGCTCATTGAAGGTCCCTTCCAACCCAAACTATTTTATGATTCTATGATTCTATACTGAAAAAAACACATGTTCAATTTGTGCATATGGGATTTTAGCCAAACTAAATGAATCAGAGTTTTAATTCACTTGGGTTCAAATTCATTTAGACTTGTCATATTGAACAAAAGAAAACCATCAGCCATAAAGGAGCAGTCAGGCATGATATTAAACAGCTGAACTTCTCAAAATAATCAGCATGTAGTTATGAAGTTGCATTCAGTACATCAATGCTTTACAGTTATTGCTATTGTGTTTGATTTTTACATGCTTTAGATAAACTGATGTAGGGTGTTGGGTTTTTTTTATTTCTTTATTTGTACAATCATCATGGAAGGCAACCTTTACTTAGCTTTTTCCACTGAGCTTGGGTATTGTTAACTGTTTTAAATTTGTCCTGTTTGAATAGTTTCCTTATTTCCCCAAAGGCACACTGATGGAAAGATGCCCTTTTGTTATTTATTGATAGCTATGGCCAGTAGATAAGGTATTTACAAGCAGTTTTTCTGAGCTTTGTGTTTACTTGTCATAAAGCCATATTACTCTGCTGAATTTTCCAACCAACTAAAAGTACGTCTTACATGTGCAACTCAAAATGAACGCTTTATTCTATGGAGCTGTATGAAAAAGAATTCAGTTCTAGGACATTTATTGTTATTCTTTTTTGACCTCAGTGCCCTGTTAAAACCTTAACATTAGAGTTTTCTTTCTAGCACCATACTGAGAATTTCATAAGCAGACAACTATTGTTAGTAAGTTACTTCATGAATGGTAAACGGCTTCACTACAGTTCCAAACCATGTATTTTCCTGCCAATACTCTATACGGCATGTTTTGCTCTGCCTCATCAGAAGAAAAGAGGACAGCTTATGTAATATTAATAAGCAACTCATTTATAGATAGGAAGTTGGTAATCTTTGAATATTAATTGGAATCATTCTAAAGGAACGGTTATAAAACAGAAAGAAGATTCCTTCCTTCAAGTGTTGAATAGAGCATTATTTTTGGACTATAAATTATTTACATGGAACTGCTGCTTAGAGCCAGCAATCTTTTATCTTTCAGTCCTTGTTTTAAACCCAATCAACAAAATGACATCTAACTTCACATTTCCCCTAGAGCTTGACAGTCGTGAAAGCACAGCCATTTTTAGGCAGATGTTTGCTGTTGATAAGATGCATTAAAGCAAGGACCAGTAGCTGAACTGTTGTGTAAGTCGTCAAAGATTCAGGTTGTTTAACAAATTGATATCTATGCAGAAAATAAAAGACAGAGAAGGTCTATGGAATGCTGCAGTAGTTCTTATTGACTGTCTTTGAGATCAACAAGAAATGCTACATTGGGCAGAGTACGAACAGAATGACAATGGGGTATGTTTCAAAACAAGCTTGAAACTGAGTGAAATAAATCATTTATTAAAGTAATATGTCCCCTCACTACAACTCCCAAATATGCTGAAGCTGATTTTTTTCTGCCTAGTCTCATCTATTGCTGTCATATTCAAATGAATTAAAGTTTAACTTAAGCTTTGCAGAGAAACCCATCCTAAACCTATCATGGGATGGTTATATGTGTGTGCTGTATGCAGTTTACAACTACACAAGAAGAACTGCATGAACTCCCAAAAAAGTCCGTTCTAAAGATAAATATTACAAATAGAAAGCTGAATAGTAATAACTAAATAACTGAATAGAGGAGAAACAAAAGGGAGCAGAGGGTCTGGAAAAGCATAAAAGATGAATAGAAGTGAAAAAGACCCACTGAAAGGTAGATAAAAAGTGTGGCAAGACTCAACAGAAGATCTAAGGGGGAAAAAGTGAAATATGACGTAAATGCTAGTAAATATTTAATGGGGCAAGACAGACAAGAAGAAGAAATGCTGGAAAAAAATGGAAGACAATATATGCCCCAGAAAGAAAGAAAGGGATGGAGTTGAATAGAGAACCTGTACAAGGGAGATAAGGGGAAAAAAAAAAGGAATAGTTAGTGTTACTGTGTGTGCATGTACATACAGAGATGAGAAATTTCCTAGTAACATGCAGACTGTGCATATATACGTGTACATGTCACTTCATGACATCAGCTATGACTGTATATATTTTAAGTTTTTAATGTCCTCATGCAATTTCCTGATAGAGTTCAAAGATAAATTTGTTCTACCAAATGTTTTGACAGATCAAGTTATTTTCCCATCCTGGTATTTTTATATTAGTGATCTTTAAGTATAGTTCCAAGTTGATATGTGTATATAAATAGATATTTTCTGCAAGAACTCACCGTTGCAAAGAATGGAACTGGTTAGGAGCTTAAAAAAAATTTGGACAGGGGATCAAATGGATCTTTGCAGTTGTAGATTAGTGAGGTCATTATGGCAGTCATGCCAAGCTCAGCAATATCAATCCAAAGTTTCTTGTTTTTTTCTCTAGGCTTTGGACTGGAGCCTGTGTCTGGTAAATAATATATGTTAGCTCTGGACTTATTCTTGTCTTATCTTTTAATACTGTATAATTTTTCTTCCTTGTCTTTTTACTACTAGAATCTATTATTGTAGATAAGGGGATAGGTGTATTACATTGTTTAAACATTCATTAATGCAGACAACATTCATTAAAAACACTTTGAATTTTACTGCTACTTTCAGCAGGAGTAGAATGAGACCCTTTATACTATTGCTATGAAGACTTTGTTTACCTTAATATAAAAATATTTTTAAAAGGACATATACTTAGTGGTTTGCTTTGTTCTAACTTAGAGAGAAAAGAAACTAATTCTACAGTGTAAACATTAGGAGAAAAGCCCAGGCAGGTATGGGATGGGAACGAAGTTCAGTTCAGGGTTGCAGAACAGTGTTATGTCCTTTTCTTTTTTATTGCCCTGTCTTTTCAAATATGGACTATTCTTTCTGATGCAAATGTGTAATTTCACCCAACCTATGTTCCTCTCCACATTATTTTTTTTTCTACATATTATGCTAAAGCTTCTTTAGGCTGCCTCTAGCTTCCTGCCTGCCTCAATATCTTTCCTCAGTTAAAAATGGTACTCAGATTTTATACCCTTCACCTTGCTCCAGTCCATAAAATTTTATCAATCATCAGTCACACAATCTAGTTAAAGACATCTGCTGTGTTAGCTGATTTTCTCCTAGCTCCCAGATTTCTCTGAAAAAGGTTTTCACTGATGTCAAATGCAGAACTCTGATTAACCTCAGTCATAGAACGCTCCATTCTAAATAATTGTGTTAATGAGTAATTAAGTGCTTGAGGAAAGTTTCCAATACATTTTTAAAGAGTTTTAATGTAATTTTCTGGTTGAAAGCAATTTGCTAACTCAAATAGCTCTCAAGCAAATGGTCGCACTAGTCAGCTAATTTCTATAGCAAGCATCTTAAGGAAGTGCACAGAGGAACTTTCTGTCTAAAACATCATTCTTCTGGAAAATTTCAAAAGAAAAAAACAGCAGAACCAGATGCAGAGTAATGTAGTTGTGAATGCAATTCATAAAAACTGCCTTGGAGCAGTTAATATGCAAGCCTATGTGTCAACATTAATTTTATTTGTATAAAAAAACCCAAAACAAACAAAATAACCCCAAACCTTCCACAAGTTTTAGTATATTTTCCTACAGACTTCAATATCAGTGACTGAACATTTCACTGCGTAACTGACAAGGGCTGTACGCTAGAGGCTATATATCAGAAATTAATTGTCACTTTGCAAGAAAACTAGATAACAGTCAGGCTTGCACAAAAATTACACTGTCTTAAAAAAATAAATGATTCCTTGGAAAGCATAAATGAACGGATAATCAGGCAGCTAGACATTAGTGTGAAGAAGTAAGCTCCTTGAAACATCTCTGTACACTCAAAGAGAATTTTAATAAGATATTACAAGCTTCAGTAACAGAAAATCAAAGACCAAAAGAATGGAATCTGCTAGAGTGATCATCTTCATCCTAACCATGTCTAAAGAAAAGCTGTGGGGATTCCTCACAACTTTTCTTGCCCCACCTTTAAATATATAATTGAAAAGACAGTAAGTTGCTTAGCTATACCAGAGCAAGACTATTTTCAAGTTTCCTTTCATTGGAGTTTTTATTACTCTGGCATGAAGTCATAAGCATTGCTAATAGTAGATGTGTCAGAAGAAAGGTAGCAATTTGACAGTAGATGAAAGAAAACTTGCTTTGTTTAACATCTGCAATGTCATCACATAAACTGGCTTAGAAATCAATATGATTCCATGACTACTGGAACTATTATGGACCAGATTCAGCCTCACTGAGGCTGAATATAAACCCTTTCCCTGATTTGACAGAAGCTGTAAGAAGACCTTCTATATGTCTAGTTGACTGAAATAATAGCAGCCTTTCCCTCAAACCCAGGATGGTGTCACCTTCCGGAATAAGGGCATATGCTGGCACTCATGGAAGAAAATGTTCTTTGATCTTTTTTTTTTTGTGGAGCTCAATATTTCCCATAAAAGAAAAGGCGGATTGAAGAAAAAGAGAGAAAAGGCAGTAAGACTGCAATATAGAGAAATCTAGGGAAGAAAGATTTTGGACCAAGTGTTGCCTGAAAGAGATTTGACACTAAATATAGTGTCTCCTTTGAGTTCTGTTGTGTCCAGGGAAAGAGAGGTAGGTATATTTTTTGTAAATCAACAGATTTGCATAGTGACTGTTTGACCCCACGCAGCCCCAAAGTTTGAGTAACCAAGTGGGTCAAAAAAGGGCAGTACTGGTGTCAACCATAGGATTGTTTCCATGGATACAATGCATGAGCTTGTATGTTGCTGAACCAAAACGAAACAGAAAATGGAGGATGGAGAATTCAAGTATGTCCCAGAAAATTTAAAATAAGACTTAAAGTTAGCCGAAGGCCTCACAAAAGGAATTAAAACAAGGTCTGGATATTTTCCAAGAAGGCAATAACTCTAGACAAACTCATTCTTCACTCAATTTAAAAGGTCATTTCCCCCATCTCTTTCACTGTATCTTTCTCCAGAAGTTGTCCAAATGAAACCAGAGTTGCCAGAAGCAAGTACCTGCAAGTTCATGCCTTGCTATATTTATTTACTGTAAAATCAGTGGCATAGGAAATGAATGTGCCAGGCTGTGAATTTGAATGCCTCAGCAACGAGCACACAATCTTCGATTGTCAGTAAATTAGGAATGGCAATCTCTTGCACAAGAAGAGATGAAGCCTGGGGGAGAAGTTATTCCAATCAGTCAAATCAAAGCTCGCCAGGGAGCATTCTAGTAGGTAACTTACAGTCAGAGATGAAATCTTTGTTGAGGCAGCTGTTATAAAATTCTAGTCACTTAAGGACACTCTAGCTGCAACAATGTCAACGAGAAAACCAGGGTATCTGTAGCAGGGACATACAGAACTGAGAAATCATTGGGAGAACAAATCCTAGAGGCAAAGGTCAACATGGAAGTCAGTTTTAGAATGAGAAATTGAGTCAGATCAAATACATGGGTAAGACGTACTGTTTACAGCAATTTGTTATCCTCATAGTCTCAAAAAGAGCTTGGCCAAACCCCCTAACTTCTGAGAAAAAGAACATAAAACATTTGAAGTAAGTTATATTGACAAAACCCAAAACTGATAAAATGAGGGTTTCGTGTTCCATGAAGCAAGTTTTTAGTGTTAGACCTTACCCTGAGAAAACAGACTGAGCTATCTTGTCCACACACAGGGTCTTGATATATGATCTGGAGCTAACCATCAGTCTAAGTTGCCTAACCCACTGATGACTGGTAGAAAAAAAGGCAGGAAAAAGTTATCCTGAATTGGGAGACTTAATTTGTCATATAACCTGATACTAAGGGGACTTACTAGCTATAGAGAGTTAACTCAACTTGGATGAGCGGCTTGAGATAAGCAAAAAAATACCAAGAATGCTGTACACTTTTTGTTTCACACTGAACCAGCAAGGAAGTAGTGGTGAAAGAAGATGGGAACTAATGTCCAAGAATGTTATAGATACAGCTGTAAGACCAATATGGAAAAGGGGGATTCTGAAGCCACTTACACTGTGATAAGGAAAAGCAATGCATTTAATTTATGAAATAAAGGAAGTAGGCATTGATTGATATTAAGATAAGCAGTTCAGTGAACTGCAAATTCAGTTGATATTTTAAAGAGAATTCCACAAGAAACAGGATCATTGCAAGTACGGAACTTGTTAGTAACTCCGCTCAGTTAGCACAGCTTAATGAGTTTCTTTCATACTGTTAAAAAAAAAAAACCACAAACAAAAACCCAAACAAACAAAAAAAGTGCCGAAGGGAAGCCAAAGGGGCAACCTCGGTGCTTGCAGAATAAGTTTCAGAGCTCTTCTTTTGATCAAATAGGTTAAGGAGCAATAAAGGCAATTTTGCTTTTGAATACGTAAAATATTGCTGGCACTAGTTCAAATATATGTAATTTGAATAGTTATACTGCAAAAAGAAGGGATTAAGGCATCACAAACTGTATCACCCATTTGTATTCAACATAAAGAATGACCGAAGAAGTTTTGCTTGTCCAAAAATTAAAAAACATTTTTCATGTTGGATCTTCAACTTTTCCATAAGAAGTCTGTATAGTTGAAACAGCTGTAAACAAAGTAAAAATTGCCTCTGAGTTTTGGCTAATGATTTGAATCAAAGAAGTGCTTAGCAAAAAGCAAGTACATTCTAATCAAAGGAGAAGGTGGTATTTTCACAAGTCATTTACATTGCCTGTAACCAACAACGGAATTCACCTCCAGATTCAGATATTATAAATATGGGTATCTACACTGCAGGTTTCTACATGTTCCCATGTATACTCAGTGAAATAGCTTTGTCAGTTACAATGGGCAGGATTCGGTTACCTGAAAATACATATCTAGTGATGTTTCAAATGCCCTCTTTAAGTGGTATCTGCCTGGAGCTCAGACACCTTGCAAATGTAGAACCTAGAGGAGATTCTTGTCTTTCTGAAGGGACAGCTAGAGCCTGGATTAGCTATAACATCTAAGAGGGCAGTAGACACTTAAGTTCAGGCTTTGAGTTGAGGGCGAGCTGAGAGTCCCTAGAGTTCAATTCATTTTAATGTATATAGGTGTCTTGTGCCATCTGAAATGCCTGGCTCCTAGCTACCACAACAGAAGTTCATGGGTAGGTCACACATCCCACAGCATGTCTGCCAGACCTGGGTAGATGTTTTGGATATCCTTGGGCACCCTTGGATCCCTTTTCAATAACTTCCATTGTAACAGTGTACAGTGTACAAATAAATAATCACATAAATTATTATAGCTTGTCTTCTTTTCTCAGAAGCTAAGGTAAACATGGCCTTTATGTTAAACTTCTATTTCCTCCAACGTATTCTTAAACATATGCTTAATTCTATTATCTTAGTAATGCTGAGCACCGCTACCTAATCTAAATACACAACCAGCAACCTTTTAGAATGAATAAAACAATATTTAGGTCATTTTCTTGGTATCAGTAGAAAGACATCTCTTTAAATTTTTTTTAAAAAAAGAAGGAATTTCCAAGTCCTTGTAGACTCTGCTTCTGCTTTTATATGATCAAATACTGAATTAGAAAAAACATATTAAACTCTAATTGTTAGTGCAATTTATAGATAAATCTAGCACTTGCATAAAAAAGTAGTTTTGGACACAGAGTCAAAATACTTCAATTATTTATTCTATTCTGTTATGCAGCTAAAAGTGAGGCACAGAGGTAGCAATTAAAAGACTTAAATATACATAACCAAAAATAAAATTGACTAGTTAGTTTGTTTTCATTGTCATAAATAAATGGATCACAAATTACATTAATACTGAAAAAATGAATAAAGCTTCTGAAATTAAGTTTTAATAATCTAAAGTGCTTATTATACTGCTTCTTTCTTATGTTAGATTTTGTAAAATCTAATAATGAGAGGTTTTTTAATGGATGCTTGGGGAAACAGATTAACTTAATCCTGTTTTGCTGTTTTTAAATAAATACTCAAAGCACACCTAAAGCTTAGATGTTTAAAGTTATAAAATTTACAATTGAAGGCTGCCTTTTTAAAATCCTCCAAATAAAATTTTTCTGTCACATTAATTTATACCTGTCACATAGAAGAATTTTGTTCTTAACTTACCCAAGCTTCCCAGCTGTAAAAGATTAACGGCTGCCTCCTGTAGTGTGTACAATATAATTCCCAAATATAAATAGCTAAAACCCCACTTCTGTGTGTTCCAAATCATATTGCAAATAATTAGAGTAAAACTAGTAGAAATAACTGATTTACTTAATGGAATAAAAATACGTAATTTTTGTAATTACTTTAAATTAGTCTTGTCTATGGTTATGACTACTTAATTACCTATAGTGAATATTTCTTCATCGCAAATACATTATTAATGTACTAAAAAATGCTCAGACTAAGTGTGAATAGTATCACTGACCTTGCTTTCTAAGGCTATGTCTAAATAGTGGTAGTGTCACAGTTTCATACCACAGAGTACGTTCTGGGACGGTAACATGAATATAAGTTTTTATCCTTGCCTCCCAAACCCTGATTCAATGACAGTACTTGATAATTAAAGAGCTTCATTGTGTCCTCAAATATTTTGGTCTAGATGATGGGGAGGAGAGAGGAGAAGTGTGAGGGGAAATCAGGGTATGCAATGGAATTCACCTCCTTTGCAATTCAAATACTCACAGTGAAGCATCAATTCTGCTGCTCACACACAGACTTCTGAAATGACTTAGCACATCTCAGGCACCTGCACGTGGCTGGCAGATATGACATGGGACCTACAGGTGTCATACAGAAGCAACAGATGGAGGCCATGCAGGATAGACTTTACCGTCTCAGATGACGCTAAATCAATATCTGTGATCAAGCGAATTGAGTCCCTTGTCAGTATACCAATAGTGCCTAGGAAACCAGCTGATCAAATGTCAACGTCTGGTTTTACAGTGACACAAATAGCTCTGTAGACTCTATTAATTGTATTTACTGGATCTTCATTGGCTGTAACGAGAGTTTAGATTCCTAGCTTAGAGATATACACATGCCTGTGACATGCATTTTTAGCTACATCTGAATTCTTGCATAAGTGAATTTCCTCATGTGGATGATGGAGTGAAGAATATTGCTCTAGCCAGGGAACGTATTGGTTTCTCATGTCAGTCTCCATCTTTTGCTCCATGCTGTAGCACAAGCAGGGCTTCTTTTTAAAACAGAGTCTTAGAAATTCTCAGTGGAACCCAAAATTTTTAGATTAAGTTGAGCATCTTGAAAAATTCTCATTTCTCACCTGGGAATGTGAATGATTCTGTGGCAAGAAACTGGGAGATGCAGGTTAAATAGTTCCTTTAATCTCCTCCTTCCTCTCACTTTGCCTAGGAACCAAAACGAAAATTGTTGTGTATTAGTTTGCAGCTGAGTTTGGTTAGGGTTTTTTTTTTGTTTGGTTGTTTTTTTCTTGTTTGGTTGTTTTTTTCAACGATGTAGTGACCTAAGCAATAATATATCCAACCACCACCCCCAAACAGAACCAAAGCATTAAATTTGTCTTAAGAAGATGCAAAAAGGTGAGTTATTAGGCCAATAGCCTTAAAACACATGTCCTTATGTATTATTGCTACAAGTAATCTGTGAGTGAAAATGAATTGCAGTCTTTTCACTAGCTAAGGTTGTTTTATTCATTACTAATAGGAAGAAAACCCCCAAACCATGCCCCAATGTGTCTTGGTTTCAGTAATATTAAAGAAACAATTGATTGAAGCCAGTGTCTCACTTTTATGTTGCATAATTATTGCAAAAAATATAGATATGCATATATTCTCAGGAAGTAGGCCATACCCACAGAACAGGTGACTACGCCTTTGCAAGTGGTACCCCTGGAAAATGTTTAGCGGTCTTAGATTACAATAAGTGCAGGCAGGTTTAAAGCCATCGTGAAAGAATAAACAGAAGTGTGTACGGTAGAGACAGGAAACAGTATTTTTCATTTAAACGTGTCATTAAGGAGACCAATACTACAATGCAGAGCTGAAGCCAACATTTGAAAGACGTGTAGAAGTACAGAAGAATACGGAGAAAGTTGTTATGTTTAGAAGAGATAACCCTCAGTTAGAACCTGTTATTTAAACATATTATTCCTGTTAAAGCAAATATGAGGATGACTTGGGAATTCTTTTCCTGGTTTATAATCACCTTCAGAAGGAAAATCTGGAAATTCAGTTTTAGTCTGGAATTTATGGAAAATAGTAATGAGAGAAAGGAGCCAGACACATTTGAGGGGAAAATAATGTTTATTAGTAAATGTGGTTGGCCAATACAATAAACTGAAGATGAATTCTTCATACTATGAGATCAGGAAGTCATGAATAAATGCTTTTCTGCATTGTATACTTCAGTCACACCAAAATTGGTGGGTTTATTCCAAGTTCAAGTGGTTGAATCTTAAAAGCCTGGTTAAATCAATTTTTTAACAACAAACCTATGCATTATGATGCTATAACTATTGGTTGCCAAAACTACAGAAATGGCAGTGTGAAATAACTTCTCCAAAGATATATGCTCTATCTTGGTTTTACTGGAGTTTCCTTTCCTTGCACTTCAGTTGTCTCAGCAGTGTTGGCTCATTATCCAAGAACCTTCATTGTCCTATTGATAAATCATTCACATTTCTTAACTTTTAGTGGTATACTTAATTTTGAGGTCAGTGATCCTTGAGTTGGAGCTCACCCATATAGTTTTCTACATTTAGTGCAGGAAACAAAAATGTAGAGTGTGAAAGGTTAATCTAAAAGCCTAGGCAGAGGGGATCAGCAAGAGAGCTATCTGAGCTCTAAGTCAGTGTTATTTTTTTCCAAAACCTTTTTACAACCATTTTCTTGTTTTGAAAACTGTTTATCATACTTAATTTAAAATATAAACCACCCCCACCCCCCCGGCCCAAGAAAGCAGATGACAGCACTTTACAAAATGAAGGGGTACCTCTGAAAATTTTTTAGCAATTCTTTCTCTGGCAATTTCAAAGTTCAGGATTGTTTTGCCGATAATTACCATAATATGTAAATTTTTCAAGGTCTGTCTTTTCCACTTGCTCTTTCAAGTAATCTTTTTAAAACTAATTAGGGTTCTCCTCCCTCTTCCCTCATGGCTACTTTATTTTGTAATGGTTCACCTATTTTCTTTACAGATTACCATGAAAAAAGTACTTCTCTCAAACACTAGTGGCAAATCCCATCCTTCTAACATAAATTTCTCTCTGGCATTACAATTTTGTCGCATATTTACAGTTTCTCTTCTATGTGATACATGAGCTTGCACTTAATACTCAGATAGGTGGGCCAGAATTAGTGTCTTTCAAAACTACTGGCCTCTCAACTTCTACTTGCAAGTCTGCAAAATGCACAAGAATTCCACCTTGGAAATTGTTGAAAAAATAGAAGCTGAAAAAAGTAACAAGATTACACTGATAAAAATCCTTAAACTTGCAAAAATAATTTAAAGTAGGTGGAGCTGTGTTCATCCCAGGAGGTACTGAAAACATATGAAACCATGAATCTCAGAAACAGCTATGGAAAATCAAAGGAGCAGGCAACTTTACAAGACACCATCTGTGTATTCAGCAAGCATGAAAGATTCAGTTTGATCGGATCAAAAAGCACAATGAGGATGAAACATGGGGGATGCCCTTGGGAGTTCACTCTATTTGGCTACAAGGGTTTTCGTTAAAGTTAACATTTCCACAGCTAACTGCACACTACAACAAAAACAGTAACTGAGCTCTGACATATAGCTAGAAGTTTCATTTTGCTAAACTTGTCAAATTGAACCATTTCATTTTTCTAACGTTTCTCCTGCTTTTTTGAAAAAAATAAGGAAAGATGTAAATAAAAGAGGGGGAAACTCCAGGTTTATGG
The DNA here is from genome assembly GCA_020745775.1 of Theristicus caerulescens. Lineage (NCBI taxonomy): Eukaryota > Metazoa > Chordata > Aves > Pelecaniformes > Threskiornithidae > Theristicus > Theristicus caerulescens. Next base: position 77,486,089 of record CM036559.1, on the reverse strand, counting down.
TGTCTGTCACCTTTTGAAAGACTTTGTAGTTTTTTTGGTAATTTCTCATTCATCCAGTATATCAGCTGATTGGTTTTAATATAACTGAAGTGTAAAGACCTTTGTAATTATAAATAATTTTTCTTTTTTCCTTGAACATGTTATTTTTTTCTACTTTGGTTTTTCAAAAGGAAACAATTTTCTGGGAAAAGAAAGAAAGTAATTCTTAAGGAAATCTTCCATTTTCTGTCACAGCTATCAAGTTACTTTCCACATACAAAGATGAAGAACAGTTTCATGTGCCTTTTTCTGTCATGCACAAAAGGCAAAATCTTCCAAATTTTCATTGCTTAATCAAATTTAGCTTCTATTTAACTAGCTACAACAGAATCCCAGAAGAATAGAATCTGTAGTACTGATAGGTTAAATTCTCTAGGCAATTGATATTCTTAGAGCTAGGACATTTATCAGCAACTAAAATTCTCCCCTTTTTCCCTCTTTATCATTTTAGTCATGATTGACTTTACTTAATTTTTTGATGTTGTTTTATTGATCCAGAGTTTTGAATTTCCTCTGGGCATCATAGAGTGAATGCATGCCCAAAGAGTCAAACTAAAAGCAACACACCACTTTCCTTTGCTATTACTACACGTTTTATGCATTCTTTCTGTCCTAACTATGTATATAGTTAGCTTAATCAGGTGGTTTCAGCCTGCACTACATAAACACAATGAGAGGGATCATAAATTATTAAAATCAATGCATCTCAATACTCTATACAAGCAATAAATTTTTGTTCATTTTTTATTAGAAGTATGAAATTACTGGAAAACTGTTAAATTTCTCATGCTATACACCAGATTTAATGGAAATAGTCTTGTTGATTTTACTAAGATCTAGACCAGGGCCATTGGGAATATATGAACATGAGTGCTGTGTTTGTGTAATATGTATTCTGAACCTAATAGAAAGTTTTATTGTGTATTATACCATCTGTCAGCTCTTATTTATCCATGCAAGTATCACAGGGAAATTATTCCCTTCCATGTTATAACCATGGGGAATTTCTAGTTGTAAAATAAGTATAATTTTTTTTAAGTAAATCGAAACAGAACATCATAGTGCTTTATTTTAAATTACAGTGATTTAATGAACATCCCTTGGTGATCTAGCACAAAATACATATCTGAAAGTTTCCCTTCTCATTCACTGTGATGCAATATAAAAACAAAAGTAAACACAGTAATTGTTTTTAACTGATGTACTTTCATTTTTTGTACCTTATCTGATAGGGTGACTTGTGACATACAGATCAAGCATCCCTTAGAGGAGGTTTCAGCTTTATTATGGCATACAGATGAACCATATCATAAAACTCAATATGGCTATCCTAGGTCAGACCAAAAGGTCTGTGAAGTCCCATATCCCATATCCAATATTAGCTAAAACAAACACCTAAAAAAGAGCAAGAAAAAGGAAAATACATTTCCTTAACACACATTTACCTGCGGTGTCATTTTTACATATTCAGTTACCATTAGATTCCATTAACTGGTCAAGTTTTCCCTCTAAATCCATGTAACTTTCAGCATTGACAGCACCGTATATCAAGTAGCTCTACAGTTCTATGCTTCATTCTGCAAAGTGCACCTTTTGCTTGTTGTGAAACTGGCTCCAGCTAACTTCATTTGATGTTCCTGATTCTTGCTTTGGAAGACATGATGAATAGTCAGTTTCAAGCCATCATGTCAATGCCACGCATTTTTTAAATCTTTATTGTATCACCTCCCCTGATAGTGTCTCTTTTCCTTATTGAAAATGCCTTTGTCCTTTCCTTATTGAATAGTCTTTGTATACTTTTGATCATGCTACTACCCCCTCCAAATCTCTTCTGGTTTGTTTTTGGTTTTTGTTTTTTTTGATTAAGAGTGACCAGAACTGCACACAGGACTAAATATTTGTAAGACTCATGAATTTTGAAAAGGTGTTCTCTAAGGCTCTTTGTGCCATTTTTTTAATTCTTTCTTAATAATTTCTAGCATTTGGTATGTATTTTTGATTTATACTACTTATTGATCTGATATTTTGATGGAACTGGCTGTCATAAGCCTAATATCCTAAATTGGTAATGATCAAAGTATCAAAACCTATTGTCCTATATATTAAGTTAGAATTCTTTTTTCAACAATATGAACCGATTTACATTTGTCTATATTAAATTTCACCAGTTATTTTATTGGCAAACTACTCATAAGATACTTCTGCAGGTCATCACAGTTGAGTCTTGGCCTTATTATTCTGAGTAACTTTATAACATGAACAATCCTTCATCCTTCACTGCCCAGACCCTTTTCAAGGTATGTATTCATGAAGACATTGAAAAACGAAACTGTAATTCAGGTTGGCAGGGTCCTCCAGAGGTCAACACGTTCAACTGCCTGCTCAAAGCAGGTTTAATTAGATCGGGTTGCTCAGGGTAACATGCAATACAGTCTTGAATACCTACAAGAGATACCACAACCCCTCCAGGAAATCTGTGCCAGTATTTAATCACCCTCACAGCATTTTTTTTTTCTTTTTATCTAATCAAAACTTCATATGTTTCAACTTCTGTCCATAGCCTCTTGACCTATCACCATGCACTCCAAGAAGAGTCCAGTTCCATTGCCTCTGTATCCTCTGATCAGGTAGTTGTAAACAACAGTAAGGTCTTCCCTGAGTCTTCTTTTCTCTGAGCTGAAGCCTCCCCTGGAATGTCATATGATCCAGCTTCCTGACCATGTTGGTGGCACTCTGCTGAGCCAGTACATCCATGTTCTTCTTCTTCTGGGAAGTCCAAAACTGGGCGCAGCACTCTAGGTGTAGTCTTACAAGTGCCAAATAAATGTGAAGTATTAGTTTCCTGGACCTACTGACATTCTCACTAATACAGCCCAGGATGCATTTGGCCTTCTTTGTTGCAAGGGTGCACTGTTGACTCATGTTCAGCTTGTCCACCAGGACCCCCAAGTCCTTTCTGCAAAGCTACATCCTAGAGTCTACCACGAGCCTGCACCATTACCTGAGGTTATTCCATTCCATTTGCAAGTACTTGCACTTGCTCTTGTTGAACTCCACGAGGCTCCCATCAACCCATTTTGCCAGCCTATTGAGGCCTTTCTGAATAGCAGCTCTGCTCTCCAACATGTTGATTGCTGTCCACAGTTTGGTGTCAGCAACCTTGCTGAGGGTGCCCTCTATTCTCTCATTCAGGTTGTTAATAAAGACATGAAGCAGTAATGGTCCCAGTATTAAGCCCTGAAAGACCCCACTGGTTACTGGCCAACAGCTGGACTTTGCACCACAGGTCACAATTCTTTCAGCTTGGCAGTCCAGCCAATTTTCTGCCCACTTATTGTCCGCTTATCCAGCCTGTATCTCACCTATTTGATGATAGGGAGGCTATGGGAAACTGTGTTGAAGATCTTGCTAACCTCAAGGTATAAAATATATACTGTATTCCCCTTGTCTATAGTGGCAGTCACCTTGTCATAGAAAGCATTGAGACTGGTCAAACATGATTTGCTCTTGGTAAACCTGTGCTGGCTGCTCCCAATCACCAAGTCTTTAATGTGTTTCAAAATGATTTCTCAGAGGATTTGGTCTGTAAGTTTATCCCTGAAGGGGCTGAAGTCTGCTCTTCGGATATCCAGTGTTCTAATTCTGCTGTTTTGTCTTGCTCACTCCTCTCAGGATCTTAAACTCCACACTTTCATGGTTGCTGCAGCCTAGGTTGCCCTTTTGCCTTCACATCTTCAATCAATTTTTCCTTGTTTGTGATTAGCAGGTCCAACAAAGCATCTCTCCTGGTCAGTTCATTGATTTCCTGCATCAATAAATTGTCTTCAATACATTCCAAAACTTCCTGGATTGCTTGCACCCAGTCATATCGCCCTTCCAGCAGATATCGTGGTAGTTAAAAGTCACCTATAAGTATTAAAGCCTGTGACTGTGAGGCTTTCTCCAGCTATCCAAAGTAGGCTTCATCTGCCTTCTCTTCTTGATCAGGATGCCTGTTGCAGATACTTAGTACAACATCATCTGTGCTAGTCTGTTCTCAAGGCCTCACCCACCCCTCATCAACTGCTTCATCCCAAAGCAAAGCTACATGCATTCAAATCACTCCTTTGTATAAAGTACAAACCCTCCTCCATACCTACCCACTCTGTCTTTCATGAGGATTCAGTATGCCACCATTGCAGTACTCCAGTCATGAGTTCCCCTACCATGTCTCTGTAGTCCCAGTGAAGTGATAACTTTGCATTGTACATGAACTTCTAATTCTTCGTGTGTATTTCCCATGTTACCTGCATTGTTGTACAGGCAATTGGCATGGGCCAAATTGTGCTGCTTTTACAGGAAAACTGTCACGTCCTACACACACATCTGTGCTGCACCTTATACTCTCACTTATCTTCAGGTTATGGTAACCATCCCCCGGTGCACCTAGTTTAAAGCCTTCCTCACTAGGTTGCCAAGTCTAGCTTGTTTAGAATAGAATAGAACAGAACAGAACAGAGCAGAACAGAATAGAATAGGACTATACTATTTCACTTGGAAGGGACCTACAGCGGTCATCTAGTCCAACTGCCTGACCAATTCAGGGCTGACCGAAAGTTAAAGCATGTTATTAAGGGCATTGTCCAAATGCCTCTTAAACACTGTCAGGTATGCAGTATCGACCATCTCTCTAGGAAGCCTGTTTCAGTGTTTGACCACCGTTCCCATATGTACTGTCACTGGATACCACGGAGAAGAGATCAGCACCTCCTTCTCCACTCCCCCTCCTCAGGAAGCTGCAGAGAGCAATGACATCGCCCCTCACCCTCCTTTTCTCCAAACTAGACAAGCCCAAAGTCCTTAGCTGTTCCTCATAGGACATTTCTTCCAGCCATTTCACCAGCTTTGTTGCCCTCCTCTGGACGCATTCAAGGACCTTCACATCCTTCTTAATTTGTGGGGCCCAGAACTGCACACAGTATTCAAGGTGAGGCCGCACCAACGCTGAGTACAGTGGGATAATCATAGAATCATAGTATCATTAAGGTTGGAAAGGACCTCTGAGATCATCGAGTCCAACTGTTAACCTAACTGCCAGGTCCACCTCTAAACCATGTCCCTAAGAACCACATCCACGTGTTTTTTGAATACTTCTGTGGACTGTGATTGCACCACTTCCCTGGGCAGTCTGTTCCAATGCCTAACCACTCTCTCAGTGAAGAAATTTTTCCTAATATCTAATCTAAATCCCCCCTGGCACAACTTGAGGCCACTTCCTCTTATCCTATCACTTGTTACCTGGGAAAAGAGACCAACATCCGCCTTGCTACAACCTCCTTTCAGGTAGTTGTAGAGAGCCATAAGGTCTCCCCTCAGCCTCCTCTTCTCCAAACTAAACAACCGTAGCTCCCTCAGATGCTCCTCATAAGACTTGTGCTCTAGACCCTTCACCAGCTTTGTTGCCCTTCTTTGGACAAGATCCAGCACCTCAATGTCCTTCTTGTAGTGAGGGGCCCAAAACTGAACACAGTACTCGAGGTGCAGCCTCACCAGTGCTGAGTACAGGGGCACTATCACCTCCCTGGTCCTGCTGGCCACGCTATTTCTGATACAAGCCAGGATGCCATTGGCCCTCTTGGCCACCCAAGCACACTGCTGGCTTGTGTTCAGAGATATTGTAGAGATCACCCTTTACCATTTACTATAGTAAAAATATTGCAATTCAGAAACAGACCTCAAAATGCACACAGAAAGTGTGTGTGTTTGAGTAAAAGGGGTGAAAGAAATAGGGGGGGTTTGCCTTTTTTTTTTTTAAGAACGTGTCTGACATGTAGCTAAAGCTTGTGATTATTTATGTATTGATTTTTATAGCAATATTTTTCAGTGATAATAATGGTCTATAATATATCAGCACAAACAATCTGTATTAAATGAACACAGCATAAACACAATGAATAAGGAAAAGAACACCTTTCATAAAGAAGCATGTTTAAACTGAATTCTGGAGAAACACTATCTAACTCTATTTTTGCTGTCCAGGTAATACTTTCTGTCTAATATAGAGCAGTTAATTCTGGCATAGACAGAAAAAGTGTCTGTTGTTGACATTTTAAGGACTGTAAGAATGATGAAAAAAAAAAGGTCAAAAAAGTGGCAGAAAACTCACTGATGAACAGTACAGGTAGAACATTGTACTCTGTAATTTGATTCTCTTCCTAATACTCAAGTGTTTGCTGTCATGGAAACATTTATAATAACCCCATTTTAAATAACCAAATAAGAACTACTAAAGAAGCACGTCAAAATCATGTGACTCTATAAAGCTTGAATCAGATCAGTTTGGGATAATTTGTAGTTGTCCAATGCCCTAATAATAGTCATGTTTTATTAACTAAGCTTTGTTACCGGCTATGTATAAGGGAGGAGAACTCAAAATGAGTCTTAATTTCCTCTCCTTTGTACTTGTATGGGAATCAAGATGCATGATATAAACCTTCATTTTATGACGTGTAAATATCTTGCATTATGCATGCTATCTAATGCCTTTACCTATGAGTAAGATCAAAAGGGAAGAGGAATGGAAAAGGGAAGAGGAATGGAAAAGGGAAGAGGAATGGAAAAGAAAAGAGAATGACTAGGAGGAAATTGGTCAGTATTTTATGTGCATATAACAAGCAATAATATAGTCTTTAACCGTTAAATAAATTAGCATTTGAAACAAGAAAATCATGGTTAGTTTTAACTCATTTAAACAGCAGATTCAGAAATGACTGCTCTACAACTCCTCCCTTGAGTATGTTAATCAGTAAGAAACAAGAGTCATGCTTGTTCTAGCATAATAAATATTTGTGTGTTATGTTAGTATGTTGAAACTGAGCTTCAGCTGCAGATGTACAAAGTACCTTCCCTCCCACCCCAAATACTTACACTTGATCATTACAGCATTGTTAGGAGAAATATATATTTAAAGCCACAAGATGAAAATAAAAGTGACTCAACATTTTCCAAAGTTTAGAGGAGTTCTTCAATCACTTAACTTCTGTATTTAGGGTAAAAATGGGAAATGGAGTTTCATACGAGCAATCATCCTGTGCTACCAATTTGCTCTGAACGAAAGTAGTTTCCTTTTGTTTCGTGAAATAAAAGGCTTAACCAATATTCAGCTAAGGGCTTTGGGTTGAAATTTTCAAGAAGGAAAAGAATGCCTTCTGGGAGTCTTGGGGAATATGCCTTTGTTCAAAGACAGGACTGAAGATGAGCAAGAGGTCAGGATGAGTGAGCCAGAGGGTTTCAAGGTAAGAAATTATGTTTTTTGGTGTTGAAAGTATAGAATAGGAATCCTATATTATGGAGTTGTCTTCTTGGCCATGTTATGAACTCTCATTTTAATTTTTGTAAGATGATATAATACATATGCAGTAAGAAACTGAATTAAATCAATGTGGCAGCCTTAATTCTGTTTGACTTTGCAACTGTAACATTTACATAAGGTTTCTAATTTATAAAGTTATATACAATACTGGCCATAAGAGCAGTTGAAATACCTGACTGCTAACTCTGGAGAATAGCTAGGTAGTAAAAATGCTAATTTATAAATGTGAAATATTTATTCAACTCTGCAATGGAGACAGTCTTGAAAGAACTGATGAATTGGCAAGAGAGATGCATTGAATTCTTTCAGCGTTTTCCCAACAAGTCTGGAAATTTGCCAGGAAAAAAGCAATTATTAATTTCTATATAAGAAGTAGTGTAAAAATGTCTTTGCTTATGTATATTGCAACAGCATGTTCACTGCACTCTGCAAAAGTATTAGAAAACACAAGCTTCCCTTGAAGGTGTTGACATAAATTATATGGAGGCCCAGAACTGGCTGTCATTTTTCACTGGAACTATTTGAAATTAAAAATAACTGTTTCTAAAATGAACTTTCCCATTTTGAGATTTTGAGTTTTGTCTTCTGTTTTTTATGTTAAAATACCACTTGACGTAGAACAGTTCTTATTCTATAGAAAGCCAAAGCCAGTGGTTGGAGGCCATAGTAATGGAATAAAAAGACTCTCCAATTCAGTATATTTTGTACTGTAGAATGATATGGTGCATACTGATGGAGGTGCCCTTGGCAAGTGTGTATTGTGTCTGAGATATTAGACAATTGGAATTCTATCCTTGTTCCACCCACAGATTAATTTTGTTTTAAATTGGCCTCATCTCACTCATAAAAGTTATTGTTTTAATGGACTGAGCCTATCCATTACAAGTATAACATTTATTACAGAATATTAAGTGGATTTAAAGTATAATTAACTTTAAGTGAATTTGATAATTAAGATAACTTTAAATTCAAATTACATTTTACAAATAGCATGGTTTGCCACCACTGATTTCATCAGTAGAAAACATCCCATTTTGAATGTTTTTTACTTTAGTTTTGGGCTGATACCACACTAGACTACAGAACACTCTCTTTCATCTCCTTGTTTAGTGAAACCATTGGAGTTGCATCAGAATTGAATATGATCCAAAAATTTAATGGAAAAATGTTTACATCCTAATAAAGTCACAGTATCGTAATAGTCATGTCAGACAGAGACATCATCATTGTCTATCAAGGAATGTTCAGCATTGCATGTTCATAAACTAAAGTACAGTAAGCTGTAATAAAGCATGCTTGGTTAAAATATTCTCAGTAGAGACTTCAATCAATCAGCTCTTATCTCTCCTGAGAGTAAGTTCTTTTCCAAACAGCATAACTGTCTGTGTATACAAAATGTTTTCTGAAGTGATGATTGTGAAATGCAGGATGGTTGCTGTAATTGATTCATTGTTCAACGTATGCCACAAAATTATGCTAATCATGCACCGTAGGTGCTTCTGTGCATATCATGTGTGCACAACACATTGGTGCTTCATTCTTTCCTTTGACATATGACTTTGAATATATTTCTGTGCTGGCACTACTGGAGCTGTTCAGGTAGGGGACTAGCAATGTATTGCATAAAGGCAGATTGATGACACTTTTTTTTTTAATGCAAAAGTCATTTGGAATAGCATGATGACTGGAAGATACTGCTGAAATGATAATATGTTTGTTTGGGTTTAGGGCCAGGACAGTGATTTGGTGATGCTGTTTCATATTAGTCTGTCCCTGTATTGACTCCCTTCTGGTTTTCTCAGAAAAGAAAGGTATATAGATAATAGCTGAATGTGCTGCAGGAATTCTTAGTTGCTACAACAGTGTCTAGGGAATTATTATCGGGTGCTGTAAATCTGAAGACTTTTAGCTGCTCAAGTTGATGCTGGGCTGAGTTGCCTTCAGGTAGCCTCAGTATTTATGGGAACATAAACCTACCTTATACCCATTTATTCCCTCAGCCATGCCAAGTGGAATAAGTCACTCTTGCTTTCCTGGTCCCCCCCATATCATTCTTACATCGTGGCACATAGGCTATATGGGCTACAACAGAACAAAATGTAGTAAAGAAGTGAAGTACTGCTGTCTGTTGTCCCTCTCAGTTATTGAGGAGAACAGTCCAGGATATTTGACAGTGGCCTGGATTATGAGTACATAGTATCTTCCTGTACACATGGTTTGGAAGTTCTGGTCTTTTGTACTTAAGGTTTTGCTACATGTCTTTTGTGGAGCATGGGGAAAGACTGGATAGTCCTGTGGCACCTTCTGGATTTAATCTCTCCTGCATTCTCACAGTTTCAGAGAACTAGTGACATTTGCTCAGGATATACTCAACTCAGATATAAGTGGGCACAGCTGTACAACTGTGTGCTTGTGCCTAGGACAGGTGATTGAACACCAGAACAGCAAGTGCTTATGAACTATAGGGACTTTACCCCCAACTTTTGCCAGTAAGGTTGCATTTGACCCCTTCCTGTCTTACATTTCTAAGCAAAAGCAGAGCAGGATTCTCCTCCACTGAGTTTAGCAGCTCATTTTGTGACACAGAATCCTATTTTTTTAAGTTGAGGACTTCAGGTTATGTGTATGCACTCTACTCCAACACAATATATCTCTTGAACCTTTTATTTCTGCTGGTCCGTACAGATCCAACTAGCTGTAGAGGAGTTTTCTATGTTACTTAACATTTCATTAAACTGAAACCACTGAAATCTAATAATATTATTAGTAATTCTTCATGCAGAACAAATGCTCTGAGTATCTGCTCTGAGTCCAATTTATTAATTTCTAGTCTGCTATGATATTTTAACTTCTGAAATAAAAATAAGTAAAAGTGCATTTGCATCATTTAATGTGTGAATTTACTAGGCTTTTCATAAACTTTGGATTAGGTAAATATATCATAAAAACTATAACTATAACTTTGCGTGGATTGAGGTACAACAATTTCGTTTTATAAAGAGTCGAATAGTACTGTTTAATGAAGTATTAACAAATCAGATTATTTTACTAACTTTCTTCTGAAGGCTATAAATGCATTAAGGTATATTTATACTTGAAAAGCTGGACTACTTTAAGCAAATGTACATATACAGAATTCCTGTTCAAGTCTTTCTGTCACTCAGTAAATATAATTTCTGCAAGACTGTTTCATTTCTGTAACTGTCTCACTTTTGTGTGCACTCTCTCTGTTTTTCTGTCCAACACAAGGAGAAAACCTAGGTCCTTTCTCTTATAACGAAGTTGTTAATGGGTTTGCAGTTATAGTCAACAGTAATCAATAAACCAAATATGTGTAAGTCTCTTTTTTGCCCTTTTATGCCTCAACTCTCTGCTATCCCTCACTTCTACCTGAAATCAATGGTACATTTTCCATTGATCTACTATAACAGGGAAAAGATCTAGCTGCCTGTTAACAAAGTGTGGCATATTGAAACCAGGTGGGTGAAGGAATTTGTTAAAGAGACACTGTCCAAAAAACCTCTTTTTTTCTGTAAGACTTCTAAACGAAAAATAATTTTATTGTTACAGCTCTATGCCTGTATTATATTTTTAATTAAAATTTTAATTATTTTTTCCATATTGCTGCACTAAGAAATAACGCTTTGGGGGAAAAAAATGATCTTGCTGTTCTTATCCAGAGTCTGATTTAAGCTCACTGGAGTTAGTTAAGTTTCTCCTATAGGCTTGAATGGTTTCAGATCCATCAGTTTTATGGAATTTCTGGAGGTTGTTAAGAATCTTGTAAATATCAGAATGACTATACGAAGGAAGAGGGTGATACTTTCAAAATATCGGTCTTGATTTCCCTAAATTAAGACACTCCAGCTTAACACTCGTTGCAAGCCACAGTGTATCTAATTGTCCTCAGTCAGGTGAGCCTAAAACTGGAAGGCAATGACATGATTAAGTAGCATCTTCATTAAAAGATGTCATTGTTTGGCTTACAGAGAAACTGTTGAGGTTAGGTTTGCATGCATATTTCTTACCTTCATATTTTTAAGGTGACTTAAGAAATACTATATTCCTTGAAAATTAATAATTAGTGGATAAAGTGGTTGAATGCAATGTGTAGTGAATAAAATATTACATTACTTAACATAAATATTGCAATGCTTACTTGGGCTGATTTTTCACTTTTATCAATAAAAAGAACTGGCAAATTCATAGTCTACAATACCACAATTAATTTTCAATCATTTGTTTACATTCTTAAAAAAAAAAAAAAGGTTAAAAGCAGCCCTGAAAAAGTGTAGTGGTTTTAAAAATTCTTTTACATTCTGTCTATTGAAAGTGCACGTTCCCTTTTCTAGTAAACATATTTTATCACTTACTGTGCTGGCAATGAAGATTTCTTTGTCCTTGTAGCATAATGATCTTGACCCTTTACTTAATGGTAAGGACACTTCCCTTGAGAATATATATTTATTATTGCATGACAACTTCTTAGTCTCTGTCCACAGTCAATACAATACAGAAATTGTGCCTGAGTATGGATCATTTACTACATTTACAATTTTTACGGATCTCTGATGTTTTTTCTCCCCATTGTTGGCCTACCAAACTTTCCCCCACGCCTCTGCAAAAGAATAAAAAAAAAAGGAGGGGAGGAGAAAAGAATGGTTTTGGGTTTTTTATATGTGAAAAATAAAAAATTGTACATTCATTTTGAATGCCTTTCATTTTATTTTGTATACAAAGTCAGAAGTTTGAGTTCTTTCAATCAAGTCCTATAATATTTTGAGAAGAACTTAAAGATTTGAGTTCTTGTCTGAAATTTTAGTGATGACAGAGTAGGGTAATATGACTATGTTGTTTATATATATTATTTTTACTGCCTTTTTTATAGCTGATACAGTTTTGGAGAAACTACTATGTACTATGTGCACTTCTTGTAATAATGACAATATTTTTGAAACAGAAATTCTCCTTCAAACTCTATAATTTTATTTTAAGTCTTTGGTAACCTTCACAATGTGCAAAGGCTGAACTGACATTGCCAAAATGGGTTGTAAATCACCTTTTTACAATAATGACTATCAAATCAAATTGCCCAAGTAGCTCTGCATATAAAACTATATGCCAAAAAATCAGAATACACTAATACAGTCACTAGCATTTTAATTATCCACTTTATAAATCTGATATAAAGGAACATTTTAATGATCCATCTAACCGTTTCTTAAAAATCTGATATTCCTAAGAATAGACTTTGGTTTGCTGCCTTCTGACATGGATTCCTGATGAAGAAAATACTGAAAAGATCAGTTTCAAACATTATTTCAATCTTCGCTTTAGTAAGGATACTAATTAATAAAAAACCACACTGTCAATGCCACCATATAAAGTGGTAAACAGAGGTATCGGTTTCACATAGAAGTTATCTCCCTTTCTTTTTGCCATTAATTGTTGTGATAAATAGTTGGGGGTTTTTTTACTTGTAAAATAAATATCTTGTCAGTGGGAGGCTTCTTTAAATTGCAAACGAACAAAATGATTGAACTCTCTTTAAAGTAATTCTATAACACTTGTTAAATCACAAAATTAACTGTATTATTAAATCTCTTTACCCACAGCGTCTCACAGTATATGTTACGAATTACACAGAATACAAATTAATGAAAAATATACTTTATGGGGGATTTATATCCTATAACTTAAAATGTCTAAAAATCAAATACTTGAGCTAGCGTCTCTCAGCTTCTGCTGTAACAAATGGAAGAAATGGGAAACAGAACAGTATGTTCTGATAGTGGTGGAACATCTGTCTTAAAGAGGTGAATTACCACCTGCAGATTCTTATTTCTTTCCATTGTCTACAAACAATGGGAATGAAAGTAGAAAGAGAGAGTTAGGTAAGTTAGGATGAATCACAATATTGTTATCCACTTGTGATGCTTTATTTTTTTAGAAAAGTTTGTTAATTTCAGGAGCAAATAAGACAACGTAGGCATGAAACGTTTAAGTGATTAACAGGTTGGGGTTGAAAGGATTTATTGCCATGAGATAGTCTTTACTTACGTAGTGTGTCAAGTCTTTGTTTATTTATTTATTTTTTTTCTTAAAGCCACTTGCTTGCTGAGTGAAAGCAAGTTACCTTAGCAAGAGCTTCTGACTATTGCTGAAAGCTGAACAGATAGCCTTTGAGGTGACTGAATCTAGCTCCTGTCTGCCAAAAGTAGGAATTTCTATTTCTCTGATAAAAGCTTGGAGTGAAAAGAGAGAAAGAGAAGGGGAAGAAAATAAAAGAAAAGTTGCCCTTGTGACTCTTGCTGTTGATTTTAAGGTAGTGGGTAATATAGCCCATGGAAAGAATTCCATCTTCCTTAATCTATCTTCATGCTAAAGAAATATAGACATAGCAGAGAGATAGAAAAGAGATGAGGGGTTTGGCAAAATAATCTGAATATCGTAAAAATAGCAAGCATCAGTAAACATATGTAGTACCTTATGTGGTATAGAATTGAAACTGAGGCCAGAAACTAGTATCTTTTTCCTTATTATTTCCTGAGGGCCTGATCTAGTAGGAATGCTAAAAATACACCTGACAAAGAAAAAAAAAAAAAACAAACAAAAAACAGATTTTTCCATCACTTACTTTCAAAGATAAAGGGAATTGCCCATATTATCATAACTTTAAAAGGGCTTCACAGGCCAATGAAGAGGGAGGTCATCAGTTCAGTTTTTCCTCTGCCTGGAGAAGTTCAAAACCACCTGTCTCATCAATTAATAGATTTAGAGAAAGTGTTGTGGTTAGGATTGAGAGAGATCTCTGACTATACTGTTTGAAGTGTCTTACTATCCCGCAAGTAAAGGTAATATAAAATGACTGAGTGAGCGAAAGAGGGTATCTTTCTCTATTCTAATGTTTATACCTAGAAACAGGATAGGGCTTGGTTCCTGTCCCAGTTTCATTGTCATTTGTTTTAGATGAAAGAACCTTTTAATAATATAATGACTCCTCCATTAACATAATCTGGTATTTTGAAATCCATTCAAAACATCTAACTCTTAGTTAGATGGTGGCATCTGTATCTAGCTCCAAATTATATATGCAATGTAATGAATCTGAAGGGGAGATAATTAATTTTGAAAAGGAAAGTAAAGCATTCTTCAAAGTTTACAGTTAGCTCAGTATTTTTAGTGGTCCAAATAGCATATTCAGTCATGCCTAAGATACGACTTAAGAAATGAAGCAAAAAAGACCCTGAGCAAGATCCTCTGTCCAACGCTAAACCCAAGCATTATCCCAATGCTTAGTGTTATAATATCCCATGCTTGCAAGTCATTCTTCTTGATGTGTTGTTTAATAATAAGTTATTAAAACAGCTTAAAAAATCTTAAAATATTTCAGGAAGGATATCACAGGTTCTCATACCAAATCAATAACTCACAAATATGAGAATTTCCTTTTACATTTGCAGAAGTTGGTGCTGACTTGTCTGAGCATAATGCTAGGCTGTGCTCATGGAAATAAAAAATGAGAATATAAGAATTAGCACATTTTGTTGTGTTTGTGGAACAGAAAGGTATTGTGCATGTCATGTGGAAAGCACTGAGGAGCTTGTAGATGATTAGGTCTATAGGGTAGGTAAGGTATTAAGACAAGGATGATTCCTGGTCCTGGAGTGAGTTGTAGCCAGTCTGCTCTAGAAGTTTCTAGTAATGGTTAGTATGGAAGCAGTCTGTACCAAATGAACTGCAAAAAAGTGATGCTTCTATAGAGGTTGCAAGGAAAATACAGATGGAGCAAAAGAACCTAAAAATCCATGCAAACCAAAATCAAAATTAGTATTTATTTAAGCAAAGTGGATTTAATAAATAAGTTGTGAAGTTCTGCTAAACCTAATACTTCAGGAATTTCAGATTACCTTTAATGATACTGAATGATCATTAAAAAGGAAGGATTTGTTTCTCACACGTTAGGTAGTGGACAAACCTAAAGAGAGTTTACAAGACTGCACAGGTCTATCCTGTAAATGTAAATACTGTTCTTTTTTATTGAATGAGTTGAAGAACTGGACTTGTTTTTTATTTAATAGTAATATGAAGCAGTGAAAGATGTGCCATGTGAGATAAATGTTCAACACATTCGACTGAAAACATGCTTGGAACTCTGTCATTCCATAACGCCTTATTTTTTTCTTCCAGAAAATTCTTAAGCAAAATACTGAGGGGGGCGGGGGGGGGGGGGGGATGGCAATTACACTATGCCACAACTTTATATGGTGTTCAGTAGACATGTTTTGCCAGTCATTTCATGAAAGGTTGAAAAAGTAAGATCTACATTTTATCTAAACAAAAAAAAAAAAAGAACTGCATGTACAAAATAGGAACAAGCCTTTCTGCTTTTTATTAATATCTGTTGGCTGTAAAGGGAAAATTGGAAAAGATTATCTGTCCTCCTGCTATTATGAGTGAGTGTGTTCTCATTAAGGACCTTCACAGATCAGTTTCTCAACTCTATTAAAAAAAGTTTAAATTACCTTTTGAGGCAGACTGATCCACTATGCAAGACACGTCACCACTTGTTCAGAGGAGACCAAACTACAGCATTCCATATGAGATTTTCAGGCATAAAAAGAATCTTGCAATGTACATGACAGCAGGTTTTTTTCAGGTTTATGTCATATCAGTACATTTGCCCTCATGTAATACACAGATTTTAAGTATGAACTAATGCTTTATGATTTCTAAATATTCACTTGTTTAAAAAATTGAAGAGAAACCAAAACTTATTAAGAGGGAAAGTATATAATGGTAAAGATCACTTAATTGATCTCTATATAAGTTTCTTAGTCAGGCTGTATTTCTTCATCCAAAGCTTTACAGGTCAAATCTTGTTCTAAATGAAATAGAAATTTGGTACATACTTTAATGAGACTACAGTTTGAATCTGTGAAGCATTTAGTGAGGGTGAGAAACAAGCAAGCTCAACATTCCTCTAAATGAGGATTTAGATCCAATTTAGGATTTAAAGGAATCCTAAAGAGAAGGAAATCAGAACCTTCCTTCCTCCTGCACTGTCCTCGCTGCAGAGAACCACTGCTTGATGAGTCAGCATGTATTTATTTCTCTTGAGATTATAATCTTTCTCCTTATTATGTGATAAGTTCTGCACACTTTGTTGTCTACATTCCCCTTTGTTCTAGCCAAACTCTAAGTTAGCTAGATGCTTCATTACAATCGGGAATGTTTTGACCTGCATGCACAACCTTCATTCCCTGTTCCTCCTTCACCTCGGCAGGAAATTCCCAAAACAACTGCAGTATTAACTCTTTAGCAAGCAAATCACGTCTGGCGTCTACAAAGCTGTCTTAAAGTTTTCTTTTTCTAGCAGCGATCGTTAAAGTATAAATTTATCATGTTTATACATTATTGCTTTATGGAAGCAAAGATGAAAAAGAAGGAAACAGAAGCCTGTAACATCTTTCCCTCCTAAGAAAGAAAAAAAAATCTCCATGTAACTATCACACAGTATTTATTTTTCCTGAGTCTTAACAGATAGCTAAAACACTTTCCCCCAAGATATCAGCATAAGAACTTTTAATGGCATATTGCTCTGTTTGAATAGATGATTCACAGATTTAAAGATGACAAAAGAATGATTTAGTGTAAGCTTATTATTATTGTGTCTTGCAAGGCTGAAATGAATGATAGGCAGGTTAATAAATATTTTTAAAACCTGAGTAGTTCATTCCATGGAAATCTTATTTTATCAGTAGTTTTCTTTGTCTTGAATTATGATTATGCGTATGAATATATGCACCCATATAAATGATCATACGTGCACATAAACATGAGTGCATATCAGAATACACCTATGTATATGTATTGTCTGAGAAGACATATATATATAAGCTGTGTGAAACTGGCAGTGATTTCACTGCCATCTGTTAAGTGTTTATAGACTATATCACATATCAATTTTTTCTTGTTTTTTTATGAGACTGATGTAAAGCTAACAGACCCAAAATCGCCTTGGTCAACCAATTTCCTTTTTGAAATGTTGGGGAGAAAATTAGCTTGTCCAAATTTCCCGAACCCTACACTGTAGTCTGAAATTTATTAAAGAATCAACATCAGTCATCCAGACTGCTCTTTCTTTGATCCATAATTTTAATGTTCTTCTCTGAAAGTTAGTCTGATTAGCTTGCATATGTATTCTGACTTATCTACTACAGCCTTTCAGTTTGCACTGTGGTGAAATTCAATGCCCATATTTTATCATTTGAAAATAGGGTCTAGACTGGATTTAAAATATTTAACAGCTGTCATTTAACATCATTTTATTTAATGATGGAATAGAAAGTATTTTCTTATCACTTATGGTGGAATATTTCACCTGGCTTTGTTCCAAACACAGAAATATTCTTATACTGTTTTGACATGCTGCATTACGACTGATTGATGAATTGGCCATGTGTGTTAACTTTAGATCATATATCAGTGCTAGAATATTTTTTGTTTCCAATGTAGTGTAGTACTTATTAGCCTTAATATTTGTCTTCTTAGAATTTTCATGAATACATTTAGTTTCTTGTATTTCCCAGTTGTCAAAGTATACACATGGCTGTCAGCTTCTCCATTTTTCCATTGGTGATATATGTTGTTGGCAGTTCCTTGTCATTAAGTCAATCTGAAGAAGTGTTTATTGCATATTTCTCTGGTCATGTTTTCGCTACGGAAATCCTGGAGAGCCAATATTTGTTACTATCAATATTTGTTACTATCAATATTTTGATAACTCTTACAAGGCTTCCACAAAAGCAGAGTATTGGAATGCATGGGTAACTTTCATGCCAAAGGAGCCTGCAGAATAGTTGGACATAGGATCAGTGTTAAAAATTGTGTGTTTAAAGAGCACTGCAGCAATTCATCTTCCCCAGTCTACTAAGCTATCACTATTCCACATTTCCGTAGTTGCTTTTCAATTGTGGTGCTCTGATTATTTTTGTAGAAACAGGTAAGATAAAATCAAACATTGTTATTATTATTCATTACATTTGAAAGCATTGAGGTTGTGGAAAGTGTATGCAATCAATAGTAAACTATAAACAAAAATTAAACATGATATCATAATGATAAATTCTATTTCCAATATAGACAAATGTGTATATTCCCAAGTAAGAGTCTGCACACAGTTTTAATGAGAGATTATAAGATTAGATACTTATTCCAGATAGTACTTGACTCTGGAAGAAGTTCCACTGAAACTGAGGGACAAAAATATACAGAAGGTTGCTACTCAGTTGTGATCACACATATTGCAGTCTTGCTTTCTGTTTTGATTTGCTCATTGTATGAAAGAAACAACTTTAAAATACTATTTTGTGAAACTTGTACAAATATTGGAAGATTTTTTTTGGATTTAAATGCCATGTAATGTCATGAGGTTATTCTATATACATACTCATACATATATTTGTATATATAGAAGGAAATTTAAAGTGAATGTGATAAGTAGACATGACTCATAGATATTAAAGTTATGATTTAATTTAATTGAATGTCTAGTATTTCTGATTAGGAAAAAGAAGCAGAAAAAATTTCTGGGTCCAGTCATGTTAGCCCTTTGCGCATTGAACTTGTTTTGAAACAAAGGAAGCCTAGCATGAGAGTTTGAAAAATCACCAGAAACATTAGCTGTTAAGAATAGCATGCACTGTTATTACTTCTTTATTTCAATGTTCATCCCATTGATTAGTGATGAATTCCTGCAATTTGGCTAACTGGATTATTTTTAACAAGTGAAAGACTAGGCATATTTGTTATATTACTAGCTCAATAGCCAGAGAGCATTATATTGTGCAAGAATTAGGTTGTTAGTGTTCTTTCTGTTTGAAATCATAGTTGTCCCATAAGTGAGGGAGAACAAAGCATTTTAAAGTAGGTTAGCAAACAGAATGGGAAATGGACAGAACAAGTAGAGAATTTAAAATATTTCTGGAATATTGCCAAATGCATTTTAGACAATGTGAAGCACATTAGCAGAGAAAAAAAAAAGAAAAGCACAGACTAGCAGTGGGTATAAAACAAAGAGGCAATAGATTTTAATGTATTTTCTTTCAAATGAAGTCTGTGTTCTCCACAGTGATGTCTTCTAATGGGGTTGGTCTGGTTGCCTTAGCATAAAACATCCAGTGTCAACTGGGATTTTCTGCTGGCTTTCAACTGTTCCTACAGTAGGTTGAAAGTCTCCTTTTACCTCCCCTGTCATAGCTTCTAGCCCAAGGTCTATGTCTTGGATACCCTGGGACTTCTCAAATAGTACTGGACACTTAGTTTGGATAGCTGAGCCCAAAATACTGGACTCAACAACACTACTGGTTTATACCTTTTTTGATATGTTTTAGGAAAGATTTTATTCAAGCAAGGTCGAAAAAAATAATCAAGGACATCAGCCATCACATTATATAGAAACGATACTGATGGGTGCAGTTCAGAAGGCAGTAGTGACCTGCAGAAAATGAATTGTATAAATCATGAAACAATCTTTAGATGCAAAGGTCAGTCTAGGTGAGAGTAAATATAGCACTGAAAGGCTAGCCAAAGAGGGCAAGACAAAGAAGTATGTTATACGGTCCCGACAAGTATCTGCAAATGAATTAATTCCATTCAAAAGGAATGAGATTTTTAAGGTGAATTGGAAGGATTTGATTTTATTTGTTAGCGTATTTTCATAACATTACAGAAGAGAATATACAGAATGTCAACAAAATGAAAAGTTTTACTGTACTTAGGGAAAACTAAGGTAGTCATGAGGTCTATATATACACCTGAGATCAAAACTTTCTGCAATGAGTAATACCAAAGCTACCCAAGCCAGATATCAATATGGAAAATTTCCCATTGCCCAGTCTTTTTTCTCTCTGTCTATTTATACAACAGTTTGTTGTTATTCTTGGGGCCAGAAAACTTTGAGAGCTGAATGCTGACAAATTAAGTCTTCAAAACTGTGTTTTAACAAAAATAGTATTATCTTTCTCTCCCTCTATTTTATATAGCTATATGAAATCATTTAAAAGGTTTTATTTTAAAAGATTTAATTCCATGCTTACAAGTATCTGGCACAGTCCACTCACTGTTGTCATTTGGTCTTTTGAGGTAAAGCTGATGAAGTATATGGGTTGGAAGTGCAGAACAGCAGGTCCCAGAAGGTGGGGGTCAGTGACATGAAGTCTACTTGGAGGCCATTAACTAGTGGTGTACTGTAGGGGTCAATACTGGATCCAATCCTGCTCAACAACTTCATCAATTGTCAGGATGATGGGGCAGAGTGTACCCTCTGCAAGTTCACTGATGACACAAAGCTGGGAAGCATGGGTGATACACCTGAGGTTGTTGCTGCCATCCAGAGGGACCTCAGTAGGCTGGAGAAATGGGCTGGCAGGAATGTCGTTAAGTTCAACAAGGGGAAGTGCTAAGTGCTGCACCTGGAGAAGAATAACCCCAGGCACCCACAGGTGCCGGAAAGCAGCTGGGTGCAGAAGGACTTGGGGGTCCTGATGAACACCAAGTTGTGCATGAGCCAGCAATGTGCCCTTGTGGCAAAGGCGGCTAACGATATTCTGGGCTGCATTAGAAGGAGTGTTGCCAGCAGGTCAAGGGAGGTGATCCTTCCCCTCCACTCAGCACTCGTGAGGCCACACCTGGAGTATTGTGTCCAGTTCAGGGCTCCCCAGTACAAGAGAGACATGGACATACTGGAGGCAGTCCAGTGAAGGGCCACAAAGATGATGATGAATGGCCTGGAGCATCTCTCCTGTGAGAAAAGGCTGAGAGAGCTGGGACTGTTCAGCCTGGAGAAGAGAAGGCCCCAGGGGGATCTCATCAGTGTGTACCAATACCTGAAGGGAGGGTGCAAAGAAGAGGGAGCCAAGCTCCTTTCATTGGTGCCCAGTGACAGGACCAGAGGCAATGGGCACAAACTGAAAGACAGGAGGTTCCCTTGGAACATCAGGAAACACTTTTGTACTGTGAGGGTGACTGAGCAGCAGAATAGGTTGCCCAGGGAGGTTGTGGGGTCTCCATCCTTGGAGATATTCAAAATCTGTCTGGACATGGTCCTGGGCAACCTGCTGTAGGTGGCCCTGCTTGAGCAGGAGGGTTGCACCAGCTGACCTCCAGAGGTCCCTTCCAACCTCAACCATTCTGTGATTCTATGAAAATTATGACTTTCAGCATTACAACTTGAATTCTGAAACTCTGATCTCCTAATTATACCTTGTTTTCAATTTATCCAATAGGAAGAGTACGCTCCATAGCAATACTTGCTTGTCAGTGAAACTTGAGACCTTTCCTTCCTAAAAGTAGTGTTCTATGCTGTTATAAAGTGTGCTTTCTTTATATCTTAATAATGGTCTGTGACCTTTTTTCATTACACTTTATAGTATGGTATTCACCAATATCTTTCACAACTTGCATATTTTTTATCCAATCTTATAATCTGAGAAAGAATGACATGTTTAGTAGAGTATGATTGCCAGATGCTTCAAAGTCTACAGGCGTTATGCTTCTAAACCAGTTAGGTGCTTCAGAAAACAACACATTCTTCCTTCTAATAGTGGAAGGCTAGTTTGGCTGAGATACTAAAAAATGCTTTTTCCTTGAAGCAAATATTAAACTAAATTAAAATTGAATTAATATTAAACTAAACTAAATGCTTTTTCCTTGAAGTAAATATTTAAACTAAAAGAGAGTAGATTCAGACTAGATATAAGGAAGAAATTTTTTACAATGAGGGTGGTGAAACACTGGAACGGGTTGCCCAGAGAGGTGGTAGATGCCCCATCCTTGGAAACATTCAAGGACAGGCTGGATGGGGCTCTGAGCAACCTGATCTAGTTGTAGATGTCCCTGCCAATTGCAGGGGGGATGGACTAGATGACCTTTAAAGGTCCCTTCCATCCCAAAGCATTCTATGATTCTATGATTTTATTCTTTACAATATAATAGAGAAACCCAGAATGGCACTTTTAGTCTATAAATTTATTTGGATTCATTTTTAGTGGGGCTTGTTCCAGTGGGAATTTTGAAAGTAAGGAATGGCTAGAAATTATGTGAGTACATATATGTGTCCCCATCCCAAATACATGCATTCAGTCAGAGAGGGAGAAAAAGGTTTTACCACCCAGAAGTTAGATCATTTACCTAGCCAACATGGAAATAAACTACATCTCCCTTTTCCAGATGAGGCAGGGAACACTGAGCAGAAAGGAAAGAGAGCTCAATGACTTAGGGACTGGGATATTTTTCTGGAGATGGAAAATGCTGGTTCCTGATTCAAATAAAACAGGCCATACCAAACCAGGGATTTTGAAAGAAAAGATTAATTTTCTTGTGGTTTAGGAGGGGAATCTTGAGCTGATGCTGCAACTCCTAAATTTTACATGATTAGACCTTAAGCAAAATATATATCCTGTGGATACTTAGGTGCCTCAGAATAGGCTCTGTTATCTGCAGCACAGAGACAAAAGTGCCTTGAACTATCTAGAGCAGAATATGTGGGCTGACAGTACTGTGGTTTCAGTCTAGTCTTTCTCACACCCTGGGTAACCATATTTATGGGTGGAAAGTGTGCCCTGGAGATAATACTTATTGTGTCTTTCAAGTCAACAAAGAGAAATGGTCCTTTCTTTATTCTAAAAGACAACTCAGTCTCTGTGGAGGTCTCCTGTGGGGTTCTGTAGGCAAAGTTATTGTTTAGTCCTCTGGATCACAAAATGCATGGCAACCTGCAAAGATGAAAAGGTACATTTAGCCTATCTGCATTTTACTCAATCACATGCATTTCAATAGAAATAGTCATATTTGCGTACTCTAGCATGCAAACTCTAGTATGTGACTATGCTTCTACAGCCATGAATATTAATTCTTTTGTCCAGAGAAATGTGTATTCTCTTCGGAGCCAGTGGTTAATAATTAATTCTTAAAGCTTCTCTATATATTGAGTCTTAGACTTTTTCCAGAATTTCATGAGAAAGAAACTCCTGAAATGGAAAGGTCTTCTTGAGAAGTATTCTTTGTACCTTGCATGGCTAGGTTTGCAACAAGTTGGTATCATAAGTTCCTGAAAAGTAACTAAACTCTACATGAACCACCAAAATTCACGATACTTCCTCAGCAATTTTTGTATGCTTTTCTATAGTAACTGCCAAGTACTATGGGAAATAAGATCCCTAAACAAAAGTAAAGTCAATACATATATGCCTGACCTGAAAATGAATGATGATGGATGTCAGCACATGGCTGTAACTAAATCTGAAATATGCTGTGACTTGCAATATAAATTTCACTTTTCTGATATCAACCAGTTAACTCACTGACATTTCACAAGAATGAACATTGTACTATGAGCAACAGTTTTTCATAAATCTTGGCTGGGTTTTGCTAAGTAGCCATTGGATAGCTTCCAACCATCTGGCTAGCATCTCAGCTTCAATGAAGGCACAATTCAGCATGATTGTGGGAAAATAGCTACTCAAGAATTAAAGTATTATATATTTTGAATACTGGGGGAGGTGGGGACTTTGGAAACTTCTGGTAAAGCAAATATCTTTCTGTGAACAAGAAGATATTTTGGTATCAAAGAAACATATCAAGGCTTTTTGTTTTCCTGTTTGGAATCTCACTGATGTTCTTCAAGTGAAGACTTTTTTTCAAGTTCTAATTGTGGAAGAGCTAAATACATATAGTGTATTAAAGATGCTCTACAATATTCTCATTACCCACTAAGGTTAAATTCTAATGTAATAGGAGTCTGCTAATTTTATTAAACTGGTCTAGCATTTTAAAACATACCTCATGGGAGTGGGCTAGAGCTTAACCTCTTGTCATGGGAGATACAATTTGCAGAGAAAATAAAGAGTATTCTTAAAAAACATTAAAATTCATTCAGTCTTGCTGCTAACTTTGTTTCATGAAACCATTCTCAGAATTATTAACCTGAAAGACAGTGAATGAGCAGTGCCACTCAGTATCCTGGTTGCTAAGGAAAAAGATCCTTGATGTTGATATAAGGTAAAGGAAAAAGTGCACTCTGCAGTTTAAATTTGTAGTTGGTGTGCTTTGGTTTGGCATCCTTTTTTTGTGTGTAACATATGTAAAAAAAAAAAAGTTGCTTTGTTTTTAGTAGGATTTATATTTCTAGCACTAATAAATGTTTTCCTAGTGCATTTCAACCTTAAACTCTGAATTTACCCTAAAAAAACCCACTTCCAGCAAGTGAATGCTTTATTACTAAACAAGAGCAAAAGCAACCTTGAGCCTTGAGGGTTCTGTTTCCAGACATTGCAAGAAACTGAGCCTGGCAGCAGCAGGAGTGGGAGGCCAGAATAAAAGATGTGCTACCAATAAGGCAAAGATAATTTTTGGCCAGTCAATCAAATTCTCTTCAGAGTTGTTGTAATTATCTCTCTCTCTTTGTGCCACTGTCAGTACAGCTCTTATTCTGGCCTACTGTTTCACAACAGCCTTCACAAACTACAAGGACTGTAGGTCTAGTTTGCAGGTGTCAGAATGGATTTCTTCCAATGCATATAGAGCCTTCATTTTGAATGGTGAATTAAGCACAGAAATGGAACACTGGCACCTTACTTGGTTCTTCTCTGATTCAATGAAAAGTGCTCCACTGAGACAGTTGTTAGTCTGATCATCGGAGTTAAGAAACTTTTCAGCAGGAAGATACATCTTGATTGTAATCTGTTGTTTTGGGGTTTTGTTTGTCTGTTTGTTTCATTTAAATACCTGGATTAACACTTTAGCTGCTTTATTGCCTTTTTATTCAAAGAATGACATATAGCTGAGGTTGGAAGGAGCCACTGGAATTATCTAGTCTAACATCCCTGCTCAAAGCAGAGCCAACTAGAACAGGTTGCTCAGAACTTTGTCCAGCTGGAGTTAGAATATCTACAAGGATGGGGACTCCAAACCTGTCTGGGAAACCTGTTCTAGTCTTTGATCATCATCACTGTTGAATGTTTTTTCTTATACTTAGATGGAATTTACTGAATTTCAGTTTGTGCTTATTGCCTCTCCTCTGTCACTGGGTGGTACCAAGAAATGTCTGGCACTGTCTTCTTTACCCATGCCCATCAGGTATTTATATACATTGATAAGTTACCCCCAAGGCTGAGAACAATATGCTTTGAATGCGCTAGGCATTTCTGTGTTTTCTAGGCTATAGGGATTTCTGCCATAAAAACAATTTTATAAAAGTTCATCTGGGAAAAAGTTTGATTATTTTTTAAAAATCTATGACAAAATAATTTTTAAAATACAGGTGATACAACAAGTTAAAATTAAAATTTCTATAATATTTTCAAAATTAAACACATTAATTTCATATTTTTTAAGCAAAATTACTCCAGTTTTTTAGAGTTTTAAAAATGAAGTTTATGTTTGTCCTGAAATGAGCTGGTTTTCATCTTTACAGTTTTTAGAGACATTTTACATGTTTTACAGACATTTGAGGCTAGAGGAGAGAGACTCCATGCAAGGAACAGTGATCAGAAGACTCTTATAACACAGTGATGCAGGGAGAGGACCAAGCTGAGGCAGAAATCCAACAAAGCTGTGTAGAATCACTAACATGTACCTATCCTGGATATTACTGTATCTAGATATATTGACTGTACTTCTTTGCATTATTTGTTAACTTTGCCTGTGGCATTTTTAGAAGACTTTTTTTTTTCCCAATTATTACTTTATCAGACTGTTTTAACATTCTGGTGAGGCCTTTGCCATAAGTTTCTATTTTAATTTTCTGTGCTTATAAAGAATTAGATTCAAAAAAGAACTTTAACTTTGAAACACCTAACCTTTATCCATTATGCTGGTAGAAATTTCAGGTCAGTGATTGCAAACCTACAAAATACAGGAAATGTAAGTAGGAAATATAAGTGGGAAAGATATTCACCTAAGAATGGTAGCTGCTGAATCAGGTCTGTAAGTGAAACCACATAGCTATGTATACCAACTTAAAGCTAGCTGTCTGAGAATCTATTCAAGATTAGATAATTTAAATTGTAATAAATTTATTGTAGCATATATATGTGTAGTACCAAACAAATCCCATCTCTGTCCATCTTTTCTACAAGGCTCGAACTTATAGCCTGTCTGTATTCTATATTGCAGCCATGTGGAAGAGACATGTTTTTAAGAAACAAGCTGTGGTTTTGTTGTGGTTTCAGACCAAATCATAGTGTGGAGATGGAGTGGCTTCAGATAACTAAACACTTTCATCACAGATATACACAATTTTACAAATTACATGACTTTCTTGTTCTCTGTGAGAGAACGTGAAGTCCAGGAGAGACTGGTAGGTCAGCACAGGGGCTCCAGATGTGCCATGTGTCCTCCTTTAACTTCAAGTGCCCTTCTCCTCTCAGGCATCTCTGGAAGTCAAAGAGATGATCCTGACCGTGTTGCAGGGCTGTAGGTTTCCTGAGGTTTTCTCCCTGAGCAACTCTGGACACTGTCCATGTTAGGATGAGGTAGTCACTCAAGTCCCACTTTCAGGCATCTCTTAAGCTTAAGGGAGAACTCAGTGAGGTTTTCAACTAGTATCCAATATTAGGTTTCTAAGGAAACAGCCGGATTTTTTTGTTCTTTGCAGAAAACAGAAACCACAGAATTAACTTTTTCCTTTTAAATTCCATTGTTTTGCCTCCTATTTTAAAGCATATGTTTTATATAATCCATCACCTCTTTACATATTCAGCTGTTGACTGGTTTCTAAAAGTCCGTTCATGTGGTCATCCAATGCTTTCCTAAACCATTTTGCCATACAATTATTTCCTAAGTTGCCTGTTTACATGCTGCTCTCTCTTAAAGATACTAGCCTTCTGACAGTTTAGGACAGTAACAAAACATAGATAATAATACCATAATTTGTCATTTATACACATGCACACATTTGTCTTAACCTACAAAAAAGAAGAGTATGATAAATTACATGAGCTTTCTAACCACTATGACCAGCATTCTGTGCCATTATTGGTAGATATTCTTTCTCCTGAGATGCTGAAGTCTTTTTCGAAGCTCTTAAGTGGGAAATATTTAAAATCTTGTTCTTCTCTGGATGGAGGTATTGAAAGCTTATGCATAAGAGCTTTCATGCCATCCCAGAACCTCATTTACTGTATTCTCCTGGGCATAATTCACATTGTAGTATTCAACAAGGACCTTCTCTAATTCTGCAGTAGTGCCATATTGTTGCACATAAAAAAGTGTTAGTCATTTATTTAAACAGTTTAAGGCTGAAAATGTCTGGGTTCATGTTATATTGCAAGTGCATGATTTGATATTGAATTCTTACCTTACTTCATAAGATTTAACCTTATACCTTGTGCATATATTATGAATTTGATGCAACAGAAGAGAAGTTAATGTCTTTATATATTTGATGTCTGTGGGTATAAAAAGTACAACTGCACACATTAGCATTTAATTTCCTCCAAATGTCTGCCAGTTAAAGATCCCTGAGGATTTTGTTTAATTTGTAAGTGAAAGCTGGAAGCCGTTCTGCTTTCTCTGTCTCTGTCCTCCACACCAGAGTTCAATTAAACATCTCCCCTATGGTTTCCTTCACCTGCAAAAACAAAGCAAATGTACTAACAGAAAAAGGACCTGCATCTGAATTAGACAGGTGCATGTCGGTTAGGTGGATATATATGCAAGTGGGTAGCCAAGCTGTCATTCCTCACCCTTGCCTCCAGTGAAAATAAATCTCCTCTATTTACTTTCACTCATTGAATCATCCAAAACAACATTTTTCTGTTGATTAAAACAGCTAAATCTTTCTTCCTGGAGTGTTGGAAGGTCATGGTCAATTTTTTTTTTACTTTGTATTTGTCATATGCTTTCTTAATCAACAGAAAAACATAAAAACATTTTCAGCATGGAAGTACACCACTTTCACAGATTAACCTTTTGTATCCTCAGATGTTGAGACACAAGTGAAAGTTGTTGTGACAAGCAATGAGAAAAGAAGACAAAAAATATGTACCACAAAACTAGAGATGTTTTAACAGTAAAACAAATGTTTTAAATTATGATGAAAATTGAGCAAGAAAAAATATATGTACTTTTAAATTAATTTAAGAGTGCTTTATTATGTAACAGGAAATTACAATTTTGCAGGTAAGAAAGCTTCTTCAGCTAAAAAATAATCTGATTCGGCCAAAAAGAAATAAAACTTGTAAGATGATCAAAAATATATCAATATGAACTGGTATGTACAAGAGCAGAAGTGTGTGTGTAAATATACAAAAAGAACAAAAGGGAGAAAATCATTAGTGAGTTTAAAGATAACCTTCAGAAATATATGGTCAACATGATGAGGGGTGGGGACACTGAAACAGTGAGTGGAAAAAAGAGAATTGTATTAAGAGCATATTTTTGTATTGAAAGAAGAGGGTAAATTCATAACATTGCACCAGTGTTTTTCAAAACATAAATTAGGTGCTATAGGCAACTGTCCTGATACTGAGTCTGGACAAAGACTTGAAAGACTGACAACAGATATAGCAAATTTAAAAAAAAAAAATCTGATTCAAATTATTGATAAGAATGAGTAGGATTTCAGTAAAAAGAGGTCTTCAAAAGGATCTTAGCATACTTTAGATTAGTATCACTGCTGGAGAAGGTTATTATGTTACATATGCCAAACATTGGATTTAGGTGCTAGGTTAGAGTGGTGATATTTTCTTTCAAAAAAGTTGTCAGAGATGTGGCTTGAACAAAGACTGTTTCCCAGATTCTCAGAGATTGCATGGTATCCAAAGTATATTGAGGCAAAATACCAGGAATCCAAGGCTACGAGCAAACTTTTGTTCTGCTGATTGATCACTTCTCATTGTTCAATGGATACTTTACAGTGTGCAGCCTTGTTGTCCCCAACCCTTCCTTAGAAACAGCTGCTTTTCTTTTGGGTTTCATAATCCCAATCAAATTCTTATTTGGTTTAAAAGAAGAGGAAAAGATGCCATCTCTCTCAGCTTTTTTATTTGCCAGCAGGTAAGTGTTCCAAAAAATCTTAGCATCATTGGTTTTTTGTTTGCTATGTCCCTGCAGAGCCAGATAACCCAGTGCCAGTTAATTTGGTCTCCCTACCAATTTTTCTTGACATTTGTATGTCTGATGGAGAGTTATCATCATGTTTGCTAACCACCCTTGACTAAGGGACACTTGCTCTCTTTCTTCACCTCGGGTCCAAAGGATGAAAGGATCTCATGCAGAGCCCTTTGCAGCTTCTTTTGTGATGTTTTCTACAGGAACCCATTAGGACAGTTCAGAGTGTGGTGTGATCAATTCTACCATTAACTGTATCTCTGACCTCATGTGACCACCTTTCAGTATTGTGTTCTTTCATCACTAACAATGTCCCTGACAACTTCCTGGTTTTCGTAAATTATAATCATCCTTGCTGAGGTGCATGTTAGCAATCAACATTGGATACATCTTCAAAGTACAATCTGTTTGTATCTGAGGAATGGTACAAGACTTTCATACAAATGATGTATGTTTTTGATAGACATATAAACTAAGTGGCACATATTCACCTGCTTATATCCCTTACATTTTTTAAAAAAGACAAAATGCTACAACCAACAAATAATCAGTTTTGAATGCTACTATGGACAATATGAAATATTGTCTAAGAGAAAAAAAGTTATTATAAAAAATTACATCCTACACCCTGTAATATATAATAGATATACACTGGGAAGTAGGGCAAGATTCATCCAGAATATAGATGCATGTCTACACAGTCACAGAATCAGGATCATGGCATGTTATCTACAGCATGCACAACTCACTATTAACAGGGGAGACAGGAGGACATGATTTCAAGTAGCTTGCCTATGTTCCTGAGGAGAAATTATGTGTAACTTTTACCTCTAAGCCTGGCAAAATTACTTGTATTGTTTTTTATCCACACTTGCATCCAACAAATTGGTATGTTAAATCCCATATTTGCAGACACAAGTTGTTACTACAGCACTTGGGCAGGCTGTGTTATTTGCAATTAAGGTGTCAATCTTAAGTCTGACTTCTCTTGCCTTTCAGTTCTTGACAAAGTTGCTTTGTAGCATAGTTATTTCTGAAAAAGAAAACAGAAACAAATCCATTTGCTCTCCCCTTAGAAAGCACCTCAGATTAACAACGTTGGACTCTCTAAGTCTACATGTAGCCTCTTATGCAGTGAACTACGTAAGTGACAGCAATAGGGAGTAGGCTATCCTCTTCTCTGCATATTTTTAAGACTTAAGCTTTGCTAAATGATTTCACAGTTAATGAGTGAGCTGGCAAGTAGAGGAACAGTTATAGGCAGGAATCCTGGTTTGAGTTGAGATTTCTGGAGGGGAAGCAGGGTCTCTAAAACGGTAGTGTGGGAAGAGGAAGCTATGCAGTTGAATGGCCGCAAGCACATTGCAGGACTGAGAGCAAATGCATTGTATCAGGGGATGCCTGCAACAAAGGCTACAGATGCTCTAGCTCTCTTTCTGCTGAGGGCAGTCTGTACCTAGAAGTGATCAGG
The DNA here is from genome assembly GCA_020745775.1 of Theristicus caerulescens. Taxonomy (NCBI): domain Eukaryota; kingdom Metazoa; phylum Chordata; class Aves; order Pelecaniformes; family Threskiornithidae; genus Theristicus; species Theristicus caerulescens. The sequence continues at coordinate 77,455,115 of CM036559.1, read as the reverse complement.
GCCTCAAATGATTCTAGGAATCAAATCACCGCACATCTTAGAAATTTGAATATGGTCTTTAGACTGTCAAGAGGTAAACACTCTTTGAACTGCTTTTTTTTTTTTTTAAGCTCACCTCACAGGAAAGAACAGACATCCTGCAGAGTGAAATTCACTCTTTAGGAACCATGTGACTGAATTTTTTTTTTTTTTGGAAAGAGAAGAAGCAGCAAGGTCCCAATGGAGCATATGGTTCTTTTTCTTTTCCGTGTTTTGAGAAATGATTCAGATACTTGCTGTTCTTCCCTTGCCAACTTCCTTTTTTCTGTCCTTACACACCAAGCTGTCATTTATACTATGGGAGAATGAAGACATCCTCAGCCGTGGAAAGAGGGGAAGTATAAAGAAAGGCCAGGAGAAGGTGTGATGCTGTACGAAATGTAGCATTTTATATATCAATGAAGAAGCTGCAAAATGAATTGGTAGGGAAGTGCAGAAGAAAATACTACATTAGGCATTCTGATGTGGCACAAGTACAGTTAAATGAAAATTAGAAGGCAGTTAAGCATTCATGATTTAAACTTTAAAATACCTGATGATTTGTAAGACTTATTGTGATAGTCTGAGATTGAACTTGGGCATTTTTTATGATTTACATTGACAATATCGATTCTAGTGTGCATTTTTTTAGTCTGAAGGATTAACATTTGCCAACGTTATGAGCACTAGAAAAACATCATATAAAATCAAACAGAATGTGTAAGAGATGGTAAGGCCAAAACGCACTTTGGTGATATTTGAGTAGGTGTAATCCAGATACCTAAACAGAAAAACTTGTTTGCTTGTGGGAATATGTAGACTGTAATGAACACCGTCTATGCTCACGGCATATGCATTTTCCTCATGTCTTGAAGATCATTCATTCTGTCCAGCTAAATGACAAACGTAAGTTTTACCCTGCGGACACATCTGCTTATTTTCCTTTGGACATCCTTGAAGAAGCAAAATTTCAGTAAATAAGTATTTGTCTGCCAGCAGGCTAATGAAATTTAAAAGGAGTTAAGTTGAATTGTTGAATTGATATACAAATGCCACACCAGGTAAATAAGAACGTGAGGATTTTTGTTTCTTTTTTTACTGTATGAAATGTAAATATGTTATATGTGCCAAACATTATACTAGAATTGAGTGCAAGACTTCCACTACTAAAAAGAGAAAGTTTGAAAAAAGCGTAGCACATTTCTGATGAGATAACTATACACTTTAGGATTTCCCATAGTTCTTTATTTTTACACACACAATGTAAGCACTCAGTATAAATTCACCATGCCTAAGTTTGCCAGTTGGAAATGTCTGTGTATAGTACAAGCCAGTCATCTAGGCACAGCAGTAATTAGTGGTGAGAGACAGACATCCTCAGGAGACCATTCATTTTATTCTAGTACAGATGTGGTGAACAGCCTTTGGAGAAGCCTTCTTTTTTCAGCTGAGATGATGATAAAATATTAGGAGGCATGGCTAATACACTGGATGTTTGTGCTGCCATTCAGGAGGACCTTGACAGGCTGGAGAAATGAACTGACAGGGCCCTCATGAAGTTCAGCAAGGGAAAAGACAAATTCCTTCACCTGGCAAAGAATAAGTCCATATAACACTGCACACTGGGGGAAGGCCATCTGGAAAGCAGATAGGCAGAAAAAGACCTCAGGGTATTGGTGGACACAAGCTGAACATGACTCAACAATGTGCCCTTGCAGCAAAGGCCAAAAAGCCTCCTGGGCTGCATTAGGAAGAGCGTTGCCAGCAGGCCAAGGGAGGTGATCCTTCCCATCTAAGCAGCACAGGTAAAACCACATCTGGAATGCTGTGTCCTGTGTCCAGTTCTGGACTCCCTACTACAAGAGAAATATGGATATACCAGAGCAAGTCCAGAGCAAAGGGACATGAAGGCAATGAAGGGACTGGAAAATCTGTCATATGAAGAGAAGATGAGAGAGATGGGACTGTTCAGCTTGGAGAAGACAAGGCCCAGGGGGATCTTCTCAGTATGTATGGATATCTGATGTGGGGGTACTAAACAGTCAGACTCTTAGTGATACTTAGTGACTGAACAATAGAAAATGTGCACTAAGTCAAATACAGGAAGTTTTATTTAAACATAAGAAAAAAGTTTTTGCTGTGAGAATTGTTGAACACTGTAAGAGATTCTCCAGAGAGGCTATGGATTGGTATCCTTGGTATTTTTCCTAAGGTGGTTTGGTACCCTTGGAGGTATTCAAAACCTAACTGGATAAGGTACTGAGCAACCTGCTCTAGCTGACCCTACTTTTAGCAGGGGGGGACATTCCCAGAGGCCCCTTCCTGAATGATTCTGTGATTCTGTGAAACCTCTGCAAGCAGCCAAAATTAAAGACTTCTTAGTATCTAACATGCGATGAGATAAATTTTTCCCTTAAAGGCTAAGTTGTTAAATTTACTTAACAAAAGTTTATTATTCATATATTCATATATTATTTATGTAAATAATACATAATTTACATAAAGCTATATAAAATCTGTATATAAACTTTTCTGTGATTACAGAATTATATAAATTTTATTTATTAAATAAATTAAATACTCAATTTTTCCCATTTCTTTGGAGAACCATGTAACATTTCATTACAGCTTGTCTTTGAGCAAAAGCTTGTGTCTGGGCCAAGAGTTTTGCAGCAATTGTAACATGATCAAAATTGGCAGGATTTCTTGCTGCTTCTCCAAAGTTGTTACGACTGGAGAATTCCCTGAACTTTCTTGTCTCTTATTTGAATAAGAGTGAGATTCGTGTGAGAGTTTATATGCCTATAGTAAATAACCCTGTCCAGCTTTCAGAAATCCATGTAAGCTAGGCTTTTGTGGCATTGGTATGTGTACAACTTGTCAAGGCATATTTCATCTTGTCTTTACTTCTGACATAACAAAATACATGATAAGATCTCAACAGCATGAGTCATGGCATAATGAAAGGTTTTCTACATTCCTCAGTTTTGGCAAAATATAAAAACAGAAAATCTTTACACTCTTAATGTACACTTTTAGGAAAAATATTCTGTAAGGTATTTAGAAAATTGTTTTTCATTGATAACTTTTACATAGTATATAGTATTCTTTATTTGTCAAGATTCAAATCAGTAATTATAGGTGTCAACAAATGTTTATACCTATTTGGAAACATTTTACTGCAGTCAATGAGAAACAAGACTTCATCTTTCAAGTTCCAATTCAGTCTTTTTCATATGACTATGTATAGATAACTATAGTGATAAATTCATGCCTGTGTTTATCTCCATGGAAAAAATAGACTTCTTATGGCTCACTGGTTCATCAAAATCATAGTTAATCATAAACCAGCAATAGAGATATAGATGTATTTAGAAAGGACAGGGGCCAGCTTGTTTGACAATATGTAGTGTACAGAGTTCAGTTATTCAACTTACTATTATCTACTCAGAGAAGTAATTTGTATTGACAGTGTAGAATTTCTGTTTGTCTAAAAATCCCATACAAGCTTACCAAACACTAAAAATCAGTCTAGGAAATCCTTCAGAGATAACTTTAATTTTACTATGGTAGTTCTAAGTGAATACTCTCATAAACATTACTATATTAATTATCTTTTGCTTGTAGTATACTTGTAGTATATATAAAGTTCCATCTTGATGCACACTGTGGCTGTGTGGTGCTTAGTTGCTGGCTAGGGTTAAACTACAACAATATTTTATATCAACATAAAGTGAATTTGTATGGTTTTTATTTTAAGAGGAAGTTAGCTGGAATTCAGGAAGCGTCATATATTTGTGACATTATATTTTGGTTTCCCTTCTGCCTGATGAATTTTTATATTTGGAATTCTTTATCATCTTGAAGATAGTGAAATTTCATTTCACAAGAAAAATGTTCATATTTCTAACTTACTCATTGCAAATTGAAGTAGATAGAAAAGAACTCATCAAAAATGAGTTTTGCTTACTATCTTATTTATCAGTTATAATTCTCCAATAAAATTTTCTCAGTCCAGAAAATGATTTTACTTTCTTGAAACTCTTTTCAACCAGAGAAATTAAATATGGTCTGATCTAGTGCCTACTGAATTCACTAGTTACTAAAGTGATCAGCCATTTAATAACCTTTTGATATAGTTGAAAAATTTTCTATGTAGTATTGGTGAAAAAAAAAAAGTTGCTACCAACACAGATCCTCGGTGGGTTTAATATTAAATATTTGTGATAGAACTAAGTTACTAAATGTATAAATCCTTAACTAGATGAATAAAGTGTTAAAATATCAGGATTATAGAATAGCTACAGAATCTGAAACTAAGGGAGTTTAATCCCATCTAACTACAGTTTAATATGATGGAATTGTTTCCTGTCTTAGCAGTTTTAAATCATTTTTACCTTAATTTTTTAGGAAGTATAAGGATCAAATCAGATTATTTGCTGCTAGTCATTGTATGTCTTCTGGTAAAGTCTTAAAAGATCAGTGGAGGTGAAACTGCCTTTGAAAATTCCAAGATTAGGCATCACAAGAGTAATAAACCTCTCCACTGCTTAAAAACAAGGCATTCTTTTCTGTATTTTACTTCTTTAAGGTCCCAGAATAACTAACTGCAAGATCAACCTAAAAGACAAATTTAATAATAATTACAAAACCCAGTTCTTTTCTTGGGTTTGTGTAGGAGAAGAAAGATTGAGATATTTCCTGAGCTTGATTTGCCCTACCAGATTTACTGGTGCTCCTTACAGTCCTGGTCTTTGAACATCACCATAGTCTTCCTTTGAAAGGAAACCCAGATGTGTAGGAGAAAGCTGTGTAGTCCAGTGTCTTTCAAAGTATTGCCTTTGGGAACAAAACTCCTAGGAGCACCGTGGAGCAGAGAATCTACTTGCCCTGTGGCATAGACTCTCTTGTTTAGGTTTTGTGAATACCGAAAAAAAAGAAAAATAGATTTCTGCTTTGACTGATTTGACCAAGTTGTGCATGAGCCAGCAATGTGCCCTTGTGGCAAAGGCGGCTAACGATATTCTGGGCTGCATTAGGAGGAGTGTTGCCAGCAGGTCAAGGGAGGTGATCCTTCCCCTCCACTCAGCACTCGTGAGGCCACACCTGGAGTATTGTGTCCAGTTCAGGGCTCCCCAGTGCAAGAGAGACATGGACATACTGGAGGCAGTCCAGTGAAGGGCCACAAAGATGATGATGAATGGCCTGGAGCATCTCTCCTGTGAGAAAAGGCTGAGAGAGCTGGGACTGTTCAGCCTGGAGAAGAGAAGGCCCCAGGGGGATCTCATCAGTGTGTACCAATACCTGAAGGGAGGGTGCAAAGAAGAGGGAGCCAAGCTCCTTTCATTGGTGCCCAGTGACAGGACCAGAGGCAATGGGCACAAACTGAAAGACAGGAGGTTCCCTTGGAACATCAGGAAACACTTTTGTACTGTGAGGGTGACTGAGCAGCAGAATAGGTTGCCCAGGGAGGTTGTGGGGTCTCCATCCTTGGAGATATTCAAAATCTGTCTGGACATGGTCCTGGGCAACCTGCTGTAGGTGGCCCTGCTTGAGCAGGAGGGTTGCACCAGCTGACCTCCAGAGGTCCCTTCCAACCTCAACCATTCTGTGACTCTGTGATTCTTCAGTGATTTTTTTTCCCCTATTCTTTTTCTAATAATCCTGTCATTCTGTTTGTCTTCTTGATTTCAAGAATCAATCTATCCATAATTACTCTACAATTACTTTTCTATATGAAAATAGCTAATATAGATCTCAGTGTGACTTAGCAGCAGGGTTTATTTAATACATATTACTTTGTATTTTTCAACATTTTCGTTAGCTGATTAGTTCCCCTGTTCATTCACCATCTTCAACATCTTCTGAAGCTCTTCGTAGCCAGTGGTTTTGGCTTGACTAGTTGATCAAAGGTTGAAGAAATATGTGACTACTAAATATTTTAATACTAAATATTTTGCCATTTCTTAGTTTAATAGTTTTACACTCAATCACATAATACTTTAAAAATCTTATATCCTTCCTACATCAAATTAGCTGATTCAAATTTTCAATAAATTTTTCAAACGATGATAGTATTCCTTGTGTTTTTCAATCAACATTTGAAGTATTTCCAAACTCTAAAGGAGACGCATGCAGCTAGTTCTATACTAAATTTGAGAAAAAAAGCTTACTTTTCTGACTATTTGGTAACAGTTACTTTTATAACATACTAACATATTATATATTTTTTTAAAAAAATGTACTTGCATATAGAAAGACAATTTTTAACCACTGATAATAATACTAAATAATACTAAATACCCTTCTATCTCTACACGTTTAGCCAAAGAATAATTTCATATTTTAACCATAATTAAAAAAAATAATTTGCTTGAGGAAAGATTATCCTTTTCCTTTTCTTTATGAATAAACATTGAATTTTAAAAAGCCCAGACATCCATGTGTCTCAAAGAAGGAAAACTTAGTTTTTCTTCCAGGTACAAAACCAGAATCAGCTGAATCTTGAATGTTTAGGCAACACACACTTGCTCTACCTTTGACTATTAGGAAATAATTGCTGATGGTTTTTTGTTTGTGGTTTTTTTTTGCAAAATAATAATAATAATAATAATAATAATAATAATAATAATAATAATAATAATAATAGTTCAAAATTGCTAATGAGATCTGCTGATATCTAAGTAAATGCAACAGAGTTGAATGATTTCTTCACATTTATTTTAATTTCTCTTCCAAGTACACAGGAAATTTATTCCCAACAACTACATTTAACTGAGTGATTCTATGAATTAGTGCATTTTTTTGGTTTTATTTTTTAGATATAGTTATTATATGAACATAGTATGAGAAGAAGATATAAGCTTATGAGGCAATCATCGCACAGTTAAAGTAATTTGTGTAATCTCTAAGCATTGCTTTCTTTTGTGAGGTGATATATTTACACAAATTTTTTAAAAATATTTTCTTTGATTTTTTCCCCCTTGGCAGCAAGAAAACATACATCCATTAGAGAACAAATTGCTGATGAAGAAATGTATTCAGCCCAATGGAGTTAAAACTGTGATCCTCTGGTAAATTTTTACAAAATACAAACCACCATCTGAAATTTCCACCTCCATTGTGTGCTTGGTTTTGGGATGTTGTGGAGTTTTAGCGTGCTCTATGGTGGGCTACAAGTTTTCTACAGTTGGCTTAGGTATTATGTTGAATTCATTTAGTGATCCCACAAACCTATAGCATGGTTCTGACTGATTGGTTATGAATAGGTCTGAGGAGAGGAACGCATTCTTCTTGTAAAAGAAGCGTTAATGGCCGTGCTACAAATACTAATGTAACCATTTATGGTGAACATTTTCCTGTTCTCTGCCTTCCCTCACCGAAGCCAATTAATGAATTGATAAGACGCCTCAGCAAGATACAAGGGTGGCCATGTTTCCTTAGAACAAGCAATGCTGATTCTACCTGCAAAAAAACAATACTTGTCTGCTAGAGAGTGGATTGCTTGATAATATATGTTTATATACATAGAGAATGAAATTATACAGATTTTAAGGAATCATGAGCATCAAAGACTTTAACATCAAGTGCATTCATTATCTACAGAGTTAAGGCTTTATACAAAAAGGTAAGGGATTAACGGTTGAATTACTTGTTTGGAATTCAGGAAACATGGGTTACCAAAGTTAAAATTCACATTGACAAAGGCCTGAAGACTAAATGTAACTTAGCTACAGTTTAGACACCTACATCCAGGCATTTTCTTCTCAAATCCATGCCTAAATAGAGTTGTTTTTCTATGTATTCTAAAACTATATAGATTTCTCTGTGGCTGATTTCTGTGGCACAGAGTGTCTTTGGTGATTTCCAACCTCTACAGTAAACTGAGAGTCTAACGCATGACTAGGTAGAAGTCATGGAATTTGGTACACCAATGCTTAAGACTCTTTATGGATCTGGCATCTAGGCCAGGTTGATTGATTTTTCATTTGTACTTACTGACATGAGTACTCCACTGTTATTGTCCTATTCTAGTAAATGTTTAGCTCATTACAGAATCTCATTGGATCTAAATTTAGGATTTCTGAAATGTGGATAGTAGTTCTTTTTTCTATTCTTTTCCTTTGTTACATACACATATTTTATGCTCTTTGAGGCAGCAGCTTTACAGAGTATGTATTTTATTTTTATGTCTGTAACATAATAGAATCCAGTTTTGATACTTGAGGTCCACCTTTGGAAAAAAAATTTAATTTAAAAACTGGCTGACTTTGTTTCATGTCTTTGTGTCTTTGGTATTTATTGTAAAGACTATAGGTGCTAAGTGGTTGGTAGAAGTTTCTGCATTATACTCGTAGCTGAGTTTGTGATTAAAGGAAGCTGGAAATATCATCAAACACAAACGGTAAGTTAGCATTCTTAAGAATACCTGTTATACACCATGGAGATGCTGTAGAATAAGCCTTTTTAATGCCACCACTTGAAAGCGGAACAGATGCAATTAAAGCATCACTGAGCACTGAACACCGTGCACTCCACAGGTGAAAATAAAAGTCTGTGTTTCACAGTGCTTCCTACAAGGCTGGTCTCTGCCACTTTCTGTAGTGCTTCACAGATAGCTAGGCCACTTTCTGCACTGGGGTATGTTTTTCTGCTCTTTTATAAATTTTTTATCAACTTTTATCAATTTTAATAACACTAATAGGAGTTCAGAGTATGCTTTAGAAAGAGCCTGCCTATTGTGTTTTTAACAAGAACAGTTTTATTTATTTTTCTGAGTGTAAAAACAAACAGAACCAGATTATTATGTAATTGCAAGTAGGTACTTCAGGGTGTGTTTTATGTTGCTGTTAATGAATAACTGAAGGTTGAAGGTCACTGACCCTGTGTCTCATTTGGCAATCAATTGCAATAATGACCTTTTAAACTATGCCCTGTAATACTTCTTGTAAAAGTCTTAAGTCTTGAGTCCAACTTTTTTTTTGTAATCTAACAGAAACTGACTTCCTTTTAAAGTGGGTTGTTTTTTTTTATTAGGCTGGACTTTAAAGACAAGGAAACACAGCACTCAGTTATGCACAAGTCTGAACTGTGTTTTACTTATATATTTTCTTTCACAGTATCACAGTCTTTAAGAGAAAAAAAATAGGCTTCTGCTCTAAATTCTACTTCTACGCTGAGGTCTGTAAAAGAAGCATGCTGCATAGAAGAGGTCTCTGCAGAAAACTGCAATATCCTTAGGTCAAAACATGCATCATTAGAATATATGGTAGGATTCATTGACATTTCTATGAGATACATTTATAGGCGTATCATTCTTTGAGTTTACAAGGACTACTACAATTCATAGAGAAAAAAAAAACACAACACAAAGCATGAAGGTGCCAATTTTGAGAGCAAAAGAGGGACCTTGCACATTGTATAAATGTCCTTTTAAAAAAATAGACTCTTTGTTCTCTCTGGTCATGAAGAAGGGAGTTATGCTTCCTTCCCCAGCCTTGTTTACCTTCAGGAATGGAAAATGGTGATTTCAGGTCTGTTTGCCTTGAGATCATTTGCAGAAACTACCACTCAAATCCTTAAAATACATATTTATATTTATGAAGCTTGTGGATTCCCCCCCCATTTCCTTTCAGGTTATTTCAGTAAATTTAAAATATGAAAAACTAAAATGAAGCTAGAATTCTGTCTTTTATTGATAAACTCAAGGTTTAATTTTACTTTAGGACAATGCAGACAAGTGAAATTTTGCTGTTGATCCACAACTGCAGCTTGTTGAATGGTGGGAGCAGTGGCAAAAACTGCTTTAAATGTTCAATTTCACAAGCCGCTGGTAACAGCAAGTGATATATGTATTGCACAGGAATAAGACCCCAATTTTTTTTGTTACACAGCAAGTCAGTGAAAAAAAAAATAGCTGTTGTTAAAGGCTACCTATAGATGTAGCTGGAACTAGGGAAGGAACACACATTTTGTGAACATGTATTATCCACTTATGAAATTGCACACCTTCATTACTGAGTAAAAAATCAAGATGTGAATAAATTTTTTTCTAACTCTGAAGACATAAGCTGCATTACTGTTGTTTTGCTAGCATAAAAACATGCTCTTTGATGAAAAGTGCTGGAGAAGGGCTGGAAATATTTTTCATCACTGAATTTCCAAGCCAATAATTTAAAAACATCTAATTTGAGAAATGAAGATACTTTACCTAATTTTGCTGTTTGTTGTAGATGTAAGTTAAAATTCTAAAGTACTGCCATTTTTTCATATATAGAACTTCTCTAAGAGGAAAGTGGAACTGGACTGAGTTGGCTCTTTTTGGAGTGATAATGTTCAGTATAATTTGAATATTTCTTTTTCAGATTAGAGAGATTCAGAGATTAGGTAATAGATGAAGTCTCATTTTGAACAACTGTGGAGTTTGGGATTTGGTATGCACACGGTGTGAATGGAAATGGTTAAAAGTACCACTTATGACTGAATTTTGCTGTAGTCTGGAGTGCATACACTGTATTAGTATGGAGACATAAATATAAACCCCAAAATCTGTAACCCGGATTATTTTTAACTCTTCAGGTGATTTTTTTTTCTGTAGATTCTTTTCCATTTGTCTGTTTGATCTACCAATTTTCTGTAATTGCAGAAAAGTTTAGATATGGCAGGAGACACACCCTTGTACTAAGGGAAGATTTTCACTAAAATCTAAGTGGCTGAAAAGCACAGGCCCCACTGACTTTCAGTGGGACTTAAACTCCCGTAGTCTGATTTTGAAAACTCCATGTGATATCTATTTTTTGTAAATTTGTAAAAATTATTAATTTTAAAGTAAAATAACAAAAAGATTTAGTGGCTCTCAACATCTTGATGTAGAACACCAGAGGTAAATGTTCTTTATTCCCAAAGAAGCTATGATCTGGCCTTTTGTTCCACACATCGGTACTTTTTTTTTTTTCCCCCTAGTTGAAAGGGACACACTGTTTTTGAAGACTCTAGTTATTTCTTCAATAGACACAGAATCAAATATCTTTAAGTATTATTTATTCTGGAGGACTTATACTTGAAAATTTGCTAGGGGTACTTGGGGATCTCTTCTTGTAATCATTTTATGAGCTCCTATATGCTACATTTATTTCTTCCTTATATTCAGACCTCATTTGTGCAAAAAAATCCTGCAAGTGAATGGGACACATTATTTTTCATGTTGTCTAACACTGTTAGTTTTTTATAAACTCTTTAGTGTACTAACTTGGAAAAATCTCTTTGCCTCTGAATAAATGCAATTACTTTTAATTGTGAGATATCTTTTTAATATATTTTACATGACATTTGCTAATTTATTAATTAAAACTGTGGGGCCTGAGTCCCATCTGTCTTTAGCTAAGGGGTTGCTGTAGCTAGCTGCTTCACTGCACAAATTGTTTTTAAGGGAAATGTTTTGTTATGATTTATTAGTTGTTAACTATCATTTAAAGAGAGAAAAACGTTTTGTGACTGAACAAGCAAACTGAGATTTCTATGGTGGGTTTTTTGTTGTTTTTATTTTCCAAATAGAGACTTTAACCAAGACACCAGACAGGAGAATTCTGCAGTAGAAATAAGTGTCAGTTTATCCTCTAACATACAGCTGAAATGTAAGGCCTATTTGGCCTACGAAGTATACTACAGGCTAGCTTTTACCTCCACTGCCTTCTACATGATGGCCTCTGACTATTTTCCCTCTTAACACAGATGTGAAGTCCATGGTGATTACGAGTACCAGAGTGTAGTAATCTAACCTGAACTTTAAGCCACTAGGAAATCTGCAAGAGTAAAGCACAGAACTGTAGTAATGTTAGAAAATAATTAGCAAGTAGACAAGAGTAAGAATTCAGAAGCTTAACTATGACATTTCTCTTTGGCCCCCAGCAAACCAATTGCTGCTCTATAATGTCATCCTGCTTTTAGCTTCTTTGTGATTAAGGAATTTTACATTTTTCATATTTATAGGCTGATATTGTAGAACAGGTTTGAAGGCTATGGATTATAGGTGGTCAGTTCAAATTATGCTAAAAGTAACTACCTTTCATCCTGAAAAGTCACATCCTCAATTGCTAGGTACTTCCCTAGGTTTTCCTTTTTTCCTACTTCTTGAAAAGAGAATTGTAATCTTGGTCTGAAGTTTGGCACTACAAAAATAAAACTTACTTAAAATAAAAAGTCATTATTAACGGCAAGTAATCAAATAAGTAATATATACCATTTAGCAATTAAGCCTAATTTCCCTATTGTTAAGTGTAGACATGTGACCACGCCTGTAAATGCCAATTACATCACTTTAGTTCCCCTTGTGTAGACTCAATGAAGTCAGGAGTATCTGCCTATTAAATTGGCAAGGTTTAACTAAGAGCGTTATAAGTGAATGTATCAGTTAAGTTCTGTAGCCTACTTTCAGATGTCACAATCAAAATACAGTGTTTTCTAAATAAAGCTTAGCTTAAATGAATACCTCCAAATACTTCATCAGCAGTACTGTGATTCCCCAGTGACACTGTTATAACTTTTTAATTGCTGTGTCCAGTCACACTGAACTATGTGTACTATGTTGTTCATCATGAATATGTCTCTTGTAGAAATAATTTTTGTATACTAATGTAGATTGAAATGGATTTCAACTTAAATAATTCACTCTCTTCTCATTTTCAGTGTTCCAGAAGCCATAATGCAAAATAGGTGGTTCAGTGTTTTTATAAACCTTTACAGTAGGACTCTGTGGTCATAAAAGGTCAATTAAAAAGTGAGAAGTTGATGGAAATAATCTGTTGTGAGATGTTTCATTTCATTTCTTTTGACAAATTTCTAAAATTTCTGTGTCCCATATGTGTTAAACAAAGACTGGAAGTCAGAACAGATATATTACTTCTTTATTTGCAAGTAAATCTGTTCTGGATGTACTCATTTAAAGCATTATAGGTCTTTCATATGTAAACTCTATTCCATTCCCTGTTGATAGTCAAATTTACAAAAAAATGCATCTTTTTGGCAGTAATAGAAACTTCAGTACTATTACTTACATGATATTTGCTCAAGCTTTGACTATACAACTGTAATTATTGCCTCTGTATGAAAATATAGGCAAAGAAGGGTCACGTGGATCACTGAGTCCTGATGCCCACAGTCCACAACCATGCAACAGATCCCTGGCTTAGAAGGATCTCCCAGAACATCTGTTCCTCTCTCCAGAGGATCCCAATACCATATTAGAAGTGAATGTTTTCTCCTCTAAAACTCTGAGCAGAGCAGCACTATTAAATCATTAAAACCAAAAATCTGTTCCTTAACAGCTGAAAGTGGACTGCGTTTCTTATGATTGACTGAAAGTTTCTGTCATTTCAGGAAGCATACTTCTTAGATCAGTAAGAATGGATAGGTAGCTTTAACAGCATGGAGCCTGCCTTGCAGCTCTGCACAGTCTAGGGAAAATCTTTAACTGAGGCATCCTAATTTGAGAAAGCTTTGATTGTTTTGTTTTAGTTTTTATCCACAAGTGTTCAAATATAAAAAAGCAACATGTGCACAAATATATGGCTGAACACAGGGACTGCCTTATTTCTCTTTAAAATGTTGTTTGGGGTTTTTTTCTTCATTGTTGATAAGGAATTTAATAAAAGCTTAGTAAAAATTTCTAGTTTCCAGTGTTTCTATGTATGTGAGTGAATGAATTTATTGCAAAGATTTTTATGATCTAAAATACACAGTATGTTTAGTACTGTGCTTTGAAGTTTAGGCAACAGCTGGGAACTTCTGTCATTTCTTCTGTGTTTCTTCACTTGATATCATTATAAGAAACTAGGAGACAGAATTTGTTGCTAAATAAAATACTAATATATTGAATGCTCTGAAATGAGACTTCATAAAACAGAAATCGTATCTTTTGTTCATACTATGTAATATTTTATTATTATTTTCATCACATAGAACTGAAGAAGAACTTCACACAAACTGCCCATATTTTTAGCCAAGCCTATCTGAAAATGCCTGAAATTGAAATATAATCTGTGTAACGTCATTGTCTGTTTTATTTTCTATCTCCAGGTGTCCAGTCAGTTACCTCACTCGGTATAATTGTGTGCTTTATTGAGAAAAACTGATTCACTTTTGGTTATACAAAATAGTTCATAATTTGTTGCACAGTTCACACTGACACTTTACATTTCAATTTTACTGACATTATTTTGTTCATGGATTATTGGGGTATACAAGATTGTAATTTTACCTAATAACATTGAGTATTCAATACTCTAATAAAACAGAGTATTAAAAGTAAGTGCAATTTTTGTTCCAAACTTGTTCTGACAAAATATGAAAAATAAACAGTAGTCAGTTTTGTGAATATTTATGAATTTGACCAAAATTATGATTCTGAAAAAAGGAATAAAAATAGTTTGATAGTTTCAAAATTGAAGGTTATAATTTCTCAGTTTAAAATGACTTTTATTTCACAGTTTTAGTTAATTTTATTGATTTTAACTAGACCCACAGACAACTCAAAATTTTGTGGACCATTTCAGTTTGTCCACACAATAGATTTCAAAAAACTCTGCATACTTTTTTCAGGTTTTTTTGTTTAGCAGTTTTTAAAGCATTTTCACTTTATTTCCAAATCACCAAAACACGCCACATTAAAAATCTTACTCCGCTCTATCATACTTATTTCCATGTAAAATTTGTTTCACAAGTAAACTTCTTATTCGAATAAGTTACTATCTGAGGATCTGATTCATTGGACTTGCCTGCACAGCAGAACATGCACTGACTTCAGATGAGAGCTATGTGTGAACTGTTTGAAGGCAAGGCCTGGTGATAGACGTTTCGCCATACAAGAAAGTATACTTGGAAGGATGCAAAATCGTATTTGGTGTTGGTATGTTGGATGAAAAAATCTTTGAGAGAACTTCTGGAAGAAATCAGTTTGAGAAGGGATTTGAGAACTTTTAGTTACATTTTGCAACAAAATCTTGCCAAAGTCATCTGCGGGAAATTTAATTTTATCATAGAAGAGCAGGAAGGAGGGTAGTATTCTAAACATCTTGTTATTGATGTTATTATCAAAGTCCAGTGTTCAAAAAACCCAAGCAAGAACAGTCAACTGAGGATAAAAGGTTGTCTGCCTTCCACCATCATTACAAGTATTATTTTGACAGTAGAGCTTAGAGGTATTCCAGTGCCCATAAAAATCTCTGTTACATATTTAGTCAATAAAATAAGTAACATACACTTATGTTTGTTAGTCTCACTGTGATATCAGAGTGGTTAAACACCATATAATTTTCAGTAGACTGCACAGATTTTCACACTTGAAATTCGTATTTTGCTCTTCCTGTCTTTGGCTTGTAATGAGCTGCAGACATCTAGCCACATTTTCCTGCACCTCTCGGATACATATTCTTCCCAACTGCTGTTTAAGAATACATGGCTAGTACTCTTTTACCCCACCTTTCATTGGGCTGTCACATTTTACGTTGTTATCCACTGAGACGGCTCCTGAAAGAGACAGTTTTTCCTCTCTCCTGCCCAGCACAGCTGTTCCTTTTGCACCTGCATGCACATCTACCCAACCACGCAGTGAACTGGATCAGGCAACTGATGCAAGTTAAAACTACCATATTTGGAGGATTTCTTTGAGCAGTAGCTAATTTTCAGATTCAGCTCCCTGCCTAGCTGCACAAGATCTGCGTGGGAAAGGGACAAGGCGGAGGCAAGGAGACATCTTTTAGTAGTGGCGCAAGATGATGATGATGATTACAGTGTTTGTGATACTGGTATCAGCATGAAGATCTACAAGGTCTTTATTAATTTCACCTCCTTTCCTCTTGTGTTTTACTGAATAGACAATTATATCAATTTGTATAGGGACAGTGAGCTGCAAAATCAACAGAAAGTAGGTGGAGCACATGGCTGAAAGCAGAGAGGAAGGGATGGGGGGGGAGCAGGGCTTTCTAAATCTTCTTTCTTTCATAGGAGCAAACTGTTAGCTCAGATATATCTTGTACCTTTCTTATTTCAAGTCTCAGAGGAAGTGAAGCTGAAAGGTTGTCAGAGCAGCACCATGACCCTGCCTGTGTACCCTCCTGTTTCCCTGGCTCTGGAGATGATGATCACAGGGCTCCAGAGAGGGTAAATCCAGCTGATTAAACCCTCATCCCCACGCCCAAAAAAAAGGTTTCTGTCAGCATGGGCCAGCTGCTCCCAGGGGCTGGCCTGCTAGGAGTGGCAGGGTCCCCCGTGGGGCAGCAGGGCAAGGTTTGGCAGCCAGGGGTTGTCCCACTCCCCAGCCAGGAGCAGGGCACTCACTGGGCACTGTGACAGCCCCAGCCCTGGGCATCAGACACCTCCCTGATGCCACTCCAGCTTACAGACTGAGAAAAGCTGCCGTAAGATCTCAAAAACTAGGAAAGGAAAAAATGAAGTGAATAGTCATCGATGCCTGTTTTTTTTAATAAGAAAATATAATAATCATAATAAAGATACAGAAGAAAAGGGGGTTTGTTTGTCAATTCTAAAGTCCTTTCTATGAATGTACTTTGTCGCCTGGTATCCTAAAGTCATTTCAGTATATACTTGCACTTGTGACACGGTTAACTTTTCCCATAAACAAGAAAAAACCATCGTATTTTCTTCCATTTAAATTAAAGTTTTATCACACTTTCTGTTTTTTTTCAGTATGACCTGAAAGGAATTTCAGTTTTGTCATGTGACATTGTACCATCGCAGTCAGGGAACTTTGTGTTTCTGTCAGTCGTACAAAAAAAAATTGTTTCTCATTTTCTCCATGTATTTGAAAAGTAGATGAAAACAAGGCACAATAAATCAAAATCAACTCTTTATGATACTAATTATGAAATAGTTAAGCTTAGCGTGAACCTGTAGATTTTATTCTGTGCTGAATAAAAGCAGCCATACACCGTGAAGCTACCCAGTATGAAACGAAACTGTCCCATCTAAGCTAAGTTTTAAAAAGCTCAGTAATCAGAGATATAATTAGTACAATTATAAAGAATAGATGTCAATCTTTTAAAGAGCTATTTTAAAACTTAAGTGTTTTCATTTCATAGAATGGCCAGTATCTCTGTTTCATACAAACTTGTGACTGATGATAGGCATATCTGTAAGCACTATAGTGACATAGTGTCTTTTTAGATTACTTTTAATTACATCTATTTAGAGGCATTAGAATGAAACAAAGAAAGAAAGAAACAAACAAATCTATTAATGGTGATTAAATTCCAGTGCAGAAGTTTTGTCAATTTGTAAAGAAAAAATAAATGATTTATCAGTTTCTTGTCATCTACAGCTTCAGAGATTTTGACAGAATGAATTTTTATGTACTGTGTCTGTTTAAGATTTTTATTGAATTCATACATACAGGTTATACACAGGATCCTGATGAAGGGAACTTTCTGCTTTGGGGATGTCAGTTCTCTGAGGAATGGGTGATAAATAATAATTATAGAAAGCAGAGTAGACTGCAAGATATAGGCTCTGTGATCATAATCACCGGCGCAATTATGGTCCTTTGCACATTTGAGACTAGAACTGGTCCAGTTTTAGTGTAAAAAGTGCAATAAATCATTTTTGAAAGTGTCAGGCCAAATCATGTCTGCCAACGATTAAACACCATTCACTTTGCAAATAAGCAGAAAAAGAATTACAATATTTATTCTAGACAGCATCATTTGAAACTCCATAAAAAGGAAAAAGGACTAGCAATATATTCAGAAGAGCTAGCTATATTGGAAGAGAAAAAGAACGTGACAGAGAAGGAAAGATAAAGCTGCATCGGATGATACCTTTTTTTTCTGATATGCCATCACACCTCAGGGACTTTGTGGGGTCAGACTTAGCTGAAGTTCTGCATGTGGGGCTTACCCATCAATCTTTCCTGTACATTTTCAGGTTGGGTGGCCAAGGGTTTGAGAATATTTATTACAAGTTGAATCATTTTCTCCTTTACTTTTTGATGTGGGGCTCAAGTCATTCACCCTACATCTAATGTAGTTTTCTTCCCTGGCTCCACTCTGGAGTGGCTATTTAATTTCCACATTGCAGGCACAGAAGAGAACTTCACTCAATAGTGTCATGGCAGGGAGGAACTACTGAGATCCAGAAAGGATCAAGGCACTGGTTTCTATACAGTGAAATCTCATGCTTTCCCAGGCTTCATGATATAGGGGATTTTCTGGCATCTGGAAGCTCAGCCCTGATGGTCACTGTTCAAGGGACAAGGTATTCCAATTCCAATCTATGGAAAAGTTGAGGGCTACAGAAAGAAGCCTCTAAAAAATTGCCATTTTATATAGTTATATTGACCTTTATCAGGCCTTTGAGTGTAAAATCATTGCCAAACCACTACCAAGGCCTAGAAACATCTGGGATGGTGAAGAGACCCAGGGGCAAGACACATGTATGGCTACTATCACTCACCTCATTTCAGCAGTCAGGGTGATGTATCATGTGCCTGATGCAGATAGGCAGACTGTGCCTTCTTTCCCCATCCCTCCCCTTCTTTATTTTTTCCCAGACTGACTGGCTGATCCTATAAGTCAATGACAGATTAACTAGTGCCTTAATTTTAATCTACACTAGCCTTTTAGAATGGTTTATTGTAAATCAATTTGCATTTTAATAGTATGTGCTGTGCTCTCCTTTTCCTCTCTGGAAACTTGTGTGACTCATTTCTTTCTCTCCCTGCAGTTATACTTCTCTGCGTGGAAGGGCAACCTTCTTGGAAGGCATGAGCCCCCAGGGACTCACAGCTACATAGGTGCATAGGTAGAAGAAGTAAGCAGGCACAGAGAAGTGTTGTCCACTTGTCTTGAGAGTTTTCTGATTTGGCATGTTGTCGTTTGACCAACATTTGTCACATCAGACTGGTCTGAAATCCACCTCCTGTCTGACTGGGTCAACCTCTGGGTGCAGTGAGGAGGCCAAAATACTATTTGCCTTTTCCCCCTGCAAGGTTTTGAGGGTTTGGGGGGAGGGCCCATCTTACATTGCACATGGGAGGGGATTCAAGTGACTTCGCATCATCTACCTGTGTGCATGCACATGTGTGTATTGATTTAAAAAAAAAAAGCCTTCTGTTTGGGAGATGTGGAGGGCTGTTCTATTAACCTGGTTTTGTTGCCTGTTTTTTTTTTTTTTGTGTAGATGGGAAAAGCAGAGTTGATTTCCTGTTCCAGAGAAACGTAGCAGAGGATAAAGTTTCAGAGCCATTGATGTCAGCTGCAGTGGTGCTGCCTCTAGACTACCTATGCACATGCATATGTTTCATGGTGTCATTGATTTGTCTTCCTTCCTGAGTACCAGGGAGCTGGCAGCAGTTGCCGCAGGCTTTATGAAGTTGAACTAGATATTTTGATTTTGTGTACAGGATACAGTTTTCCAGATTCCTCTCAGAAATAAAGAAAGGTGCAATAAGCCACTGTAATCCTCATGGTTTTAGGGATGCAGGCATGATAAATGTCCCTAAGAGTCCTTCAGCATTTAGTCAGTTGCCTGATGGTACATACCCATCTTCAGTTTCACAGGAGTTCAGTCTTGGCTGAAAACCGCAGGTATCCAGACATGGGTGTATGGCCCAAAACAGCAGGAAGGTACTCTTCACAGTGCACAGTGGCACTCTGATAACATAGAGGCTGATGTTTTTTGAGGGAAATGGAAGCTGACATGTCTCTGTTGGAAGGCATAAGAGCTGAAGGAAAACAGCTATCTTGAATGTGGTAGTAGATTGTGTCCATGAGTACCCTACTGCCTACTTAGAGTTGAGGAGTTCAGCTTAGGTGAAGGCCTGCCTGATGCTCTGCGTGTGATTGATGCAAACCATGTAAGTCTAATGACATGAAAAACCAACATTTTTAGACTTTGACTACTACCATGTCCAGGTTGAATTTGGTCACCTTGGAAGGCTGTCCTTGCCCATTAAGAATTTAAGTCTGATAGATGGCAACAGTGGGGACCATTTTCTCAATAGGTAGGGGTTCTTGCAAAGTGGATGTTAATGCCAAAGAGTGTGTATTGGCTCCTAAAAAGGACCTCGAATGTTGCCAATCCTGATTTAATGCCTTAGAATTGAGAACAGTAGCACACAGTAAGATCCTACATGTAGGTGTCCTTTGTGCCAAATCTCCTGTCAACAATAGAGGGACTTCCTGACAGGGAGGGTAGTATTCAGCTATGCAAAAGGGAAACTGGTCTCTCTCTGAGAAGCTTTGGGATGTAGCCGTCATGGGTTGAGGAGATGGATGAGTGGTAGGACAGTGGAGGTGGGAGGCTAGACATCAAGCTCTAGCATGTTTTGGGAAGATAATGATGTGTGAAAATGGGATGGAAGATGTGGAGTTCTAGATGGAGATCAGATGTGATTTTGAAAGGCAAAGAGGAAGCTAAGTATTTCAGAAGGAAAAAAGTGGAGCTTTATATAAGTCTTGGTTGTGGCCTCACATAGTCTAATATTGGCCCTGGTTGCTGTGGTCATTTTCTCATTTATGTGGCCCAGAGCAGTTTTTCTGCAGGAGGCTATGATTATATATCAGCAGGACAGAGTACAACTGTTTCATTTCTCTAGACCACAGCAGGAAGGAAAAAAAAAATCAGATTTGCCTCTGTAGACTCATATTGTTTTATCCAAATGGGATGTATTTTTGTCAAGAAAATGCTGTTTGTTTTTGGAAACAGACTTTTAAAAACCCTGTTGTGATAGAGACAAAAAAACTGTATCAATAACAGAAAGTTACTTGCTTCAAGCATAAATCATTTTAAGATCATTATTTGTTCTTTACAAACAATTGTAGCTCTGTTCTGTTTCTTTGAAATGATTACATGGTGTTTTTTTTTAAATCAGATCTGTAGTTTTATTTTACTTCATATTGAGAGGATGCAATCAAACATATAATACACAGTCTCAGATGCATGTTAATGATGATCCAGCAAATTGAAGCATTTTACTCTGTTGTTCAGTTGTGTTTTGTGGTTAAACTGTAAAGCCCTATTTGAAATGATAATCATTTCAAAGCTTTCTTCACGATTTATGTCTTTGCCAGTAATCTTGACTTGATGAATTGATAATCAGTGGTTAAAACAAATATCCTGAGCTCTAAGATTATTTAAAGCTATTTATATATCTTTATCTATTAATTTAATTTTATGCACAGTGAACTGATAAGAAAGCTGTGCACAGAACATCAGAAAAAAATACTTTTGGGGGGGAATAAGTAGGAGAAATTGAGAGGGGCGAGCATGACTTTAATTTACTGAATAACAATCTTGAGAGAAAATCTGTTCCTCTGCAGTTCTGGTAATGTGAATGGGAGTTATTTACATGTATTAGGAGGCCTGTTTTCCCCAAAGAGATCATACACTTTGTATCAGTTTCTGCTTAAATAGGCATCTTAGAATAGTTCTTTCTCCTTATTTAGATACGGGAAGGCAGAGAGGAGAATTAATTTCAGATGGCTTTAAGCAAATGTTAGAAAGGTTAACATTCACAGACTTCCAAATATCTTTTGGGCAGCTGACATTTTCAAATACTAAGCTTTTTCCTTTAGCTGAATTACAGTGCTGGGCGGAAAGCAAGGGATGTGTGAAATGAAATGTGCCATTCAAATACAGAAATGAAGGGAAAAAATGCTTGTAACTATTACACGGAATCAAAGGTAACATTGAAAGCCTCTGCTACAAGCTGAGTGTTCTGTTTGAGGCATTTCATGTGGGCTTGATATATTTTATGTATGAGAAATGCTTGGAAACTTTTTTCTCTCACCAAAATATCTCCAAGGGTAATTTATTTTCAGATTAGGAAATTGCCTATTCAAATGAGAAAAAGGTGTGGTTTAAAACTCCATAAAACCACATTGCAAGCTGAACCTGAACAGCAGGCAGTGTTACTAACTGGACTAACATGTCTGAGTACCACTTTGGATTCAAGACGGAATGCTTTAAAACTGATATGCCTGTAGCATGCATCCCTATAGTATGGAAACTGAGTATGCATTGCCAATATGCATATGCATATATATGATACATATGATTATTGCTGGAATACAAAAACAAAACAAACAGAAAAGAAAAGATATTTCTGACTACAGTACAGATACATACCAATCTTTGACCTAATTAAATATAACATGATAAAGCGTTTCCAAGCAGCACTGCATCAAAATATTTTGAATTAATCCATTTATACCATTTGTACCTTGAGTCCAATGCACCTTTGCAACAGAAAATAGGTTTTACCTAGAGAAACATGAATATACAAACATTGATGCCTCCAGTAACATGGATTTGCTAACCAGTCATGAACATTTTTGCAGCCTCCTAAGAAACTGGAGCTTGTGCAGTGGCACTATGTCTAGCAACGCTCCTAATAACTTCTGGACCTTGTAGCCTTCTTTAGCCACATTTAACAAAGGAACAGCTGTCACTGAGCAATGGGACATTGCCATGATTTTGACTAACTTTATTCATGTACCAAAAAGGAAGGGAGGGAGCTAGTCGTACTGAAGCCAGAGGAACTACTGCTGGAGGAAACTAAGGGTATTGTAGGGAGGATTTGGTGATGAAAGTCTGCTAAATTATAACAAGGAGTGGATGTGGATGTAGGGAGAACCAACATTACTGTTACTGGATGGGGAACTGCCAGAGGAGAACAGAAGAATTACAGTGGGGTTGTTGTAAGGATAGGGTGGAGGTGAGATCTTGTTTCATTTCAATGAAAATATGCAGAGGGAACATATGAGAAGGTGGACATAAGTCCATGGCAAACCAGTTTTAACCATAGTTTTGTGGTTAGTGGGACAATTCAGAAGTCCTTAATTCATTAGACAGTGCTAATAATGACAGCGGCAATATTGATAGCAATAAAATTTCCATCATTAAGATATTGCTTTCTGTAAACAAAATAAAGATGAGTTTCTCTCCTACATTCATGAATTTGGCTGTAATATACATGTCACATCTAAGAACCGTGGACAGTTCATAAGGACCGTAAGGTGAACAACTGAACTAGGTGTTTTGTTTCAGGAATGATTAGTCCTTGTTTTAAACATCACTGCATAAAAACGTACACGCAACCCTTGCAGCAAGAACTCATATCAAGTATCTTCTCAGCCATAAGTACTAGGCTACCAAGGTGACCTTTTCATGTGTTTACTCACCCTGTTCCTTAAATTCCTTGAACGGTAAAAGCAGTTCCACGAGGAGAATGAGGAGCACTGTACACATAGGATCATAGGGTGTGGTATCACAGTCACAACCTAAGAGTGGGTGAGTTCTTTGGTTACTTATCCGAAAGAATGGTTGTGATTCCTGGTAATGGAATCCACTGTGGTTACTTAAACTCTGGAAAAAATGATGGGATTTCGCACTCCTCCGTTTTTCTCTGCACATTTCCTCTATGAGCTGTGCCCTCTGCCAATGGGCATGTCCATGCTTAGTGCCTAAGGTACCAAATTATTATCATGAGCTCTATACAGAGCCCAGTTACCCAACTTGGTATTGATTCTTCTGGAGGCATAGAGATCTTTGTTTGATTTGGCCCTGTATGTCTTTTCCAGAACTCCATTTCTAGTAAAATCAGAAGAACCTTGTGAGAAGAATGTTTTCTATAAATTCACAAATGCTTCCAATTACTCAGTATAAGAACCTGTTTAGACTGTTAAGCTTATGAGACCAGTGATTACTTCTTTCCTCCCTTGTTATATGTATCAAAATGAAAGATAAATCATGGTGCCTATAGGTGTAAGTGCAATACAATTAATAGTTGTCCAGACTTAATCTTCATTAGTTTACACATCCCTTTTTTATGGCTGATTGTGATACAGTGTTTGTCTGTTGACTTCTTTGAGATTAAAAAATCCAGTTTTTGGCTGTGATTTGACAGTATGTCAGTTAGTATTTACTCTTCACACTTTCTTCTAAACAGTGCTAACTGAAAGGATGAGATTTGATAAATACATTTGTTCAAAACCCCATGTATTTCATATAAAAGTTGAAGAATACTATCTGTATAAAACCTGAGAAATACTTTAAAACCCATATCTTCTGAGTTATTTAAGTACATAACTCATAGCCATAGATTTAAACATACACTTAGATATTTTGTTGAATTATGCTCTAAATATAACTGAACATATGTCTGGTTCTTGGGAGCAGGAGCATTAAAGAGTGACAGCAGGTTAGACTTAGAAATTGAGTGCTAACTGTCTGAACAGCATAGCTCAGTGAAAACAATGTACATGTAACATCAAAGCAGGGTTGTGTGACAAAAGCCTCTGTGGCTGTTGTTGGGGACTGAAAAGAAGTCATTCTTCAGAATATTTTCGTCCTATGGCAAATGTAGACTTTTTAATAACCTACTGAAGCTGAAATACTTAATGATAAAATGTCCAAGACTATAGTGTAAGGTACTGTTGGTTAATCTACTCTTCAGTAAAAAATAAACAAGTTAAATTATCAACATTGAAATATTTTCTCATTCTGTACTGGAATAAAAACAAATCATTTCAAGGGATTTGTTTTTAGTAACATGACGTCAAATGTTTGACTTGCAATCAGTTATCCTAATTATCAGAGCACTCAGCTGAAGGTGGGCTGTTCACCTTCCTGTCTGTGCTCTACTCATCTCAGAGAAGTCTGGAACCTCAGTCCACATTCTACCTAAACACCGTAGTTATCAGCTCATTGACTATCATAATTTTCATTTTTAAGTTCCACAGTGAAACCTGAATAACTTAGTTGTTGCAAATTATACATTTGTTTTCCATTTTTGAAAGTTACTTTGACACAAAAATGAACAAGAGGAGTTGCCAGTCAGGTGTCTACAATTGCCATTTTCTCTGTCGGCTCAGTTGCCTATTATGGCTATAATTGCAATTCTGGTCTCAGTTGTTGTTGAAATAGGGTATGGTGTGGAGGTCTATTTTTCCATGTTGGGAAATCAAATTTATGTCAGATAGTGGAGATATGAGGCAATCAAACTCTATTTCTGATAAAACAGTGCTGCTGTATAATGAAACTGAACTATTTAAATTCTTCATTTTGCTTGACATTCTTGATCTTCTAAATATAATTAGGGTTTTTTTAATCTTTTAATCAAAAATACCATCTCCTGTTAAAATGTATATTGAAGGAAAAATCTGAGGTTAGGAAACAGGAGTAGAATCAGACACGAAGTAACAAAGAAATGAAGGAAGGATAAGATAATCTAAAATGTAAACTTTCTGATGTAGTTGGAGATCTCTGCAGACACAGTTGACCCAGGTTCTTATATATTTTTTGTGATATCTTTAGAGATCCTTGAATGTATATGTGTATGTGTATGTGTGAGATATGTATATTAATTTCATGGGTTTAGATTATTTTGTTGTAAAATTATTCTTTTTATGGCTGAAATAGTGATTTGCCTAAACTTTATATAGGTGTAAGAATGCACAGGAGGGATCCTATAAGAGAATGCTATGGGAAATATCTTCAAAACAAAAGCATTGCCATTGGGTACATTTCTTACCTACTCTCAAAACAGCTCAAGTAAGGAACTTCTATCCTGACTCTGCAATACCTTTGAGTCCCATATCTCATCTGATCAAAAGCATCAATGCTACTCTTTAAGAAATATATGTGCTGTTAATTTTGTGTATTGTTATATCTAGCTATCGACAGGAAGACAGAAATTCCTCTTTATGAAAGAAAATGTAGAGCAATGTGGCCGTAGCTATTTGTTGAAAGGTCTGATGAAAAAAATCACTGTTCTCCAGCCCCGCTACCCAGGTTTACTTACGCAGATGAGTATGTGCAGTGAGGGACTGAAGCAGACATATGAGCACTGAAAGCCAACTGCCAACTTGTGTTTGTTTTCATATGATTTTTCTACTGAGAGTTTGTATTGTTTATTATAAAGACAGCTAATATCATGTGCAACATATCAATGATGTTATAAAGTCTTAATAAACATATATATCTTTTACACTGAATGATGTTTGTGACTATAAGCTTTCCCTCTAAAGCACCTGAGAAAAACTGTCTTTGAAATTTTTAGGAAGAGTGATAACAGCTACAGATATGTAAACATAGATATGAAAAAGACAAGTATTTAAAGTATAGTAAAGGAGAGGGAAAGGATGAATAGGAAATAAAAGAAAGCTGAAGGAAGGAAGGAAGGAAGGAAGTAGAGCCATGTGGGGGATAAAAATAAAACTAGAAAAATACAGATGATAAGAAAAGACAAGAAGAACAGAAGATACCAAAGACTTAGAAATATGTACCATTTGTCTGAGCTGTTTGGGACAACTGGAGCTTTCTGACTGGTGCTTTGAGAGAGGAGTACAAAAGAAAGAGAGAGGAATGAAAATGAATTAATTTTGATGTCTGAATGGAGTGTGTATATGCCATTTTGCAGATTGAGACCAAGAGGAAGCAGTAAGGGCAAAATAGTTTATGGACTCACATTTTTTCCTGTGTAAGTAAATGCAGATTTAGTAAATACTGGGAACTTACAGTGGGGTCACAAGCTGTACTTGTAATGCTAATTAAGATGGAGAAGAAGGCAAGGAGCAGTACAGTTCTGAGAAGTTATCTAATAGATCAGGTTGAATTATTTTAGTAGTCATTTCGTCCCAGTAACTAAGGTTGGTTATGAGTTTTGTGATAAAGTCTTACATATGGTTTATAAAATTCAAGGATATGAATGTGCTTGGTGGTAGAGGAAGTCTAAGTTTTGAGTGTAGTGTTTGAGGCTTGAGGGCAGGGAGTTGTCAATTTTTCTTCCAGTCCAACAGTTACATTTTTTTTTATTTTCTTGAAATTTTCCTTTCACTCTCCTTTTGCAGATCTATTTGTTTGCTTGGATTTCCTGAACTACAGTGACCTTAATGCCTCAGAGCATCCTCTATGTTCAATGGTACTCGTACTTTGTCAGACCTGTTCTGCTCATCTGTAGTACTTGTAAACATTATAGAAGGAGACATGGGGCTTGACTTTGCTGTACTTGTTTCTAAAATTCTTTCTGAGATCAGTGAGAACTGATGCACAGTGAATGTACCCTCGCAGAGAAAAGGACTTTCACTCTGCACTTGCTTTAAAGCTGTGTCGGTGTTGCTATAACTATGCTAAGATTATGGAAAGTGGATACATGTTCTCTTATGCTGGCAAGAATGCACTGTCACTGCATATATGAGATCAGTTAGTAATTGTAAAATATATTCTGCGTAGTTTTAGGACCAGACTTACTGTTTTTTACACTTTCTGTTCAGCATTTGTCTGTCTTGCACAGCCTTTCACAAGGCTTTTTCTTGTGTAATAACCACTAGAATGTGCTTATAGCTTAGCAGGATACTATCACTTTTCAAATCTTTCCCCTGCATTTTATTGCTACCTTTGCCAATGGCATTGCAAAAATGCTGAAATTTTATGAGACTAAAGGAACAGGAGTTCTCTTTGGAATAGGTTTTTATTTCTTGAAGCATATATTGTATCAAATTAATAAAGTCTTGTCTGACAAGAATCGTCTAGATGAGGCTGTTAAGGAATTGACATACAGTGAATATACGCTCTTATTTAATTTTGAGTTACAGTGCATTATTGAAACAAATTTAACTCTTAATTGACTAAACATCTGATACAGGATTTCTTCCTGTCATGTTTTACTTAATTTGCTTTTTATAATTTTATATTTCAGTTGAGGAGTTATAGGACATTTACACTGTTTAAGTCCTTTCTTGCTTCTTGCCATTTCTATTTCTGTATAGAGTATTGCATTTGTACATGGTATCTGCAACAGTTTGGGGAGACTAGAACAGCTGAGACACTAAGAACCAAGTATGACCTTTAAGTTTCATTTTTGTTAAAAAGACTGCAATACACAAAACCAGAAAACATTATTTTAGAAGTAGCAATGACTTCAAATTGATTTCCTTTAAGAATATCCAAGATAATTTTATTCCATTATAATTTGTACTTTCACACTTTTGTTTGTCATTAAAAATTGTTCTATGTTTGCCAGGTGGGATCTGAATGGCATTAGTCACTGAGCTATAACATTAGGATGACTGGAGTGTCTTAACTTCCCAAAAACTTTTAACTGCCACAAAGTATATATGCCTCGAATGCTCTGTTTGTGTGTGTGTGTGTAAATAAAATTTATCTGTGAGAGGAAAAAAGAACAAAAGATATTAATCACCTGAGTACAAGTGCTACACTTTTTGCTTTAGAACATAAGTTGTTGATTAAGTGGCTATACTAGCTGCCATTCATGTCAATAAATAACATTCAAGGGAATTTGTATTTTGGTCTAATTGCTGCTTAGGGATAGGCTAGGGACCCTGCTAACTCTGTTCTTGATATAATATTGTGACTTCATTTTATGCAGTCTGCTGCTCCGTTTTTTTATGTTATTACAGAAAGACATTGCTATGTTTTCTGATGTATTGCTGACTAAATGTGTTTGGAAAGTTTATTTCAACTCTCACCAAAGAAAATATCTTTGCTCCTGGCCTAAGGCTATAAGGAAATGTGTCCTATAGTCACATTTTTTGTATGATTGTCCCTTGTACAAAAATGCTTAACACTTCAGAGTCCTGTAAGCACAGATGATAATTTCTATCATTTAGTTTAGAGTTCAACGTTGGGATTTGACAGATTTCTTTGCTTTGGTATATGCAATTGCTAGCACTTGCTTAGGGTACTGGCCTAGATGGTATCATGGTTTTAATTTTGGCAGTGAGCTTGCCCACATATTAACTCCAGGTTTATGTGTTTAGAGATTATATGTGACAGTAATTCACTCATTTTCTTTTGTATATTTGAGCACTGCTCAGATTTGATTTTTCTGCCTTGATTGATTTCCAGTAGGTGGCATCCATGCCTAATAAAACTCTGTCAGTCTTTTCTAATCGGAGTGGTTTTATATTTCATTCAGGAGAAAATGGTATTTCAGTATCAACCCAGATTACTAATTTAAAAAATTAAAATATTTCACTTGAATTACAACTTCTTAACATATTTCTTCTTTCTCTGCCTGCTGGACTCCGACAGTTTTTTGAACAAAGAAATTTTTTTAAGAAAACCTTGTAATCCTTCTGGACTTGTAAAACCAGATCTGCCCATTCTCAAAGAACACTCTTGCTTTCACTTCACAATTTCTAGATGTTATGCAGATATTAGACAGTAAATTTAATGGAAAAAGGAAAACAATCAACAGAGGTAAACATTTGTAATTTCTAATTTGACATTAGAGTTATAGAAGGAATAAAATGCGTTAGTTCATTAGGCTGGCTAGAGTTTCTGATTATTTCTACACATTTAATTTGGTCCATAAGAACTTTCTATCAATAATATAGGTACAGTTCTAACCCATGACCATCATAGGCATATACTAGTGTATGGTGCAGACATGTCCTCTGAACACTCCTGCTTCCTTCACCTAACATCTGTGCTGTTAGGTTGCCGTTTCCCCAGCTAATTAGTTGAGTGTGGCCAAACACAGCTAAACTTTACCTTCTGCTTTTTGAAATGGCAGTTGGTCATTGATTTCCAAAGATGTGTACAGGAATGTTGGACTCCAGTCCCTCTATCAAATTTGTCTGGAGTTCACTAATGCTTTTAAAAATTATTAGGGGTGTACTGGCAGACTGGCAATGAAGCAACACAACCTTCTTTTTTTCTTCCAGGACAACAAATTTCTAGCTCTCCTGTCTTTGGGGAAAAGTTGAAATATGAAAATACAGTTCCCCAGAGAAACACGTACAAACTGTTATTTTCAGTATTCTGGGTTGGACTAGTCTGGACCAAGCATGATTCTCAGGAACACTATCCTGATTAGATTTTGCAATTCTGGGAACTGAGAGGGACATATGACACCACTGATTTATAAATCCTTTATAAAAGCTAATGGTTCAGCCACCCTACAAACTTCCCATCCTATTTTAGCTCTGAAATGGTATTAGAAGAAACATATCCATATAATCCCACTGCCTATGTGGAGAAGCTCACCTTAGTTGCAGGGTAGATCCCTTAGGTAACAGACATATCAGTGATTAACAATTGCCTTTGTGGAGGTCCTAAATCTAAATCTCTGAGACTCAGCGATCTCAGAGTAATAACTGACTGTCTGGAGGCGTTGACTTCTGGCTGTGGGATTATGTACCTTCCCATAGATGATTACAGCTATCAGTGACAAGGATGTAGGCAAGAAGTTAAATGGATGGAGTGGGTACCAGTTTGAAGAAGTAGTAGGAAAAACTGGTGGCATGGGGTTAAACTCCTACTTGGGGACTGTAAAGTGGAGGCATAGTTAGAGTCTTAGTGCAGGAATTGGAGAGTGTAGGGTATAGAATCATAGAATCATAGAATCGTTTAAGTTGGAAAAGACCTTTAAGATCACCAAGTCCAACCGTTAACCTAGCACTGCCAAGTCCACCAAGTATGAAGGTTATGGTTTCCTCCTGTATGAGAGAAGGAACCAATCTGGGACCCATATGCTCCGTACCTCCCAGTACCAAAAGCTGTGAGTAACAGTGTTACCTAGAAAGACTGTAGTATTTACTGTGGGTTTATAATTTAGAGGAAATCTTTGGAACATGCATTAAAATTATTTAATCTAACGAGCTTTGTTTTTATAACTTTTCTGATTACTTCATGGCTTGACATCAGAAGTTTTTGACATGCTGAAATTTAATCCTTCCAGTTTTCAGTTTTGCTAACAAAGCAAAATAAGCCAAATGATTGTAAAAGCTGCTGGTTACTTTATAAAAGCTATTCTCAAATCAACTATTTCAACTGTTATTCACGGAATAAGAGGAAGTTCTCAAAAACTGTGGTAATAGTAGACCTATCTATTTCTTGTCCTGAATCAAGACTAATGCAGCAAAGATGTCACAAGGAGTAAGATTTGGAATATAACATGAAAAAAAGACTTCAAAGCATGTTATTATACTCCTATATGCATCTTCCCGTACACTCTGCTGTGCAGATACCTTGTAAATTATGAGCACTTAGGAGATAAATTACTGTTAAATAATGAAAATCTATCCTCAAGTGCATGCAAAGTATTGAGTGTAATTAGAAATAGTGGTGGCACTGGTCAGAGACAAGCTAAAATAAGGATGTAAAAAGGAAAAAAAAAATTAAATCCAGATAGTGTATTATAAATGTAATGCAGTAGCTAGCAGAAAAGGCACAGTAATTCTGTCTTGTGCCCTTATGTGACAGTGATTCCATTTGAAAATCAGTCAAATGGGAAAATGTAAAGTGAATATGATAAAACATATTGCATGATTGCATTGTTCAGAGCAAAAAGCTGTAAGCAGGAGAGTCTCACTGAATAATCTGCTGACTTTTTCTCCTCCTTTTCCTCCAACTGGAATGGATTTTGGTTTCCATTTTGTATTTTATATTTTATTTTTATCATTTTGTTCAAGAGAAGCAGTAAGAACCCTTCTTTCACTTAGGAGCGCAGAAGCTGTGATCCTGCTGGGGAAAGGTTCCATAGCTCAGCTCCTGCTCACTTGGAGTGCTGGCTGACTGATTGCTCTTCAAAGTATCTGTATAATGGTGTTAGTCTTCTGGTAGTACGGCAGACTAAATCAATTAAAATTCACAGGAGTGCTATCTGTTGCACAAGGCAGTTTTCTGCATAAACTGAATTAACAGACCAGATCTGCTCTTCCATGTCTTTGAAGATGCTGGTAGTAAACTAATAATAATTAAAGAAACAAACAAGCAAACAAATACTTAGTTCAGTACAGAAAAAGTTATGGAATTGGTTAATGGATCATTTTAGATTTTTTAAGATGTTAGACTTACTGTTTTTCTAAACAGTGAGCAACATATGATTGTATTAAGCTTTTTGTTGAGCTATATTTTACAGCCTTGAAGAACCCAAGGAACAAATGTACAATCAGAGACATATTGTCATAAGTTCATAGTGATTATTTGAAGTTTAAAATGAGCTGTAATATATGAAAATAAAATCCTGATGTATGGTTGTTTGGCAGATCCCCGAACAAAATCCGCATATCATGAAGATTAAATTTGTAATCTGCGAATGAAATATGGAAACTATTCTCTCCTGAAATTGAATACGTATGCAGTTTCAAGCAGGATATCTGGAAGAAGTAGTTAGGTTGTTAAAGTAAATATATGTTCAATCTAATTTCTGAATATACCTTGCTAGAGTATTGACATGTAGAAGGCTATAAGCACAAATGTACTCCACTGAAACCAAGTCTGAGTGCATTGTTACTGTGCACAAACAGCAGCAGTTTCACCTGTGTTAAGTCAAAGTCTTGTGTCTAAAAGCAGAATAAAATTAAGGTTATGGGTGTGTTTATATGCCGGAGCTGGCAGAGGCAGGATAGATCTTTGTCACCAGATGATTCCAAATAAATTTATTTTCCATGAAAAAGTTTTCCTTCATTTGCAGCATGATCTCAACAACAGATATCACCCCTTTTCATCCCCAAGGATGGAGGCAGTATGGCTGTTGTTTATGCCTAAGTCCAGGAAGTCAGAAGTGCTCCCACATTACATAGTCTTGATATAGCCTAAATGTCTGTGGACTGTATTAAGGAGATAACATAAATAAAACAGTCTTGTGCTCTTCAGCTTGCTTATCTGATAAACTATAGGTCAAAATTCTGTAAGTGATTAAAAAAAAGTTACAGGGTTCAACTGCCGAGATAGCACAACATGCCATTTCTTAAAGATGAGCATATATGACATGTAGATGTACTTTAATCTTTGCATATAAACAAGCATCTGAAACATCTAGATGGAATACCCATGCAACCCTCTTAACTAGCTGTCACTCAGTAACTGTAACTTTGTCAGTGGTTTCTATCACTGTTTATTCTTGTTAGTTGTTGCTCCAATAGTTTTGATAGGACAACGTTGTCACGTCCCACCTGGGAAGGAGGGGGGAGGAGTGACAAAGATTCGCAAATCTTCTCGGTGTGGATTAAGGTGGGCCAACACTCAAGGTCCATACACAAACACCAGCTTTAATAGAAAGATTCTATAGAGACAAATATTGAGTACAAATATTCGATACCCGTCAGCCCTCTCACGGTTATATCCACCCCAGCTACGCGGTTTTATGGAAAGTCAAGGTAAGCCATGCAGTACTTGACTACAATTTAGCAACTTTAACAACTTAATCACCTTAGGGAAAGTGAGAGAGAGAGAGAGAGAGAAGGAAAAGAGAATCACCAGTCCTGGATCCAGTGTTGGTCCTGCCAACAGGGGTATTCGGTGAGGAAAAAAGAAGAGTGAGGCAAAGTGAAGGTTCTTATAGAGAGGTTGATTCTGCACAGGGTGCTCGGTGATAATAATTCCACAAATCACGCACGCACGAGCATGAGCATGAACACGAACACGGGCACGAGCACGAGCACATTTATCAGGCTACATGATTGGTATAAACCTGCCTAAATTTACACTTATTGGTTAGTGACTAACATTTCATACAGTATTGGTTTACTGTATTTAAATTAGCCTCGCTTGCTATGTAAATTAGCATGCACGCTCCTTTCAGGTGTCTTTTCGGTCCTGAATTGAGTCGGTGGTCGCGATCTGCCCTCACCACATTTAACTTTCACCTACTTTCTGCAGTTTTATCTTCTCTGGCCACCGTCCAGTCTTTGGTGACAAGATGTTCACTTTTATCGGCTTGTTAGCTCTTCTTCAAGGTTAGAGCTGTTAGTTTTCCACAGTTTGTTATCTTTTAGCTCCCTCCTAAATTCCTTTCCCAAGGCACAAGTGATTAGTAGTTTTGCTAATTGGAAAATTACATCAGAGATACCAGTCAGACCGAGGGGAGTGATACCAGGACTGTCCCCCAGGCAGTAGGTGTGGGGGGAATGAGACGCTTCACAGCCCACGGGGAATGGGGCCGAGGCAAGGCCGCCCTGTCTCCACAGGGCTCCCTCCCTCCCCCTCACTCCCAGTCCTGAGTCCTAGTGACCGTCGCTCTGCATTGTGGTTTTAGCACCCAGGCTGTTTGAGACATCTCATTGTTTTGCACTAGCAGTTCTATACAGACAGGCCTCAGAGCATACTCCAATACTTAAGACTTCAATTTCACAGAGATTACTTCTCCGTTCTTTGATATCAGAAGTGTGTGCCTTTCATCAATACTGTAGGGATGAGTGGCAGTCCCTCAGCTTTCCTTGATCCCCCTGAGAAGCTTCTCAGCAATCTGTCCAAAATGGTACTGCCAGATGTCCTGGTCCCTGGAGCCATCCAGGGCTCCTGCTCAGCAAATAGCCAAGCAGGGAATCTGACAAAATGGCTCAGACTCTGCAGTTCAGCCTCCCACATGTCACTTCTGCATCATCTGGTCACTGGTATCACAAGACGGTGTGTGTGTCTCTCCATTCCCTACATTGAACTCCAGCTGCTCCACCACTGGGCACATCCCCTTAGTGGAAATTCTTCTGCACAATTTGAGACACAGCTACTGATATTTCCAAACCTCACAGGTGTAGTAAGAAACCTTCATGCCTGATATGGATTTCCCAAGGTGGGTCCTCTCTGATTAACTTCCATCTGTTTCTTTCTTCACCTCCAGCTCCTGCTTGCTACTCGTTTCCCTTTTTGGGAAGAAGTAACAGGATCTAGTGATATGTTGCCATATTTGTACCTTTTGCATTCATCCCTGGCCTCAGTTTGTTACCTACTCCACTGCTCTCAGCTTGTAGGTAGAGGAGTCAAAAGAAAACCATTTTGTTTTCCCCAGTTGCTGCTCCCCCTTTTTTTTAGATTAAAAAGGAGAAAAAAAGAAAAAAACAAGCCCACAACAGTTAGCTCAGCATGCAAATCACACCTGATCAAGATAATATTTATGGTGATTATGGAACTCAGTTTTGATACTAATGGATCTACCTCAAAACTTTTTGCACCTTCTCTCAGCTCATTTAAAATTGTACAAAGCATCATATTTTTAAAGAAGAGAAAACTGTCCTAACTCTACTGACAGCACTAGGTATAAAGACTCTTTTGTCTTTTTTTTCTTTCACTACATGGGTGAGAGATTTTGGCTTTAAAGGCTGCTGCAGTTCCATTATGGCAGATGCCAGCAAGGCTTTTAATAAAGCAACTTTGCAAACGAGTTTGTTCTTGAACTTTCCAGGAGGGGACTTCTGTGGGTGCAACATGCTTTTCCTGGTTAGATCACTGGTTGTATAATTATAGTGTTTTTACCTTGATGCCAGCAAGATGCTCAGTTATGTGTGGCTTTAGAAAAAACACACAATCTCTTTAAGGTTTTGAATGGATAAAGTGTCCAAACCAATCTAACTAGCTGCTCTTTCTCCCAGGCTTGTGGACTGAAAGAGCTAAATCAATGACAGTGAGGTTTTAGGCTATTGAAAGTCATCTACATTTTCTTTCTATCCCTTCTCCTTGCCAGCCTGGGTTTTCCATTGAATTGATCTAATTGTCATTATTACTTTCACATAAGAAAGTACCATATTCAGAAAAAGAACAGAGTAAATCCTCAAACTCCCCAAACCTGAGAGAGAATAAAAATGAAGTTTCTGATTACAATCACTAATATTACTTATACAGTAGTAGTCCCTAGATTTTTACTTGGTCATTTCTAATTGTACAACAAAGGCAATAATTTCAAATCTACAGGTTATGGGTATAACTAAGACACAGAATTAATCTATTAGTGTGAAAGGAGGAGCACAAATTTATAATTAAAATAACAAAAATGAAAACACTCTGAATGCATCACCTGCTCACTGACCCTATGTTTTGTAGGTAGCATATCAGAAGGGAGCATTACAGATAAATTTGAAGATTTTAATGAATGCCTGCATACATAATGATGGAGGGAAAATGCTGAAGTGTTGTGCTTTCACCGAGTGACAGTTCTTGATTATGTTTTCCCTATATTCATCTTATAAATTGTTATTAAGCAGTAGGTGATGAAAACAGAAAAAGAGAAAAAAATTAAATCTATGTTTAAATATATGAAGTTTTAATGTTCACATTTTTGCATGAATTTAATGTTTTAGAGAATTAGTCTGTTCGATGGGAGTTACTTTTGGTCAGGAAATTTTAATGTGGCACTTTGTGATGGTCCAAAAACTGATGCTAGATTAAGTTTTCTTTCAGATTGAATACTGAAATGCAGAATTTGAGCCAAATTCAATTTTTCTGTTATATCATAATCTTTTGGACTTTTCAAAGTTTACATATCCCATATGGGAAACCATTAATTAGGGTTTTGTTTGCATTCCTGTGTTTGATCACACTAAATGAGACTACATTCAAAGTTCATGATACCTAGGAGGGAACCAGTTATAGCATAACTGCTAAGACAAATCAAGAAACACTTTTATTTTCTTGTAGTCTAAAAATCAGTAATTATTGCAAGCCAAAAGTTAAATTTATTTATTAAGCTAATTTACAGAGTTCTCATTACTTTGGCTTTCACCACTACAGGCCCTATGCATAAAATAATCCAGTCTTTTACCCAGACCCGATAGCACAGCTGGTGACACAGAACATTTCTGTCTCTTCGTACCCATCTGGCAGTGAAGTAAATCAGATAAACTGCTCATGAATCAATTCTTTCAAACTGGAGTAATTTAAAGCATGGCATGACTCTAAAAGTAGCATTTTAAAATGTCAGTAGAGGCCAGTTTGTATATTTCATCAGAAAATAAGAAAAAAAGAAATTCAGAATAGATTATATTCTCTAGCATGGTTCTGCATGCAATTTATTTCAATTCTTAAATAATGTCATTTTTAAATCCCTTTTATTTGATTTTCATATCTTGTTAGGTCCTTTAATGTTTCTAAATCTCTGAGAAAAACTATAACACGACTATTTATTTGTTAATAGCTTAACTATTTTTCTTGATCTTACTATATTATGAAATTTACAGAATCTATTAGCTCACTTTTAATAGAATATTTACCTTATATGCTATAAATGAATGGAATATTATGACAAAGCAGTGTGCAACCATAGGCTTATTAATAACTTTCTAAATTATCTTTCCACTTTCTTAGAGAGAAAATAATAATTAAATGTTTGTACTTCTTCCATATCTTGCATTTAAACAATTTTTAGTCCCCTGTTTCTTCAATGGCTGTAAATCTGTGTAGTTAAAATAAACTCAGGGGATAATAACAATTTATACTTACCGAGAATCAGGTTCAAAATACTTAGGCTCTAACTGATTGTTCAGTGGTATAAAAAGTTCAACATGCTTATTTCATCCCTAAAGTATTTGAATTATCTCATTGACTTTGATGGAAATATTCAAAAAGCTAAGCATGTAGATAGGTGTTTTGCTATAGTAGGGTGTGTATTCAGCCTGTTTAAAATCAAGCCCTTTTAAAAGAACTGCCAAGTGGTTGTTTTCTTCTGGACTTGTTCCCTTTTCTGCCTGGAAGGAGAGTAGGTTTTTGCCTTTCAGTCATGTAACTACAGCAAATTATCACAGTAGGCAATTTCTTTCTTTAAGTTAAGGACTCTAGCTGTAAGTATGACTCCTGTGCTAAGTTCTGCATGAGCTACTAGCTACTGCATTTGTACCTAAATGCTGTATGACCCAAGTTATATTAAGAATTAAAGCTCACAGCACAAATGAATTTCAATAGAAACATTTTAGCTCAGATGGCCATTTCACTGTGTGTTTTCTGTCAAAATGAAATTGGGTCATATGTATTTTCCATAAAAAGCTATTATGCACAAAAACTTTTTGGTTTAGGTGGCTATTTCTTTTCTCAGTGTAAATGGGTTCTTGGTACTACACAGAAATGTGGCTGACTTTCTATGACTGAGGGCCCCATTATGCATCATTAAAGACAATAGAAGCTTTGTTGTGGAATCCAGAATACCATTCATTTGGATTGTTTTGGAAAAGGGCAGGCGTTTGTTTTTACTTTTTTGTTTTTTTCTTTTCATTAGTGATATTACTAGTCCCACTGGTAACTACTACTATTCTAATGTTACTGACAAGATATTTGTTAGGGGAAGTATTTTCATTTATAAGTGCCATACATGTTTTAACAAAAGCATAACCAAATTTCCTGTCTTGCATGTCAGATACTGCCACCCAGCAGTAGACCTGTTTGAAAGGTCTACTTGAACTTAAAGCAGTACTTTATCATGAATGGTAGCAGCATGTTCTGTCTACATTTGTAATATTACTATCAATATCAGAGGTTATCCTCTACCTTTAAAAGATCTTTGGTCAGCCCTTACAGATACCACCACAGTGGATATAAGGCTTAGACTGCAAAGGTTTTGGTTTTATACTGAAATATTTTTTGTTCTTTAGTTGTTATATGTGATATGTGTATGTGAAGATAGTGACCAACAGTAAACCGCAGGATGTCAAAATCACATTTGAATATTTCCATCTATATTGCTAGCTTTTAATCTGGTTGAAACATATTCACATTGTACTTAGGAAGAGTAAAGCTTAGGATATCTGCTAGTGGATCAGCTGTAGTGTGCTTAGCCTTGCAGCCAAGCGCCTGAATCATCCAGAAGAAGGAGCCTACAGAAAGGAGTGCGTGAACCTCCATTATTCCCAATGCAGTGGAAGGCAGGAATTGTTAAGTCCTGATTATTGTACCATGACAATTATTTCTAGATGGAAGAATGAATTCTTGTAGGTATTCTTTTTTTTTCTTCATTGTTGTATTATGTCAAATCATGACATGCATGTAGGAAAATAAAATATGATTTTTTAGTACGACTAGTCAGAAATTTTTTAGAATAATAACCTGTTTAAAAATTGCAAGCAACTTCACCTTTATCCAGTTACTTCTTCTGGCCTTTAATTCACTTTTTGTGTAATGTAGGTGTCTGAAGAGATAAATGAATAATGCTTTCTTAAAAACATTTCTGCTAATTGATGCAGTTGTGACTGCTGTACAGTAATGAGATTTATTGCTTTTTTTAAACTTCAGTTTAAAAACTGGAGATGGACAAATTAATATGAGGAAAAATGTGAAGGATTCAAATAATGGAATGCCTAAGATCTGATCTTTTCTTTCAGTTTTCTCAAGAGATAATATCTCCAGTGTAAATTATTCCTAGAATTCGCAAATGTTATGGTTATGCATCTGAAGGCGTATTGCTGAAAGACAACTGCCTCCAGTCTAATCTGTCTTCTGTTCTTCTGTCATGGTTTAATCCTAGCCAGCAACTAAGCACCACACAGCCGCTTGCTCACCTCCCACCCCCTGGTGGGATGGGGGAGAGAATTGGAAGGGTAAAAGTGAGAAAACTTGTGGGTTAAGATAAAACCAGTTTAATAATTGAAGTAAAATAAAGTAAAATAACAGTAATAGTAGTAGCAGTACTGCTACTACTATTACTATTACTACTACTACTACTACTATAATAATAGTATAATAATAATATACAAAGCAAGTGATGCACGATACGATTGCTCACCACCAGCTGACCAATGCCCAGCCTGTCCCCAAACAGCAATCACTGCCCCCCCAGCCAACTCCCCACAGTTTACATACTGAGCATGACGTCATATGGTATGGAATAGCCCTTTGGTCAGCCTGGGTCAGCTGTCCTGGCTGTGACCCCTCTCAGCTTCTTGCTGGCAGGGCAGGGGAAGCAGAAAAGTCCTTGACTAGTGTAAGCACTACTTAGCAACAACTAAAACATTGGTGTTATCAATGTTATTCTCACCCTAAATCCAAAACACAGCACTATACCAGCTACTAGGAAGAAAATTAACTCTATCCCAGCTGAAACCAGGACACCTCCCACTCAGTTTTCGTTCTTAGTCCAAATGCTAAAAAGCTATTTCAAATAGAAATGTTCTTACCGAGTCACTTCTATGCAAATATTTGCCTTGTATTTGAGTGGCCTGGTTTTGGCTGGGATGAAGTTGGTTTTCTTCCTGGTAGCTGGTATGGGGCTGTGTTTTGGGTTTAGGTTGAGACCAATGTCGATGATACACTGAAGTTTTGGTTCTTGCTAAGTAGTGCTAAGTACTTGCTAAGTGGTGCTCACACTGGTCAAGGACTTTTCAGCTTCCCATGCTCTGCCAGGGGCACGGGAGGCTGGGAGGGGGCACAGCCGGGGCAGCAGACCCAGACTGGCCAAAGGGCTATTCCATACCATATGACGTCATGCTCAGTATATAAGCTGGGGGAAGAAGAAGGAAGGGGGGGACATCTGGCGTGATGGCGTTTGTCTTCCCAAGTAACCGTTATGCGTGATGGAGCCCTGCTTTCCTGGGGATGGCCGAACACCCTCCTGCCGATGGGAAGTAGTGAATTAATTCCTTGCTTTGTTTTGTTTGCGTGCGCAGCTTTTGCTTTACCTATTTAACTGTTCTATTTTATTTTACTTCAACTATTAAACTGTTCTTATCTCAACCCACGAGTTCTCTCCCTTTTACCCTTCCAATTCTCTCCCCCATCCCACCAGGGGGGAGTGAATGAGCGGCTGCGTGGTGCTTAGTTGCTAGCTGGGGTTAAACCACGACATTGTGTCCCCATGTGCTTATAATTCAAATGTCTGAAGCTCAGTAAGGTGCCTATACACAATGATATCTATGTCATCAGATGTTGTATGCATTTGTAGAAACACGGTATAGAAAGCCTGTTTACATCCCCAGGCTGAGAACCAGAAGGTGATGTTACTCAGAAATAGGCTAGTTACACTGACAACTTTAAAATATTACAATATATGGAAATATAGCATCATCTTTATTCTAGCCCTAAATCAGAGCAGTTCCTCTGCCTTTCAAAGTTTCTCTCTTCTACTCTTTTTTTTTTTCTTCATCACAAACTAATATAATATTAATTAATCTTATGTATAGGATTTTCTGTTCTGTTATTTCCCCCCAAATGGCTATTCCTTCAGTATGAAATGATTAAGAACACCAGAAATGTCCTTTCCATTTAGACCACTGGTCCATTGAGTCCAGTACTCTATCTCTTACAGCAGCAATAGGAGATGCTATTTAGGGAGAACGTGATCCTGGTCATCATCTGTGCTCCGGTCCTGTTATACTCTTCCAGCATCCATAATAGTTGTATTAGAGTTGTTAGAAGATACATTCCTGCCTGTCCCTTTTGATATTGGCATGTTGTCTATTTCAGATTACCCATGATATTGTTGAATTCCTCTATGAAGCTTCTTATGTTGTTCACTTTCACAATCTCCTATGGCAAAAAGTTCCACAAATTAACTTCCTGCTCTATACAAAGTCCTTTTTCTTATCTGTTTTAAATGATCTATTATTAGTTCCTTCAACTGCATTCTTATGCATCTTTAATGTTGCAGAATTTGGTGAATGACATCTTCACATTCAGCATATCCACCATCCTTATGCTTCTGTCACCTTAACACATCTCAGTCTCTGCTCACCTGCCCTGCTTGTAAATTGTACAGTGCCAGCTTATTCAAGCTGTCTTTTGATGGGGCAGGTTTTTTATCCCTTCTTTGCCCTTATCTGTACCCTCCTCTGCCTCTATTTTTTTCCTAGAGATACAGAGACTAGAACTGCACACATGCAAGATGCCAGAGTGCCAAAAGTTGATATGGCAACAAAATGGCACCTTGGTCTCAAGACTGTTTCTGATGGTACTTGAAATATCATCAGAATTTTACTGACTTTTTTGAGACAGCAAATTTGCAAAAACTGTCAAAATTAACTTCAAAATCTTCTTCCTGAATTGTAACTGCAAGTTCTGAGCATCATGTAGGCATGATTTAGATGATTTTTCTCTAGTGACATTACTTTCTTTTACCTACATTGAATCATATCTGTCATTTGCTCCATCTTGTAAAGTCTTTCTGGAATGCCTTGCCATTGACACTGCATTTGAATGGCAGAAAGAGCTTATTATTATCTACAGAACTGAAAATTAAGTAGCTGTTCTATTATTTGTTTTTCTAGGGACTGACTAATGAAAAAAAAAGAAAACAAAAAATTGCCATTTTTCTGCAGTAAGATGATACCTGCAAAGTCTTATGCTTTGATGAAGCAACATGATTTTGAAATACAAAAATACTGAATGCTGTTTAGTTTTGCATGCTGGCAGATATGAGATACATGTTTCTAGCTTTATATTCCAGGCATAAGTATACACTCCCAATGAATTTTCATTGCACTCAGAGTTTTAATTTTGAAAGGACCATATTCTTTCACAGTTTTCACAAGAATTGTAGCTAGGATTCTGATTATGTTTTCCTTCAGAAATCCTTTCTAAAGAATTTTTTCCTTAGGCACTTCATATTATGCCTGCTGGGTACAATAAAAGATAAGGCAATTCTGATATCATAAGTAAATCCTACCAGGGTGTACAGTCATCTCAGGTCAGTTTTCTTAAAGAATAGATAGCAGCTGTGTTCTTCACACAAACCATTCATGATCTGTACAAACTGAGAAGTCCAAAGATATTCTTTCTTATTAAAAAAAAGTATACCACAACAGGTCATATATATACACCATCTAAGAGTGTGCTGCCTAATGAAGACCAAACCCTGTGCATTTCACATGGATGGCCTCTCGATGACTGGTCTTGTTCTCAGCTGTCTACCGCACTGTACTGATTTATTATGAAGGCTGTCTCTGAGGACTGTTAAATGTAACAAATATATGTGTAAATGCCATTTGCAGGAATGTATTTTTTACATATGTAAAACCCAGTCTTTCTCCAATACATAGTCCAAGATTACTTCATTCTAGGGCGTGCTTTGTTCAGGTAGTTCTGCTATTCACCTAAGTCTGTCTCCTTGGGTCTCTGTGGACCTTCAGCAGTGCCTCAGCAGGCTTTGCACCATCAGGCGCCACCACATAGTCACATGCCACAACCAGGAAGTTGCCACACATATTTGATCTTTAATGCATAAAACCCACAAATCTGATGGACTGGCACAGATCCTCATGTTATTCTGGACACTGAAGTAAAAAAAACTCCCATGAAAGAATTTTTATGTCTTAGGGTCAGAGCTTGCTTAAAGCAATATGAAGCTCAGAGGAGGGATTGGTTCTTTGTCCTCATTTAATTAGCAGTGCCAAGGTCATAGACATATCTCTTTTTCAGATAACTTTTCACTAAGTTCCCTTTCCATGGGAGATTCCTTCCCTGTTTGCCTTTTCACGTATCCTGTGGAAAGACATGCCTCAGAGTAAACTCAAGTGAAGAAGTGTTCTCAGTCTTTTTAGTCACAGTGAGGCAGAGGAGGAAGGGAAAGAGTTGCAGCTGAGATGCTGGCAAGGCAAGTTATTTCACACAAGTCACCCACATTATACTGCACTCTCTGTGCCACATGGTTCCCAGAACCAGGTCAGTTTAGAATGGGGCAAGAAAGTAATTCTGTCTGCCTTGACAAACAGCTTGTGCCCTCTACTCATACCTGTGGCCTTATAAAATCACTTTAACTGGGGATTCCTAAAGCATGGATAAAGCAGGAAATAGTAAAATAACAGTGATGGAGGTTAAGTTAAAAATTTGTATCTGCACTAAATCATAAAGTTAATAAACCGTAATGTTCATAGAATCATAGAATACCAGGTTGGAAGGGACCTCAAGGATCATCTGGTCCAACCTTTCTAGGCAAGAGCACAATCTAGACGAGATGGCCCAGCACCATGTCCAGCTGAGTCTTAAACATGTTCAGCGTAGCAGAGTCAACCGCTTCCCTGGGAGATTATTCCAATGATTGACTGTTCTCATTGGGAAAAATTTACCTCTCGTGGCCAATCGGAATCTCCCTGGGAGTAACTTGTACCTGTTACCCCTTGTCCTCACCATGTGACTCCTTGTAAGAAGGGAGTCTCCATCTTCTTTGTAGCTCCCCTTTAAGTACTGGTACATGGTGATGAGATTGTCTCTAAGCCTCCTTTTCTCAAGGCTGAACAAACCCAGCTCTCTCAGCCTATCTTCATACGGCAAGCTTCCCAGACCCTTGATCACCTTGGTGGCCCTTCTCTGGACCCCATCCATCCTGTCCACATCTTTTTTGTATAACGGGGACCAGAACTGTACACAGTATTCCAGGTGTGGCCTGACAAGCGCCAAGTAGAGTGGGATAATGACTTCTTTATCTCTGCTGGTGATGCCCTTTTTGATGCAGCCCAGCATCCTATTGGCCTTCTTGGTCACAGCAGCACACTGTTCATTCATACTGAGCTTCCTGTCCACCAGGACCCCCAGGTCCCTTTCCATGGAGCTGCTCTCTAGCCAGGTGGATCCCAGTCTGAGCTGCACTCCTGGATTATGTTGTCCCAGGTGCAAGACCTTA
This sequence comes from Theristicus caerulescens, assembly GCA_020745775.1. Classification (NCBI taxonomy): domain Eukaryota; kingdom Metazoa; phylum Chordata; class Aves; order Pelecaniformes; family Threskiornithidae; genus Theristicus; species Theristicus caerulescens. The sequence continues at coordinate 77,410,813 of CM036559.1, read as the reverse complement.
CACTTTTCCTCGTTAAACTTCATAAGGTTCTTGTTAGCCCACTCTTCCAGCCTATCCAGATCTTCCTGCAAGGAGCTTCTAGAGTGTCTACTTCCCCACTCAATTTGGTGTCATCTGTGAACTTCATCAGGCTACGCTTGGTCCCGTTATCCAGATCATTTATGAAGATATTGAATAGCGTTGGGCCCAATATTGATCCCTGGGGGACCTCACTTGTGACAGGTTGCCAGTTTGAAAAAGAGCTATTTACCACGATCCTTTGGGTGCGGCCCACCAGCCAATTCCTTATTGTCCTTAGCTGTCTCCCAAGATGTGTACCAGAGGAGCAATCACCTCAAGTGTATGTACACGAATGCACACAGCCTGGGAAACAAACAGGAGGAACTGGAGCTCTGTGCCCAGTCGCAAGGTTATGATATCATAGGAGTAACTGAGACATGGTGGGACAACTCACATGACTGGGGAATCACGATGGACAGTTACAGGCTGTTTTGCAAAGACAGGCAGGGAAAGCAAAAGCTCAGTTTGAATTGGAACTAGCCAGAGATGTCAAAAATAACAAGAAAGGGTTCTTTAGGTATGTAAGTTGCAAGTGGAAACAGAAGGAAAACATAGGCCCACTGTTAAACAGTAGAGGTGAATCAGTCACCCACAATGCTGAAAAGGCAGAAGTTCTCAACACCTTCTTCACCTCTGTCTTTATCAACGCTGTTGGATCCCAGGCACTGGGAACGAAAATCCAGGATGATCCAAACATAGACCCACCGTCAGTGAAGAAGGAGTTAGTATGTGAATTGTTACAGGAGCTTGACGCCTACAAATCGATGGGCCCTGACGCCAACCACCCAAGGGTGTTGAGAGAGCTGGCTGATGTCATTGCAGGGCCACTCTCTTATAATCTTTGAGAAGTCGTGGAGATTGGGGGATGTCCCAGAGGACTGGAGGAAGGTGAATGTTACCCCTATCTACAAGAAGGGCTCAAGGGAGGATCTGGGTAATTATAGGCCCATCAGTCTTACTTCAATCCCCGGGAAAGTTATGGAATGGATCCTCATGGGGGCCATCACGAGTCAAACATTAACCATAATTGCCAGGTCAGTTTGCCAGGGAGTTTATTCATAATGTGTCTGAATGAGTGACTAGATAGTTGTTTCAGTTGCCAACATATGAATATTTGTGTGTTCACTTTGATATGTACATACATGTACATCATGAGAGTTTTTGGTTGCTTACAGTGGGTTTTTTTCTGTCCCCCCTGCTCCCATGAGCACTAGCAGATATGTAGAAAAAACCCTTAATATCTTGGAAGGCAATTCAGAATATGCAGAACTCTGGAACAGTAACCACTGAGCCTGCTCTTATATTTTAAGTGTTTGCCTCTTTTCCTCTGTACTCAGGAGAAAAATTGCCATTGGAACATATGTTTCTTATCTAAATGTTTTTTTCAGTAGTAACATCACCAGTGGTCCATACTTTTCCCTTAACTGAAGCAGATGGTTTAAAGGTCCTAGCATAGGCTGCACTGGTTAAAATTAATAAATAAATACATTCTACTCCGCTGATTTTTTTGGCTTCATGCCTATAGGCAATAATGGCTGATTAGGAAGTATCTCACTGAGAACAATATGAATCATGAATTCCAAACTGAGTTGTGTTGTGGCTTACTTAGAGCTCAAACAATGAATTTGAAAGTGAAAAGGCTTATTTGAAAGTTAAAAAAGAAAATACCAGCTTTCACTGGTATTTCCTCATGTTTTGCATAAACAAGTTTCACATAATTCAATTTTCAACTCTTCTCCAAGGAGGGTGTTGCACATTTTTACTATAATGCATGTCATACCCTGGAATGTTTCTCTGTGATTCCTCTTCTATTTATTGATTTTTATTTCTGAAAATTACATCTAGTCTGAGTTCTGCATACTAAATCATTCATTTGCTTTTAGATAGATTTAAAACAATTATGGTCTACTTAAAACTTTCCCTGTGTTGGACTACTATTTCACACTTTTGGCGTTTGATTCACAAGCCTCTGTAATCAGATAAAGTCTTTTGACTGATTTCAACAAGCTTTGTATCAAGCCTTTTGCTTTTAATTTTTTAGGAATAGGTCCTCAATGAGCCTAAGTATTGCAATAAAGAGTGTCAAAATTTCCAGTTGTAGACTTTGCTACTCAATTTTACCAAATCCCCTTTTGTATGAACTTGAGGTTCAAAACTTTGGGAAGTCTAATTCTGGGTATCAACAGCTATGTGATAATTACTGACTGTCTTAGTCATCTGTTTATCAATATTCTTTTTGTAATATGATATTCATGTTGATATATGAAATATCACCCTGCTAGATTGAATGGCTGTATCCACCCTAGGAAATTTCACAGGGACAATCTAAGCACTCACATGAGACCAACTACAGTGTTTAAATGGTAGTATGCTCTTTGGAAGTTATAGCCCTTGCCAGCTGATACAGTCTGGAGGATGATGAAGATGAAGGACTGTCTGAGAAAGCGGCATTCTGGGGGAACAGGGGATGATTATGACTGAGAACTGAGCAATGGCCACAGCTCATTTATTAAATGGTGTGGACATCCTTGTGTGGAGACTACAGAATGTAAGTAAATTACACAAGTAAATCCTCACAAGATGTTGACTTGGGAGAGAATTCTTAAACCCAGAAGTGAAATAAATATCAAGACAACACCTATTTCCCAGTCTTCCAAGTATTTTTTGTTAAATCACAGTTGTTCACAGTTTACTGGTTTCAGCAAAATCCATTTCATAGATTCCATGGCAATCTTTAAGTGTTCTGCTTATTATCTGTGCTAGCATTAAAATGAGTCCTCAGTGTGCAAACTACTTAATATACCATTGATACAGCTAAAATTCAGCTTTGTCAGTATGTAGTGAGTTTTTTTTTAAATTTAGAATAACAAATAGTATAATTGCTTAGTATCAGTGATCAAACACTAACTTTTCAGAGAATTCTATACATGCTGTCACTGTCTACACTTTCTACTTTTGTCTCATACAAAAATGTGATAACTCACTTTCATGCCTGCTTTCAAAGCAGAGAAAACAAAGTGGCTCTGAATTTGGCTGCAGTCTTTAATGGTTTCCCATGATTTCCTGAAAGAGTAAAATTAGTCCTGTATTTACTGTTTTTGTTGAATCTCTCAGCATGCTGATTGTTTTGCAGAAAGATTTTGAAGTGAGCATGGGTCAGTTTCAGGAAAAACGAGATTATACTACAATGTTCAAATGTGACGTTAAAGATTTTTTGGTAAAATCTAAGTATTGTTTGATGTTAATGTATTTCATTTGGTTTGGGGTGGTTTATGAACTATGAAACTGCGTGGCAGGAATGCAGCCAGCTGTTTTGTCTTCTGCTTTGTTTGCCAAGAGTTTATTCTGTAGTTACAACACACTCCTGGAATAAACAGTATTCCAAAGAGGTATTTGCAAGGGTTAAGCCAAGGTTCTCTGTATGTTTTTGTTCTAATAGCATGTCACACTGGTATGTTTGGCTTCATTTTTATGATCCTTATGTTGCAGGAAGAAAAATCTGAAGAGCATGATAGCAATTTGCCACAGAGATATTACCAAAGCAAACTGATGGTATTTTAAAGCTAGGTAATTACCTAGAAATAACTGAATAAAATTAAAATATATGTTCTCTCAGGTTTTGGACTGCATTTGTCCTTGAAATACTGCTATCATGGTTGAAAGAATTATTCCACTGGTGTATTTGGCTGTTATTTAGATTTTCTTTTTTCTGTTTGCTTAATGTTTTCTTCAGTTTTGTTTTGAATTATGAGGATTAACAGTTCAGAGCTAATATGTTAGACTCATTCCTGTTAATCCATTCATGTCTGGGGAACATTTTGTTGTCCTTACCGATGAAAGGTGGCTCTAATGTCATTCTGCAACTTTGGGGATGTAAGTAACAGTCATTTCTATATTTCTTGCACTTGAAAGTGAATGTACATAATTTCTTTGTCTTTCCCTCAATTGTCCACATCTACTGCAGACTCTAAGGGCATTAGTGTGCTTTTGTTGCTGCATCTAAATCATTCTCTAGCAATCATTTAATGAAGCAGCCAGACAAACTGCTGTGTAATCTGTTAATATCAGCATTTACAATGTAATTAAGATAAAATGTTTGAAAATTAATGTCTTATAGTTTTATGTCTAATTAGTTTCTGCTGATTACCACAAAACACTTAAAACTGTAATAGCTAAACAGAATAATTAAAATCATAAAATGTTGCCCCAGTGTCTAAACTACATAGGTGAAATTATGTTCTCCTAGATCATCTATTGCTCTGAGGTGTCTTGATAGAAAATATGTCTGCTGTAATATCTGGCCTTCATTTCAATATTCCTGACTTACTCTACTTGCAAGCTGTGAATCAGAGAAAAACAATCTGGTAAAAGAAAATAAGATCGTGACTCAATTAAATAATAGAAGTAGTAATAGTGTGAAAGCAGATGCTTTTTATTATGCCAGAATAAATTGTATCTCAAAATCTGGTGGGCTACTGCAAGCTGCATTCTTTGCCACATTTCTGATTACTCTGTTGGAGCTGAGTATTTGAAACTGCCCCAAATGAACAATTTTTCTACGTATTTTACTGTGTGTATCCTCATAATCTTCTGTGACTACAAATGGGAGAGTAAAGGCTTTTTGTTTAAACACAGTAAAAGATGGCAAAGCAAATGCTCATTCCTCCCAAATTGAACCCGGTTTTGGAAGACAGGAAAGATTTGGATAACTGCATTATCATATCATTCTCCTCCCTCTCTTGCTTTCCTCCTCCTTCAGACAGTATTACAAAACCACCCCCTACCAACATGGATGGCTTCTGTAAAAATCTACAAATATCTATTTCACGGCTACTCGTGTTGTTATTACAAATGAGTGTACACTTGGTGCTATTCTAAGGCTTTTAAAAGTACATCTGCATTAGTGTTTACATGTGTATCGGGAGTCCACTTGGCTGTCACCACTGAACGTGCAGAGGAGTCTCAGAACATACAAACTTGATTCCTCTTAAGTGAGATTTAACTGGAAGATGCACTACTGGAGCAAATCTAATGCAATGCAGCCACAAAGGGGAATCCAGTTCAAGGGACTACACCAGAGTTTCTCAAAAGTAGAAAATTAAATGTATGATGAGTGAGGAGTAGGTCATCAGCACCAACTGCTTTGCTGTTTAGGTCTGTTTCTGTTGATCCACAGAACTTGCTAATGTACATGCAGCCTTACAGCAGCAACTGTAATCAAAGTTGCAGACCTCAGGCTCAAATACAGGATTGAATTGCTGTATGCCAACTGTACCACTTACTGTACACAGTGATTATCAGCAGGCACATTCTTCATCTTTGACAAGAATGAGATAATGTGTTAGTATAGCCTTTAGTGATAGAAAGCTAACTTAATACAAGTAATATTGTATCAGCTAAAATCATTCACATAAACACTTACCACGGATTTGCTGATACTTAGGGTGGGATTCATCTCAATTCAGCATATTGCAATTGTTGTGAGATGGAGGCCTTGATTACAGCAGCAGTTACCATTTAAGAGAAACAGATGCAATCTCTTCATTTGCTGCAGCTCATGGTCTTGCTACTGCTATAACATTTGTGATGGGGATACAAATCTAAAACATTCAGGTATTATCACTTTGCTAATCTGAATATGATAATTGCTCACAGTTTTTTCTTTTTTTTTCCTTCTATATTATTGTGTCTGTGATAATAAGGATAAACTTCAAGAAGCTGTTTTTTATTTATGTTCTTATTTATCAGGAAGTGAGCTGACTTTAACTCTACCTAAGGAAAATGGAACTTACTATTGCTTATTTTTACTGTATTGATGCACTTGAACTGAAAGAAGCTCATGGGCATATTAAAGAGGTCTTGTGTTAATATTGAAAGCTGGGGAGTTAGATTGTCGTTTTCAAGTCTAAAAAATGTTTAGGAAGAGTTCTGAAGATACAAAGTTGACAGGAAAGACACTCTGGCTGTATGTACTCTAACAAAATTAACATGCTTGAGCTTGTTCTCTAGTGCTGAGGCTAACTGCCATGGAATAGCTTGGTTTCATACAGATACTCTTGCTCTCCCCAAAACAGGGAGACTACACCCAAGGGGACAACTGGGATTTGGTTTCTGGGTGTCCTAACTTCTGAATGAACCCCAGGGTTAATTCAGCCTCTTACCAAAGAGGATACTTGGCGATTGTCATGAACCTAAACCATATTAACAATTACAATATACAGACAATTGCATTCTAATGCCCAAGATTGTCTCCTGGGCTGCTAAAGATGCATACTGTTTGTGAGTATTAGCATAGATGCAACCTTAGTGTTTCATTGTTTGCTTCTACTAGATACGGGACAGTCAGGCCACAAGGACTGTGCGGTGTACCATGCAGTACATCGTCCCTGCATCTTAGAAGCAACTACTGAGATTAGAGCCTTGGTTTGCATGAGTATCTTTCAGAGCTTGTGACAGTTTATAAAGTATTGTCAACATTTATTAGAATTCATTGTGTGGTGATAATGTGCTTTGATTTTTTTTTAAAAGTTACTGTGACCATTTTTACATACTTGCTTTATATTTATTATTTATTATGTGATATTCTTCCAATAAATGAAGCATTCATAATTAGCAAATATGAAAGATCTTATGTCATTTAAAATGGAATAAATGTCCAGAAAAAAAAAATCATAGTATTTTGTCAGATCTGCCCTGTGAAATATATTTTCTTCATGTGTCCCTAAGTTTGAAAACATGTCATGCCATTTGTATATTTATAGGCACCTAGAGGGTCTTTTTTTTTTTCAATACCTTACTATGAGTAAGGGAAAGGATTATTTTTTAGGCCTTCTATTGTTTTATAAAAAACAATTCCTGAATCATATGTTAATGTAACCATTATTATAATGTTGATATTATTTATTTATCATTTATTTGTTCAGGAAACATAATCTGGTTATTTATTTAAGTGGTGGATGAAGTAGAGATATGATTAAGAAGCATGTTAGTTGGATGGCTGATAAAAAGTTTAGGCTTCTTCCCATTGTAGACTTTATCTTTATATGGAGGAATCATTCTATATCAGGGTCCAAAGTGATTCATTCTTCATGTTTGCATAATCAAAGGACTCTCCAAAGCAGAAACAATGTCAGATTACTGTATATTAAATCAATTTAGATGCTCAGTAATATAGGGTCAGTGCCTGAACTGAACTGTGGACACTGACAAAACTATAGGACTAGAAACATTGTGCTGAACAACATGGCTTCACATCTCAGTATATTCTTTTATAATTAACTAGAGAGCAAATACAAATTAAAAACCTCTGGAGCCCTTGGTAATTATTTTGTTCTTCATTTTCTTGAACTAGAAATTGAATATGTATTTCAGTCATGGGTAGTGAAGTGAATTTGTACGCTTGACTATGTGATCTCTAAATCTCTAAATTTTATCCACCCAGGGCTTTGTTTGATCACACCGGTAACTATTATTTAATGACTTTTTTATTGTACATATGCCATTAAATAGAAAAGAACTAGCTACTTAATACGTTGATAACTGCATTTTATTTTTCTTTATCGTTAACTTATGATTTAACCATCAAACATACGAAATATACTTAGAGAACTACTTACAGTTAATTGATAGTCAAAGCTTTTAGGAACTGATGTGAGCACACCAGAAGTTTAGGAAACATTTACCTTAAGCTACATCTGTTAAATCTCTGTGTAGGAGGGAACGGAAGGAATCTATAGTAAATGTTAGTAACCCGACTGTGAGGCAAATTGTCCAATTTGTAGACAGAAGAATAAATGTATAGCCACTGTGCACAGAAGTAGAATGCGGAGTAGACTTTCTTGTATATTATTACATCTTCAAAATGGTCTTAATGCATTTTGGTGCTTAAAGAAATTGCTTGGACTGTTTAGGAATCGTGTAGCATCCTCTCATGTTTTCCAGAGACCAGTGTAATACACGTGGGGAGAAGATTGCATTTCTAGAGCAACAAAGGGAAAGTGGTCTGTCCTGAAAACAAAGACTTACATCTGCCTTACTGTGCAACATCTGCCATAAATGTTCCACCTAAAGGATGTCCTCCAGCTGTAATTAATACAAAGAAAAGTAAAATGTAAAGGTTAAAGAATGCTTCTTCCAAATGCTGATAGGGCTGGAATCATGAAGCTCCAAGCAGGGAAGTAGAGGATCCATTGTAAAAGTCAGGAAGGGCAAAAAATAGACTTTCAGAAGCAAGTAAAACCTTAGCTTTTGTTCCAAAAATGTGCTAATTCTGGAACTCTGCCTGTATTTCCCCAAGGAATATAAAAAGCTACATATGGATCAGATCTGTCTCCTTCATTTAAACACTATCATCCTCTACTTGCAATAATGAGAGCTCAAATTCCTTAATGGGGGAGGAGGAGGGGACGTTAATAATGAAATCCTACTACAGAAAGAAATTTGTAATTTTTTTTTTTTATTTTATACCAACTGCAAACTGTTGGCCTTTTAATGAAGTCACACCCTCACAGAAAATTTGTACAAAAAAAGCTAAGTTTAGAGAACTAATTTTTCTTAGGTAAGGGAGAAATCTGCTGGGCTGCATATGCCAAGAATATTTTGCAAACAACCAGAGAAAAGAAGGTTGAAACAAGTAACGCATTAAACACCTAACTTTGACAGCTACAACTTGACCTACAGACCCAGAAACACAGGATATTATTTCAAGAGTAATCAAGTTTTTTTCTTTATTTCCAGAAAGTATAGCTAGACTAATATTTCAAGATGTTTTGTGAATCTTTAAAATGTTTAAATGAATTTGTGCTGAATACCTGTAGGTATACCCTTCTTATATTTGTTTTGGTAAGACTGTATGTAGAAAATTTAGTGGAAAGAATATTAGCAACAACAGAAAATTATCTTTTACATGCCATATCTTCCTTTCTTTTCCATTTTATTATGTTGAGTCACACAGTTGATCTGGTCAATGCATCAAAGAGTCTTTCAAGCTGTCCTACTAAGGAAAATGAGCTTGGATATGTCTACTTATTTTACAGCCTTGAATCATTAGCAATACTCTAAACTTACTTAGCACTAGGGGAAAGATCTTCTGAATTTAATATCATTATGCATATGCCAACTATCTGATCTCATGATTAGCTGAGTTATAAGCAGAGATTTTACTTTAAAGTTTATGGTGAAATGACTTGTGCAGTTGGTCCAAATATATGCGTAGATGATAATTGACAAAAATGTTATATCTTTGGGCAATAATATAATATCTCTACTAGAAATAAGTGCTAGAACTCTTACTTGAAAAAGTCCTGTTGAAAAGTCATAGGTCAAGGTTTAATTTCAATTTGATTATACGAAGTTTATTTTTTTACCCATCATTAACAACTCATTTTTAGTGAAGAATCTGGATTGATTATCTGGATGTTATATAGTATGGAATATAGACAAAATCAGGAAATTATCATTAATAAACTACGCAATATATGATTGTTTCAGGTCAAAAAGAGCTATGAAAGGTTTAATTTCATGTAAGTAAGGCTGAAATGTAGGCTGAAACATAAACATGTCCTTGGGATCTGTGTAGTAAGTATGATCTACTCTGCCAATATTTACATTTTAACTAGTAAGGTAATGGGTCTTCTCAAAATGATATAACAAATAAATTATTAATTCTAAGTCTTAATTGGCCAGATAGTAACCCTAATTTATGTTGACTTAGTGATCTCTACCAAATAGTGCATAGTCTAGATTTTGCTTGGGAAGTAGGAAGAAAATGGTGAGAGTATGTCCTAGAGAAAAAGAGGAGCTTTTAGAACTCTAGCATTAATTTATGCAATATGTTTCACTGTCCTTTATACAAAGAGGGGATAATGATTCCTCTCACACTGAGTAATAATACATCAAGAGTGATGGTTTATATCAAAACTGGTTTAAAACAATAGAGGTATGTTGAAGCATATGGGGGGCTAGCCAACATATAGCCATGACATATGACAGACTTGCTAATAGTTTGTAAGAACTCTTCAGAAATAGTTTTGTATATGCATTTCATCCTCAAGTTCAGGCCTCAAGCTTTTGCTCATTTATTTATATTAGTTGGGGAAAAAATACTTTTGAATTTGAATCTCAACATCAAGTCTGGAAAGTAATTGCTCTGTGGAATGGAGTCTGACAAAATCGCTAGAGGTCAAGCCAGGGGGAAGGTAATGTACCTCACAAAGAATGACCATTTTTCTGATGTTGACTTTGTACTGTCATCCTGTATTCACCGGTGTACACAGGGCTCTAACAGAATTGTAGAACTTGCACAGCCTGCTGACCAGATACGTGTATCTGCTGTGATCATAGCCGTTCTTCAGGGTTCTGTTCATCTTCCCTAAGGGCTAGACCTCCCCTCACCCTGAAAAAAATTAAACAGAAGGTGAGAATCTAAATAAAATTTTGTTCACTTTCTGTTTGCTTCAGAAGCACCTAGGCTGCGTTGACACTTCAAAGTTTCTCAGGTTTCCAAGACAAAGTTTTGTGCATTTCTGCATCACTGTCCTGGAAAGCACATTTTAGCAAGCATTCTCAAAGACTGCTGAACACACATGGACTGAGAGTGAGGTGTCCTAAAAATGTGAATGCAATTGCCTTATGTTAGGAATTGTCAAACCTGCTGCAACATCATGTCCCGAGGTCCAGCCAGTACCAAGGCTGAGCATGTATTCCCAATATCCCATGTGCATATACACACAACAGGGATATATGCAACGTATCAACACAGATAGAAAACACAGTGCTCATGTAAACACAAACAGCACCACTTGCCTGATCCTGTTCACTTCTCTGATTGGTCAGGATGAAAGCCTATTAGTGGAAAATACATACATATGTGTGTGTATATATATATGTATACATATATGTAAAATGTCCCTCCAATAACTAGCCTTTGGACACCTAGCCTGTCCACTAACTGACCCTGGATCTTTGGTCTCCCTGGTTGCTGGCACTTGGCCATACTACCCCACCCCCAGGCTCACAGCCCCACTCCTGCTGCTGGTACAGATGCCCTTTGCCCACACAAATCCCCAGACACACACACACGGGATTCCTTCCGTAGCTGCCCTCAGACACCCATCATCTACCCAGCAGCCTTGGATCCTCTGGTCTCCAGAGGCCTCACACACTGACATGAACATGCAAATGGCCTCCTGGCCCCTCCACTAGCCAGCTCACAGATCCTCTGATCCCTCCAGTATCCAGCCCAGACTTATGTCTGCTTCGATACCTGGCTCCCAGACCTCTTATCTTATCTTGAACTAATCCAGTCCAGTGATCACATACTGACATGTGGACCCGCACAATATCAATGCACTCCAGTCCCTCCAGTTGCTAGAATCATGGACACATGGACCTGTGTGACTGATAGTTCCCACATCATCAGCTGGCACTCAGACCATCCTACCTGCACACACACGCAGACTATAGTCTCTCACCCTAAACAGTAGTTAGAGATGGAGTTGAATGAGAACACAGGGCAGGCTGTGCAGGTCACATGCAGGACATGGCCAGACAAGTGTACAGATGAGACCCTGTTTACAAATGACTGGCCCTTTTTCATCCCTTTATCCTTTTATTTTCCCATGCTTGTTCCTCCCAGACCCCCTTGATCTCTCCCTTTCCCTGCCTTTGGTTCTTCCCCTAAACATCCCATAATAAGTCTTGTACAATTCCAAAATGCTCTTCCTCTGAATCCCATAATGTGTCCCACATTGCCTAGGAAGTAACCCTTTCAGTCTGTGAAGTGATGCATGGAGATCCTTCCTCACTGAGTCAGGGTGACATGTGTCCCCCCAGCCCTTGGGGCTGAGGCTTTTATGGGAGGGCTGGGACAGGGGCTCATCTCTAACTGGCTTATTTGGGTTCCCCTCCAGCCTTTGTGTCTGCGTCCTCCTTCATATTCATGGAGATGAGCATGTAGTCACATATTCTAAAATTCTAAACAGTATAGCCTTTTTAACATCAATCTGAGAGAATAAGATGCTGCTATTTACCTTCTTTCCCCTCAAATAACAGTTTCATGTTTAAAGTACCACCCTGCAAGGTGAGAGATCCTAGTTCAGTTCCTCTCAGTGAGAGTACCTCTACGTCAAAGTTACAGGATCTTTGAGGAGGAAGAACTTTATATATCCTTCAGTGAGTATAACTTTCAGATCTTTAACTATGAGGTTACAAATCTGTGATTTCTTTTCAGCATTTTGGGCCCATAAAATATTAAGAATACATTCCTCACTGATGCATTTTTCTAAGAAAGAATAGCTTGAGAACATGCCTTCCTTTTTCTTAATGAAACTAGACTATAGCATAAAAGTTAGGACAATAGAAGAAAATGTGGGTATGAATCACTATGGACAGGAAATGGGCCTCAGTCTGAATCTCTCATTTTTTGCATGAAAACCATAATAATTATGATATTATATAAAAGAAAATGAGCAATATCTGTTCTTCTATTGAGAGAATTTTAAGGAAGGGTGAGACATGTAAATTCTTGGTTTCTGAGTCATATCTTCTTCCCTAATGCTGTGCTTGTACCAACATTCTTTGCCTCCTGGGGATATTATGGGGGTTATTTTTCTCCCAAGCTAGAGCACAACTACTGGTAGTGCCCAGGACTGCACTATACTGTACCAGCTCACATTAGAACTGCTGTGTTTTCTGTGCAATTTATAGAGTAGTATACCCCAGACCTGGATGTAAAAGAAAACTACAATAAAACAAAAAATCAAATTTTGCTATATCTGATAGATCAGAGATCTGTTAGTGAGTATTAGTTTATAAATGCAACTGTATTTTACTAACATCTATACTATGTATATCCAAGTAGTGTGTTATTGAAATGATTGAATGCAAAACTCCTGACTTGAACATCTTCTAGGATTATAATTTATTAAACAATCAATTCTTAAAAGATATAAAGAGAAATGGGAACACTGAACTCTAGAAACTAAACCTCAGACTTAACATTTTTATATATTCTGACTCATATTTTATCAAAAGCATTCTGTATTTTTTTGCATTAATACTTGATCTCTTAATGACTCGCATTTCTACATAAATTTACGTTACAGAACCATGCAGAAATGAATGCATTGCAATAATGAAACTCTTGTCAGGTTAAACACAATATATAAATTCTACTAGCATTGGTGTCGTGGTTTAACCCCAGCCAGCAGCTAAGCACCACGCAGCCGCTCGCTCACTCCCCCCACCCCAGTGGGATGGGGAAGAGAATTGGGAGGGTTACAGTCAGAAAACTCGTGGATTGAGATAAGAACAGTTTAATAATTGAAGTAAAATGAAATAGAATAGTAGTAATAATAATAATAATAATATAATAATAATACGATAATAATATACAGAGCAAGGGATACACTATACAATTGGCTCACCACCCGCCGACCGATGCCTAGCACGTCCCCCAGCAGCGATCGCTGCCCCCAGTTTATATACTGAGCATGATGTCATACGGTGTGGAATAGCCCTTTGGCTGGTCTGGGTCAGCTGTCCTGGCTGTGCCCCCTCCCAGCTTCTTGTGCACCTGGCAGAGCATGGGAAGCTGAAAAAGTCCTTGACCAGTGTAAGCACTACTTAGCAAGAACCAAAACATCAGTGTGTTATCAACATTATTCTCATCCTAAATCCAAAACACAGCACTCTACTAGCTACTAAGAAGAAAATTAACTCTATCCCAGCTGAAACCAGGACAGTATCCACCCCTTATTCCATACCATATACATCATGCCCAGGTCTTACACTTTCCAATACATTCCAATTAATCACTACCACTTTTCCAGTCTTTTGATATAGAGAGAGATATATATATATATATACACACATACACACATGGATATAATTTCCTTAGTCTATAGGCTATCCCTCTAAAATGTTGAGTTCATTTAGTCCATGACTTTGGGTTTCATCTGTCCTAATAGTTCTTCAGGGCAGGAAAGATGGTGTGTGGTGTTGGATTGTTGCATGCTGAAGCCAGTTCTGGTTCCATCACTGCTGCACTTTGCTCGGTTTCCTCGAAGTTCATTCTTCATTAATTTGGGCACTTCTTACTGTATACTGTTGATATGGCACATAGTAATCATTGAAGTGATGACATCCAGTATTATATAGCAACTAACATTATACAATTCAGTTCATTGGCTATTTTCACCCAAAATCAAATCCCCTTGAGGTACACATCGGACTTCCCCATCCTCTCGCATCACCCACCAAGTGCACCCAGGTCCTTGAGCAAAAGCAATCCCACGGATGGGTTTACCTCTGCCTGAGGCAGGAGTAACCCAGACTGTCTTCCCTGTTATATTTTTTAGGTGCACTACAGGGACTTTATCTCCCTCTACAGTACGTAAAAGTCTTGATTGGGCAGGGCCAGCTCGATTGGCAGATCCCCTAGTGTTGACTAACGAGGTGGCCTTTGCTAAATGTGTATCCCAGTGTTTGAATGTCCCACCACCCATTGCTTTTAGTGTAGTCTTTAACAGTCCATTGTATCGTTCTATTTTCCCGGAGGCTGGTGCATGATAGGGGATGTGATATACCCACTCAATGCCATGCTCTTTGGCCCAGGTGTCTATGAGGCTATTTCGGAAATGAGTCCCATTGTCTGACTCAATTCTTTCTGGAGTACCATGTCGCCATAGGACTTGCTTTTCAAGGCCCAGGATAGTGTTCCGGGCAGTGGCGTGGGGCACGGGATATGTTTCCAGCCATCCAGTGGTTGCTTCCACCATTGTAAGCACATAGCGCTTGCCTTGTCGGGTCTGTGGGAGTGTGATATAATCAATCTGCCAGGCCTCCCCGTATTTATATTTGAGCCATCGTCCTCCATACCAGAGAGGCTTGAATCGCTTGGCTTGCTTGATTGCAGCGCATGTTTCACATTCATGGATAACATGTGCAATAGTGTCCATGGTCAAATCCACCCCTCGATCACGAGCCCATCTATATGTTGCATCTCTTCCTTGATGGCCTGAGGTGTCATGGGCCCACCGAGCTAGAAATAATTCACCCTTATGTTGCCAGTCCAGATCCACTTGAGCCACTTCAATCTTAGCAGCCTGATCCACCTGCTGGTTGTTTTGATGTTCTTCAGCGGCCCGACTCTTGGGTACATGAGCGTCTACGTGACGTACTTTTACAACCAGGTTCTCTATCCGGGCAGCAATATCTTGCCACAATGCGGCAGCCCAGATGGGTTTGCCTCTGCGTTGCCAGTTGCTCTGCTTCCATTGCTGTAACCACCCCCACAGGGCATTTGCCACCATCCATGAGTCAGTATAGAGATAGAGCATTGGCCACTTTTCTCGTTCAGCAATATCTAAAGCCAGCTGGATGGCTTTCACCTCTGCAAACTGACTCGATTCACCTTCTCCTTCAGCAGTTTCTGCAACTTGTCGTACAGGATTCCATACAGCAGCTTTCCACCTCCGATGCTTCCCCACAAGACGACAGGACCCATCAGTGAACAGGGCATATTGCTTCTCATTTTCTGGCAGTTTATTATACAGTGGGGCCTCCTCAGCACGTGTCACCTCCTCCTCTGGTGATATTCCGAAATCTTTGCCTTCTGGCCTGTCCATGATCACTTCCAAGATTCCTGGGCGACTGGGGTTTCCTATTCGAGCCCGTTGTGTGATCAGTGCGATCCACTTACTCCATGTAGCGTCAGTTGCATGATGTGTAGAGGGGACCCGCCCTTTGAACATCCAGCCCAGCACTGGCAGTCGGGGTGCCAGGAGGAGCTGTGCTTCAGTACCAACCACTTCCGAAGCAGCTCAAACCCCTTCATATGCTGCCAATATCTCTTTCTCCGTTGGAGTATAGCCAGCCTCGGATCCTCTGTATCCTCGACTCCAAAACCCTAGGGGTCGACCTCTAGTCTCCCCCGGTGCTTTCTGCCACAGGCTCCAGGTAGGGCCATTCTCCCCGGCTGCAGTGTAGAGCACATTCCTTACATCTTGCCCTGCCCGGACTGGCCCAAGGGCTACTGCATGAACTATCTCCCGTTTAATTTGTTCAAAGGCTTGTCGTTGCTCAGGGCCCCATTTGAAATCGTTCTTCTTCCGGGTCACTTGATAGAGAGGGCTTACGATGAGACTGTAATTTGGAATATGCATTCTCCAAAAACCCACAACGCCCAGGAAAGCCTGTGCTTCCTTTTTGCTGGTTGGTGGAGACATGGCTGTGATTTTGTTGATCACATCCATTGGGATCTGACGACGTCCATCTTGCCATTTTATTCCTAAAAACTGGATCTCCTGTGCAGGTCCCTTGACCTTACTTTGTTTTATAGCAAAGCCGGCTTCCAGAAGGATTTGGACTATTTTCTTCCCTTTCTCAAAAACTTCTTCTGCTGTGTTGCCCCACACGATGATGTCATCAATGTATTGCAGGTGTTCCGGAGCCCCACCCTGTTCCAATGTAGTCTGGATCAGTCCATGGCAAATGGTAGGGCTGTGTTTCCACCCCTGGGGCAGTCGGTTCCAGGTGTACTGCACACCCCTCCAAGTGAAAGCAAACTGTGGCCTGCACTCTGCCACCAAAGGGATAGAGAAAAACGCATTAGCGATATCAATTGTGGCATACCATTTGGCTGCCTTTGACTCCAATTCATATTGAAGTTCTAGCATGTCCGGCACGGCAGCACTCAGCGGCGGCGTGACTTCGTTCAGGCCCCGATAGTCTACTGTTAGTCTCCACTCTCCGTTAGACTTTTGCACTGGCCATATGGGACTGTTAAAAGGTGAGCGAGTCTTGCTGATCACTCCTTGGCTCTCCAGTCGACGAATCAGCTTATGGATGGGAATCAGGGAGTCTCTGTTGGTGCGATATTGCCGCCGGTGCACTGTTGTGGTAGCGATTGGTACCTGTTGTTCTTTGACCCTCAGCAACCCCACAATAGAAGGGTCCTTCGAGAGACCAGGCAGGGTAGACAGCTGTTTAATTTCCTCTGTCTCTAAGGCAGCTATGCCAAAAGCCCATCGGTACCCTTTTGGGTCCTTGAAATACCCTCTCCTGAGGTAGTCTATGCCAAGGATGCACGGAGCCTCTGGGCCAGTCACAATGGGGTGTTTCTGCCACTCCTTCCCGGTTAAGCTTACTTCGGCCTCCAATACAGTCAACTCTTGGGATCCCCCTGTCACTCCAGAAATACAGATGGGTTCTGCTCCTTCATAGCTTGATGGCATTAAGGTACACTGTGCACCGGTGTCTACTAAAGCCTTATATTCCTGTGGGTGTGATGTGCCAGGCCATCGAATCCACACAGTCCAGTACACCCGGTTGTCCCTCTCCTCCACCTGGCTGGAGGCAGGGCCCCTCTAGTCCTGGTTATAGCATTCGTTATTCACTTCTTGTACATGTGAATCGAAAATCCCTTTACTAAGATCGGAAGCAAAATCAGCCCTTCTACTTTGTCTGGGGAACTGCTCATTGGAAACTGGAGCAGCAATTTTCCTGGAAGAACCACCTTTTTTTCCTTGCAACTCACGTACTCGTGCCTCTAGGGTCGAGGTAGATTTTCCATCCCACTTCCTCATGTCCTCTCCGTGGTCACGCAGATAAAACCACAGGGTGGCCCGTGGTGTGTATCCACTATATCTTCTCTCTTGAAGAGAGGGACGCTTACTCCTAATGGCTGAGATACTGGTCTGTACAGGTGAGGAGTAGGACATGTCCTCTTTGAACTGCTGGAAATCCTGGGACAACTTCTCCACAGCCGAGATGCAGGCCCGTAGGGAGGAAGAGAGACTTTCTTCGTATTGTCGGAGTTGGCCAGCCAATTCATCCACCGTTGGTCCCTCTTCATCTTTCCAGGTCATTATTGCCAATGAGTTTGCGTACGATGATGGTGCGCTCCGTACAAACTTCCGCCACATGGGTCGTGTGCACTGGACTTCATCTGGATCTTTGGATAACTGCTCATTGTTCAGGTCATTATGAATCACCTCCAGCACGGCTAATTCCCTCAAGTACTGGATACCTCTCTCCATGGCAGTCCACTTGCCTGGGTGACATATAAGATCTTCCTTGAAGGGATACCTTTCCTTCACGCCTGACAGGAGTCGCCTCCAAAGGCTGAGGGCTTTTACCCCTTTTCCAATCACTTTGTCAATGCCTCCTTCCCTAGAAAGAGATCCCAGCTGCTTGGCTTCCCTACCCTCTAATTCCAGGCTACTGGCCCCATTATCCCAGCATCGGAGCAGCCAGGTGATGATGGGCTCGCCTGGACGACGACTGAAATCTTTTCGCATATCTCGCAGCTCACTCAGGGATAGGGATCGGGTGGTTACTGTCTCGTTTATGGGTTCTGCCTCTTCCTCCTCCTGTTCTCTTGATGACGCTGGCTCATCATCAGCTTTTACTAAACGAGCTGATTTCCTTGTATATTTTTTCTTCTGTATAGGGGCAACTGATACTGGCACGGGTTGGTTCTCTGGATCAACCGCAGTGCCTGTTGTGGGGGCTGGCGCAACCACAGTGACTGTCGTGGGGGCCTGAGGGGCTGGCGCAGGGGCTGGCGCAGCCACAGCATCTGTCATTTTGTCGTCAGATCCAGAGACCTTCCCTTCCCCTTGTGGGTTCTGAATAGTGTTGAATAGGGCTCGGTAAGCATGGGCCAGGCCCCAGCACGTTGCAGTGATTTGTGTCTCTCTGGAGTTGCCAGGGTGACAACATACTTTTTCCAAATACTTTACTAGATTTTCAGGATTCTGCACTTGTTCAGGAGTGAAGTTCCAAAACATTGGAGGTGCCCACTGTCCCAGGTACTTGCCCATGCTCTCCCACACACCCTGCCACTCATAACTATCCAGCCTTGGAGCAGATCTCTGGATGATATTCTTAAGGTGCTTATTAACCTTAGACAAAACTGAAACAATATTCCCAAGAACTATCAATAGATATATCTTAACTACCCAAGGATGCTCAAGATACTGAAAAGTTGTTGCAATGAAGGACGAAACATCATAGAAGAAAACAACAAACGTGCTATTCTGTATTTCCTCCATAAAGAAGCTCTCAGAGGAAGAGGTATAATTGCCAAGTGTCTCCATGAGGTGGTACCCGAAGTACAGTAATGGCTTCACTACAGAACCCAAATACCAGATAGCGCTCAAGGTCAGTGTTTTAATAACAAATCTCCCAGGCAAAACATCACTGATCACTGCAGAGCACAGCAAACTGCAAAACCCAACACCAATTTTTAACACGTACTGCAAAAACAAAAGCATGGTGCAAATCAGGTAGACTAATACCGAGAACAGATGAATCAATATTATGATGAGCAATTGTTAACACATACAAATTCCTTACCACGCTCTGGTTAATCTGTTATTATCTCAAACCCTTCGAGCCCCACGTTGGGCGCCAAAAAGGACTGTCGTGGTTTAACCCCAGCCAGCAGCTAAGCACCACGCAGCCGCTCGCTCACTCCCCCCACCCCAGTGGGATGGGGAAGAGAATTGGGAGGGTTACAGTCAGAAAACTCGTGGATTGAGATAAGAACAGTTTAATAATTGAAGTAAAATGAAATAGAATAGTAGTAATAATAATAATAATAATATAATAATAATACGATAATAATATACAGAGCAAGGGATACACTATACAATTGGCTCACCACCCGCCGACCGATGCCTAGCACGTCCCCCAGCAGCGATCGCTGCCCCCAGTTTATATACTGAGCATGATGTCATACGGTGTGGAATAGCCCTTTGGCTGGTCTGGGTCAGCTGTCCTGGCTGTGCCCCCTCCCAGCTTCTTGTGCACCTGGCAGAGCATGGGAAGCTGAAAAAGTCCTTGACCAGTGTAAGCACTACTTAGCAAGAACCAAAACATCAGTGTGTTATCAACATTATTCTCATCCTAAATCCAAAACACAGCACTCTACTAGCTACTAAGAAGAAAATTAACTCTATCCCAGCTGAAACCAGGACAATTGGAAACAAAATTCAGTCTCCACCTGTTATATATTATTCCCAGAGCAGCTAGGACATGTACATATGTAATTGGATTATGATAAATTGAAAAACACCCAAAGTACCTTACAAAAAATCTTATGATATTTCTTCTAGCCTTTAACAATGATTTAATTTTGTATTAAAGTCTTTAATGCTAGAAATTCATACATCCAATAAAACGAAAAATATATAACTGCATTGAATAGGAGCTTCTAGTATTTTCCCAGTTAGATGCTCCATGTGAGAGAAAATATAATGCAATAAACATGGCTCATCTCAAAGGAATTCAAGATTTTTTATGTTTCATAAAAGCTTCAGAATGCTGACTCATCTATTTCTGATGTTTAGTTGTTGGCATGCTTTGTGTGAAATATTTCTGATACAAGGAAAAGAATTCAATGCTTACTGTTGCTGTGCTAAAGAAATGTGTAAAACTTGGCATAAAAATCTATATTAATTGTAAGGAAAATGAATAAAACAAATTCTTTTATAATTTACTCTCAGTTAGAGCTTTTAAAATATTTTTTCTCTATCTTTGAGACAGTAGGAAAACTGCCATCAAACAGCTGACATTTACCTTCTTTCTTTCCTTTCCGATTGATCCCTTCACCAGACTTTCAAGGAAGAAATTATCACACCCCATTGAAAGGACTTAGTATTCTATCACTTCATGGTTACAGTTTTTCCAGTTAAATGCTAAGGTCTCTAATTTTTATTTTGCTCTTTTTAAATGCCCCCCCCCCCTTCATTTTCTGAAGGAGAGTAATTTTTGCCAGAATGAGCTTTTAGTGTAAGAATTCAGGGAAAAAAATAACCCTCTCTGGAATATGTAGTGCCAGCTAATATCCTTCCAAAATCAGTAATGTGTATGTCCATGCATTCTTACAGGGTTTATTTTAGGATGAGGCCACTCTTCTGAAGATGTTTGTTTTTTCCATTGACTATAAAAGGTCTAGTGACTCTAAAAGGTGATTTGTACCACTTAACTAGCCTGCAGATGTCTAAATTGAGTAGACAAATCCTACAGTGAAAAAAAGTTAAACCTCCCTCATGCACAGGTGCTTGTTTTTTTCAAAACTTGAGAACAGAACAGGGAATCTGACTTTTGACTTTAATAAACATCTTTCAGTTAACTTTAGGCTGAGATGAATTACTCACTGGACTTGCTTGTCTTTCTGCAGAGACAGATGCCTAAGTTTAGATTTTTAAAGCTACATGAAGTGACTCCCACCCTAACATCTGAAAAGATACATAAACAGTTTTTTTGACTTGTGTGACCCCTCAGTCTTCACCTTATTTGTTAGTTTAAGCCTACCCTAGGATATCTTTGAAAAGCTCAGGTAATTGCATCAATTTTTTATATGGTACTTTTTGTAAATGTTACCTATTTTCTAGTTGTTTTGGGTGTTTTTTTAATAACCAAGTTTTTCATTATATGTGATTTAAACGAGGATTTCTAAGTTCTAAAAAAGAGGAACGTGCACTAGATTCACATGTCAATGAATGGTGTGCTGGATTGATCTTGTTTTTCTGCACTGTTCTTGAGATTTGAAGGTTTCTATTGATATCCCCTATGTAGCTGATCAGTGAAGATGGGTGACTATGAATAAACAGCACAATGGCAATATTTAATAACTGCGAGCACATGGGCTAACACAATGCAATGTACTGCTGACTGATTTCCAAAGCAATCAAAGCTATATATAATCTATGCACTATTCAATTAACTTTAAAAAGAAAATGGTCCTTTTAAGTCTTCAGATAAGCTAAACAATAAAATAGTTATGATAATGGAACTCCTGAGTTTGCATGTGCATATAAAAGGATTCAGAAAAGACAGACTAATATACCTGGAATTTTTGTGTGTGATAGCTATAGGAGTACTTGTGGCCTTATAAATATTTATGCAGGGTTCAAAGCTATCTGTCAACAATTAAAGTATATGTCACATTTAATAACATAGTCTGCATACATTAGGATTACTATAATTAGACTATTGCGCACATATTACAGCTGTAAAATGGATGAGCCAGGCTTTCTCAGGAATTTCAAAAAAGGCTTCTTCTATTTGATAATATTCTGCATGGTATTTGATTGCATCTGAATAAGTAATATCGCAGAGCAATAGCATAGGCAGCTACTTGAACTTCAAGCTAGCTTTCCTGAGAAGAGTTATAATCTTATCACACATACAAAGACCCAATGGGATCTAAAGAATAGTTCTATCAAACCTTTCTGAGAAGGCTCTTCTGGAGTCCGCTTCTTTATGCACCAAGAAATCTCTTCTAAACTGTGTCCCCTCCTCCACCACTTCCATACATCAAGGACACCTTAATTCTCTTGAAGATTTTGAAAAACAGGCATAATGCATTTTAACAAGACTAGGCAGTAGCAACTATTTTAAGAATAGTTTGGAGGCAAAGAGGATTTAAGAATACAGCCTTCATACATGGTAAGTCTCAATTTATGTAAAGCAGCCTTACTACACAATGAGTATAACCAGAGGAGTACAGTTATATAGAAGTCATGAAAATAAATGGAAACTCAAGAACGGGGATGGGGGGTAAATTGTGTGGCAGGAAGGCCTTGTTTTAACCTCACTGAGAATTTGCTTACCTTCTGAAAAGTGCTAGCACAGTCTCAGCAGCTGGAAAACTCTCAGTGTAAGCCTTAAGTGGGGCATAAATGATGTACTAGAGTTTGTACTAGATTTCTCTCTGAAGGATATATGCTGGAAATGAAAAGAAGATATATAGGACCTCAAGAAAAACTTGGTAAATAATGCAGAAGACTCTGGATGTATGTTTTTTCTGTGGTGTGCTTTGTGGCAAACTCTTTTTATAAAATTGAGCCAAAAAAAGTCAGAGATAAGGACTGGTGGTATGCTTTTGTAATTGATACTTGATCTTACTAACCTAAGGACATTCCTGCTTATTAATTATTTTAAGGTCCTGCTTGATTTCTTTTGTATTGGGGGGGGGAAATATTTATGCATAGAGAATCCCTCCCCACCAAAACTGTGCTATAGACAACATTGTTATGGTCCATTGTGAGATAAATAAATACTGAAGGATTTGTGTCATAGTAATTGAGTTCTGTATTAAATTTTATAGGAATCTACTCCCACATCAACTTATAGATCAATTTAAAATGCTCTGATCTAAGGAAAAAGTACACGTGCAGCTGCTGAAGGGAGAAATATATTTTTAATGTTTACATTTTGTTAAGTATGAGGGACCATTTTTAACACGTATTATCTACAGAACAATAGCTAATGCAAAAGTAAAGGTTTCCTTCTACTTTCTTTTTTTGTTTAACTTGGTTTCAAATGTTTCTGGGAGTGTCTCAGTTTTATAAAGATATACTGAGTTGGAAATATATTTTTTTCTTCATGAAAGACTTTTACCATTTGTTGAGAAACCTGTAAAATTCTGTCATAATGGAATGCGATGTCATAGTTGTTGTTAATAATTTAGTGATAACTGTACCTAAGAGTCTCTAGGTTCACTGAGTGCATAAATCACTTGCGGTAGCACCTTTTGTTATCTGTATATGCCTCAGTGATAGTGGAGATAGCTGAAGTCTACATAAAGTATTATTCTGTAATCTCTCTTCTAGACCTAGAGACTATAAGGATCAATGCTTCACATGCAGACAGATTAGAAAAAATCTGTATTCCTGAATAAGTGCAGGCCACACGTCTTTTGTGGACCTACCATCCTACAGCAGTTATTAGTTGATAGACATAAGTGTCTTGGAGGCATACACTGTCATTTGTGCGAGACTTCTGAAATGTTGAGAACCCTACAAACATGTCTCTTGGCCCAGCTGGCTGTCAGTCTGAGCTGCTCACTTCCACTCTTCTTCTGTGGAGATTAGTGGTGTGTATGCATATCAAGTCTACCTTTCATATCACGCTTGCTGTCGCAACTTATTTCCAGTATGCATTACCCAGGGCTAAAAGCAAGATGTTTTTGTCTCCTCAAGGAACGAAAAGATTTACTATGTCCTGTTTGTCAATAATTTGTTGATTATTTTGTGTTACGTGCTAGGCACCAATGATAATGGTTCCTACCATCTCTCACTGATTGTACTGATAAACCACGGGTGAATTATTTCACAATGTCATCATCAGTTGTCAGAGAACAGGCTTTATAACCATTCATTAGCTTCATGACTTATTGATATAACTGAACTATGTCACACAGAATAACTGTCAGAATAACTCAGTTGCACAGAGCCTGTAAATTAGACTGAAATTAGATTGGCATGGTATGTGAACAGAAACAGACTTATTTATGTCTTTCTGACTCTCTCTGATGCAATAATATTTTAGTCCTTTTCTTTTCAGGAAAAATAATTGGAAAGATACAAAGTGGACATGACTGCCTTATGAGATCCTCTTATATCTGAGACAGTACAACGGAGTCCTTCCCTATAGTGTGTCTTAGGAGGAGCTAGCCTTCCTCATATCTGCATCCTTCATATTACGTTTTGTTAACAGTCATGGTCCCAATGAGTTTGTCCAAGTTCTAACATCAAACTTTCAGATGAATGATCTTTTTTTTTTTTATTGGACAATCAGCTTCCATTTCATTTAAACATATTGTTTCCCTTGCTTCTTGATTTCCTATTTCTTCACAAAAATCTGGGTAAGTGGTATCTCTGAAAATGTCATAAAACTGTAGAAAGAACTTCAACTTTGGAAAGTAGCAAAAATTAATTCTGTAACTGCTTCCTTAATATGTCTGTACTCTCTTCTAGGCTATATTTTTATTTTCCAAGCTCTAAGCAGCTTCATCACTACTGTGTGTTAAACACACACAGTGCCTCAGCTGAATGGAACATATTTTTGATCTGTCACGGGAGCTTATTCAATTTATAAAATGGCATATGTGAGGCTCAATTATCATGTCAAAATAGATAGAAAATAATTTCTTTCTCAAGCTGTGTACAATAATTAAAAAGGATTTTTAAAAGTTAGTCAATAACCTAAATTAAGGTACAAAGACCTCAAGCTGACCAAAATTCAGTTAGTTCTTTGTCTGAGGGGAACTGAATAGTTCTATTGCCCTGAATTTATTTGTTCATTTTTCATACAACCAAATAACAGTACAGATAAAACAGAAGCTTGAGGGTTTTTTGCTTTAAGGCAACATTCTGTGCTGTGTGCTACAATGAGGAAAGTCTGACTGAAAGCTTAGTCAGCTCCCTGGGCTTTCATGGAGTTTTTAAAGCCAGGAGCAAAAGAATTACATCTTAGCAGCAGGTTTGGATGTCTTTGACTCCCCAGGTCAAATGACCAGAATTGATTTCCAACTGAATCAGTTGTGGCTGGCTTTTGGCATAATTTTACAGCAAAACTGCATTCCTTATAACATGACTTAATTGCTGTGCACCCCTTCTCAACAGTGTTAAATTTTAGGATTCATGTGGCCATATATTAACTCATATCTGAACTGGTCTTTCTTACCAATAGAGAAATGCAATAGAGATGCAGTCTACCTCATCCTACAGATAAGCCTAAAGCATGTCAGAGGAGGGGCCTTAAAGATTCCTGTTTCTTTCTGCTGACCAGAAGATATCAGGATGAGTAGCTCAGATGTAAATACCTATAATTCATTGACATGAATCCTATCCAACTATCAGGAAAGTCTTCCTTTTAATTCCTAAATTTGTGTTTGAATGATATAGCAGAAACAGAGGCACAATTATTAACGTTCAAATATCTCCTTAAATGCAATATTAGCCCTGCTGTCCACTTAGTCTTCATGGATTTTATACAGCAGTATTGCTTTTCCTCACTCACTCCAGAGTCCACTCACATGAGGGCTGGAAATGTTATCAAGGGGAAGAAGAAAGTAGCTTTATTATGTTGCTGATGGATAACAGAAAGCAGTGTGTGAGTCAGTACTGCTGGTGGATCATCTCTGCTGACTGTCCACTGAATTCCATTAACTGAAATCAGTTTTCTGGATAAATGACCAATTTATCCACTCACAATAGGATAGCAATAGGAAATTTAATGTACCTGTAACAATCTGGCAATAATTTTGCTCATGATGGCACCACTGATTATTGTAATACAGCTTTTTCTGTAACATCTTCTGAATGGCCCTTCAGGTGAAATGTCGAGTAACATGTTATTCTTATAAAGTGAAAAACATTCCAGAAGGTGTTGATATTTTTAAAATTCTTCCTTTAACTGGCTTAATGTCATGCCCTTTCACCTGCAGATCTGTGAACTATAAGGCAAAGTCATACCATGAAATAGTTTGTCTGCAATTTTCATTATCTATCATGATGTTTAATTCACTTCAGCTGTAACTTTAGTCTTATGTTTTCACTGGTACTGAGAGGAAACTAGGGTTTACAGATCATTAACTCTGCTCAAGTAACAATCCATGTATAAAAGTGAGGGAACTTCTGCTTTTGTAGATATAAGCTCAGAATAGCCAGAGACTGGATATACACAGATGGACAAGTGATGTAGTATAGATAATTTGCTGTAGAACCCAATCCTACCTTATTTTTCAGTAGCAATTTTATATGAACATGTCTATCAAAGCATTAAATACTTATTTATTCTTAAAAGAATAGAATAAACATTTATTTTTTTGCTACTGTTCTGATTTTTATTTCTAAGAAATAGCCAAACTAATAACTGATGGTACTGTTTTCAGTACAAACCAGTGCATCATAATGAGTTAATGTTCATTTACTCACGTCCATATACATGAATTTTTGCAGGCTGGTGAATTCTCTTCCATTCCACACCTTCCTTGGTATGCTTTGGTTTCTTCTCTTGTTTGAAAAACTGTCCTGTGTAATGATAGTCATCAAATTAATTGAAACTGGCTGAGTTCAATATATGTAATTGTGATTAATTCTCCATGTGGTTTTGTAAGTTCTAGTTGTTAGCACTGAAAATGTCTGCTTTGAAACTTTTCTCAAGATCTCCATAAAATTAACTCTTAAGTTGTAATCAGCATTTTTTATCACAAATAATTTGATCTTTATTCTTGCTAGTAGTACATTTGTATATAGAGAGAACATACAAAGAAATAATGAAAATTTCCATTTTATAGCTATAGCATCTAGGTAATGGTTAGGATCCTATTGTGCTTTTGTCCACTTGGCCTAGTTGTGCTAGGAGCTGTATTGTTACTAAAGAAACAAACAAAAAATGTAATGTCTGGCTTAAAAAATTAAGAATTCACTTGGGAAACCTTCTTTGTAATTATTTTTTTTCTATAAATCTCATCTTAGACACCCGCCATTGCTCATTTGAATAGCTCCTACTTTCTATTGGCTCTGTTGACTAGGATTATGGTTCAAGTGCCTGTACACAGATGTCTGGAGCCATTCCAGCTGCTCAGTGTCCCTTGGCCTCCAGCTGCTGCTCCAGAAGATCTTCTGCAAATTCTCTTTTACATCTCTCTGCCCACGTAGTATCCCAGGTACTCTAGGCCATCTCAAATGATACTAGACAACCATGAAAATTGACCCAAACCTCTAACACAAATTACTACTGAGGACCTTAGGCACCTTACTTACAGAAAAACACCTAAATTTTGTGACATCTAGACTGAAATGTATGAATCTGGAGCCAAAAGCCACCCAAAATCCTGGGCAAGCTTGTTCAGGTGAGCTTTATCTGATCACAGTATGCCATGTTATTTAAATAAACCTTTTATTTATTCTTGTTAGTCCTCAATTGTTCATTAGCCACTTGATAGTAAGCTATCTAGTGTTTCACATAGTCTGTTCTGAAAGACAGAATTTCAGCTTCTGAAGAAGAATATTTCAGTCTACTATTATGACAGAAGAAAATTGTCTAATATATGTATCCACCCTTGCCAAGGGAGAAAGGTCTAAAAATGTACATGAGGATAAGGTAAAGGATAAAATTATTTGCAAATTATCTGAAATATTATTTGTAATGTCTTGTGGAGGGGGTTATACCAATAACCTCCAAAGGAATACAACAGATGAACAGAAAAATACAGTAAAATAAAAAATCCAAGTAGATCCACAGCTCTAAAGAACAGATATTGAAGATGCTCCTACTATAGCTTTAGAAATATTTTAAGTGAAAATTTGCTGGTGATGGTTTTTTTTCTGAAATTTATATATTTCCCTTTCATTATTATTATCATCTATTTCTGCTTGTAGCTATGCTGTCTTCATGGATGGCTGAAACGGGCAAAGAACATGAGTCTCTAAACATTAATCATATTTAATGTGACTTTGTTCTGTTATTTCAACTACCTAGACAGAAAGAAGAGTACAAGCTATTATTCTGGGGTTTAATTTTGCTCTCATTTGTTATCTTAGAAATGCCTGACTCGTTTACTTAATTTTCTGAGGATGATTTAAATCTACAGTGAGATGTTAGCAAGACATGCATTTGTTAAGGACAAAAAAGATTAAATATTTTTTTAACAAATCAGGTTGATATTGAGCATAACTCCGCTAGCAGGGTTTGCACAAACGGACAAGAGCCAAGTTTTTGCTCCTGTATTCACCTGGAACCAGTAATAACTGGAAAGAAGAATAATCACTCATGACAAAACTCATGTGAGAACCTGAGTTGAGGGGTTTTAGCTGTAAAATGCACTCCCAGACATAAAGCAATATTTTTACAGCAGAGAAGACTTTGTCTTTAATAATGTAACAAATTAGGAAAAGGATATTTGTTAAGGGACAATTACATTTAGGAGCTGTACCTTGCTAAATAAGAGGAGGATCAAGGATGAGATCACTGCTTCATGTCCCCAGTGCTTACAATTAGCCTCTTTAATAAGAGATTTACCTTAGGGAGAACCAGTCGGAATAATCCAAAACAGATGTAAGCTACAAAGATTGAGAAATTGAGGTATTCAGTATCTATTGTATCTATGCTAGTGGGGCCCTCGCGCCGAGGGAAAGCCGGCCGCTCTCGCAAGTGAGGCAGATGGGACTTGGGCGTTGCTGGGGAAAACGTGGGAGATTTAAATGGGCTCCCAGGGAGCGCGAGCGACCAGGAGCGCGGCGAACAGGACGGGCAAACAGGGCGTGGCGCGTCAGAAAGGGCGTGGCGCAGCAGTTTGCGCGGCAGTTCGAGCAGGCAGCCGGTGAGGTCTCCTTGTGGTCTACACCATCTCGGAAGAGACTCAAGCCATGGTTTCCAGTCAGATGAGAGCCATTGCCAGAAGGGACGTGGCGACGCAGACAGAGCTCCTGCTAAAACATGCGGCCACCCAGGTCTCTGGTTGCAGGGAGTGCCAGAGCTTTGCTATGGTAACAGAGGGTAGCCGAGAGAACACCTGCATGAGGTGCGAGCAGGTGGAGGATCTGCTCAGCATGGTGGCTGAGCTGAAAGAGGAAGTTGCAAGGCTGAGGAGTATCAGGGAGTGCGAGAGGGAGATAGACTGGTGGAGCCACTCCCTACCATCCCTGAGACCAGCACACCAGATGGAACCATCAAGAGAAGGAGAGGCTCCCCTACCCTCTTGCCACCAGGCAGAAGGAGGGGACCTAAGAGATGGAGGGGGATGGAAACAGATCCCTGCTCGGCGCAGCAGGCGAGTCCTCTCCCAGCCTACCTCGCCCCCCCGGTTGCCCGTACACAATAGGTGTGAGGCTCTGGACCTTGAGGGCCGGGAGGACGAAGAAGCTGATAGTAAACCATCCAGGGAGTTGACTAGGGGGAACCTGTCAGCCCCACACATCACAACAACAACTAGTAAGAAAAAAAGGATAATTGTCATAGGAGACTCCCTTCTGAGGGGAATGGAGGGCCCGATATGCCGACCAGACCCATCTCATAGGGAAGTCTGCTGCCTCCCTGGGGTGAGGATAAGAAACATTACTAGGGAGCTCCCTAAGCTGGTCAAATCATCTGATTATTATCCGCTACTGGTTGTACAGGTTGGCAGTGACGAGGTAGCTGATAGAGGTGTAAAGACAATCAAAAGAGATTTTAGAGAACTGGGGCCATTACTTGAAGGATCAGGAGCACAGGTGGTGTTCTCCTCCATCCCATCAGTAGCTGGGAGGCATACGGAAAGGAACAGGAAGACCCATCTCATCAACACATGGCTCAGAGGCTGGTGCCAGAGGCGGAATTTTGGGTTTTTCAATCATGGGGAAGTTTACATGACACCAGGCCTGCTGGAGGCAGATGGGGTTCACCTGTCGCCAAAGAGGAAAAGGGTTATGGCTCAGGAGTTAGCAGGCCTCATTGAGAGAGCTTTAAACTAGACTCGAAGGGGGAAGGGGATAAAACCAGTTCTGCTAGGGACGAGCCCAGGGGTGGCACGCCTGTGTCAGAGAAGAGATCGATAGCCCGACTGAAGTGCATTTACACCAATGCACGCAGCTTGGGCAATAAGCAGGAGGAGCTGGAAGCCATTGCGCGGCAGGGAAACTATGACGTGGTTGCCATTACGGAAACATGGTGGGACGACTCGCACAACTGGAGTGCTGCAATGGATGGCTACAAGCTCTTTAGAAGGGACAGGCAAGGAAGGCGAGGCGGCGGGGTAGCCTTGTACGTCAGAGAGTGTTTTGACTGTCTTGAGCTCAACAAAGGTAATGACAAGGTTGAGTGCTTATGGGTTAAGATCAGGGGAAAGGCCAACAAGGGAGATATCCTGGTGGGAGTCTGTTATAGACCACCCAACCAGGATGAGGAAGCAGATGAAGTTTTTTACAAGCGGCTAGCTGAAGTCTCACAGTCTCTAACCCTTGTTCTTGTGGGAGACTTCAACTTACCAGATATCTGCTGGAAATACAACACGGCAGAGAGAAAGCAGTCTCGGAGGTTCCTGGAGTGCGTGGAGGATAACTTCCTGATGCATCTGGTAAGTGAGCCAACCAGGGGAGGTGCCCCGCTGGACCTGCTGTTCACGAACAGAGAAGGCCTGGTGGGTGATGTGGTGGTCGGAGGCTGTCTTGGGCACAGCAACCATGAAATGGTAGAGTTTTCGATTCTTGGAGAAGTAAGGAGGGGGGCCAGCAAAACCACAACCCTAAACTTCAGAAGAGCAGACTTTGGCCTGTTTAGGAGTTTGGTTAACAGAGTCCCTTGGGAGGCAGTCCTGAAGGGCAAAGGAGTCCAGGAAGGCTGGATGTTATTCAAGAGGGAAGTCTTAAAGGCACAGGAGCAGGCCGTCCCCATGTGCCGCAAGTCGAGCAGGCAGGGGAGAAGACCGGCCTGGCTGAACAGAGAGCTCTGTCTGGAGCTCAGGAAGAAAAGGAGAACCTACCACCTTTGGAAGAAGGGGCAGGTGACTCAGGGGGACTACAAGGATGTGGTGAGGATATGCAGGGAAAAGATTAGAAAGGCGAAGGCCCAGCTAGAACTTAAACTGGCCACTGCTGTCAAGGACAACAAAAAATGTTTCTACAAGTATATCAGCGACAAAAGGAGGGCTAAGGAGAATCTCCCTCCTTTGTTGGATGCGGAGGGAATCTTGGCCACGAAGGATGAGGAGAAGGCTGAGGTACTTAATGCCTTCTTTGCCTCAGTCTTTAATAGTCGGACTGATCATCCTCAAGGTTTTCATGCCCCTGAGCTGGGAGATGGAGACAGGACACAGAATGTAGTCCCAGCTGTCGAAGAGGTGGCAGTCACCGACCTGCTCCTCCACCTGGATGCCCACAAGTCTATGGGGCCAGACGGGATCCACCCGAGGATACTGAGGGAGCTGGCGGAGGAGCTTGCCAAGCCACTCTCCATCATTTACCAGCAATCCTGGTCAACCGGGGAGGTCCCAGATGACTGGAAGTTAGCTAATGTGACACCCATCTACAAGAAGGGTCGGAAGGAGGATCCGGGGAACTACAGGCCTGTCAGCCTGACCTCAGTGCCAGGGAAGGTCATGGAACAGATCATCCTGAGTGCCATTATGCGGCATGTGTGGGACAACCAGGGGATCAGGCTCAGCCAGCATGGGTTTATGAAAGGCAGGTCCTGCTTCACTAACCTGGTCTCCTTCTATGACAAGGTGACCCGCTTAGTGGATGAGGGGAAGGCTATGGATGTTGTCTACCTGGACTTCAGTAAGGCCTTTGACACCGTCTCCCACAGCATTCTCCTGCAGAAGCTGGCTCCTCACGGCTTGGACAAGTGCACTCTGAGCTGGGTTAAAAACTGGCTGGACGGCCGAGCCCAGAGAGTGGTGGTGAATGGAGCCAAATCCAGTTGGCGACCGGTCATGAGTGGTGTTCCCCAAGGCTCAATGTTGGGGCCAGTCCTGTTCAATATCTTTATCGATGATCTGGATGAGGGGATTGAGTGCACCCTCAGTAAGTTTGCAGATGACACCAAGTTGGGTGGGAGTGTCGATCTGCTGGAGGGCAGGAAGGCCCTGCAGAGGGACCTGGACAGGCTGGATTGTTGGGCCGGGGCCAGCTGTATGAGGTTCAACAAGGCCAAGTGCCGGGTCCTGCACTTCGGTCATAACAACCCCAGGCAACGCTACCGGCTTGCGGAGGAGTGGCTGGAGAGCAGCCTGGCTGAAAAGGACCTGGGGGTGATGGTTGACAGCCGCCTAACCATGAGCCAGCAGTGTGCCCAGGTGGCCAAGAGGGCCAATGGCATCCTGGCTTGCATCAGGAATAGTGTGGCCAGCAGGACCAGGGAGGTGATAGTGCCCCTGTATTCGGCACTGGTGAGGCCGCACCTCGAATACTGTGTCCAGTTTTGGGCCCGTCAATTCAAGAAGGACATCGAGGTGCTGGAGCATGTCCAGAGAAGGGCAACGAGGTTGGTGAAGGGTCTAGAGCACAAGTCTTATGAGGAGCGGCTGAGGGAGCTGGCGTTGTTTAGTTTGGAGAAGAGGAGGCTGAGGGGAGACCTTATCGCTCTCTACAACTACCTGAAAGTAGGTTGTAGAGAGGTGGGGGTCGGTCTCTTCACCCAGTAACAAGCGATAGAACGAGAGGAAACGGCCTCAAGCTGCACCAGGGTAAGTTTAGGTTAGATATTAGGAAAAACTTCTTTACTGAAAGAGTAGTCAGGCACTGGAACAGGCTGCCCAGGGAAGTGGTTGAGTCCCCATCCCTGGAGGTATTTAAAAGACGGGTAGACGCAGTGCTTGAGGACATGGTTTAGTGGTGGACTTGGCAGTGGTAGGTTAAGGGTTGGGCCTGATGATCCTAAGGGTCTTTTCCAACCTTAACAATTCTATGATTCTATGATTCTATGATTCTATGATTCTATTGCTCTAGCTCATTCCCCAGTTCTCTTTTATTCAGCACTGTAGGCATATCAAAAAGTTGTACCTGTTGTATTAAATAAAATTGGACAGGGACTGCAACTGTCCTACTTCCCAGAGCAGAATAGCTATATCCAGGCTGCCAGCTGGGAACAGTCCCTAGACTATGCTAAGGCTCAAATTGGGGTCAAGCATTTTTGTGGAGACTGTTAGTTGGGTCAGTTGAAATCTGTGATGGCCAGGAAGTATGCCAATGATAGAACAAAATGGACAGTGTATGCTAGTGCTTGGGCCCACTGGCTTTGTTGAACTGTAACTTCAGTGAAGATTTTAGTTATTTCTACCTAATTCAGTAGGTAGCTTTCTGTGAAAATTTTGTTTGCTTTCTAAGTGGTTTTGAATGCTACATAAATAACTACTGAGAAGAAATGTCTGGATTTTGAAATAGTAGTATAATAATAAGCTGAGGTAATTCCTATTTCTAATATTCAGACAGCAACTGTTTTGATCCTGAGGTAGTAAAGGTATCTCAAGAAAGCACAAAGGGTAAGTTAAAGCTGTGTGGTGCAGTGCTGGCTCACAGCCACTTTATCGATTCTTGCTCCTGCTCAGTAAGAAGAATAAATGTTTATTTCTTTCTGTGTTCAGATGAGTTGGCTTAGACTGGAGAGAAATGTGGTGTTACTTCCATCAGAATTTCAGGCTGCTGTTTGGTTGGTAATTGTGGAGTAGAATGAGTCTGCAGTCTTCAAACACAGAGTTTTAGCCCTGGATCTTAGGCAGAAATCAGTTGGTTTGACATAGCAGTGTGTGCATTGCTTGTACTTTTTGCATCATCTCAGCGATGTAAAGGCAATAGCTTATTAGAAATCTCATTCTCCATCTGAAAATTTCACTGAAAAAGCAAAAAAATTAAAAAGGGGCTGAGGTACTTCACAGAAAACTACAGTTTTGTTTTTTTTTTTCCTTCAAAAAAACACAGGGCACTATCACGAGGGACTAAAAGAGTTGTAATACTAATTATCTAAATATGAGTCTCCAATATAAGCTGGACTTCTAATTTAGAATACACATTTTTGTTAAGGATCCTTCACATTATTGGAAATGAAACCCTGCAGGAGATTCTAGCCTACAGAGGCATGAGTAGTTTTTAATGAGATCACTAAAGAGAAATGCTGTATTTTTAAGTATTCAGGTATGTAATACTAAGCAGAGGAATAAACTCTAGCATAGTTTATTTCTCTCATTTGAAAGAGTACAAAATAGTCATACTTCTAGAAATAATTCTTCTAGGTTTGATTTGATTAGGTAAATTGGATTCACTGCTGGGCTCCTTTGGGATTCCCTACACAAGCACTTGTGATACACACATAAATGAAAGAGAGGAAATGTTATGACTGAGCTTAGTTCACATTGACTACAACAGAGTGTCATCAAGATATTTTTATTGAAAAAGAATAAAACAAAATTCATAGAAAATCAATGTTTCCCCTGAACATATATGATGTGTAAGATAAGTAAATAGGATACTAGATTTTTGTTGAAAGAGAACCAATATCACATCAGTTTCACTAGTGTAAACATAAGTTCCCTTGCCTTTCATTGTTCATCACTCATGAGAGATGAAATCATTTGTAATTTCCTGTAAGCATGGGAAAGTAAAAAACAAATCCAGCCTTCGCATTTAAACCAGATTTACTTACAAAAATTCATAGATTTTTGAGAGCCAGAAGGGACCATTTTGGTTATTTAGCCTAACCTCCTGCCTACTCTGTCCTTGAACCTCTGAATTAATTCATGCTTTAAGACCAAAAGCTGTTTGATCCAGAACATTATATATGTGTGTGTATATATATATACACACATATTTAAGAACCTGACCAGAATTGTTAATAACCTATTTTAATATAGAAAAAACCTTGTGGGTTTTTTTTAAATGTATGATATTGATAATATAGATTTGTTTGATTCACTTTGAACGTGTAAATAGAAGTTTTTTGATTAATTTGTTATTTTCATATGTTTTGGCCCGCTACATAAATATGTCAAATCTGTGTTTGCCATGTCGGTGCTTACAAGGTTGGTTAAATTAATTCTTGAGGTGGTTTTTTTTTGGTGCACTAAAGGATGAGCTACAAAAGTATTTTTTGTTGCTTTTTAACCACTGTAATAAAACTCATTTATGTGCCATTCTTTCTGAACAGAGGAAAAAAGAACTGGATTTAGGAGCGATATAACATCCCTTATCTGACTTAGTATTCCTATTTCTGTCCCCAAAGATATCCCATTAAAATCTTTGGCTAGAACACTAGTCTTGATAATTCATAGTCTGTTGGCTATCCAGGACAACCACAATTATTTTACAGAACAGAATATTTTATCTTCTAATATACATGTAATACAATATTTAGAATTGCAAATTTACATTTTTCTGTATTTTATTATAGCATATGTTTAAAAATTCATTCTATTGCCTGGCTTACCAGATGAGGTATCTTCCTAGGAAATTTGTCACTTCTCTTTGTTATTTAGTAGTTGTCCAGTTCTTGTAGCACTGGAGGGTTTATTATTACCGTTTTGTGTTTTATGTTGCTTTTCAGGTCATTGATAAAAATCTTAATTAATCTGGAAAAATTACCAGACCCTATAGGACTGTACAACAACCATACATTCTTAGTGATAATTTTCCTAACTGTGCTTACACTCTGAGATTTGTCAGGAAGCTTCAACTACCCTCATAGATGCCTCTGTAGCTGCTGTAAGCAGTTATTTTTTCTTACTGAAATGTTGTGTAGTATCAAGTCATATATTTACAGAACCCTGTAAGTACTTTATTACAACAATGTAATTTCTGTCATGCAAACCTGTATTTTCATTCTAAAAGATGAAATTTCACAGAATTTAATAAAGGTACTTTTTGGTGTTATAACCTTTTTCAGAATTGTTGTTTGTGTCAAAGAAAGAGTTCCACTAAGCCATCGGTGAAAATTACAAAGAGCTTTTAGGCAATTGGGCAGTGAGAGATCTAAGCTGGAGGCCCAGCTTCCCAAAGCTATAGGCAACGTGTGAAGCTGGAGACTCCCAAGGATCTTTCAGTTGACTTAAGCCCGAAACATTCACCTGTGTACATGTACCACAGTAGTGGCAAGAAAACACAAATTTTCTGGGAAAATAAAATGCCACCAGCAGAGGACATGTTTTTGATATCAAATTCTTACTTCAACAAACTTTCACCAAAATTAAGGAAGAGATCCAGTAAATCTAGCCTGGAATGTTGGCATGCCTCTTGCAATATCACAACACTGGTGACCTAACCCTTGCCATAACTCAGTTAAACTAACATGGTTGTTAATAATATTTGCTGCTATTTTCATTGAAATTAAAAGACAATGATGCATAATTAAACCCTTTTTTTTTTTTAAAGACAGAAATTTAATAGAATGGAAAAACTTTTTGGACACCGAAGGAAAAAGAGATTATTTTAGCCTGCGATACAAAGGGAAGAACATTTATTGTACTGGTTTTTGGGGGCACACGGTATACAGCTAGTAAGCCACCTTATTCAGCTGGAAGACCCAGTAAGCGTATACAACAAAATTCTCCAGATATAACCTGTGTTTCTTTTCCTCTTAAATAATAGCTTTATAAAAATTGCAGCACAACAGAATAATCATTTAAAATGCCTTTTATCTTTATTTCTAATGTGAATCAAGTGAGCTTTGAAGAAGTACATGGATTGGATAAATTTAATAAAGAATTTATATCAGATTTAAGCCATGCTTAGTAGAGAATCAGCACGGAGATTTGTGAACTTATATGCAGACAATATTTCTTCTTGTACAATTAAGGAGACTGAAGAGAATAACAAGATCCAAATTACAAATGAGCTTGTTCATTTCTTAATCTCTACTCTTTCAAGTATGGTGAAAAGTTTGGAAAAGTTGAAGAACACTTTTTCAATGTTTAAAGCAATTTAGTGGGATCGTCTGGGTTTTCAGGTTTCTAGTCCTAAGTCAATAATGCACAATAAGTAGAAAGGAAATTAAAAAGAGGAACAAGAACATAAGTACTTTGGGCTGAAATTTAGAGAAGCAGCAAAATATAAAGACCTTATTAACCCAATACATTTTTAAAACTGAGACAGAGATATAGAATGTAGAGGGGGATGCATGTTCTCAGGCTGAAAAAATGTATATATAAATGGCTTTATACTATGGAAACTTTGGCAGCAACTCTTGTTTGAAAATCTGTCTTGCTGGAGGTTCGTTCCCACATTTATGCCACAGAACTCAGGGATAAAGGGTACCCTATCATACAGCTGGCTTTGGATCCGTGTCATGATTTGAACTGGGCCAAAAAAATAAGAAAAGTCCTGTTTATCTGGGTGTAGTTCATTAAACTGGCTGTGGTTTTTTTTTTCCATAAATACCATGTTGGCAGAAGTATGGCATGGATTACACAATGAGCAGGGAGCAGGGCAATTATACAACGGAACTTTTTTTGTCTTAACTAGGTAGTTTGTCTTTCAGGTAGAATATAACTCTCTAATAAAACTTTTGAATCGAAAGTGCTGCATAAATTGGTTCTGCTGATTCAGTGGTGAATGGCATTCTGTTCTTATACAGTGTTGCAAGTGGCTTTTATAAAGTTACGGAGATTTATCTGAGTGATGTCTTTGTAGTAGTGATTAAAATATTTTTGCTGGGCAATGTACAGCACTTAATAGACCAAGTAGTCTGGGAAGTGACTCCATACTCTGTAAATACACTGAGTATATTGTCTGAAAATATGAACCCAGTATCTTGCTCGAACAACAAAGCAACCACATTTTTGAAGGTATAAAACAATTGAGTCTGTTTCAAACTAATTAGTAGCTACTTTCAGGTGAAAAACCACCTGATTATTAAATTAAAGAATTTGAGCCAGCGAAGTTTTAGCCAGTGTAAAGGAGTCCTGCTAGATTGAAGCAAGTGCAATGCATGAGACTGCACCAGCTGATATTTTGGACTAGATAAAGTTATAAGAATTCTTAACATTTGTAAGAACCTGTTTCTTTAGATATTATGAAGTTTATATCTACCTGATATGTAAACTGAACTGAATCTGGATGGGACAGAGGGCACATTGTGTATGTATGTATGACAGTCCTACCACTTAGTATTTAAAAAGCTGCATGACAGCATTTGTACATTTGATAAACAAGAGAGATGAACATTATTCTGGTAATTGCTCAGCTCTGCTCAACAGAACAGAGAAATAAGTTAAACTTTGAGATCTCTACCTGTTGTCTTGTAGACCATACTGGCATCGTTGGCCATGTCTATAGCGATAAATAAAAAGGAGCCAGAGAACAAGCTTGTGTACTGGACCCAAATCACCTACACTGCTTAGGCCAGTATCAGCTATCCCGTTGCTTTGTTTTAGGTCACCCTTATTAGTTCTCCGAAAACAATGCCTGGATGTGATTTGGGAAATAGTTCTCTCCAGGTTAGCATTGGCTCAAACTGTACTAGCTTGGTCTTCTGCTCCCTGGTCAGGCATTTGATATTGTCCCAACACATATTTTCCTTCAGCTTCTACCAGATGCCTATGTGACACACACAAAGCACAGAATGTGTGTTTTGGATTCACCAATACAGATCTGCAGCACAGCTCTCATACTATTCCAGGTATTTCAAATGGAAAATCTACAAAGTAATAATTGTATCTTAAGGCCACGTGGACACCACATGGGTCTTGAAAAGATCCAGGTCCGGTTGCTATGTAGCATGGATGCTGTCTGTCTGCTTTAAAGAGGATTAGCCTCAAGGAGTGAGGAAATGTCTGTATCCATTCCACTTGGCCTCTGGGCCAGGAATTGGTGCCTGATCTTTTTTTATCTAGCAATAAAGACACAGACCTTTTATATTTTTTAAAAAACTAAAAATTAAGTATACATCTCCAGATACCACTCTTTTAAATCTGGCTGTAAGACAGGAAAAAAAAAATCAGAATTCTCTTTCTGTGGATACTGGAGTTTTCTTTTTAAATCATATAATTACTAGAGAGACATATATGAAGTTTTGGGTACTCACTGAAGTTCTCCATCTGTACTGCTAACTTGCATACTGTATCTTGCCTTTAGCTGTTGCAGGGCAAATCATTTCCTAAATATGATAAATGGGATCTCCGACAAACAGGCAGTGGTGGAGGTGTAGATGAACAAATCAGTGGAGACTGTGATGATGAAGATGGTTGTGGAGGATCAGGAAGTGGAGAAGTCAAGAGAGTCCTGAAAATTACAGACTGTAAGTCCATGATTCTGTTTCCTTCATGCATTTAAATAGTGAATTGGCGTATATTCCGCTAAGAAATACCACTGAATTATCTTGGAAAAAGTGTGGAAAAGTTGTCTGTATAATGTTTCCAAGATTTACAGGAATAGGACTGCAATTATAGGGTTTCTATGAGCATGGTATAAATATGAGCATCAGTTTCACCGTAATACATGTTAATACATATTCGACGTAATGTAGACTGACCTCAACACAGCATTTTAGTCAAATAAAAGGTGTTACAATGACATGCCCCTGTGAGTTGCTACTTAAACATAAAAGGTTTGGCAGTTAAGCAGAAAAATTGTTCTAATTTTTCATGGAACTATGGGAAAATGCAAGGTTTAGTTGTGGTAGCTGAATTTCATGGAACACTGTTGGAACTGATGTACCGTAACCAACTCAACATCAATGCCATTATTATTTCTTACAGTTCTTTGTGCTTTCCTTACTGTTTTGGTTTTGTTTTGTTTTGTTTTGTTTTGTTTTGTTTTGTTTTTTCTTTTCTGAACCACATTTGTAAAAATTTTCTTCAAAAAATCATTTGTACACTTCAATGGCATGGAGCAATTGGATTGAAGCACAAGTAAGTTAACTACTTCTCTGAATTGGGATGTTATTCAACACCTCTACTTCTCTTGTCACCGTAGAAATATAGGCAGAGATAATGGGAATAGATGCCTGATATCATCAAAATTGCATTTCTGCATTTTGCCTCTTTTTTGCAATTTTTTCCTGCATTTTGCATTTTTTTCATTTTCCTGCATTTTGCATTGCAAAACTCAATACTAATAGATGAAATAAAGGTTGGTGTCAATCCCTGAATTTATCTATATTTACTCAATTTGAGTGTACTCTTAAGTTTCCAAGCTTAGGTGAGAACCCGGGTCCTTCTTGACTTGACAGTGAAAAGGCAACTTAAAAATGTGGCCATATAGAAGCTGTAGTGTGTGCTTGCTCAATTCTGATTTGAACAACTGGAGAAATGAGACTCTGAGCATCTTGGGGCATGCCGTAGCAGGTCAGTTTGGATTCAGCTTAAGATGCTGTTGCACTGATAGTTAGTCTATACATTTTCAAGTCCTGCTATAGCAGGACTCTCACATTCTCTAGATGAAATCTTAAGAGATCTGCAAAAAGATTTGGACACACTTTCTGAGAGTGCCTTTGAAGATTTAACTTTGAAAAAAGAAGTTAGAGATAAAATATTTAAAACCAGATGTACTTTGGAATACTGGATATATTATATCTATTTGATAATGACATTTTATGGTATGGAAAGACTGTAAAATAGTCTTGGAATATGACTAGCGTTATTAAGCAAGTATTAAATGACAAAAGAATTACAAGAATAGTACATTTTCTTTCACCCTCTGCTGCTGCATTGGAATTTTCTTCATATTGATATATTTAGTGTAATCTTTTCAAAGTGTCAAAAATATAATTAGCCTTCATATTCTCTTTATACTACATGTATTATAAATCTCTAGAATTGTAAACTATGTATTAGGCATACTTCAGTTTGCATGTAATGCTGTTTCATTTGAACCTTTTCTAAGATATGGCTTAACAAAAATATGAGTCCATACTGTTCAATATTATGACTTATGCATATATCTTGAGTTACTAGGACCTTCAATGAACTGTTTTGATTTTATGGATTTATGCTGGCATGCATTTGATATTTGGAATCCTAAACAACACTACTTTGTTCTGGGGTATCACACATGCTTACTGATATGGATTTTCTGTCCAATAGAACTGTTAAAAAATTCCAATTAGTAAGAATTTTGTTACAATATACGTCAGGAAAATCTTTTTCTTCAGAAATCACTTAAGTGTATTTTTAAGATAAATGAAACAGCTTGTACAATCATTCTTTTGCATCATTGTGATACATGAGTAGGACTTTAGGAATTAAAAGTGAAATTGAAAGTGAAAAAAAGTAAAATAAATATGTTTTAGTAAGCAAACTAAATTCTCTTCTCAAGATTTATGATTTTACGTGAGGAACTAGAATTAAAAAATTCAGAGATAAACATCATCACAATTTAAGCTGGTGAAATTTTCTTAGCTTCAGGTGACTGGTATCAATTTCAAGCTAAGTCAGATCCTGAACTCCTTGTTTTTAAACTGAAAAGCTAGATTTACTCTGGTGATATTGCTTACTGATCTTTGAATAGTATGAGTGGACTTCAGCTAAATCTAGAGGTTGACTACGTTGTGTTTGATCCTCAATGTTAGCCTGTTAGTTCTAGTGCTTTTCTGTGCATCCCAATGTTTTTAGTTGCATACAAATAGCCAGAAATGTCTTAGTACTCTTCTGTAT
Source organism: Theristicus caerulescens (assembly GCA_020745775.1). Taxonomy (NCBI): domain Eukaryota; kingdom Metazoa; phylum Chordata; class Aves; order Pelecaniformes; family Threskiornithidae; genus Theristicus; species Theristicus caerulescens. Next base: position 77,368,899 of record CM036559.1, on the reverse strand, counting down.
TTAGATATAGTTTGTATTTTATCATATATGTCATGGAAGACCAACCAACCTTGATTTGTTATATAGAAACTTATATTTGTAGTCCTAAGTAAGCTGATATAAAAAAGAAAAAAAAGCACACACTTGCAGAATGAACAAGATTGAAAAGTTAGATTTGTTCAAATCCAACCCTTCATAAGCTTCTGATCTGCAAATGTTTGTAATTTTACCCAGAAGTCAAGCTCAAGAATTGCTGTACCTCTGTGCAATTTTATTTTGTTTCTTCTGGTATATAACAGATCATTGTTCAGGTTTTCCACTGTTACACGCTGCTTCTATGCATTATAAAACACTAGCTTATCCGTATAACATGACCACATTTTTAAACTGAAAAACAGACCTCAGCTGCAGTAGAACTGGACAGGTAGAGACACAATGGACTGAGATGGCCAATACCCACATAGCAACTTAGGAATCACAGCAGAAGAAAAATTACACACATTAGAAATATCAGCGGTCTGGTATTTCATTGTTGTTAACTTTCAATTCATGAAAAAAAGTAAGAAAACCATAAAGACAAAAGACAGAAATAAGGTGAGGCAAAGAAAATGGAAATGTGGGTCATACTCGTCTTTCTCTATAATACAGAGGCTTAGTCTTCCATCTGTATTTATGAATGGGTGACAGTAGACATGTAAAAGACACAAATAACACCAGGACTGAACTGAAGCACCAAATAGTTTGAATGTGTGAATATGAAGTCAACTTTCAGTGTTACAGTTTTAAACCCATACTCTTGTTACAGGCATTTTGTCTAAGAAGAACTTTTAAGTAAAAAGTAAAGTAAAAAAGTTAACTAAAAAACTTCCAAGAAGTTTTAACAAACTCCAGAAACAAGATACTTACTTTCTTGTCATACATAAACATTATTATAGGACTTTATAACACATTTATGACTTCTGAAGCTCAAAAAAGAGCTTCAGATAACAGATAAGTTATTTCATCAGTATTTCTTTTTAATGTATCACATTAAAATGGGTGAAAAAAGATCATTTATGGAGTTTAGTAACATGCACATTTTAACTGTATTCATTATGCACATGAGTAATTCACTTTACCTTATACTCTTTTGATACATGGAGACATACAGATAGTATTATTTTTTCACCAAAGAAACTTTTTACAGTCTTTTTCTTCTGGGCAACTTTGCATTCTCTCATAATCAGTCAGGAAAGAAAGGGGGATTACTAACTATTATGTATTATAATAGAGTCTGGAGGTCCTAGCCAAAGCCTGGTCTCCATTTTGTTAGCTATTCCAGACATTTTTACCAAGGAAATGATCTTGTCTGCAACAAATTCATAATCTAAATAAGCTGATGAAGTATGATGCAGAGGTAGCCATTTTAAGTACATTGTTTTGTATAAAAATAAGAAGTGTGAAAACACATGCACCTTTTCTGAGGCTGTGTCATTGCTTTCTGAACATGTGTATGATTCTCAGACCTGGAAGGAAGAGGGTGGAAAGGAGAAGATATGTTTCTGCCAAGATAAACCTCTAGCAATTTGATGTGAACGCATAGCCTCTGAAGTCAAAGATGACTTATTTCTACACTCAGTGTTACAGATATAAGAATTGTTTTTACTTAGTGTTGAAGACTGACAAATGTGGGGTGACAGGCTTTAGGCTCTGGAAGGCCAATCAAGAGATTTGGTATTTATGACTCAGAAGTCATAGCCCTAGCATTACACTAGTGTTTAAATTGTGTTGTATTTTGAAAAATTCTGGTTTTCATATCAGACAGTTAATCCTTACTTACATTCAATATTTCAAAGCCCTACAATTGTGCTGACGGCTTCGCTCTTCATAAGTACTTTTAAAATATAGGAAATTGGTGCAGTTATTTGAAGGAATGGTACTAGAAAGGATAGTGTACTTAAAAAGTATAAAATAAACAGTAGTATAAAGTCTTGACACTTCATTTGCTAGTTTTATTCTATTCGAACCCAAGAGCTCCCACAGGACTATTTCATGTGTCACAATGAATTACCTCCTCAAAAAACCCTGCAGAATGCGAAAGTTAATAACAACAAATACTTATCACCTATATATTGATTTGGATCTGTTTTCGTATAGCTCTGTGAGGAAGGGCTAATCCTGATATCACTCTTCTGAGGTACTCAATACCATCTATCAAAATTTTCATAAGACTTTTAACAAGACCACTAATTTTCTGAAAACTGCTCTACCACTGCTTTGTCTTTCTTGTCTCATTTTAACATGCAACACAGGTGTTTCTTTGCTACAGCCAGAGATCTCCTAGTTCAGGGCTCATATAAGTAGAAATATCAAGGGTGACTTTGTGCTTAAGGTATATACAGGCAAATCTTCTGTCTCACTTGTTCGTTTTTTATCTCACCTGATACTCATCCTGTCTGAGGAAAAAAGGCTCCAAAATGTTTTATTTCTAGGACTACTTAATCTGTAGATTATTGTTTTCTTGTTCAGACTATGTAATAGAGGGAAAATAACTTCATTCAGTATGTAACTTGTTGGTTCAAGCAGCTCAAAAGTGTCCACATATCTGGAAGACCAATCAGAAGATTTTGGGCTATTTTCCCCTCTCTATCCAAGGAAACAGCTTGAAGGATACCACTGCTGGGGAGAAGGAAAAGTTAGAAGGAAGTGAATAAATCCATGGAGATGAGTGAGCTTTCCTTCCTGCCCTGTTAATTGGAGGCCCAGTATTCTCCAGGCTGATAAATTACCCTTTCATTACTCCAGTACCACATAAAGTAACTATCATCTCCTTCAGGATGCCAACTTTATTCCTGTGTTTAGCCAATTAGTTTAAAGGTAGTTCAGGTGATACACAATCTGCATCGTACCTTGATCACACAATACCATACTCTGTATTTCTCTGATTATTCCAAAAAAGAGCTCCTGAAGAGCTGTAATCTTCACAGGAGAATCCAGAGTAGAAAAGGACATACCGGAGTATATCTTCTGTGCTCAAGTTCAGGAGGCATAAAGCAGTAGGCAGGAGGGTTTTTTTGGAAAGTTGCTAAAAACTGAGAAATAATAAGTTGGATTTGTTCAACAGGCAGGCGTTGTACACTAACACTTTTGTAAGAGTGGCTCTAGCTACTTTCCTTCTTCTGCTGTGGAAATAAGAAAGCATCTAGGCCATTCTCCATCCAGATAAATAGCTATAACTTCTGTTATCTTATTCCTTTTCCTCAGGAAATATAAAAGAATGAATGAGAAAGCAATATACACTAATACTTTGCTGGAAAATTTGTTTCTTTACTGGTAACTGTTAGTGTGAATATTTATATATTGGTTCAAATAAATAATACATGCAGTAAAAGGCTCCAATTTTCTGGTAACTTCAGAATTAGGTGTATTATTATAAGGTAATTCCCATCAAAATATAACCTCATGTTATTAATGCAGGCCGTTTGTAATAATTACACTGCTCTGATGTGCTGTGTTTTAGACCAGCGAGTATGCTTGTTAAATGCTTTTTCATAACTTAAAACCTTAGAAGAGTAATTGTGCTTCTTTGTTTGTGTTTGTGGTAGGCTCTGTCATAACAATCTTCCTGTTGAGTGTAACACGTTAATACCAGGCAATGCACTGTTGAAAAGTATAAAATATTATATTAGCTGACTTTATTTCTGCCTCTGTGTGAATACTCTCAGCAAATTTTATGTAAACCTTCCCCTTGTTTGTTTTTGAAATAACAATCTAACCTGACAGTACAGCTTTAATCCATTACTCAGGTTAAATTCATCACTCAAGAAGTACAAATGTTGACTCCTGACAAAAGACTGTGTTCAAGAGAGAGAATTGGTACTTTTTAAATAGGAAATAGCTAAAAATTGAGATGTCATAATTTGTTTTTCTCAGTGCATAATATGAATATGCAAGTCACACCTTTTTGCAAAATAAGATATCAGGAAGTTGTCTTGTAACTTTTCTCAGTTTTTACATGGCATTTCAAATGGAATTGCTCTGTTTTTTCTCTCACTGCTTCATGTCATTATACATGCAGCAACTTTACCTGTGCAGACTTCATAGGCTGGTGAAAGCCTATGCATAGGAGTCCACAGGTGAATTTTTTTTTTCTGGAAATCATTGGAACTTGTGTATCACTGTGGTTTTGTGTATGCTTCAATAATTTATATAATTTTTTTTCTGTTCTGTTTTCAGTTCCCCAAAAGACAAGGGAAAGAGAGAAGAGCTCAGATTATGACAGTCATCCTGTGAGAAGGAAGGGTGGGATACCCCTAGCCTCCCCATTAATATTAGTCTATGAGAACATTACCAATGTCTTATGTGATATCATCAAAGTTGTGTGATTTACTAATCCAATCCCCTCAAATGAGGCCATGCAAAATTGGTTAAGGTTAATCCTTCCAAAAGCATCAGATTATGCCCAAATACATTGACTCCTATCTTTACCTATTTTAAGTCTGTCTCTCTCTGGTCCAAAGACTCTTTAGGTATTTGGATGGAGTAGGAAAAAACAGAGGGAGACAATAATCAGGCTAAGTCTCTAGAGCTGTGGTTAAAGTCATTCAGCTAGTATGTGAGAGAAAAACAGAATAACCACTTCACTAGTGTCTGACCTGAATTTACGTCTTTGTTGTGCTAAAACAACTTTAAAAATGTTTATATTTCATCCCATTAATAGATAAGAACTTTGAAAATTTCATCAAAGGAAAAGAAGATAATGTCCAACCTTTAAAAAAAGGAGTGCACCTTTATGCAATTTTTTCATACAAAACATTAAAATTCTCTATCTACTTTAGATTAAATTACGTAGCATTTAGTTTTGCACGTGCATCTGAGTTACACAAAAACAAGTAAAAATATACTGCTTGTTTATGAAAAGTCTGGCTAATTGGAAAATAATAAGGCTAATACATTGTAAATGAGTTATGATCAAGTTCTTTCGGAAGTCAGTGGGCATCATTTAACTGACTTCACAGGAGCTTGTATTTTCCAGAGAGACCACATAATGACTTTAGTAGGAGTTACAAAGTTCTAATTATATTTTAACAGGAATTACCTTATAATAATACCACTAATTCTGAAGTTACCAGAGAATTGGAGCCTTTTACTGTATGTATTATTTCATTGAAACAATGTCCAATATTATAATTATATTTCTAATTATTCATTGATTATATTTCAATGAATCATTATTTCTTATTATTTTTAATGTTTGAAATGTGTTTTATAATAATAATATATGGGGGATCTGAAATAAAGGGGTTTTTTATAACTCTTGAGATGATCACTGTACCCAAACCACCTTTACTCTTCTATCAAGTTCTTCCATGAATGCAGTGGATGAGGATTTATATTGTTTTCCTTTACACAAAATAAAAACGAACATGAGCTTTCCCACAGAAATATGTTCTTTTCAAGGAATTGTCTTTAAATCAATCCCTTTCTCTAAGTGGTGATGTCTAATCCTCAAGTTTTTGCTTCAGAAAAGCATCCAAAAGTCAATATATTTTTGAAAAACAGACCTTCTGAAGAGTCACTTTTGCCTCTAGTTGGCCTCATGTGTGATTTTATTATCTCTAAGAGATCTTTCTTTAACTCATAGTTTTGAATTTTACCTTTAAATTCTGCCACAAGTGAATTATCTTTAAACTCTTGTTCATGTTTTGGAGAGGCTGGGATTGGAGACAAAATTAGCAAAGATCTGAATATTTGCTTTGGGAATTTGGCCTGCTTTGTATTTTTACTCCTTATTTTAATATCATTTTAATTGGGGGGGGGGGGGGGAAGAGCCGCAACCTGTGGTTGATATCACATTTCTGATACTGTCTGTGATAGCTTTTGTTATCCACTTTTGATGACTCTTTTATTCCTCCAGTGTATTTCTACTTTACTGACTATCTCAAATAAAATGTTAAAAAAAAAAAAAAGAGGGGGTTTTTTTTTTTGGTAGAAATTGACTATTCTTTTTACTTTGAAGGCAAGAAAATAAAAAGTTAACCTCTCTGCAGTTTGAAAGGATCATCATATTCTGGTAACAATTCCCTAAAATGATCAGGTTAGCTACTTTAATGTGACAGTAAAACCCCTGCATTTTCACCAGCCAAAATCAAAACGTGAATGTTGGAAGACAGCTATACACTACTGTTCATTTCTTTATTTTCCTCAGAATGTAGTCTTACTTTAATAACAATAGATACAGGAAGGGGATTTTTCTTCATGTTAGCCATTTATAATGTAGACATCTGTGCTTGAACTAATAAATTTAGGTTCCTTTACAGTCACTGGAAACAAATAAACATGTGCCACTGGAAATGAATAAACATGTGAGGGCACATTTCATTAGGCATATAAGCACCTCTGTTAGGATAAGAATTGTGCCCTACAAGCCTTATTTCTCTCAACAGATTGTAAAAGGACTCAAGCTTCAGTAGCTCAAGTACAGATATCTAAAGTTAGTTAGATAAGTCCTTCCCTAAATTAAGTTATTTTGCTTTTGCTCTGGTTTTGATTTCATTTGGCTTATTTTTAGGTAAGGGTTAAATATTTTTTGATGTTCTTTACAGTCATTGTCAAGATCACCAATGATTTGTTACAACATAAAATAGAGGGGCTACTTGCAAATACAGCCAATAAGGCCTGTAAAATGGAATACACGGTCTCTGAAAAGCCTCGTATGCTAGGAGAAGAAATCATTCCTTTTTTCCATTATCTATGATGGAGAAAATGATTACTGGTGCAAAAGGACATGCGAATGGCTGTGAATCCCATGGTGTGTTTAGTTATCAAACTGTCTTGGTATCTGTTTTATCTGTTTCTCTTTTTAGATTTGGAACATAGAAAAATAAATGTTAAAACTGCAACAAACCAAAACTTTCATGACTATTATATTAAAAAGGAATGATTTAACTGAATTAAAAGAAACCGCAAAACACTTTTTTAATCTGCTTATAAAAGAATCTGCTTCTTTTTCAAAATTGTGCATCACATCTGACCTTTATCTTTCAATCTATTTTTTAAACAGATTGTAACCATGATAAACATCACACTTCTCTATACTTGAAGGTAGTTTATAATCAAAGGTAGTTCCTCTGCCTGTCATGTGTCTGCAGTCTTTATTATATCCTTTAAAAAAATCTAAGTGTGTGATCTCCTGAGAGTTCCCTTTGCAAACTGTGCAGAGACTTAAATTAGATTAATTTCATATTTGCATCTTCCACTATTAATGATTATAACTCCAATGCCTTGAATAATCTGCTTCTCAGTAATTCATGTTCAGACTATTTTTTAACTTTTAAATAAAAGAGAATCAATTAATTTCTGTCTGTTACAGAAACTTAGCGCTATTTTTTTTCCTAGAAATAATCTATATGGGAGATGTGACTATGCAAGATCTAGTTCTTAAAATCTGCAAAATGTGTGTGAATATAAAAAAAAAAAATCAGCAAAAGTTTCCCAAAGAAGGGTGAATATATTCTAAAATACTCAGTTATGACCTGTATTCTGTGAAGCAATGTATCCACAAGGCAGCAACTGAGTTTTCTTTTTCTTCTTTTCTTCTAAAGGGAAGTGGTTAGACACTGTATAATTCCAATCTGGCCTACGAATGTGAATGCCTCTTTTCTAGAATTAGTCTGCTAATAGGCACAAGTACTGTTTTTTACTTTCTAGGAAGAAATGAATAGAAAAGATAGTGGAAAGGAAAAAGTATTCTTTGTGCCCTGATCCTCTTGGAAGGATTCCCCTCTAGATCAGACACCTAATAGTAGGGGTAGGACTGAGTTGCCTAGACATGCTGTCATTTTAGCAGATCATTTCAGGAGTCTGTTTCAGTATGTGCTCACTAGTTTCTTTTGACTGTATGAACTGTGTTTCCAGTGACTATAGCAGGAGCTAGCTCACATTAAACCTTGTATTGTAGATACCTACATTTAGATAAGTGAATCTGGAGATAAATTCCACTCTGTGTTTTCAATGATTGGCTAACTAGAACAACTCTCTGCCAGATGTTGGCCAGTAGCAGTGAGATTAGACATGCTAAACATGAGTCATTTTTCTTACTTGGAGCCCCATTAAGCAGATTCTGCTCAGGGCCAGCAGATGTGCTTAAGGAAGGGAAAATCTCCTGCTTCATTGTGTTTTACTCAGTTGCAGAAACAGAGGGTTATGCCACAGCTCAATAGACACAGACTTCATCAAAGGCATCCTTTGTGGTATCATATAGTCATTAGTATTTTTTATGTCAAATCCATTAGGTCTCTGAAACATGGATCTTTTCTCCCATTTGGCTGCCTTTCTCAAGTATATGTTGCATGCACTCATCTGCTTTTATAGCACAAGGTTATATTAAGGGCCTCCTGAGCAGCTGGTATATTTCTTCTTCAGACTTATGATTTGGGCTTGTTGTGAACATTGTTAGCATGGACAGATCATAGGGAAAGGTGTGCCAGGTTTCCAGGAAGGGCATGGACCCCTTGTTTTTTATTTTATTATCAATAATACCCTAAGCATTATGGACATGAGTCAATCAATGCCATTTTCATTCAGGGCCAAAAGGTCTCTGAGACCCAACCTGGAGAAGAAAAAATGTAGCCTTGACAAAAGGTGGTAGACTGAAATAAAATTCCTAAGAATAAGAAAATAGCCCTGAAGAAAGGAATTTTTTGAGGAAAATGTCTGATTGAGATGTCTGGATGAGAACGTTTGAATAGAGAAGGATGTATGAGAAATAGGCAGAAATGTCCTTGTTCGCTGCCTTTGCTGTGTCTGTTCCCCCATTTTTCATTCTTTTTTCAACATTTATAGGCTTAAATAGAAATGCTGACATGTGTAAGACTCCGGCTCCAAGGCCAAAGAGTGGATCCTGTGACCAGCTTTAGGATGTGAGAAATGCAGTTTGGGACACTTGCACAGGTGATAGCGATATAGAAAGCACAACACCCTTAAGAGAGTCTTATGGATTGCAACAGTGACATTTGGAAAATATGTCAGTTAGACATTAGACAGAGTAGAGACAGCTAGCTGTTAAAAAATACAATTTCTGAAATACCAGGAAGCAAAATCAGAATATGACAGTTGTTCTTAAAGGAAGAAGCTTCATATGAGCTAATTAGCTGCAAAATAATCACTTAGTACATATTGTGTTAATACTTTACATAAATAAATTCAGTCATTAGCAAAGAAAAGAAGGAACTGTTAATTAAGGTGAAGGCTTCCTAATCAAATTGTTCAACAAAAGCTAGTTATAGACAAAAATATTGATCATACATTGTGACTTGCAGAAGTACTTGAGATTTATTAAAACATTTATTGTTAAATGTTGGCTAGTTAAAAGTGCACATCAGGGATTTTATATTCAATAATTAAACATGCGTTCATATATTTAAATTAAGATAATAAGGAACTTGAATAGGTTTCCAGTTTAAAATGCGCTAGTCTCTGGTAGTTCCAAGACTTAGACAAAGAAACTTAGATGCACCTTAAATATAGGCAAGCTAAGACCACTGACTATTGTTTGAAATTGATTTAGCTGAGAAGGTGGCCTTTGCTGCCCACCTTCCCCATCCTCTGGAGCTGTATCTCCTCTAGCCAGTACAGTTGAATCATACCATAACTGTTTAGAAACCAACATTATAAGGTAAACTGAATATGCTTCTGCTATATGTTAATAGCAGAATGTGGTGGGTTGATTTGGCTGGTTGCCAGATACCCACCCAGCTGCTCTCTCACTCTCCCTACTCAACAAATGATAAAAAAAAATACGGTAAGATGACAAATTTAATGTGTCAAGATAAAGACAAAACAAATTAAAATTAATTTAATTCCTTGCCAATTAAAATAAAGTAGGATGGTAAGAAACAGACACAAAACTAAAAATGTTTTCCCCCTGTCACCTGCCTTTTTTCACTCAACTTCACTGCTTCATTCCCAGTGCCTTTACCTCCTCCTGCCACCAAGTGGTGCAGGGGTGACAGGGAATAGGGGTTGCAGTCAGTTCATAACAGCTTACATTTTCTTCCCTGCTCCAGCATGGGTCCTCTCCACAGGCTGAAGCTTCCTTCAGGGCACATCCACCTGCTCCAGCATGGGGTCCTCCACAGGCTGCAGTGTGGTTATCAGCTCCAGTATGGTGCTCTGCATGGGCTGCAGGACACACACACACACACACACACATGACTGATGGGGCTCAGCTGTGTCCTATGGTGGGTCTACTGGATCTGACTGGGACTAACTGTGTCCAGCACCAGGCCACCCCTGGCCAGCACCTGGCCACATAAACCCAATGCAATAGCACAGTGGGTACTGGTGTGTCAGGTACCACAGGGGATCCTTCTGTCCTTATCAAGGGGGAATCACTTTTGGAAATGGGGCCAAGCCAACACATTGAGGAAGTAATCAGCTCAGCTTAATCACTTGCTGCTTAATCCAGCCCTGGTCATGCGCCAGCACTCTAAACAGCCCTGTGGGCTCAACTGTGAATCTACTGCTGTACTCACACTACAGAAAGGGCAAAATTTGGAAGGTTTGGCCTCTCAGATGGCAAAAAACTTAGGTTTTTTACAGCTCTGTCTGCAGTAAGTTAACAAGTGTATTGCTCCATAAATTCTTATTTTAATTTACATTTAATTTGATCAGATTTTAAGAAGTAAAAATCAGAGAGAACATTTTGCTTTTGGATCTGCTTATGTACAGTCAGCTGCTGTACAGCTGCTCCTGTTCCTATGCCAAGTATTTTTGATAGATTCAGGACTACTTCTTTTGAGACAGTCACCAACTACCAAAATCCCAGTAGCTTCACATTATGAAAAATGGTCCCGTGATTGATACCTTTGTTAACAACTTCCACAGAAAAGGGGAAAATTCAACAGATGCTAGAAATAAATGGTAACTTCTCATGACCTGTGCTGAGCTACAATGGCTCAGGACTGAGCTGCCAGTGATTGCACTTTAAGGCTTTCGTTCAGTGGACTGAGGAAGTTGCTGTTTCTGCTTCTCAAGATTCACTTCTTTGAATATGCTGAACAAGATGTGTGATGTATAATGTCATAGCATATATCATAAAAAAGGAAAATACAATACATAATTAAAGAGATTGTGGTAAAAATCTCTGAACTCAGTAACATTTTATGAAGTTATAAAGTAGTTTTCTCGTAAAATATCAAATATAATATTCAGTTCATTAACAACTCTCATTATCTCCAAATCCATAAACATTAATTTATTTTACCATGCAACAATTTCTATGAAATGTAAGTCATAAAATGTAAAAGAAAGTGTTTAGAGAGATGGATTCAAAAAGACAATAATCAGATTTTTTTTTCTCGTCTAGTCAGTTCTATCTATTGCCTTTTTTCCTCCTTTTTTATTGCTCTTCCTTTTTCTAATTAACTACCATTTGTCATCTTATGTCAACTGATATGATTATAAGTCATTATTTAGGATACTAATAGCCCTAGAAGCAGTTGCCTCACACATAAACTCTCATGCCCAAATGGCCACTTACCAAAGAACTAGATTTTAGTTTCTCATCACTCGTCACTGTTTCAATTGGTCTGAACAGAATAATTGAAGAACAGCAGGTGCTTTTTATTTCAGTTCTTTAAGCTTGTTTCTTAACTTACCCTTTTAATAGCAATGTTCTTTCACAGCGAGAAGGCAATTTATTCTTCTGTATGCCAGAAGATGCCACTGTAGCACTCACTGACAAACAGCAAAGACTGATGGCAGGGGAGAAGGGTATGAATATTATCAAGTACAGCATCTGACTGATTGCTCCCGAGCAGGTACTACTGTGAGTATCCTAAAAGTACGGGGTCTTAATTTGGTATGAGAATGAGATTCTGCAGTATTTTTCATTTTTACAAAAAAGAAATAAAAGCATCTAGAGATTGGAAATTAAAGGAAATAAATAGGTATTTTATGGCATAATTTCAATAACTGAAATCCTAGTACAGTATTTGCCAGCTTGGATATTTATGTGCTACAACACTGTAACAAACATCAATATGAGTACATGTTCTTTCTCCAAAGGATTTTTCTAAAAAGGATTTCCCCACTCTTTAATGCACTGTATAAATCACTTAAAAAAATAGTCTCCTTAGGTTACTATTTCATTTTCTTCTACATCCAGTTAATCACAGAGAGGTTTGATACCATCTATCTACTGCAGTGTCATGGTTGTTTTTTTTTTTTCTTTCTTTTTCTTTAAGAAAATGCTGGTAGTAAACAGTCCATCACTAGCTTTACAAACTAGACTTTTCCCCAGGCAATAAAGAAACAGGGCAGCCAAAAAATACTTCCCCAAAAGGTCTATCTAAAAAGATGCTTTATTATATTTTATTTTAGGAGCAATTTAAACATTTTACCTCTTGACAGCTATGCTACTTGCTGGTGACAGAGGAGAAGAGGAAGGAAGGTTACTGTGGAGCCCCACTGATGGTCAAAAAAGCTCAAATTGATAATCTATAAAGAAATACAATAGGAGGAAGCACTTTAAAAGCACTTCCTTTGAACAAGCTTTCTATTAATTAATTGTTTGTCCTCAGAGATAGGGTGGCACCTACATCAGAAAGCAAGCAAATATATTTTATATTATACGTGGGAACGTATGTTTTCCAGTCAGACACTGCAATGCACCATCAAAAGTGAGTGTCACCAAACAGATGACCAGAATGCATTCTTAAAATTCAAGCTGTGCAGGGGTTTCTGCTATGAAATGTGGAAAAAAAAAATATTGATCATGAGCAATGTACAATGCAAATTCTATGCTGTGTGTTATCAGTGCCTTTTTTTTCTGTTATAACACATAGATTTTGTGTTTTCAGGTCATGAAGGTTTATCAGCTAACATGCAGAGTTTATGATACTTCTGTCTGATTAGAAGCAGGCCCAGCTTAACTCTGTGTGGGGTTGGGGGAAAGAGGAAGGGTTTTTCAGTCAGTCATAGAATCATAGAATATCCTAAGTTGGAAGGAACCCATGAGGATAGAATCACAGAATCATAGAATCATAGAATATCCTGAGTTGGAAGGAACCCACAAGGATCATTGAGTCCAACTCCTGTCCATGTATAGGACCACCCGAAAAATCATACCATATGTCTGAGGGTATTGTCCAATTGTTTCTTGAATATTGTCAGGCTTGGTGCCATGACTGCCTCCCAGGGGAGCTTGTTCCAATGCTCCACTGCCCTTTGGGTGAAGAACCTTTTCCTAATCTCCAACCTAAATCTCCCCTGGCATATCTTCCTGCTGTTCCCTCAGGTCCTATCATTGGTCGTCAGGGAGATCAGTACCTGCCCCTCCTCCTTCCCTCAGGAGGGAGCTGTAGACTGCGATGAGGTCTCCCCTCAGTCTCCTCTTCTCCAGGCTGAACAGACCAAGTGACTTCAGCCGCTCCTTATACAGCTTCCCCTCTAAACCCTTCACCATCTTCGTGACTCTCCTCTGGACACTCTCTAGTAGCTTTGTATCCTTTTTGTACTGTGGAGCCCAAAACTGCACACGGTACTCAAGATGAGGCTGCACCAGTGCAGAGTAGAGCGGGACAATCACCTCCCTCAACCGGTTAGCAATACAGTACTTGATGCACCCCAGGACATGGATGGCCCTCTTGGCTGCCAGGGCACACTGTTGGCTCGTGTTCAACTTGCCGTCAACCAGAATCCCCAGATCCCTCTCCGTGGGGCTGCTCTCCAGCCTCTCATTCCCCAGTCTGTACGTACATCCAGGGTTGCCATGTCCCAGGTGCAAAATCCAGCACCTGCCCTTGTTAAACTTCATACGGCTGGTGATTGCCCAGCTCTCTAATTTGTCCAGATCTCTCTGCAGGGCCTCTCTGCCCTTGAGAGTGTCAACGAATCATTGAGTCCAACTCCTGACTCCACACAGGGCAACCTACAAATTAAACCATACATCTAAGTCCAAATGCTTCTTGAACACTGACAGTCTTGAGGCCATGGCCACTTCCCTAGGGAGCTTGTTCCAGTGCTTGAACACCTTCTCTGTAAAGAGCTTTTTCCTAATATCCAATCTGAACTTCCCCGATGCAGTTTTAAGCTATTTCCTTGCATCCTGCTGTTGGACACCAGAGAGAAGAGATCAGCACCTCCCTCTCTTCTCCCCCTCATGAGAAAGTTGTAGACAGCAATGAGGTCACCCCTCAGCCTCCTCTTCTTTAAGCTGAACAAATCTAGTATCGTCATATCCTCAGCCACTCCTCATAAATCATGCCCTCTAGTTCTTTCACTATCTTTGTTGCCCTCCTTTGGACACATTCTAATATTTTTATATCCTTCTTATACTCTGGAGCCCAAAACTGAACACAGTACTTGAGGTGCAGCTGCACCAGTGCTGAGTACAGTGGGACAATCACTTCTTTAGACACTGTGCTTAATGCACACCAAGATACGGTTGGCCTTTTTTGCTGCCAGGGCACTTTGTGGACTCATTTTGAGCTTACCATCAACCAAAATTCCCAGATCCCTTTCTTCAAGGCTGCACACCAGCCTCTTGCCCCTGAATCTATACTTCCTTCCAGGCATACTCCATCCCAGGTGCAGAATCTGGCATTTGGCCTTGTTAAATTTCATACAGTTGGTGATTGCCCAGCACTTTATTCTATCAGGATCTCTCTGTAAGGCCTCTCTGCCCTCGAGGGAATCAATGGCTCCTCCTAATTTAGCATGATCAGCAAACCTACTTAGCGTGCACTAAACTCCTGTGTCCAGGTCTCTGATAAAAACATTGAAGAAAACTGGCCCTAAAACTGAGCCCTGAGGAACACCACTAGCAACTGACTGCCAGCCAGCTGTTACCCCATTTACTACAACTCTTTGAGCCTGACCCTTCAGCCAGTTGTTCACCCATCATATTGTGGGCATGTCTAGCTGTATGCTGGACATTTTATCCACAAGGATACTGTGAGAGACAGTATCAAAAGCTTTGCTAAAATCCAGAAAAAAATCTATGTTCACTGCCTTCCCTTCACCTACTAGTCAAAAGTGATGATAAGTGTTTCCATATCCAGCACATCTATTCAGCCTCAGTGTGCTTAGTAGCTCTGTTCTTAGAAATACCTTTCATCTCTTTACCTGCAGTAACAGAATTTGTCATCAAAATCCAGAAGTTACCATGTGGAATAAAAGCCTGGTCTCTGTGCCATGGTTTTGAAAGGCACATTGAGCACTGTCAGGTGGTGGGAAAATTGGGGATGTCTTTTACACCACTGAAATTTATGCTTTCTTAGCAATCTTCATGAAACACTAGCTGATCACTCTGCCCTTTCTTTCAAATTAGTGAAGGAGTATGTAGGGAGGAACCAGAAAGAATATTTAATCAAGCGACAGAATATTGAACAGTTGATTACTATGAGACACAACTACAATTCACATATTATTTGTCTATTATAATTTTGATTAAATATTCTTATATCAAATGTTTTTGCTGAAACAATCAAATGACTTGAATACACTTATGAAATTGGTCTAATAATAGTAAATGGTCTTACATGATAGCAGTCCTATGGACTTAACCTTAGCTTTCTTACTAGACTCATGTCGTGGTTTAACCCCAGCCAGCAACTAAGCACCACGCAGCCGCTCGCTCACCCCGCCACCGGTGGGATGGGGGAGAGGATCGGAAGGGCAAAAGGGGAAAACTCGTGGGTTGAGATAAAAACAGTTTAATAACTAAAGTAAAATAAAAAATAGAACAGTAGTAATACAAAGCAAGCGGTACACTGTCCAATTGCTCACCACCCGCCGACCGATGCCCAGCATGTCCCCCAAGCAGCGATCGAACCCCTCCCCGGCCAACTCCCCTGCTTATATACTGAGCATGACATCACGTGGTATGGAATAGCCCCCCGCCCAGTCTGAGTCAGCTGCCCCGGCTGTGCCCCCTCCCAGCCTCCCATGCCCCTGGCAGAGCATGGGAAGCTGAAAGGTCCTTGACCAGTGTGAGCACCACTTAGCAAGTACTTAGCACTACTTAACAAGAACCAAAACATCAGTGTATCATCGACATTGTTCTCAACCTAAACCCAAAACACAGCCCCATACCGGCTACCACGAAGAAAACCAACTCCATCCCAGCCGAAACCAGGACAGTATCCACCCCTTATTCCATACCATTTACGTCATGCACAGGTCCCACATTATCCAACACATACTCATTAACCACCACCCCCTTCCTTTCCTTTGATATTGATGACGGGTATCATTCCCTTAGTCTATATGCTATCCCTCTAGAACGTTTGTTGAGTTCGTTTAGTTTTGACTTTGGGATTCATCCGTCATAACAGTCTTTCTGGGCAGGAGAGGTAGTGTGTGGTGTTGGATTGTAGCATGCTGAATGCAGTTCTAGTTCTATCACCTCTGCACTTTGGTTTCCTCAGAGTTCATTCTTCATTAATTTGGGTGATTCTTACTGTATACTGTTGATATGTCACATAGTAATCACAGAAGTGATGACATACAGTATTATATAGCAACAAATATTATACAGTTCATTGGCTATTTTCACCCAGAATCAAGTCTCCTTGAGGTACACATCGGACTTCCCCATCCTCCCGCATCACCCACCAAGTGCACCCAGGTCCTTGAGCAAAAGCAATCCCACGAACGCGTTTACCTTTGCCTAAGGCGGGAGTAACCCAGACTGTCTTCCCCAGCATATTTTTTACGTGCACTACAGGGACTTTATCCCCTTCTACAGTATGTAAAATTCTTGATTGGGCAGGGCCAGCTCGCCTGGCTGATCCCCTCGTGTTGACTAACCAGGTGGCCTTTGCTAAATGTGTGTCCCAGTGTTTGAATGTCCCACCACCCATTGCTTTTAGTGTAGTCTTCAACAGTCCATTGTATCATTCTATTTTCCCGGAGGCTGGTGCATGATAGGGGATGTGATATACCCACTCAATGCCATGCTCTTTGGCCCAGGTGTCTATGAGGCTGTTTCGGAAATGAGTCCCATTGTCTGACTCAATTCTTTCTGGAGTACCATGTCACCATAGGACTTGCTTTTCAAGGCCCAGGATAGTGTTCCGGGCAGTGGCGTGGGACACAGGATATGTTTCCAGCCATCCGGTAGTTGCTTCCACCACTGTAAGCACATGGCGCTTGCCTTGGCGGGTTTGTGGGAGTGTGATATAATCAATCTGCCAGGCCTCCCCATATTTATATTTCAGCCATCGTCCTCCATACCAGAGAGGCTTGAATCGCTTGGCTCACTTGATTGCAGTGCATGTTTCGCATTCATGGATAACCTGTGCAATAGTGTCTATGGTTAAGTCCACCGCTCGATCACGAGCCCATCTATATGTTGCATCTCTTCCTTGATGGCCTGAGGTGTCATGGGCCCACCAAGCCAGAAATAATTCACCCTTATGTTGCCAGTCCAGATCCACCTGAGCGACTTCAATCTTAGCAGCCTGATCCACCTGCTGGTTGTTTTGATGTTCTTCAGTGGCCCAACTCTTGGGTATGGGAGCATCTACATGACGTACTTTTACAACCAGGTTCTCTATCCGGGCAGCAATATCTTGCCACAATGCGGCAGCCCAGATGGGTTTGCCTCTGCGCTGCCAATTTCTCTGCTTCCATTGCCGTAACCACCCCCACAGAGCATTTGCCACCATCCATGAGTCAGTATAGAGATAGAGCATTGGCCACTTTTCTCGTTCAGCAATATCTAAAGCCAGCTGGATGGCTTTCACCTCTGCAAACTGACTCGATTCACCTTCTCCTTCAGCAGTTTCTGCAACTTGTCGTACAGGACTCCATACAGCAGCTTTCCACCTCCGATGCTTCCCCACAAGACAACAGGACCCATCAGTGAACAGGGCATATTGCTTCTCATTTTCTGGTAGTTTATTATACAGTGGGGCCTTCTCAGCACACGTCACCTCCTCCTCTGGCGATATTCCGAAATCTTTGCCTTCTGGCCTGTCCATGATCACTTCCAAGATTCCTGGGCGACTGGGGTTTCCTATTCGAGCCCGTTGTGTGATGAGTGCAACCCACTTACTCCACGTAGCATCAGTTGCATGATGTGTAGAGGGGACCCGCCCTTTGAACATCCAGCCCAGCACTGGCAGTCGGGGTGCCAGGAGGAGCTGTGCTTCAGTACCAACCACTTCCGAAGCAGCTCAAACCCCTTCATATGCTGCCAATATCTCTTTCTCCGTTGGAGTATAGCCAGCCTCAGATCCTCTGTATCCCCAACTCCAAAACCCCAGGGGTCGACCTCGAGTCTCCCCCGGTGCTTTCTGCCACAGGCTCCAGGTAGGGCCATTCTCCCCAGCTGCGGTGTAGAGCACATTCCTTACATCTTGCCCTGCCTGGACTGGCCCAAGGGTGACTGCATGAACTATCTCCTGTTTAATTTGTTCAAAAGCTTGTCGTTGCTCAGGGTCCCATTTGAAATCGTTCTTCTTCCGGGTCACTTGATAGAGAGGGCTTACGATGAGTCTGTAATTTGGAATATGCATTCTCCAAAAACCCACAATGCCCAAGAAAGCTTGTGCTTCCTTTTTGCTGGTTGGTGGAGACATGGCTGTGATTTTGTTGATTACATCCATCGGGATCTGACCACGCCCATCCTGCCATTTTATTCCTAAAAACTGGATCTCCTGTGCAGGTCCCTTGACCTTATTTTGTTTTATGGCAAAGCCTGCCTCCAGAAGAATTTGGACTATTTTCTTCCCTTTCTCAAAAACTTCTTCTGCTGTGTTGCCCCACACAATGATGTCATCAATGAATTACAGGTGTTCCGGAGCGTCACCCTGTTCCAGTGTAGTCTGGATCAGTCCATGGCAAATGGTAGGGCTGTGTTTCCACCCCTGGGGCAGTCGATTCCAGGTGTACTGGACGCCCCTCCAAGTGAAAGCAAATTATGGCCTGCACTCTGCTGCCAAAGGGATTGAGAAAAATGCATTAGCGATGTCAATGGTGGCATACCACTTGGCTGCCTTTGACTCCAATTCATATTGAAGTTCTAACATGTCCGGCACAGCAGCGCTCAGTGGTGGCGTGACTTCGTTCAGGCCCCGATAGTCTACTGTTAGTCTCCACTCTCCATTAGACTTCCGCACTGGCCATATGGGACTGTTAAAGGGTGAGTGAGTCTTGCTGATCACTCCTTGGCTCTCCAGTTGACGAATCAGCTTATGGATGGGAATTAGGGCATCTCTGTTGGTGCGATATTGCCGCCGGTGCACTGTCGTGGTAGCAGTTGGTACCTGTTGTTCGTTGACCCTCAGCAACCCCACAATAGAAGGGTCCTCTGAAAGACCAGGCAGGGTAGACAACTGTTTAATTTCCTCTTTCTCCAAGGCAGCTATGCCAAAAGCCCATCGGTACCCTTTTGGGTCCTTGAAATACCCTCTCCTGAGGTAGTCTATGCCAAGTATGCATGGAGCCTCTGGGCCAGTCACAATGGGGTGCTTCTGCCACTCATTCCCAGTTAGGCTCACTTCAGCCTCCAATACAGTCAGCTCTTGGGATCCCCCTGTCACTCCAGAAATACAGATGGGTTCTGCCCCTTTATAGCTTGATGGCATGAGGGTACACTGTGCACCGGTGTCTACCAAAGCCTTATACTCCTGTGGGGCTGATGTGCCAGGCCATCGAATCCACACAGTCCAGTACACCCGATTGTCCCTCTCCTCCACCTGGCTGGAGGCAGGGCCCCTCTAGTCCTGGTCACAGCATTCGTTACTCACTTCTTGTAAATGCGAGTCAAAAATCCCTTTGTTAGGATCGGAAACAAAATCAGCCCTTCTACCCTGTCTGGGGAACTGCTCACTGGAAACTGGAGCTGCAACTCTCCTGGGAGAACCATTTTTTGTAGTTGTTTTTCCTTGCAATTCACGTACCCGTGCCTCTAGGGTTGAGGTAGATTTTCCATCCCACTTCCTCATGTCCTCTCCGTGGTCACGCAGATAAAACCACAGGGTGCCCCGTGGTGTGTATCCACTATATCTTCTTTCTTGAAGAGAGGGACACTTACTCCTAATAGCTGAGATACTGGTACGTACAGGTGAGGAGTAGGATATATCCTCTTCGAGTTGCTGGACCTTCTGGGACAGTTTCTCCACAGCTGAGACACAGGCCTGTAGGGAGGAAGACAGACTTTCTTCATATTGTCGGAGTTGGCCAGCTATTTCATCTACCGTTGGTCCCTCTTCATCTTTCCAGGTCATTATTGCCAATGAGTTTGCATGTGATGATGGTGCACTCCATACAAACTTCCGCCACGTGGGTCGTGTGCATTGGACTTTGTCTGGATCTTTGGATAACTGATCATTGTCCAGGTCATTATAAATCACTTCCAGCACAGCTAATTCCTTCAGGTACTGGATACCTCTTTCCATGGTGGTCCACTTGCCTGGGTGACATATAACATCTTCCTTGAAGGGATACCTTTCCTTCACACCTGACAGGAGTCGCCTCCAGAGGCTGAGGGCTTTTGCTCCTTTTCCAATCACTTTGTCAATGCCCCCTTCCCTAGAAAGGGATCCCAGCTGCTTGGCTTCCCTGCCTTCTAATTCCAGGCTACTGGCCCCGCTATCCCAGCATCGGAGCAGCCAGGCAATGATGTGCTCGCCTGGACGACGACCGAAATCTTTTCGCATATCTTGCAGCTCACTCAGGGACAGGGATCGGGTGGTTACCATCTCATTTATGGGTTCTGCCTCTTCCTCCTCCTGTTCTCTTGATGGCCCAGGCTCATCATCAGCCCTTACTAAACGAGCTGATTACCTTGTATATTTTTTCTTCTGTATAGGGGCAACTGATACCGGCACAGGTTGGTTCTCTGGTTCAGCTGCAGCGCCTGTCGCGGGGGCTGGCGCAGCCGCGGAGACTGGCACGGGGGCTGGCGCGGCTGCAGTGACTGTTGCAGGGGCCGGCGCCACCGCGGGGGTCGGCGCTGCTGCGGGGGCCGTCACTTTGTCATCCGATCCAGAGACCTTCCCTTTCCCTTGAGGGTACTGAATAGTGTTGAATAGGGCTCGGTACGCATGGGCCAGGCCCCAGCACGTTGCAATGATTTGTGTCTCTCTGGAGTTGCCAGGGTGACAACATACATTTTCCAAATACTTTACTAGTTTTTCAGGATTCTGCACTTGTTCGGGCGTGAAGTTCCAAAACACTGGAGGTGCCCACCGCCCTAGGTACTTGCCCATACTCTCCCACACACCCTGCCACTCATAACTATCCAGCCTTGGAGGAGATCTCTGAATGATATTCTTAAGCTGCTTATTAACCTTAGATAAAACTGAAACAAAATTCCCAAGAACTACCAATGGATATATCTTAATGACCCAAGGATGCTCAAGATAATAAAAAATTGTTGTAATGAAGGAGAAAACACCATAGAAGAAAGAAACAAAGGTGTCATTCTCTATTTCCTCCATAAAAAAACTCTCAGAAGAAGAGGTATAATTACTAATTGTCTCTATGAGGTGGTACCCGAAGTACAGTAATGGCTTCACTACAAAACCCAAATACCAGATAGCACTCAAGGTCAGTGTTTTAATAACCAATCTTCCAGGCAAAACATCACTCATTACGGCAAAGCACAACAAACTGAAAAAACCCACACCAATCTTCAACATGCACAGTAAAAACAATAGCATGATGCAGATCAGGTAGACTAGTACCGCGAACAGATGAATCAATATTACAACCGATAACTGTTAACAGATACAGATTCCTTAATGCACTCTAGTTAATCTGTTATTATCTCAAACCCTTCGTGCCCCACGTTGGGCGCCAAAAAGGACTGTCGTGGTTTAACCCCAGCCAGCAACTAAGCACCACGCAGCCGCTCGCTCACCCCCCCACTGGTGGGATGGGGGAGAGGATCGGAAGGGCAAAAGGGGAAAACTCGTGGGTTGAGATAAAAACAGTTTAATAACTAAAGTAAAATAAAAAATAGAACAGTAGTAATACAAAGCAAGCGGTACACTGTCCAATTGCTCACCACCCGCCGACCGATGCCCAGCATGTCCCCCAAGCAGCGATCGAACCCCTCCCCGGCCAACTCCCCTGCTTATATACTGAGCATGACATCACGTGGTATGGAATAGCCCCCCGCCCAGTCTGAGTCAGCTGCCCCAGCTGTGCCCCCTCCCAGCCTCCCATGCCCCTGGCAGAGCATGGGAAGCTGAAAAGTCCTTGACCAGTGTGAGCACCACTTAGCAAGTACTTAGCACTACTTAACAAGAACCAAAACATCAGTGTATCATCGACATTGTTCTCAACCTAAACCCAAAACACAGCCCCATACCGGCTACCAGGAAGAAAACCAACTCCATCCCAGCCGAAACCAGGACAACTCACCATAAAAATGTTATATAGTAATTATAAATTGAGACTTTTTGTTTTGCTTTCTATCATGGTAACTCTTTTTTCATTACTTCTCCATAGCATCTCATCTTTGCATCTTTTGGTTTGTGAATACTAAGCACACACCCCAAAGCTAAGGCTATAAAATAGACTTATATTCTCAAGTTATATTTATATAATTAAAAGGGAAAATTATGGCTTAAATGCACCAGCAGATTTTTTTTGATGCACAAAACTTCTTTGCATTTTGGCAAAGAAGGTAAAGTAAATAAATCTTGTGGATCATCTGTTTCAAACATAGGGTCTTACCAGTAACTATGACAATTTTATCTGGAAAATAGAATTTATTCAAAATATATCTACCTTATATACAGCTAAAAATGTCTGTGAAGAAAGGTATATTTGGAAATAAAATAGAACCACCAAAAATTAATTTTGATGCTAGCAAACACCTAACACAATTTCTACCATAGCCCATGGGTTCCATGTTTACTGGTGTTCAGTGACCCATGAATTATTCAGAAGCACCAAATATTAAGTACCTATGGCTACTTACACACAGAGCACTGTGTGGCTGAGGCATTTAGTACGCAATAGAGAATTTTCTGATGACTCATAGGTAGGGCAAGTGATATGGCCAGTGAATATTATGTCACTGTGCACATCAATTTTGCAATGATAAACTACTTCTTTCTGCTTTCACTGCATTGGTTTCATCTTTATGCTTATCTATAAAAAAGTATAATGGATCCAAAATAATTTTTGATGAAGTGTTTAGTCACAGCTCTGCCCGTTTCTCAGTCTTTTCTCATTTTGGAAAACAACACCAGTAAATATTGTGAGAAAATGTCAAAAGTAATTAAAATCAAACACTTAGATGAACCACTCCTGAATATTCTTTTTGTTATGAAATTATCTACATTTCACTAATATTTTATTAAATTACAACAGAGATAAAAAGTAGAAACAAAGAGAACACGCATGTACTTTTAGTTCATTTTGCAGTTTGAGTGGGAATGTTTCCTCTCACATATTTTGATTTTGATAATTTTTACAGGTCACTGGGGAAAAAAAGAAGTCAAAACTGAGATTGAAAGTAGAACATCTGAAGACCCAAGTGGTGAGGTTAAGGTGGCTAAAATTAAGAAAAGAAAAAAAAATGCCTTATTTTATCAAATCTTTTTTGTTTCTTATTCCAATGTATACCTATTACCTCATGAAAGGTAATATAGATGTGGGAAATAGGAAGTAGATTATCATTGCAACCTCTTTAACTTCCAAGTGTTCTGTTTTTAAACAAATAATTACATCAATATAATCACAGTTCCCAAAGGGAAAGAGTAATAAAAATGAATATTTTTTCTACACATTCTTTTTTTTATCCTTTTAATTCACAATAGCCACAATAGTGAGACATTTTACAGCTAAATCAGTGGTTTAGGTACAGGACGCCTACTGAAGTATTAGCATATTATACTCTGTGAAGAAGAGTTTTTCAACATATCAGTATAAGAAACCTACAAAGGGGCATATAGCATATTTTATTAAGGTTGTATGTGGTCAGTGTCTCATGGCATTATGTAGGGAACCATGCTCTTTTTTGAGAGTATGTTCTGTCTCATTTTTTTTGGACTATTGGTTTACAAAAGGTTCAATTTTCACCAAGAACGTCTTTTTCCTTGTTTTTTTTCTTTTCATTGAAAGGTATCTTAATAGCATGTACTTAGATTGTATTCGGTCTTTGTAATCCAGGAATTAACTAAAGCAAGATTAAAAATTGTAAATATCAATGAAGTGATTGAATTGTATATTTAGTAGACTAGCAGGTTTAGCAATTAATAGGTCATGCCATCCTCAGTATTGAGAATGTCTATTCTCATATTAAAATGCAAAAAAAAAAAAGTTTTCTCCACTTATCTATTCTTGCTTGTAATGTGAATCTTTTATTTTTTTCTTACCATGGAAAACTGGAAAATTTGTCTTGCAATCTTTGACATGTCAATTTTCATTGTATTGTCTGTGCTTCATTTCTCGCTGTAACCTGAGTATTTGGTGAGTTCAGGTTTGTGTTAGTTCATTTTCACAAGGAAGATAAACTGATACTGAAATAATCTGATTTTTTTTTTTTTTATTAATGGAAGTACGTCTCATTGTTTTCCTGAGTATAGTAAGAAGTAAACAGCAGATTTATTTGTTTGTTTTGTTCATAATTCAAAACATCTGTCTTAAAAGTACTCTATCCCTTGGCTCTTTTTCTGGAATCTATTAGCAGTGTTTTTTCTCACCATATCCTTTGCTTTCCTACTGTCCTCTTTGACTGTTCTTAGCACAGAACATTTCAGTTTCACTCATCTATCTGAAGCCAGCTACCAGCTCTCCTTTGGTTTGGACATAATCTCACTGCTGTCATGTTTGAACAAGGAGTCCCTCATGCTGCTTTAACATGGTTTCACTGAATATCCATTGCAAAAATTAACAGCTCAAAAATCAAATTTCTAATAGATTTGAATTTCCTCCTGAGTATTTTAATGCCTTTTGTTGTTTTTTATTCCACTTTTATTGTTTTAAGCTGTAAAATTTTCCTAATTTTCTCCACAACTATAAACAATGCTAAAAATGTATTAAAGGACATTTTCATGTAATTCCATGACTGATGGAGCTCTGCCTTTAACAGAGCAGCATATATCCAGAAACTGTGATAAATTGAGACAGCTGACACAACTTTAGCTACCCTAATCCTTTCAACAGATTTCAGATTTTGGGATCATAGAGAAATATAGTTCTCATCATAACCCTTACTCTATTTATTCCTGTTCTCATACTTTCTTCTACAATGAGTGAGAGGAAGGGCAAGAAAGGAGGAAGGGGATATTACATACTGTGGTATTACCATGTGTTCATATGTGGGCAACAAGCCCCATTCCTAAGCCAAAGAGACCATGTCCAGCTTCAGTAAATATTGATTTAAAAAGTTAAGTTGTATTGATCACATTGATGAATTCAGTGACTATAGAACACACACGTCTGCTCTCTTCCTGCTCTTAATCTGTATAAACAAAGCAACAGGTTTCTACCAAGAATTCAAGAACTGAAGAAATAGCAAATGGATTGCTGCTCCTTTTTTTTTTTTATATTTTTTGAGGCAATGAAGAGAAAAAAAACAGTCAGAGGCCTGATTCTGTTTTTATAAAAATGACCAGTTCTTATATTTTTCTTTTATTAGGAGAGTATTTGGCTGAGAGCCATACAGTATGGAGAATGAACATAGTTAGCTGGTTTGGTCTGAGTATACTTGTTTGTATAAAAAGCAACCAAATGAAATTTTTTAACACATTTAATATCAAATATTGATTTCTCCGCTAAATTCATTCCAACTACCAGATTTTGATTCTTTAATAATAAAGCTCAATAAAAATATAAATAACTAAACTACTAAAGAGTTAATTGAATAAACTGTGAGTATTTATTGGAATTATTTTATTCTTTACATTGAAATTTATGTCCAATTTATAGTAGCATTTTTGCAGCATATATACAATAGCATACACTGACTAACTACATGCTTCCTTCTTTTTGCTTTATATAGCTTAGTTAAACACAGAGAAATAATTGGTATGATGCCTTGTAATAAAAATAAGAAAAGGCCTTGGCTTTTTAAGTGAAATAGACCCACACTGAACAGGAATGTATTTTATAAGGGAAGGCAGTCAAAGACTGAAAATTAGAGTTGTGTTTTTCTGTACTGTAAAAATTATGTGGATTAGTTTTGATCATCTAGGAATGCACAGTGTCTGAAGAAGCTATATAAGAGGAAACTGATGCTAAAAATAGACAAAAGATAATTCTGTTCTACTAGCTGATTATTGAAAGGAGAACTTGCTATGATTTTATCTTTTACAAAGGCTTCTGTATCATGGTTATCACCACAAGGTCACTAGTTACCTTAAGCAACATGACTAATAGTCTGTCATATCATATTTGTTTTCCCCTTCTCTCCTCATGGAAGAAAGATGTGTGCACTGGAATTTTTAATTTACTACCAACCAAGGTCAAAGAATTTCATCTTACATCTTAAGTGCAAGAAGCTGTGCTTCTGATGATCTTTAGCTTGGCTAAGGACTTTAGTAATACCTATGCTACTGAGGGATCAAACTAGAACTGAGTATTTCCCTCTAACATCTCTTTCCCCTGACCAGAAGAAAAAAAGGTACCTGTTGTACTGGTTTTGGCTGGGACAGAGTTAATTTTCTTCATAGTAGCTTGTATGGTGCTATGTTTTGGATTTGTGACCAAAACAATGTTGATAGCACACCCACGTTTTAGCTGTTGCTGAGCAGTGCCTGCACAGAGTCAAGGCCTTTCTGCTTCTCACCCTGCCCCACCAGCAAGTAGGCTGGGGGTGGGTAAGAGGTTGGGAGGGGACACACCTGGGACAGCTGACCCTAACTGACCAGAGGGATATCCCATACCATATGATGTCATGCTCAGCAATTAAAGCCGTGGGGAGGGGAAGAGGGAAGGGGGAGATGTTTGGAGTTATGGCATTTGTCTTCCCATGTAACCGTTACTGGTGATGGAGCCCTGCTTTCCTGGAGGTGGCTGAACACCTGCCTGCTGATAGGAAGTAGTGAATTAATTCCTTGTTTTGCTTTGCTTGAGCAAAGCATTTGCTTTCCCTGTTAAACTGTCTTTATCTCAAGACACGAGTTTTCTCAATTTTACCCTTCCCATTCTCTCCCCATCCCACTGGGGAGGAGTGAGCAAGTGGCTCTGTGGGGCTGTATCTACTGGCCAGGATTAGACCATAACACCTGTATAAAATTGTAGCTATTTACTCCCTTAGTGAATATAATGATCATAGAATCATAGAATACCAGGTTGGAAGGGACCTCAAGGATCATCTGGTCCAACCTTTCTAGGCAAGAGCACAATCTAGATGAGATGGCCCAGCACCATGTCCAGCTGAGTCTTAAATGTGTTCAGCGTAGCGGAATCAACCTCTTCCCTGGGGAGATTATTCCAATGATTGACTGTTCTCATTGGGAAAAATTTACCTCTCATGTCCAATCGGAATCTCCCTGGGAGTAACTTGTACCCATTACTCCTTGTCCTCACCATGTGACTCCTTGTAAGAAGGGAGTCTCCATCTTCTTTGTAGCTCCCCTTTAAGTACTGGTACATGGTGATGAGATTGTCTCTAAGCCTCCTTTTCTCAAGGCTGAACAAACCCAGCTCTCTCAGCCTATCCTCATACGGCAGGCTTCCCAGACCCTTAATCATCTTGGTGGCCCTTCTCTGGACCCCATCGAGCCTGTCCACATCTTTTTTGTATAACGGGGACCAGAACTGTACACAGTATTCCAGGTGTGGCCTGACAAGCGCCGAGTAGAGTGGGATAATGACTTCTTTACCTCTGCTGGCGATGCCCTTTTTGATGCAACCCAGCATCCTATTGGCCTTCTTGGCTACAGCAGCACACTGCTCATTGATCTTTGCTTATCTTCAATACTTAGCTACAACATTTATATGCATAATTTGAAAGCTTCAAGATTAGGAATGAATGCATTGTTTGTAATTTTGCTCCAAGAGCTGGGTTGTCATTAAAGAGAACTTTTCAATGGAAGTATGTGCTTAGTGCAGTTCTTTCAGTTGAAGATAAAATTATACTTATCCCCAGTGTATATACACAGTGCTTAAAATAAAAATACTTGAAGTATACTAAGGCGTGCTATCCATCACCTCTTCACAGGGCCCTAAAAAGCCTGGTATATAGTTTAGCTTCCAAACAGAAGGTACCTGTATGTTTTTAAAATCTCTTTTCCCTGTGTTGTAGAAATAACATCCAAAGTTGCAGTGCATCACACTATAAATAGTCCAAAGTATTTATGCTCAGAGATAAATTTGATTTTTTTCACTTACCAAACTTTTTATTAATCCTTTTTCCAAATATATCACTGAAATATGTTCCAAATTTTATTATTAGCCATCTTATATATAATTAACCTTCAGTTCAAGTATGAAAGATGTACAAATATTTTTTTATTCTATTCATGTTCAAACAATGTATATCAGTGATACAAAGTGTGATTTGTCTCACTTTAAAAGTTATTTCCTAAATCTAGAGTAATCGATATTCACTTTATATTCTATCAAGAAAATCAGATAACTCTAAATAACATTTTCTTGATCAAAAGTTATGTAATTAAGAAAACTGGGATGAATTTTTCTCCATATGTAGCTATTTTTCTATGATGAAAAGAGAGAAATTCTAGATCACTCAGAAAACTAAAAAATATCTAAATGTATTCAGATGAAAATCCAGCCTCAAGAATAAAACTGATTTTCAAAAAATAACTTAGGCATTTTAACCAAACTTCTCTTGATTCCTAAATGCCCAAGATTTTGGCTTTCTTCATGGAAATTAGGACTCTTACAGACTACATCCTCAGAGATAATTATGTGCCTAAATGCTATTTACTTTTCAGGAAAAGAATCTAATTTATTTCCGAATACTTTTTTGTGAATTAACAGGTACTGCATAGAAAAATAACAAGACTGGAAATAATATATTTTAATTTCTGATGAACCAAAGGAATCTAATAAAAGTTTAACCTGTAAAAACGTTGAGTTTGACTGATAAACACAGATTATAGATATGTAACATAGAAATGCATTTTTAGAAAAGACTTGGAAGATTTGGACTTCGAAATGTATGATGAGGTTAGCGATACATAAGACTGGTTTTGTTTGTTTTGTTTTGTTTTGTTTTGTCTTGTTTTGTTTTGTTTTGTCAAAGGACTCGGTGAAAACTACCTGATTTTAGTGCACTGTCTACTTGGTCAGTGAAGATAATACAGCTAATAATAACCTATGCTTTTTGGTCAAAGACACCTTGCATGCAGAACATTACATAACTATGCACATGACATTTCAGTCTTCCTTTTTTAAAAAGCAACTAGATTTGTATTTATTTTACTAAACTACAATAGTGGGCATGCTTGCCAAAATTTCATTACTAACACCTGAGAAGTCCTTTGAGAATTCACTGTTTATGTAAAATTTCTTAGCAACACTGGAGAGCTGAACCTCTAGTACATTCATGAGGAAAATTCTAAGAACATAAGTAAACAGATGGAAAATTATTAATATCTCGAGACTGTTTCGTGTAGTATAATAATTACTGTGTGTCATTTTCTTCATACTTCTAGTATAATTTTTCATGATTGGTTTCACAATCTAAAGATGCATACATTCTGTCTGTTCCAGTAGGTACGACTATTACAAGAACCTAATAAATCAAATATAGTCTGTTCCATTTCTTATCCTGGACAATGCCAGTCTGTGCTCAGAACTCAAAGTGCTCACATAATTGATTGAAAAAGAGATTTCTGACTTAAACAGGAAACATAGTCTTTGCTTCTTTGAATGAATAAACTACACATTAATATTACAAATGTAGAAGAATGTTTTCAGTCTCTGAGGGGCTCCTACAGACTTGACCTGTCAATTACCTGCAGACTATTTACTATCTAAAACAGTTCCTCAAACAAAACATCTGTCTCTACTTAAGAGTTAAGATGCCCAATGGAGACAGTGAAAAGAAACATGCCTTCTGTGAGTATCATAAATTAATTGAACTATGAAATAAATAATCTTTTTAAATGTGTTTATTTTTCCATATGATTTAATTTACTTTCATGTATTTTTAACTTAGTTTTTGTTGAATACAAAACTTGGCCTGTAATGAAATTATTTCTCTAGTGACATAGACATGATGAACTTCTAAAGTCTTGAAAAATTGTATTAAGTTTTGCAAAGCAGCAATATATTATTTTTCTACTTAGAAATTTCTTTCTTGTTGAAATCTCTAACTAAAAATAAAATCTCTGACAATAATTTCATACTATGAGATTAGGAGACAAAGAACATTTATAGGTATCATCTACACTGTCATCAGATTTTTTTAGGTGTTGCTCTGTAACCAGCAATTGGACTCTGTTTAGAATTAGAGTGATTTTCTGGATAGAAGCTTTGTTTTTATTCTATTTGCAAAGGTTTGCTACGATGTCTTGCTCTGGATGGACACAACTTACTCTTTCATAAA
Organism: Theristicus caerulescens; assembly: GCA_020745775.1. NCBI lineage: Eukaryota > Metazoa > Chordata > Aves > Pelecaniformes > Threskiornithidae > Theristicus > Theristicus caerulescens. Next base: position 77,338,448 of record CM036559.1, on the reverse strand, counting down.
CCATTGCTCTGAGGATATTGTTGTAAGTCTGTCTTGGCACCTTCCTCGCGCGTTTTGTTTTAAAGTGAGGTATTGACTAAGGTGCTCTTTAACACCCAAGCACTCAACAGAAGTACTCCAGCCCCACCTCCTTGGGACTGGTCTCAGTATTTCTCAATGATCCTATCAAATGAATAAAGGCATGAAGACCGTCATCCCTTCAGAGCAAGTCTATAGCATTGTTATGGGTCAGAATGACTTCAGTGACCTGTAATCCACAGGAAGCTGACTAGTTTTTGTGTGATGAACATGCAGAGTGGAGATTATGGATTTGCTTTGTCTATTGTGGAGTGTAGCACTGTCATTTTTAACTCTAGCTAACAATTAACCTGGGAATCTTGTTTCTTTATCCTGAGTATTTTCTAGTCACCTTTAAGAAAAAAGCTCGTCAACTTAAATATATTTTTTTTCCTTTGGAACTTCAGTGTTTCTTCATGAAACTCTGTTTGGACTGGTTGATGTGATTCCACCTGCATTGCTATTCTCATAACCTTTTCTAGCTCACCAATTTTCTGTACATTATTGTAAGGAGAAGTCTGATAACATTTAATAAAGTTCTAAAAATCTGATCACATTTTAAGTATATTAATCTAAGGATCTGTTCAACTGAACTGAAATGCCCATGCTCTCCAATAGTGTCCTATATACATTTATTACTAGAAGAATTAGTGATCTGTTGAAAAGTCAAGAAACTATACGGAGCACAAGATTTTTAGTTTTTCACCTGCTTACTGCAGTGCTTGTCTTCTGTATTCTTATATTAGGATTTGCTCTGTTCTGGTGTCTCTGGTTTTGGCTGTAGCCAGCTATGCTTTGCAATGAATTTGTAAACAACTTTGATGTGTCTGTGCCTTGCTTACGTGCTCTTGCTGCACTCCACTTTCTCTGTATTAATTCTTTCCATTTTTTAGCCAAGTGCGCCTACTGCCAAGAGCTCTCACAACTGTCTTGTCGTGCTGTCATCTTTCCTGCTACTTGTAGTGACTGCCTCAGCTCTTCAGTGGAGAAAGTAATACTTAATGTTATAGTAGCTTGACACTTCTGAACAATGATCTGAGGCACAATACACATTTACTGGTTGCTATAATGGATTTTAGTTACTTTCTTCAGGGTTACTACTTAAGCACTGAACAACAGAGTGAACTATTTTCTTTGTATTAAGTTAGTATCATTTACATACTTTAACACTAATAATGATAAGTAGCCAGACAGGAACAAGATTTCTTTCAGTGCCAAATGCATTTGTTGTAACCAGAGGAAGATAGTCTAGGGTGATCATTAATCCAGGATTTCTAAACTGTCTGGAGACCTCCAGCTGCTGTGGGAAAAAGGAAGAGTTCTTTTGCTGTAGTAGCTTTTTTACTGTAGTAGCTCTGCTGAGATGAAAAATTTGGCAATTTGCCTTATTTTGTTATTACTAAATACATAGCTCTGCTGGTTCCTTGTGGATATGTGCCCTGTACTCACTGTGCTTGCTTGATATCACTCCAAAGCTCAATGCTTCTCAAAACTGTATCTCTTCTATCACTTATAAATTGTAACATTCGAATTTTTTTTAATGTTATTTTTCTTTGTTTCTTTTGCTAGCGTTGGTTGTGAGCTTATTCACATACTATCAGATGCAGGTAGAGACTGCACTGTGAAGGGACTGACCTTTGCCAATGGACAATACAAATGGTGAAAATTAAATTACCTTTTCCTTTCTAAGTCTTATAAATCTAACGTTATTAGTAGCAAAGAAAATGACATCCACTTTAAAAATATGACATTTATCCTGCCAGTGTCCTTTTAACTTTGTACTTTACAACTTTTTTTGTCTGCATTGCCAGCAGAAAGAAAGTCTTGTGGCCTTTCTTTTGGGTGATTTTTGAAGTTAGTTTAATGTAATACTTCAAATGGAAACTTATAAAGTAGCCTGAAATTAAGAATTATTCTAAGCAATGTCCCTTCTTCAACATTTGTGAGGTGCTTAAAATATTCTTTGCTCTTATACAATGAATAAATAGACTAAAAGGAGACAGTTTATAATTGTGAAGCCCCTTATTTCTTTGGGGACAGTGCAATGTAAAACTAGTTGAGAGTGCAATGACTAGTGTATTGTGATATGACATCTCAACAGAAATGTGTCCTCCATACAGGATATGGGACTTTGTGGGCAAAAAAGGCTTGGATCTCATCTGAAGTCCTGCAGCAGACACAGGTCTGTGGTAGCAAGTGCTTAAATAAAAGCCACAGACTCACTGGGCTTTCACATTAACAAGACGACAGAGGTGCATCACTCTGAAAGAAGCTCCCCAGTACTACTGACCACAACAGAGAAGTTACTATGCATTTTGCTTTGGCAAATTGTGTTCTTTGCACAGAAAAGATCCCTTGATAATTTTCAGAGAGTATGGAATATGACCAGACCCTTTATCTTTACCTCCTGCCCAGTGGAAGCCTTCTAGTGCAATCAAGGCATCCACTCTTCGGACTCAGTGAGTGTTCAATGCCTTATCTAGCTCCTTTTAAGGTCATTATTGACTTTATTTATGTTGAGTTCTCAGCTGTGTTTTGGTGTATGGTACCAAATTATTATATGATGAAGCTTTAGCAGTTCTGTGAGGATCAATATGACAAAATAAAAATATTAATTTTGAAAAGCCATTATTCCTTCTATAAAGCATTACATCTTTATCTCTGCTTTTACTTAGTGTTATTCATCTTATTTTATGGATAATTGAACAAAAGATACAATAGAGACTTGAAGCTATTATGGTCAACCTTGACAAAATACCCTTTGTACACATGGGCATTTATTAATAGGCTAAAAGTCACTACAGAATATTTGCTGACACAAAGATGTAGACATGTGTAGAGGACTATGGACAACTTAAAATACTTATTAAAATTTTGAAATACCATCAGTCTGTCATGATGAACTTATTTTCATTAAAAAACAGGACAACCATAAAAAGCCACACTAAAGCTTAACATATTTTTCAGTTTTCAAAGAGTAAAATAATTTTTAGACTACCATACTTATCTGAATTCCTTTCCTTTCAAAACTTGAAACCAATGAACACATTTTTCTTGATATTCGAACTACTGTTTTCATGATTGCTCTTTGGTATGCAAAGCTTCAGTCTGAAGCACATGTTTACCATAGAGTTATGAACCCGTGAAACCAAGGGTTACAGTAAAACTGCTGATGCAATGTTAGCTACAGCAGTGTGAACAACTTCATTATAATTTTATTCATGATGAAAATCCTTTAAAGGAATTCCTGACATTTGTAAAGGTAGCAGACCAAGGACTGTGGGACAAGGTTATGAACTTAATGCTCTCGCAAACTGCAGCAACACCTTTGCTTAAATTATGACTGTCCTTATATTGTTTCCTGATAATTATTTTTCCTAATCATTAACCTTCTTGTATGTTTTGACCATAAGTAAATTGTTGTCCTATATAATAAGATTTCTTAGAAGTCTTTATATCTGCTTTCTTGCTCAGAATACCACAACATGTATGTCTGTAGTTCTTGCCTTTATGGGACATAAGAAAAAAACTTTTTATAGATGGTAACTTGGCTAACTTAAGGCTGTCATGGTCAGAAAGACTATTTCAACATGAGATGTACATTTATATCATCCTGGATGACATATTATCAAAACTTGACTGATCTTTTAATTTGGACAAGGATGAAGCTACGTAACAGAGAGGTGGTGATTTGTATTCTCAGTGCCTAAATACAAGAGGTTATCCTATCCCATCACTACCTATGCTTAGTACTTCAGAATTATATTAATTACTTTATTAAGTTACAGAGTTAATAACCTGTTTGGATTCTAGAATGTGGTACATGCTAATTATACATTGCAGGTTGTTTCCAGCCCTAGTTTTGTCCTAACTACTCTGACTGCTTTTCTCTCACACATATTTTGCTGGTTTTCTTCTGGTTTCTGGAAGGCACATTATGATATTAATCAATCTGTACTGATTCAAAATAGGTACTCTAAAGGCAAATAAAACTAAAATTAGAATGAAAAGAAAAATGAGAACAGTGCCAGAATAGTTCTGGAGGGAACTGTGTGGTCAGTAAGGTGTTTGAGTGGGAGAAAGGAAGGAAGATGAGGAGAAATGAGCCATAAAGATGCAAATCTGTTTGATGCCAGGGTGGGGATATCCTATTAATCAGTCTTGGAAGTAAAAACAGAACTAATTTCCTTTAATTTTTCTATGCCTCTGTTCCTGAAAGCACTGGGTCTGAGAAACTTCACTGCTGGCAGATGATTTGAGCTTGTTGTGATATATATGATCAATCACAACACTGGTACAAAGCATTCCTCTCAGTAATACTTCATTTCTGTTTCTGTCTACATATTTCAAAGTACAGTTCAAATGACACTGATGATCAGAGTGACACAAAGACATAGGTATGTAGAAAAAGGTACATATAAGATATAGGCAATTCACATCTGCTTAATGACTCTCCTCACAGGTTTTAAAATTTACTTTTCTCCCCAATTTCTGCATAATTTCTCTAAAGATAATTTTTGCTTTTACTCATCCTTCCCCTTGCTAGGATTTTAATTTTATTACTGAAATAGTAATATGTTAAAGTACAACTTAAGCCACTGTGCACTTCTTTGTAGTTCATTAACCTCTGCAAAAATATTTTAGGTATAGCTCATTTAACTTAATTTCAAAAGAAAAAGCATAATAACAGATTGCAGAAAGAATAACATCTTTTTTTCTGGGTAAAAATATATATGTCAGTGGAATAATTATCAGCTCTTCTTTGTATTGCTGCCTCAGAAATAGATTAATTAACCTTAAAAAAAAAAAACCAAAAAGCCTCTTGCACTGCTGTGGCAAACCTTTACTGGTGCAGTCAGGGCCACCATATGTATAAGCATACCGTGCTCATACGTATAGGCACAAGATGGATCTAGATTAAGGTAGCAATAATGCTGTGCTTGTTTTGATTACTTTGTCGAACGGAAGGAGGACAAAGTGTTTGTGGTCCAAAAAAAAGACATACACCTTCTACATAAGTAGCTAAACACATGGGAGTATTGGTGACTGGTTGATGCTACTATGCTCATGGTTTCTCACCCTTGTATGGCTTTCAGAAATCTTTCCACCAGGTCTTTGATCCAGCCTGTTCTTCCTTCTCATTTCCTTGAGTAGAACAGCTTGAATCAAGACCTTGACTCTGTGTCTATCCCATTTAAGCAGCTCTGTACTGGGAAACTGAACTGAAAAATCTCAGTGTCGTCTATTGGGCAGGTTTTGGAGAAGGGCAGGTTTTGGAGAAGAGTAGGCTTTTGGAAGTAGATCCCAGGAGAGGATGAGAGAATCACATGCCTTGGAGATGCAGGAGGAGGTGGAATAAGTCCTGGGAACCAGGCAGCCTAGGGAAAGAACTCTCATAGCCTGGGATCTGGCTAGTACCTCTGCAACATCTCATAGCCACGTGATATCCCACTTACCTCAAGCAATGTTTAACAGAAAGTAGGAAGCACAATCAGTAGAAGCTCTTAGAAAGGAGATGCAAAAATAAACAAGCAAGAGAAACAAGCAGACAAAAATGAAAACCAGAAACAGAGACCTAGAGAAAGAATATAAATAATTAACAGTGAGAAAATGAATAAATGCAGAGGCTGTAAAAAGAAAGGAATAGGTCTCTAAAGGGGGTCAGAGATTCAAGCAGGTGTGAGAATCCAATTTGCATTTTGAAAAAAAATTGCTTTGTATGTTTGAGACCCCAGTTTGCCCATGCAGATGAGGAAATAGCATACTCAAGAGTGTGTTTATAAGATAATGACTGATTTGCATGCAGTAACAGTGATTCTGAACACATAAAAGGTGGCATACACTTGTGATTATAGGCAATATTTTACCTATATTACTAGCTGGATGATGCACTAACTCTTGTGATTTTCTGAACACTTTCTTCTTGTGCAAGAGGAAATTATTTCATACATCATGTTTTATATCTGTATTATACCAATCTCCTTCAGTTAGATATAATTATTATGATTTTTTGGAAAACAGAGCTGGACCAAAGTGAATAAAGGAAACTGAAGTAAAAGCTAAAGTGATTTGAAGTTAGGTTTTCCTAGTTAGGCATCTTTGTGCTTCTTCGTTGTCATTTTATTTATCGAAGAAGCATCTGCCCTTAAACATGCCAGTCTTCTCACTTTTCACAAGCACAGATTCCACTTCTTCACTCACACCACTGAATTCAGTAAGTAACGTCCTTGAGTTTACAGGGGTTCCGGAAATGCTGCCCTTCAACACCATCTCACATTTAAATGTGGTTTAGTATGTTATAAATGATGCATGTTTTTATAGATTATATCAGATGTAACCAGATACAAAAACCATAACAGAGTCCCAAAAATTAATAGGCTAATTTAAACAGCGACAACAAAAACCCCAAAGCAAAGCAAAACAGAAGCAGTAATATAAAGGAAAAGTAAGTAAGAGAAGACAAGAATAAGGGAATTTTAGGTCACCTAGGTTCATAGACTTGCTGTTTGCAGATATCTCAGGTTGCAAGGTATATTTTGTTCTGTCTTTTAACTATAATCATGAGGAAATATGAATGAAATCAGGACCACAGACAATTTGGTAGAGTATTTGTAGTTTCAAAGGTCCCTACAGTGCTCTTGATGCACACTTACAGTGCTTTACTTGTTCTCCTAAAAAAAACTTAGAGAAAGCATTTTGAATAATTTTCAAATACTGTAATATTTCAGTAAGAAACTGTGTACTGCAGAAGCAGATAAGATAAAAGAAAATGAAAGTTACTGAACACGGAAAATATTTACAGTGGATGGGGTATCAAGTTATTTCATTTGGAATTTCTGTATTGATGTGATGTATTAAGCAAATTCACTTTGTTCAGTGTCTCATATGTCTCATTTTCAGTGTACAATGAGGAGTTATATTTTCTTTTCATGAAATAAATCACAATGTAATTTTCCAGCTTTTACTTTTTCCCATCACATGGTCCATGGTTTTATACTGTCCTGTCTCCCCCACGCCCAACAACAACTTCCCCCCCAAAAAAACCCCAGACAAAAACAAGAAATCAAAAAAAGTTAACCTGTCTGTAAATGGATTTATTGTATGAGCTGATAATTTTAATATATTCCAGTAATGGAAATAATTACACTTTCTTGGATTTAAAAATAAAATTAAACAGCAATACCTTTGACAAGGATCAAGTCGAAAGTATCAAATGAATTAGACATGAGAAAAATATGTAGTTCTAAGTCGTCTTGTCTGTCCTCATGACAATGTGGGAATGTTTCTTAAAGTATATATTAAATGATAAATCCTGTTTAGCTTTAATAATTTTAGTAGTGTAATTCCTAATCCTTCTCTTCAGGGATCACAGCATAGCACAGGAAATCTCTTAGAACCTAATTCTGCCAGTCTTACCCTGAACAGTCACTTAATCAACCATAATCCCATGGAAATAATTTTAAGGATTTGCAGAGGAAGGTGTTACTCAAAATGAAAAATTTGTCCAATACAAACAAGTTATGATTGCTGTTTTTAACTTTCTAAACATTGTTTTGCTTCTAATGTGTACTCTTAATTGAGAACATGTTGGGGGAAGAGGAGTAAGACAGTTTAACCTCTGATATTTACAAATCACCATAGTTTTCACTTTGGCAAATTGTAGGTAATCAAGATTATGTAGTAATTTCCGTCATAAATCTTTGCTCTTACCTGCTTATAGCTTTGCCAAACATTTTACTTCTCTGATTAAGGTTTATTTTTTCTGTGTGTGGAAATATGAGGGAAAAAGAAACATCTCAGTCATTTTCAAGACACTGAAAAAATATGAGAATTTTTGTTTCCCTCATTTATTCCTTAAAGATGTCTTTGAAGAATCTCAACAATTTGGAGCAGCTCATGTGTTGATTATCAGCAGGTTGTTTGTCAACCCATCCAGATCAGACCTATCTGAAACCTTAAACCCTTAAAACCTGTTGAGTCCCTAACTAGAAACACCTGGTGGTGTACTGTTAATATGTGTGTAGGTGCAAAGCTAATTCTCCACGCAGAGCATGGTGCAACTTGATTAGAAATGCTTATAAATTTTGGTCTAGGGGAATACTTGTTGGATTAGAAGCAGGAGACTGGAACAGGATACAAGGTAAGAAACTTATACTTGCTTTTCTTCCTTTTACTGTCCGTCAAGAGCCCATTTTCTTTCATTTAAGGAGGTAGGCAAGTAGCAGTCTCACATTTTATAAATTTTCAGTGCTAGCAGAAAGCCATTTTTGGCAGTATAGGAATAGAGCCCTATTTCTAATGTAGTAGAAGCATTTCTCATTTTTTTTAGTCACAGTACCTTTTGAAATAAAGATACTTGTTCAGGATCTTCTAGAGTATCTGTTGATTACATTCCTTTTTAGAGCCAAATAAACCTCATTGACAAAATTCTGCTTTCTAGCAAAGTTTCTAGTTTTAGAATGTCAATAAATTTACATATGATGTACAGAAAGGAAGGTATCCTCAGGTAATGACTGTATATCACCAGTTAAATTACAGAACACTTCTATCTCAGAAATGCTGGATGCAATGAAGAGGAGACATAAAAAAAGCAAAAGAGACAAAAAAAGCAAGAGCCATTAACTTTTTGATTTTTTTTTTTCTTTTTCTGATGTTGTGAAGTTCTATGGGCTTCCTGAAGGAAACAAATGTGTTAAATGGTCCTTTAATTTAGCTGACATTTTGGTTCCAAAAGCCACACAACATACTTTCTTCTTTCAGGCTTGAGTCCCTGCCTCTAGTTTTCCTCAGTACAATATCTAATTACTTTAGTGATTTCTCTCAAGAATGCCTTGTGGGCTGTACCTCATATTTATCTGTCTATACAGAAATGTGTGCAGAATTACACTTTACCTATATATGCATTCCTGTATTGCACTACTCCAGTGTGAGGAGTTTCCCCAGAGACCCCCATAGAACTTATGTCTCTCTCAGTTTTAAACACATAGCAGAGATTGTGAGCTTTTTCTTTGATTAGAAACAATGGCTATTCTAATTTTCAGTACTTAAATTTCTAGACCATCATAATTTAATTTTTTCATTTCAAAGGCTTTCTGGTCGAAGCCTTAACATCCATGAATCAAATCCTATATTATTTCCTCACACAAATAACAACTGAAGTCATTAGTGGAAGAGAGAGAGCAGCAGAGTGAAAAGAAAGACCAGAAGACCAACAAGATAGGTTAAAAATAACCATGAAAAAACAACATAACTGCCTGTGACAAATTATTAGAATGGAGCTCAGAATCTGGCCTTCCCATTCTTCAAAACTGAGAGAGCTTGGTAGAGAATTTTTGGCTGCAGAACTGAAAGAGGTAAGTTTAATGCAGTCCTGTGTCCACATTTCCAAAAGTGCTAAAACACTGCAATGCTGGTTTTACCTGTTTGTTTTTTCCTTCCTATGAACTATATTTTCCCATTTTGTCATTTTCAGTCACAGGGCCTTCAAAATAGGTTTTTACTAAATTAAATCAAGTTAAATTAAATCACATGTGTTCTTTCAAAGATCTTTGATTTAATTATACATGTTCTTTATATAGATTATGGGTACCCCATCTTTTAAAGGAATAAGTGGCATTTACCGTACATTGGAAATTGCATATTCTTACTTTCTCTCCCAGGGAATCCAAACTTCAGGCAGATCCTGCAACCTTCCTCCAAACATAGGGAGGAATACAAGTAAGCCAGTTGTTACTTGATCAGATTGGAGGGGTGGAGGGAAGAAAAAATAAAAAACAGTGTTTCTGAATAACTCTTCCAGGTTATTTTTTTCCCAAAAATATCTTGGGCCCCGATGATAACCTACTTAAGTGCTGTCATCCAGACTTAATTAAATGAAAACTTACCTCTGTAGGTGTAGTTTTGTTACAACTGTAATGATCTAAGGGCATCAGAAAGACAGATTTGTGGGTAGACATAATGTCCTTAATAAGATCTATTTTGTAAGTTATGAATTAGTTTGCACGTGGGTGATAACATAAAAGAAAGACTTAGTTTGTGACCTACTATGTTTCCAAAGAGCAGTAGTTTCAGATTTGTTGAAGCTAATATGTAGCCAGACCTTGGTACTGTCTTACTTGGTGAGGACAGAAAATTTCCTTCTTGACATACCATGGTAAGAAGGGGGTCCATCTTACTACTAGCTGTGGGTTTTGTTTTGTTTTTTTTTTTCTCTGGAGTATGAGTACTTGTCTTGCATTCAGATAAATGAGGGAGCAAATGGAGGTCATGCTGAAAATCTGAGTCTAGTGAAGAGTTTATTTCACTTAATGGTTCACTTGTGCTAGATCAGCGTCCATCCAGAAGCCATGTGATTATTGCATTTTCTATCAGAGAACCTGCTAATTGCCCCAAATGTGTCTATATAGCTTGCTAGTCTACCACGGAAAAAGACCACTCATTGCTGTTGATTTTATTTCAGGTCTCACAGAGTTTGGAATTTTATTAGTCTGTGCTGAGGATACATGAAAAAATCAGTTTTCATTTGAAGTGGAGAGGAAATAAAGTTTCTAATTCTTATCGGAAGAAGCTAAAAAAATCCTTTAAGTTTTAGAAACAGAAATAACTAAAAAAGGAAACATTATATAATTCAAATTAAAAGATTTTTGAATGCTTGCATGATAATTTGATCAATTAACTTATTCATTAATAGTGGGCATCATTCAGGAGTAGGGTGAGTTGTCCCTGCTGCTGCAATGAAAAAAAAAAAATTAAACTACTTCCACTTTTACATGCAAAGAGTGCCCAGGAGCAAACAAATTACAATGATGTAGTTATTAACTCCTTTCTGATCCAGTAACTTCCTTTATAATATATTGTATATAAAAAAGAAATTAAAAGAATTTATTTTAGATTTGCAAAGTCAAGTACCTGGAAGTTAGGAAATAATAGAGTTGAACCTTAATTTTTGTCCTATGTTCTTGAATGCGCTTGAATGTGCTGGCATCCTGTGGAAATGCTCATAAGGTGGAAACTTACTACCCTGTGCTGCATAGCTTTCATAATGTAGATTTTCAGGGCAATTTATTAACATTTATTCTTTCAGGAAAAAAACCTAAACATTTCCTATGTGTAATTTAAGAGTCCCCTTGCCCTGAACACCACATTACTTTTCAGACATATAATGATAATATCACATTTACCATTTGAGTATTGAACCAAAGGACTATCCTAGCAACAGAAGAAAGGTGGTCAGAAGAAAGTTTCAGACTGCCCTAGTTTTTTTTTCTCTGACATAAGATTTAGAGGAGTTCCAGCTTCCCAAAAATCCAGATGCAAACTGACTGGGACCTATGACATTTAGAAAGAGCACGTTGTTCCTTTTGCACATTGCTACCCTTCCACTTAGTTTGTACTTTATTAGGCATTGCTACTGCTGTTTTATTGGAAATGCAAACTAAATCCCTAAACCATGATGTATTTTGTGTTGCTTGGCATACAGGTAGCTTTTTCTATTAGTACAGGGACCAGGGAAAAAACATGGCAATTTAACTGCCTACTTCTTAGTAAAAGCTCATAACAACATGGAGGAAAAGGCATCTCTGTAACAGAGGATCTTCATGCAAAACACCGAAGACTTTCATAGTAGAGATGAGAGATGCAGGTCTAAATAGAAGGCTTGTGGTTAGTTCCCCAAGCAACATTGCAGTAAACTAAGGAAAATGTTACTGTGTTCTTTTTTGCTACTTTCTAGGAAGAAAGGGCAAAATGAGCTCTACTATGAGGCTGAAAAAGATAGAGTGAAGAAAGGTACAGCCTCTGTTATGGTATTAAATAAGAAGAAAAGAAACATCATTTATTCTTCTTTCTGCTGGTAGATATACCTGAAAACATTCCTTTGATTTCTCTGGAGTGCTTCTTAGAACTAAAATTCTTAGTTCATACAAACAGCAAGACTTTTAGATTATTTATTTCTTGACTTTCACACTATTTACCTACATTAAATGTATACTTTGGGAATGAAAGGGTAGGAAAGCTGACACTATATGTCTCTATGTATCTAACTAAGATGCCTTAATTAACAACCCTAATTTCTTTTAATGTTGATGGGGCTTTCAGGTGATTCCAGCTGTGTCTCATTGTTAATTTTTTTGGTGTCTCTTTCATCCTGTGAATCTCTCTCCCACCCCAGCTACTTTTTCCTGCCCCTGCATCAGTTCTGTACTAGCATGGACATTTGTGCATCTGTGCAGAGATCGAGATTGGGAAACTAATTCATCTGAAATGAAAACTGTGCAAAAAAATATTTTTTCTATGCAGTCACACTAACAGCTTTTCCAGATGAACACAGGGCACTTCACCCAAGTAAGCAGATGAGAGTAAGGGCCAACTATTTAAACTAGCACTGAACGTAAACCCACATTTGAGGAGCACCTAGGATATCTCTAGAGAATTCTGAATTCCTAGATTTTTAAAGTTAAAATGTGCCTATATCATGATAAGCATTTGCTATTAGCACTCACTGACTTGATATCGCTTCTAGAGGCTCACTAAAAAATGCTATTTTTTTACAGACAAAAATTTTGAATTATTTGTATTTTCACTAACTCCAAATATGGTGTGATGCCTAAAACTTCATTTCAGAATTAAAAATTGGTAATTTGTGTTCTTAAACTAAAATCAACATTTCGTTTAATGTTACATATACATCTGTAAACTCTCTAAACACTCTAGTTAAATGTTCAGAAAATGCTAATTTATAAAATCTCTGGTTAGAAAAAGCTATTTTCCGCTACATTTCAAGTTTATTACATTAGTCTTCATCCCTGATTTTTAAATTAATTCATCTCAATTGTAGAAGATTTGGTACACTAATTCTTATCTTTTCATTAACTGGCAACACTAAAATTTTCAGTGTCTGGTGTATAGTTTATTTTCTGTGATAATGGTATGATGTGAATATTCCTTTTCTGTAAGGATGTTTTACTGAATAGTTTGTTAGATTGTCTTGCTTCTGCTTAATTCATATGTATTGAGAATGTGATTTTTCATGGTATTTCTATACCAGTGCAGCCAGCATAACAAATATAATTATCCCTGAGCTTTAAACATTCTAATTTCTGTACTCTAATTTTATGACTACTTAAAAAAATAAAAAAGCATAACTCTTCAATGATTGTTTTAAGCAACTTAGAAATTTATGTAAACAATAAGATATTATGAGGAATGATAATAGGGCATAACATATTATCCTCATTCGAGTCTGAATTATGTTGCTGTTATTAACCAAAATTATGTTGTGCAAAGAAGCAAAAACTATAAAGAAAATATTACTGTACATACTGGAAAAGAAATTGAAATTAGCAATTCAGAATGCTAAATGGCATTAACAGTTTATATTTATCACTATTTACTTGTGAGAAAGAAATTAGAATATTTATCAATCCAAACACCACTGAAGCTGTGTTTTGTTTTATGAATTGTTGTATTCTGAATAGATAGTTATATGCAGGCAAGATCATTGAAACTCAATCTAGTTAGAAATATCCATTTCAAATGCATATACTTTTATCTCTCTTGTTACTGTATTGAGCAACTTTCTGTAACTTCCAGAATATGGAGAACTTGAGCTCAATGTTTAATATATTGCAAATAAAAATGTACAACAAGAGAGAAGGAAACAAGTAAAAGGAAGGTAGTTCAGTATGCTTGTTACTCTAATGTTCAATATGCTTATTACTATAATATATGCTTCTTTTTCTGGTTATACTACTTTTTGAAAAAAATATTAAAAAGGGTAATAAAAGAGCCCCAGCCTTTTCTAGATTGTAGTCTCAACTTTGCAGTTGGTCCTGTGTAATCAAACTTCATTCAAAGAATAGCTCCTCATGAAATGGAGTTAAGTTTTGAAATGCTATATTCTTCTCTGGAGCTTCTTTTAGCAGTATGAAACTGTAGCTTTCAAAAATAATCATCTGCTCTGTATTGATGCAGCAAACTAATAAAAGCAAATAAAAGCGTGACTAGTTCTGTTTATGAAGGCATATGGCAACCCTTGTTTTTTTTAAGTTAACAAAACTTCCTGTGAGGTTCATATATAAATAAAAACTTAATTCCAGGAAAATATGAACAGTTGAGCAGAAATAAAACATGGAACAGCTTAGATTTATAAAATCTGATAAAGTATTATCTATATTGAAAATGTGGATATGGGAACTATATCCCTTCCTCCCTCCATGATTTGTATACATTTATATGTTCCTGAATAAATGATGAGTATATATCTTCTAATAACTGCTCACCTATTAATAAAAAAGATATACTGTATGAGTTCAAGTTAGAAGAATTTATTTTCTGTCACACTAAATTGTTTTGCACATTTCAGTTAGGTATATTAGCACTTGAATACTGGAAAACAGAAGCTAGATAAGCAAAAGCCAGAAAACAAAAAGAGGCTGCTGAGCTTAAATACAACAAAAATCTTGGTACGTATTTCTGTCCACTTGTGATATGGTGATGATTTTGTTTAAAGAACAAGCAAAACCTGCATACTGGATTGTGCATATGCCAGCATTAAATGATGTCTTCACTAGTATGATTTCACAGTATTTTCAGCTCCAGTTCTGCAGGCTGACTTGTTTACCAGATGCCAACGGTTATTTAGGCACAGAGGAGTATGCTGGAGGAATAAGGTAGACCAGTGAAATTTCAGGATTATGATCTGTATTATATGTGCTTTATAGACCTTAATAAAACTGCACCACCATTAATGTCTGTTCTTGAAAAAACATGAAAATCAGTAACCATGATGCTTCCAAAAGGTTTACAGAAGTACTTAACACCAACCTGGTTTATCTCAGCTTACTTGAAAAAAAAAAATGTATAGCTGTGAGATTTGTTGTGATTAAGCCACATAGAAGTCAGCATAAACAATTGTGTATTAAAATTTTTTATTTAGTACTAGAGGTGACTTGGTTTCAGGTATGGAAGTGACAGCTCAATATTTTTGGTATGTTAGCAATGCTGGATGAACCTTGGGATATTCTAATAATTTGGAGTTTAGAGGTTTAACAATTTGTGATCTACATATGAAATTGGGGTAGACCTCTGCTTTGTAATGTGATATTTTGTAGATTCTGGCTATTTATATATTGCACTACTTTTTCTTAATTTGTATCTGAAAGTGTTTTAATGATTTTTCAAGTGGGGAGACCTAAAGAGAATGTGTTGTCTTGTGATTTATAAAGTTGACCAAATTGTATTTTGCCTGAATGGAACAATGAGTTAAGCTCTTATAGGCAGAGTTTGAGCTCATTTTAGAGCCATCTGCTTTCAGAGAAGGTGCAAAGCAGCAGGAAAGCTGACAGTTCCCTGTCCTGGTTTCAGCTACGATAGATTTTATTTTCTTCCTAGTAGCTGGTGTAGTGCTGTGTTTTGGATTTAGGATGAGAATAATGTTGATAACACACTGATGTTTTAGGTGTTGTTAAAGTAATGCTTACACTAAAAGTTGAGGGCTTTTCAGCTTCCCATGCTCTGCCAGGTGCACAAGAAGCTGGGAGGGGGCACAGCCAGGACAGCTGACCCAGACTGGCCAAAGGGCTGTTCCATACCATATGATGTCATGCTCAGTATATAAACTGGGGGGAGTTGGCTGGGGGGCAGTGAACACTGCTCAGGGACTGGCTGGATGTCAGTCAGTGGGTGGTGAGCAGCTGCATCACTTGTTTTTCCTGATTTTTGTTTCTCTCTTTCTCTCTCTTGTTGTTTTCCTTTTCATTACATCATTACTATTATTATTATTATTATTATTATTATCATCATCTTCTTCTTCATCATAATATTTTAGTTTAGTTATTAAACTGTTTTTATCTCAGCCCATGAGTTTTCTTTTGCTCTTCAGATTATGTCCCCCATCCCACCAGGAGGGAGGGTGAGCAAGTGTCTGTGTGGTGCTTGGTTGCTGACTGGGGTTAAACCATGCCATTCCCAAAAGTCTTCCTATATGTTTTCAAGAGCTGTCCTTTCTTCTCCTGCAGTAGAGACATTTTATCTTGCAACTGACATATCTTTTGGGGAAAAATCCTGGAACATCTTAAAGGAGAGAACCTCAGGTTATTCTCCCTAAACACAAATATAAGCTCTGAAATTATATGGATTCAGGGAATATCTATTTTTCTAAAAGAGGCCTGGGAAGCAATTGCCATACTCTCCAGCAGCCCATTCAGGCACAGTTTGGGCAGGGGCTGTGCTGGGCCTCCCTTGGGCAGTGTGAGCAGTGGAAAGTAGAGGTAAGTCTAGCTCCCAGCCGTAGTGGGATTTTATTATAGCAACTCGAATGCTTATTGAGAGTACTTGCCCTAACAGAAAAAGGGCAAATATTAATAATGCAGGTAGAATTCATGGGCTGCAAGAAATTAAAAGATTTGTTTTTTGCTTTACAACAGAAGTAATCTCATCTGTAATGGAAGAGCTTGAAGCGGTTCATGTTCTTTGGAGTTGGAAGTTCATTACCTATACCATTCAACATGTGTTCCTTAAATAATATCTCACATTAGAATTCATTGTCAGTTAAGCTTCACGATATCTGACTACCAAAGCCAGGCATCCAGTATGCGTCTGGTGACAGAGGAACACAGATGATTTCCTTTTCCTTTTCAGCGTTGTGTCCATCAGCCCCTATCACTCATAGGCTTTCCCAAATTACCAGATACATACAGTAAATTGTCAGGTCTGACCTCTCCAGGATCTTCATCAAACTATCCCTGGATTTTTTATAATATGAAATCATAGACCAATAGATTACTAAAATTTAATATGAAACTTGACTTCGTATTATATTTAGCTACAGTGATATTGGAAAAGTGAGGATACAAAAGAGAATTGAGCTCTGGCTGAGCTCTGCCATGTGCCTACCTATTGCACATATCTTGATAAAGTGATGGGTAATCTTGTCATGTTAGTATATGTGACACATTCCAGATATTCTGAGGATGCTCTTATACAAGCATACTTAAAATTTTACTTCAGAGTAAGCTACAGAGCTGCAAGTGACTGCTACAGAAGCTCTAAAGCAACAGGACTGAGCAAACCACATCCCTGCTCTACTATTCGGTGTATACCACCATTCCTCACCTTTACCTTATTCAGTCTGATACAGACTCCTTAACTCTTGTGACCCAGTTTAGACATCTACTGGAGAATGAATTGGACTCTAGCAATACTTCTTTCTGCCCATGGACTGTACAGGGGACTATCACAGAAATGCCTACAAAGTAATATGGCCATAGTTGCTCAGATGAAGCATTTTCAAAGTGATGACATAAAAAAAAAAATGAGAATGCTCTTCCACCTATTTTTAATCAGAATAGAGTGAGCCAGTTCTTTCCCCAAAGGAGAAATTTAGATATAAAATCATATAAAAGGTTTTAACTCAAATGCTAGCTAAGACCTGTAAGTTACTGAGGGCAGGAACTTGAAAGTTACATGGGATGTAGACAAGCAGCGACATTACCAGGTGCCTTTGTGGTCTAGTCTTTAATGAAAACGCAAAATGAGTTTGCAGATACACTGCCATAGAATCATAGAATTGTTAAGGTTGGAAAAGACCCTTAGGATCATCAGGCCCAACCCTTAACCTACCACTGCCAAGTCCACCACTAAACCATGTCCTCAAGCACTGCATCTACCCGTCTTTTAAATACCTCCAGGGATGGGGACTCAACCACTTCCCTGGGCAGCCTGTTCCAGTGCCTGACTACTCTTTCAGTAAAGAAGTTTTTCCTAATATCCAACCTAAACTTACCCTGGTGCAGCTTGAGGCCATTTCCTCTCGTCCTATCGCTTGTTACTGGGGTGAAGAGACCGACCCCCACCTCGCTACAACCTCCTTTCAGGTATTTGTAGAGAGCAATAAGGTCTCCCCTCAGCCTCCTCTTCTCCAAACTAAACAACCCCAGCTCCCTCAGCCGCTCCTCATAAGACTTGTGCTCTAGACCCTTCACCAACCTCGTTGCCCTTCTCTGGACACACTCCAGCACCTCAATGTCCTTCTTGAATTGACGGGCCCAAAACTGGACACAGTACTCGAGGTGCGGCCTCACCAGTGCCGAATACAGGGGCACTATCACCTCCCTGGTCCTGCTGGCCACGCTATTCCTGATGCAAGCCAGGATGCCATTGGCCCTCTTGGCCACCTGGGCACACTGCTGGCTCATGGTTAGGCGGCTGTCAACCATCACCCCCAGGTCCTTTTCAGCCAGGCTGCTCTCCAGCCACTCCTCCCCAAGCCGGTAGCGTTGCCTGGGGTTGTTGTGACCCAAGTGCAGGACCCGGCACTTGGCCTTGTTGAACCTCATACAGCTGGCCCCGGCCCAACAATCCAGCCTGTCCAGGTCCCTCTGCAGGGCCTTCCTACCCTCCAGCAGATCGACACTCCCACCTAACTTGGTGTCATCTGAAAACTTGCTGAGGGTGCACTCAATCCCCTCATCCAGATCATCAATAAAGATATTAAACAGGACTGGCCCCAACACTGAGCCCTGGGGAACACCACTCGTGACCGGTCGCCAACTGGATTTGGCTCCATTCACCACCACTCTCTGGGCTCGGCCGTCCAGCCAGTTTTTAACCCAGCTCAGAGTGCACTTGTCCAAGCCGTGAGGAGCCAGCTTCTGCAGGAGAATGCTGTGGGAGACGGTGTCAAAGGCCTTACTGAAGTCCAGGTAGACAACATCCATAGCCTTCCCCTCATCCACTAAGCGGGTCACCTTGTCATAGAAGGAGACCAGGTTAGTGAAGCAGGACCTGCCTTTCATAAACCCATGCTGGCTGAGCCTGATCCCCTGGTTGTCCCACACATGCCGCATAATGGCACTCAGGATGATCTGTTCCATGACCTTCCCCGGCACTGAGGTCAGGCTGACAGGCCTGTAGTTCCCCGGATCCTCCTTCCGACCCTTCTTGTAGATGGGTGTCACATTAGCTAACTTCCAGTCATCTGGGACCTCCCCGGTTGACCAGGACTGCTGGTAAATGATGGAGAGTGGCTTGGCAAGCTCCTCCGCCAGCTCCCTCAGTATCCTCGGGTGGATCCCGTCTGGCCCCATAGACTTGTGGGCATCCAGGTGGAGGAGCAGGTCGGTGACTGCCACCTCTTCGACAGCTGGGACTACATTCTGTGTCCTGTCTCCATCTCCCAGCTCAGGGGCATGAAAACCTTGAGGATGATCAGTCCGACTATTAAAGACTGAGGCAAAGAAGGCATTAAGTACCTCAGCCTTCTCCTCATCCTTCGTGGCCAAGATTCCCTCCGCATCCAACAAAGGAGGGAGATTCTCCTTAGCCCTCCTTTTGTCGCTGATATACTTGTAGAAACATTTTTTGTTGTCCTTGACAGCAGTGGCCAGTTTAAGTTCTAGCTGGGCCTTCGCCTTTCTAATCTTTTCCCTGCATATCCTCACCACATCCTTGTAGTCCCCCTGAGTCACCTGCCCCTTCTTCCAAAGGTGGTAGGTTCTCCTTTTCTTCCTGAGCTCCAGACAGAGCTCTCTGTTCAGCCAGGCCGGTCTTCTCCCCTGCCTGCTCGACTTGCGGCACATGGGGACGGCCTGCTCCTGTGCCTTTAAGACTTCCCTCTTGAATAACATCCAGCCTTCCTGGACTCCTTTGCCCTTCAGGACTGCCTCCCAAGGGACTCTGTTAACCAAACTCCTAAACAGGCCAAAGTCTGCTCTTCTGAAGTTTAGGGTTGTGGTTTTGCTGGCCCCCCTCCTTACTTCTCCAAAAATCGAAAACTCTACCATTTCATGGCCTTCTTTCTACCTGAAGGGCAATTTGTAAAGGAAGGACAATAAGCAATAAGTAGGAGTCTGAGAAAAAGGCACAAGAATCTTTTGAGATTCTTGAAGATAAGAGGAGACAAATTTGAGGAGTCAAATTCCAGCTCTAACAAAGTCAATAGCAACATTCCCATTTACTTAATTGGGAGTCAGGATTTCCCCCAGAAATGTGAGCTGAATATGAATAAATGAAAAAATCTTCTGTATTATGGTACAGCATCTTATGTTTATGTACAACCTGTCTTCCATGGGGAAGGGCTTTAGAAACTTCATACAATAAACAAAGTTCATGTTTCTCTGAAATGCAAGTGCATCAAAGATAAAAGGTATAAACTTTTCAACATAGAAATCCAGCAATACATAACTGTTTACTACAAAAAATACACAGTTATTTCAATGGCAAAACTACTTAAATCAAAACTTTCTGGGACAAACCATATTTTGAGAACAGAGTCAATGTCCTTGATAAACACAAGTGATCTCCTTTGAAAGACTGCTCTTGAAATAGTTCATGATCTAATGCTATACTTTACATTGCTGTAACAGCAGATTCAGAGAGAAAAGAGCCTACTGGATGTCAGCATCTCTTCCTTTATGTATTTTCTACAAAAGATGTGATTCAACTTTTTTGCTTTATTTATAGTTCAGAACCATTTTGTGCCTGGAGTTCCTGGAGGCAGTAAGAAAATAGACTTGTGTCACTTAAGAGAACTGTGTTTACTGGTGCTGTTTGCTTCACCCATACATATATAGCTCATTCAGACATGTCAACATGTGTGTATGTACCAAAAATATATATTTTTTTTTTCTCTTTACACAGGGAAAAATGTTGTCCTCATTTTTTTTTGTTTGAAGTTTTCCAACTAATGCATTGGGGAAAAAACCCAAACCCCTAGGCTAATGTATGTTAGTGGTTGCCCCCCTTCCTTTCCTTCCTCACTGAAAAAAATAAGATACAAATTGTGGAATATGAAGCTCATATGAACAAGCAATCGGTAATCTGGGATGTGAAGCTTATTCTTACAAAAGTAGTCTGGGAGTTTTAAAAGACAACAAAAATATAGTTTAAAAAACATGATTAGCAGGATCTTTACCGCATCCTAAAAATTATTTTAAACTGTGACTAAATAAGTAATGAAAAGTCTATGGTAGAGACTTTAATAAATATTTAATGAATGGTAATTTAACTGAATGCATCTCTAAAAGTCAGCAATACTGTGTGATTCCTAAAGAATCAACACGTTGCTGCTGACCATTGTGTGCAACACATAATTGCTTCTTTATTAAATATAGAAGTCACCCAAAGTTGCTTAGATACAGTATATTTTGGGTAGGAAAAAAACTGGGTTTGAAATACACTTGGAAAAAGACTCAATAGCATAGCTGTCAATACCTTTACAGAACTATAAACCAGATGACCAACTTCAAGCAGGGCTTTGGAAAGTACTGAAATTATGCCAAGGAGGATACATGTTTCATTTCAAGATCTTCTTAGGGAATATTAGCTCTGATTGCACAGCTGACTCCAACCAAAATACTATGGGAAGCTTTGACTAAATAAGACTCACTACCCAAGAAAATCAATTGTAGTTTAATTCTCTAAGCTCCTACCTGCAATATAGAATATCTATATTTTAAATAAACTAGATTATTTTGTAATCTATAGACTTAAATAAGCAATTTAGAGAGTGATTCATCTGACATTTAACATCTTAAGAGAAAGACAAAGTTTTAGCACATTACTTGGAAACAAAGATCTAAAATTCCTACATATTTTGTGATATGGAACAAATTACTTGTACCCTTAGTTTTTCTCCTGCAAAACATAGCATACATCACTACTTGCCATTTAGTATTTTTGTAAAAAGTGCTATGTATTGCTACTGTACCATTCAATACTCTAGCAAAATATGTGTTTGTTATTAAGATAAGTTGTTAAAATACAACTGTTTACTATTATCTTGGATTTATATTTATTTTCTGTTCACCCTACTTTGTCAATGATTTTTGTATGGTCTTTTGTAGAAAATATTTAGCTTACAAAACTGTTCAGCTATGCCTCCATTCAGCTGTAACACCACTTTCTTAATTTAATTAAAAGTTACTAGGTGCCTTAACTTTCAGATTTTGTAATTTACTATTATTACTAATTGGTACTTTTGGATAAAAAAAAAGTTTTCTCAACTTAGTTACCACTCGCAAAGTTATTTGTGATTATGCTTATACATATAGGTACATAAATATTTATTATGTATTCTGAAATTTTAAATATAGCTGTCTGAGAAAAGTTACAAAGGAGTAAATGGTTTATCATATTCAAGGTTAGCTAATTAATTAAAAAGAAAATGTTATGGTTGATCTTCTTTGATTGTAGCTGTACTGTATCCAGTGTTGCAGAAAAGCTCCTGAAGATGTTGGCTATAAAAGTTAAGATGTTACTGAACATCCACATTCTTCCACTCAGTGAACCATTAAAACTCAAAGAACTGGTAAAGACAGAATAGTAACCAACCACTGAGCATTATGGCATTGCCTACCCTTTTGTAATTTCAGATAAAAACAGTATCAGGTTCAGCTTCAGAGAAAATCATGCCTGGTTCCTCAATGCTCTGTGCTTCTGTATCATAGCTGCAACTATGATTAAAGGCTGCTGTTTTGGAATTGTATGGCAGCTGGACGGTTCTGTTTTGTAAATTTTGTCTGTAACAACTATTTGAAAGACTTCATTGCAGATGGCCCAATTTTTGTGTCAACACCAAAATAAAGTGAAATTTAAATTAATTTCTGATTCAGTATTAATAAAATTGGCAGATGGAACACTTCTGACAAACACTTTTAAAAAGAATAGTACCATTGACGTTACAAATTTATAAATGCCTCATTTGACTATACTTTACTCAAAATATAATTATATAAATATTAAAGTTATTCAAAGTGCATACTATTTCAGAATTGAAGATATAATTTTGTTTTTCTTTTCCACAAAGCTAAATTATTACCACATTCCTTTTCTTCAGTGAGAGACAGTTTGTTTAATGTTTAAAATTATATATAAATTAAAATATTGAAACTATTCTAAGGAAGTTTTTATGCATGACTTTTGACTTTGAAGAATAAACTATGTTAAAGAAAATAGATGTAACCAATATTTTTCCAAAGGCTGTTAACTGGAAATGTGTTTTCACTGTATTTAAATGCTTGAAGGTGAATCTAATTTTCTGAAGAAAGAAATAGTAAAAATGACAGAAGAATTTTGTGTTTTCTTCAATAAAGCCAGAAGTATTTGCATCATATGCAACTATATAGGCCTTCATAGCCATTTTACTAAACATAAGGCAGTTAGCTGGATTTTTTTTTTTAAATTGTATTTGACAGCATGTAGCGTATTCCAAATGTATGTTTATACAGATTATGCCAGAATGATACTTTTAAATATTAATTAGCTGTTCAAACATGTTATATATCAAAGCACATCTGGTCTGTGGCAAAATGTGAAAAGAAATGGCACATCAGTTTTTAAGATAGGTTGATAGGGTCACATGGATCAGCCTGTTCCTATCTCCACTCAGGGATTTTCATCAGCATCTCACTTTTTATGATATAATTTGCATATTAGAAGGCATTATAATGTATGCTGACATGCCAAAATTTTCTCAGCAAACAGTTGTTATCTGAGTGGTGGAATAGAGCTTCAGGACTGGAATATCTGGAACTTTTTTTTCCTGTCTCCAGGAGGCTTGCATCCTCATGGGAGTCTCACAGTTCTCGGGCTATGGACTACACAGGCACATGGTGTCTTTCTGTTAAAGTCATGCCATTGCACAGCCAGCAACGTTAGGCAGAAGGGGTAAAACTGAAATCAAGAAACAGAAGTCCTGATAGTTCACCGGATAAAGTAAATAGGAGAAGGAAAAGCTAGGGTTTTGTTTCTGTTCCCACAATGACTTCTTTGTCTTGTTCATCCAAAAGCTCCCTGATGCAGTGCATAAAAGCAGATGTAGACACCTTTGTTGTAGATCAGATGAACCATATATTCATTGTCTGAGAGGTTAGGTGAAGGTGAACTCTTGGACTCTAGTCTACTGAATTTTACATAAATCCATTTCAAATTTATGATTATGGTATTTAAGTCCCTTAGAGCCAAACCAGTTCCCATAATCCTTTCACTTCCTTAGGTGCTGAGTAAGTTTCAGGATGGGTAAAACTTTTACTCTTAAGTGAAGTCAGATTTTCATGTGAAGTAGCATTGTTATTTTGCAGTGATGTTCCAACTCTGGAAATCCTCATAAGATATGGAACTAGAAATGGCATGAAACATAAGTAAAGGCTTATCTGAAATAGGACTGTTACTATGTAAATACTTTTGAGAAAAGTGGTAAATGATCAAGCATTTTTTGAGGTAATATCATCCAAGTTGATATGATACTAGCAAATATATTTCAGATAATGATTTTATTATCTAAGAATCAAAAGTAGGTGCTGAGATACTAGAAATAAAATACTGTCTTTAAATGTTTCTTTTAAATTGACATTATTTAATATGCAATACTAAGGAATTAATATGAATTAATAAAAATTATTCTGAACATTTGTGGAGATTATACCCATTTCCTTGTCATAATATCGGGAAATAGACACAGCAAGAGCATTAGCGGCAAAGACAAAAATGAAAGAACAATAGTTTCCTTTACAAGATTTGGCAATAATAGAACATACCAGGAAAGTTTCAGAATCTGATAGGTAGTTTGCTACTACATTAATACACTGTCCAACATTAGAAAACAGAGTTTTTGAATTATTCTATATTTTGTATGATTATTGTAAATTTTGTGTATAATGTTAACGTTTGTGCCAAAACTTTATTAAATTAGATTTGTGTTATCACTTA
Organism: Theristicus caerulescens; assembly: GCA_020745775.1. Classification (NCBI taxonomy): domain Eukaryota; kingdom Metazoa; phylum Chordata; class Aves; order Pelecaniformes; family Threskiornithidae; genus Theristicus; species Theristicus caerulescens. The sequence continues at coordinate 77,313,686 of CM036559.1, read as the reverse complement.
AATGTATTTTTCTACTTCTTGAGTGCATTAAAGTTCTGCTGGAGTAAACACTGATGGAAGACTTTTATAAATTCTTCTGTTTGTAAAAGATGAACAGTGACGCCTATGAAGAACAACCTGAAGTTTGCATTGATTTCTATGCAATGTCCTTCCACAAATCTGTGAAAAACATTTCATATATGCTTGGAAGCAAATGGCTACCTACCCAAAGAAATAATTCCTAAAACCTTTGAAAATGCTGTTCTTAATACATTTCCTTCATTACACCTCTCTTCGACTTTTCTATAGTATTCTAATTTTCTTTTCAATTAATTCTAAGAAAGATTAGCCAGAATTCATGTTTTCTGAAAGTAAGATCAGTTATTAGTCAAGTAATTAATTAAGTTGTGCCACAAGTAAAACTCCAGATTGTAGACATTTATAAAGTTTTAGCAAAGGCCATGGAGATCAAGGGCTTAGTCCACTCTCCAGCTTGGAGTGGGCTTTGCCACTAAAGCCAGTGTTATAGCTTAAATGTTGAAGCCTATTCCTGCTTGTCATCTTTTCTAAAAAAAATCAGTCTCTGCAGTGAACAAGCAGTAAATCTGATCAATTATCCTTGGGGCAGCAACCTCCCTACAAACACGCATTTTTATTTCCTGAGAGGTTTCTCTAGCCTTCCACCATCATATGCTTGAACCTTTAGCTGACATTAGAGGCAAGGAGGAGCACCTGGAAGCTGGGAGCAGGCTGCTGACCACTGAGCAGTTCATATAGTCTGTATGTCATTCATATGAAGGACTATAAAAGAAGATCCCCCCCCACCCCTGCCATGTGTATGTGAAGGGCCTCACATAAGATGCACACTACTAATTTACATTTTTCTTCTTTGGACCTGCCTTTCTGCAAAGACTAAATTTTTTCCTGAAGTATCTGACCTCATGATTCTTTCTGTTTCTGAACATTACAGCACTGAGTAGTGAAAAATAGTAGTTCTGTGTATCTAAAAGGTTTTGACAAAGGCAACATATTTTGGGGGGGTATAATATAATCATACAAATACTTCTTCTGATAAGCATTAAAAAGATGTTTGGAACAATAACAATTTCTCAATTCAGCTGAAATCTTTGAGAACTGGTAATGACAAATGAAATAGTTACTCAATAGCCCAGTAGTTTTATTAACTGTATATATCTTGTGCTACATATGCTTACAAATAGGAGAAACTAATATTCAGACTAAGAAATCACAATTATGGTAGTATAATAAGTCCTATTTCAGGAAGGTTATTTCTGATTATTAGAAAATTGAACACACTGCAATACAGTTAAGTATAAAAGCTACTTATAATTTTGGTACTATACAGAGCTGCTTTAATTCAATAGTCACTGTTCTCAATGACAGTAAATCACTCCTTATACTTTTTTGAAACCATGTAGAGACACAGGGTTTGTTTTTTTTTTTTTGTGAATAAGCTCCCTTTTTTAAAGGGAAAGTTATTCTTAGGGCACTTTCTAAATGGCTGCAAATTACATTTACAGTATGACACTCAGATGATTCATATAATATTTTCTGCTTATATTAACTGAATGTTTTGAAATGGGTATTCCTGGTGAGAAAAGTGAAAGAAAAAACCCATTTACACTACCAAGCAGAACTTCAGAGCTTGTTTCACTGCTAAGAAACTGAAGAACACCATGAGTTTTTTTAAGGTATTAGTATTTTTTTCTTTTCCCACAAGGAATAATATTTTGAGGGCAGGCAGTTAACGTTAAAAGAATTTTTTGACTCCTAATATGGTGAATGTTCCAAAAACAGTCTAGGTACTTCTTGAACAAAAAATATTTAATATTCCAGATTATTTGCCACTTATCTTGAGGTTAATGATTTGTTGTTTGTTTTTATTCCACTCAGATGCTTGGTTTGAAGAATTATCATTGAAATGTATATTTTTTCTTCTCACTTTCTTCTTCTACTCAAGCAACTAACTTGCAATATATCACAGCTGTCATAATAATGAGAGAAAACATCATGATGCAGCAGAACTTAGTCAATTCAATTATATAGAAGATGCAGTGAAATTATTTTTGATAGAAATGCACCTGCTGAGGCTACCTGCTAGGCTAGTCCACAATTAGATACTGTGTAAAAAGTTATTAAAATGTTCATTTAGACAATTTATTTCTCAAGTGTGGCAGGGGAATATTTCGCTGAAGGAAGGGTCAAAACTCTGGAGAAATGTTTATTTCAAAAGTAAAGGTAGATTATTCAACCTTGTCCTAGTAAAGGTAAAGTGAAGACACAGACTGTCTTTAAAAAAAATTCAAAGGTCTAAAAGATTTCATAGGTGGATGAGATCAAGCCACAAGTGAACTATATAGGCTTGGTCCATAGATCTAAGACCAACATAAAAAAGATGAGGATTTCTTAAAGAAAAAAAAAAAACAACCAAAAAACCCCAAACAGTTCAAATATCAGTCTCTCTCTAGTTATCACTCCACTGACATTGGATTTCATTGGTAGAAATAACACAATAACAAAAGGTAAAAGAAGCTTATTATAGAAAATGCCCCAGAAAAATGAGTGAAGGCATAATCTGCCTTCTATGAAGAGCCATACTGCTTGCATTTTGGAGACAACTTCTCCACCCCAGTACTACCAGGAAGAATAACATATTTCACTGTGAATGACCTTCTGATGTAGACCTCACTGTTCCTGGTTGGTTATGTCACATCCAGCAACTGAGGCAACAGCTTATTGTGTTAACATGAAGCAAAAGGATTCCATAAAAATATTGATACTCAGAATTAGTTTATCACATGGTGCCCATTCACTTTCCCAAGAAGGTAATAAATCACTTCTGGAGCTTAGCTCTTCCTCACTGCTAGAGTCATTACTTTGTGATTTTTTTTAGAGTTATTTTGGTTAAAAGTTATGATAACTTTGTGTCATTTTTCTCATAAATGAGAGTGATTATTATAGTAATATGACAATTTTGAGTAGTTCATATTTTGAGTTTAAGAACTGCTTGATTGGTTTAACTATTAGTTTGCAAAACTGCCCTTTTCTATTGTTCCATCTGTGAAGATTTTTTTTCAGTAGTGGTTCTCAGCAGTGTGAAAAAGACACACAAACCATTTTCTCTAGCATGGTATTGTCAACTGCGTATTTTAAGTGAGTTTGAATATTGTCACTATAAAAAATGACTTGTACCTTTGGGAATCGTTTTAAGTTTTCAAGAGCATTTGTCCATGAAGGATATATCAGGAAAAGAGTGATATCTTCTTAGTGTTGAGGAATGACAATTCACTTCTTAAAGCTGGACAGCAGATGGCCAGCATGTCATTGGTATTATTCCTCTATAAAAGCATCCATAAAAATCTAGTAAAAAAAAATGTATACAGGGTTCTTCAGTAACTTCCCCAAAATTATTATACTAGCAACCAAAGAAGGTTCTCATAGGAGACTTTCTAAATGACCTCTTTTCATCAAGTATATTGAAAAAATGAATTAAAACATATACATATAAATTAACATTTTAGGTATACATTTAGAAAACATATTCTCTGTATGTTGTTTACATAAGAATAATTTCAATATGATACCTAAAAAAAGGCACCTGATAACTCATACTAATATGTTGTCTGCAGAAACCATAGATTCATGTGGTAAGTAGAGAAGTCAAGAAATTAAAAGAAAATATTTTTGGATTGATTTATTTAGAGAATCTGACTTTGAGTATATGAGTGGAAGATGGAGTCTGGGTTCATAAACTGTGTTCTGAATGGCTTCCCAGAAGAATTTTGGTTCCATTTCAAATCAAACATGGCAAGTATTTGAACTCCATCTTTTTAAAAATTATTTTTCCCAGCAGTTGGCACAAAGTGATGCTAGTCTTGCAAAACCTAACGAACTTCTGAGATATTTGTCTTTGGGGGCTGCAGTTATATAAGAAAGTATCACAATTTTTGGCATCTTAGAATGCCTTTCTGGCACGTGATAGGTTTCACCCTCTAGCTGAGTTCTGCAGTTAATTCATACCTGCAAAATATCATGGTGGCCCATTTTCATACATACATTTTATCAAATATCTTCATTTGTAATTGAAAATGAAAAATATCCATTTTCTGCTTAACTTGACATTCTTTAGCCTTCTTTTGTAACAAATATAAAGGTGTACATAACAGAAGTTTAGGTTAGATATTAGGAAAAATTTCGTCACTGAAAGAGTAGTCAGGCACTGGAAGAGGCTGCCCAGGGAAGTGGTTGAGTCCCCATCCCTGGAGGTATTTAAAAGACAGGTAGATGTGGTGCTTGTGGATATGGTTTAGTGCTGGACTTGGCGGTGGTAGGTTAACGGTTGGACCTGATGATCTTAAGGGTCTTTTCCAACCTTAACAATTCTATGATTCTATGATTCTAAGAAAAGAAGATTCAGTAATGCTACTGGTAGGCAGGAAAGCCCTATTTCACAATTCAAAAATGGCTTTTCTATTTGTGTATCATAGAATCATAGAATCATAGAATCATAGAATTTCACCCTTTTGGTGAAGAAATTTTTCCTAATATCCAGTCTAAACCTCCCCTGGTGCAAATTGAGGCTGTTTCCTATCTCATGCTATCTCATCCTGTAGTATATATATAGAAGAGATTTGTATAATTATTTGTGCATATACAGAGTTCAAAATTATTCCTTCAAAATAATGAAGGAGTATCAAGCTGGTCAGTGAAAATAATTATGTAAATACTGTTCATGATTAAATCGTATTTTATTCAATAACATGAATGAATCAATTACATTTCATGGCTTTTCATAGCAAAAAATATGCCCTTGTATTAACGAATAATTAATGTAAGCAACAAAAATGACAAAACAAACAAAGACAAATAAACCCATAATATATGTTGGTTAACTCCTGAAAAGGTTAAGAACATCAAATTTTCAAATATCATGACCTGACTTTAATGACCCAGTAATAGGCTGACATTTGCAGTACCTTTTTTATGTAATAACACATCACATGCAAAGATCAGCAAGTGCAATGTAACTGCCTATCTCAAAGGAGAAAAATAAGCAATAATGGTACAAGAGAGGTTAATAACAGGTACAGGTCCAGCCTGGTTTTTATCAGTCTCTTTAGAAAATGAACTGGGAATTGCTGTCAACTTGATTGGAAAACGGAGAGGAGAAATAGATATATATGGGAGACATCAGTCAGAGTGGAGAAGACTGGTCTGTGTGAAGGTTGTTTGCAAGGTTACCTGCTCTGACGCAATGGAAAGCTGGAATTTGCATCTCAAAGCTTTGTTTCTTTCTCAACATAGTGTCACATAAATTGTCTGCCCTGGGGTTTTAATTTCACAGATGTCTAAGCTCATTTAGAAATTAAAGTGCAATAATCTGTGATCCACACTGTATCTCATCATTCTGATTTTTCTCGGCAAATGCTACATGGTGATTGTTTTGTTTACACATCAAAGTTAGGGTTTTTTTTTTTTTTGTTTGGTACATCTGTACATTTATATGAAGTTTAGAACATTGTATATTTTTTCTCTAAAGTTTCTGGGGTTTTTTTGCATGGGAACTACTGATTTTTTTTTATATTCTTATAATCTGTGATCTTTTATAATCCCTAATCAGTATATTTGGATGACAGATGCTTTGTAAAGATTTAATTATCTCCCTTTTTTTTGTTAACAGAGATATTATCCTCTAAGGTACTGGCTCTCAGTGAAAAAAAAAAAAAAAATCCATTTTACTATTCAGGAGGCTTTTCAGCAGTTTAACTGTAGTGTGAATCCTAGTAAAATAGTCTATTATTGATTTACTAGAGGAAATTATTTGATTAATTTTAGTTGTACATTGTGGGTTTAGGTTTACATAAAAACATACACTTGCTTGTTATAGATTGTGATTGGCAGGACTGAAGATAGAAACAAGCAAGCAATTAATCAGCAAAACTTGAGCCAAGGTTAGCGTGTAAGAATGTGGTTACAACCTCCTCACATTAGGGGCATAATTAAAAAAAAAAGAAAAGAAAAAAAGAAGATATTTATAGTCTTTATTCATGGTTGCCCCAGCTCAAAAAAAGTCCAAGGAAATAAATATTCTTTGGAAATTTCCTTTAAAATTCTCTTGATATTGTCTTTGTGAATTATGTGCAACAATTCTGGAGCTCTAGAAACTGTCCTGCCGAACAGGAGCCTTGCTACTTTAAAGCTAGTGTTCAGTTTGAAGAACCCTCTCTCTTGCAGCTGTAGCAACATTTCACAGAGCAGACATGACCTCTCCAGTAATCTGTTCTGCCATTCAAACTTCATAACCTGAAATTACATGCCCAAAACATAATACAGATTGTGGAACTCCATTACAGTGTTCAATTGGCATGCTTCAGTTTCTGAAGGGCACGTGTTACGGAGTCCTGTATTGCAGAGTTGCACAAACAGACCTGATAAATGTACCACTCTGGGTCACCCTCTAATGTTTTCCTAGATGCCAAACGCCCTTTATATGTTTTTATATAGTCTTAAAAATAGTAGAAAATGAAAAATTCCACCATTATCGATAAGCATCATAATTAGCCCCATTAAACTCTGTCTGTTTGAATTAATTTACTTTTTTTCTCCTGTCTATATTGTTTGTTGATGGCTGTCCAGACAATCTTATTAGATCAACAGAATTGCATTAACGTACAATACTGATTCAAAGCAACAGTGAGGAGCATTGTATTTACTACTGATTTACAGTTACATTTAAAAAGGTAAGGAAGGGGTGAAAAAGAAAAAAGAAGGATGTTCTGACTGAAATTTTATAGCTTTGTTATTGCTGGTAAATTGTCTACTCCATTCTCACATATCTGCAAATATAGTTTGCTTAATAAAACCTTTCCTTAAGAAAGAACAATGCATAGTAATTACACACCTTACGGTATGATTATCATTAAATATATCATATCAAAGGCAAATTGCCCCCAAGCCAGTTTATTCAGACACCCCATGATTTCCACAGTATAAAGACCTGGAAGTTCTGCAGTTTCAGTCTATACAGCGTAGCTGCAGGCAGGGTAAGAGAGTAATAATAGAAGTGCTCCTATACCTTTTGTGGTCAGTATTTTTCAAAGCAGTATCTAGCTACCACTGAGAGTGGTATTCATCTCACTTAACTGCAGTCATCTGTATCTGATCTAATTACCCTTGAATATCTTTGCTAAGGAAAGAAATAGACATTCCTAGGACACATCTCATTCTGATAAATTCAGTTGCCTAAATTCAAGGACCTAAAGCCATTTGAGATGTTCTAAGGCATCCAAAACTTGGGGATCAGCAGATGTTTGAAACTGTTTTCCTGATGTTTGATAAACAAACCTAGGTATTATAGGTTCTGCAACAGATTTTTGCCCTTCTGGCACATCAGTGGAAGGCCATGTGGGATATCCTAGATCAGCCCAGATGTCACTAGACATGTTTAGGCAATTTAATTGAGTCCCTGAAATTGAGGTGAATCATTTCCTAGATGAGCCTATTTCTCTGCATTGTCTGTGGAAGGAGCTTTCAGAGTTAGCTTGGATGTATATTTGATCCAATGAATCCTTCTTGGAAGCTGCAAAGTGGCCTTTCTTAACACTGTTGGACTTGGTGTTAACCCAGAGTATGCAACTCTCCAGTTATAGGCCTTCTATTCCTCAGAGTTACCTTTCCATTTGTTCCTAACAGTTGAGCTGGACTGTAAGAGTATCAGAGGCTGGACTACAATGGGAACCTGACGAGAACCAAGTATTAGAAACTTCTGTAGTTATAAAGTGGTGATGTGGCTGTTCAGCAGGATAGTGACAAGACAGGGCTAGAAAATAGTAATTTTATTCAATGTGAAAAATAATGCATGAGGCCCCAACCTGATAATAACTGCGTTAAAGACTTTATTTTGAGCACCTCAGTTTTTCCTTGACTGTACTGAGAGCTGTAAGACTCCTCAGAGCACGGTATTGTGTTGAAAAGGCTTTTAATAAACAGTGCAGCAATGGCTCCTGCAAGACGTAGTGCTCTGAACTGCTATTGGAATTAATGAAAGAAGAAGGTCTCTTGGTGCTGTGAGAAATGAGCTTCACTTACCACAGGATCCTCCTACAAACTGAAGGATCATTCTTCTGTTTTCTTCCAAAAGATTTATTGCATTTGAAGACATGAGGTTCTCTAGGCATTAATGAAATATTGAGTAGGATTTTTGTGTGTTTTGGGTTTTTCATTTATACTGAATATAATAGTGATATCTACAGTAAACTGAATAATGTAAAAAAAGAAAGATGGGATTACATGTATAGCATAGCAGAGTACTGAGAATGTGCTTCCATTCTCATTGATTTCAGCAAGAACCAGATAAAGATACAACACAGCATGTTGGAATATATGTATTTATATATTTTATTCAGTAAATGAATAAGCAGAAATTGGTGTGACAGAAATGTGCATGCTATGGCACAGAGGTTAAAACGTATGCATTCACTTTATATAACTGATGGTTGAAGGAAGAATTCACTAGGCTGCTCATGGAGCAGAATAATGATTGTTTTTCATATTCCTGAAGAGTTACTGAAATAAATGTAAAAAAAAATTCTTTTGAAAACAGAAATACACACACAAATATGTGAATATATATATATGTGCTATATATATGCGTTTTGAGACTAGATTACTAGGACAGCATTTTTCTATGTCTGCAATACCTAAAACTTGCATAAACTAATGAAGACTTTCTTTTCAAAGGGAAGCATCCCCTGTATCAGTGTATGTATAGGCACAGTGTATATACATTCCTCTGTATATACAGTGTATGTATATGTATCAGCTCTTGTCCCCACACACAAGATCCCACATAGATCCCAATAGCATGACAAGTTTTTCCTGGTTTGTTAACAGGAGTTCTTCATTAGTAAGGACAACAAGCATTGAAAGTGTTAATTACAATTATCTCCATTGCTTATGCTTTACTCCTTCGCAGTCTCCAGATTTAAATTAACAGAAAGCACAAAAACTTTCTCCAAGTACATTATGCAAGTTGACCATATTCCCTTCTTTTCTTTTCACACACTGTAATAGAGGTCTCCGCCAAGATACATTTTAAATGATGCCTATCAGCACTTCAAAGCCATCTATTGCATGGTAGACTTAAGTTTAGCTTAATCAATGTTTGATGTAATGAAAATTTCTTGACAGAAGTTGATATACTTAGAAATAAGTCCATGATGCTTCATTATATATTCACAGAAAGGTGAAATTTGTGGTGATTATCCACACCTCTGAAATGTGTCTCATTGGATTAAAAGCTATAATTAGCATTCACATTTATGAAAGTCAGCTTAACAATATTACTTTTCCTACCACAGATAATATTCTTATTGTTAATAATATTTTATTCCATGAGCAAAAATAAAGAAAATGCTATTATTGTGCAGAATAGCATTTACTGTACTTAATTTATCACTGATTTAAAAAGCCAAGCTTTTCTATCAGTCTGAAAGCCTTTGCTGATCTAAATTAACTGTATATATAAATACACATATTTTCCCAACACTACTCATAAAATGTTAGGGAAACAAAAGAAACTCCACACATGATAAACTTCAAGTAATGACTACTGAAGAGCATAGGTCAAATGTCTGTGTAATGCATTCAAGAAATGTGGAGTGACATAACATTAGATCACCATGATGTGGATTCAGTGTTATTGAATCATGTGCCTAGTAAACATACTTTGAAGGTATGGATCTATAATTTTGGTGGCTTATATATGCAAATGCTAATTTGGTGTTTGCTTGTTTGCTTTCAGTTTAGAGCCTGGAAGTTTCTTGCTTAACTGAAAAGGTTTAATAAGTTTCCCAACAGACATACAGTGTTGTCTTACAACCACTCCCTTGAGAAGGTCGCTGATGGAGTAGCAGGTCCTTTTTGTGTTGCAGTGTTAGCTATAAAGCTTCACAGTCTCTACTCATTATTTCTATGTTATTATACTAAATGAAGTCAAAGTCAGGCTGGGGCATGGTCACTTGACTGTCCATGATATTGAATTGCTAGGATGGGGATGGCACAATTTTGGCCTGAAACAATTAATACTCTGGGCATTCTTTGCATGTTAGCACAAATGCAGGGTAAGTCTGAATAGGCCATCTGCAGGTAAGTATTTTTGGGAGAAAGGAGGAGAATTTCACTGTGCGTAGGTGAGCTTGCCATACCTGCTGTAATCAGAACCAGTCTTTGTCTATTTACTCCCAAATGTATAAGCAGGGAGTCTGTTAGGGACACTGGGGGCAGTCAAATTATATTCCACTCACAATGCATCGGTTTTGTAATGCAAGTATGCCTCCACCATGTATATTGGAAGATTGTAGCAGATTTTTTTTTGCTTTGCTAGGAGCATTTGATTCCCAGATTATGGTTACTTACTAATCAGTTGTTCTTGTAATAAAACTGTTTTTTAGCCTAACTAGATTTTTACCTTTAATTGTTTTTTATCCACTAGATGTGTTTATGAAAAATAATTATGTTTTATATAAGCCTGTCTTCTACATAACTAAAGAAGTCAAACTCCTTTTATCTCTTTACGTAAAATAAGTTCTTTAATTCCCTCCTCAGCAAAATACCTTTTCTGTACTAATTCCAATCTGAAGTAATAATTTTTATATTTCAAAATGTGGTTTTACAGAAGTCCTGTAGAACTATACTAAAAATACTTCATGTGATGCCTCCAGAATAATACTTGCTTTTCTCCACCATCTTGATGGTTCATAGTCATCTTGCAGTTAGCTAATACGTGAAATATTTCTTCATTGTTTCTTTTCAGTCTCTAAGTATTTCAGTCAATCTGTACTATAGATTATTTTCATCCAATTACTGTTATTCAGTCACGAGAGACATCTAGTTATTCCTGTGAGATGTTCCAATCCTTCTCTGTACTGATAAGAATGTCATCAACAGGTCTCATGAGTACAGTCCTGGTCTTTGTGCTAAGGTCATTTAATCAAAAATGCTTAATGTCTTCAATCCTAAGAATGATTGCTGAGAAACTTAACCAAGCACTTCCCTATGGGCAAAGTTTTGCATACGTATGGTACCCAGTTGTCTTCTTGATGTGTTATCTACCTGTTTAGACAAATCAGATGAAAAGAAGAAAACTGGTATGTACTTATATTTCTAATAAGCCTCTGATAATGGATTTTTAATCAACTCCAGCTATAGAATGAAAATTTGAGGCTATAATAAAGATGTACTTTAAAGAATATTTTTCAGCATCACAGCCTCATTGTGTCACAGAGAGAGGTGAAAACACAGAGAAATGCTGGGGTGCCACATGTACACATTTCTACCTCTGTTGTTCAAGTGCAACAGTGAACCAGATCAGATATACAGCACTTAATTGCTACCACAAATATGTTGCGCTTCTATTAGATTTACAAAGGGTTAGTATTAGCTATACTCATTTCAATGTGAAAAGAATTTATTGTCTTTTTCCAGGGGTCCCATCAAACAGGTTTGTATTCAGATCTACACAGTGGCAATGCTTCATAAACCTTTGAACTTTTTGATTCATATTGAACACTGTACCAAAGTGTTTCCTAAAATAAGGTGAATCACACCTGTTATGGTACTTCTAGATTAATCTCTCTATTGAGGTACTTTCATGAAAACTCTATTAGAACAGTTTTTTTCTAGTCTCCCTATAGGCTTTCCTCTTCTAGCAGATCTCATTCCTAATACAACTTTATAATATTGTATCACCAATTAACAGCGGTTTGTTTAATTGTTTAAAATATTTCAGTTTGGCCCTTTTTTGTCAGTGATATAAAGGCCAGAAGATTTGTCGCTTCCCACAGGAGTCCTTGCAGGATTTTGGTGTAAGTGCCATTTGGCTCAGTGGGCTTCCTGATATTTATCTTTTTTTAATACATCCTCTATCATTCTGTTTACAAGTCAGATATCACTCCTTTGCACTGTGTTTTTGCCTACAAATTTATTAATTTCTGCTTAATGTAATAGTCACCATATAAGGATAAATCTCTAATATATAAGCTGTTTAAAAGTCAGCACCAAAAAAGCAGTCTTGAAAGAGTAAAGCTTTAAGTAGTAGTTATGAAATAACATTTGGGACAGTGTTTATCACTTCAGCTCAAACTCTAAACATGTCATGCTCTGTGAACAGAAAAGATTTACGGAGTGCTTAATCATACTGAATTGGGAAATACTTCTCTCTCCCTTCTGTGTAAGACATTTCTGGACCCCCTGGAACACCAGTCTGCACCAAGGTGCATTTATATTACGCATTAAAGTTACCATATGGAAAAGCTCAGCTCTTATGATCTCTGTGAATGGCTTGTGTTACTCATCTCATTAGAAGCAAGCAACTCCAAGATGGCTGAGTTGTGAAAACACTGGTATTTCAAGACCAGTCACAGATGATTAGTTTCAGCTTATAGTTTTAGGAAGAGTTAAAGTGGGATCTGAATTTCAGTGCCTGAGTCTTGCTATTACTTGTTTAATTTTAATGCCTTCATAATATGTGACTGTAGCCTAAGGAGTAGCTTTTGGGTTTGTATTTTCTATCATTTGGAACCCATTAATATAATACACTAGATAATTAGATGACCATGTCATATAACAGTTTCTTTTTGCAGTGCATATGTGCATTCAGTTAAAATAACTGAGCTGCTGGAAATATATTTGGTACATACTCACATTAATCTCAGTACAGTAAAAATATGATAAAGCAATCCTTATGTAAATCTGTATGGTATTTTTCATTTCCAGAGTCTAAAATGTCTTGTTTTCTGCATTTCTGGGGTATCTTTCTTGGCACATTAATTTGTATATTTTTGTCTTTAAGAATGCTTCCATGATGGTTTTGTTTTCTGTCAAATGTTATTTATTTCATATACCCTTGTAAGTATCCAGTAGCTTACTGACATGACAAATGACATTAGCTGCCTTTTATTATCAGTTATTTCTAAAAGCCTGTTTAGTAGTGACGACTATATGATTTCACATTCTCCCACTAATGCTTTAGGAGTTCAAGAAGTCATACTCCTGTCAGGCATTGTTGGCTGTTGAAGACATTTGACCTGCTTGACTTCAAATGATCATTGAATTTGGAAATTAGTGAACTCCTAAACTGGTGCATGATGATAATATATATAGGGGTTTTTTCATTTTATGTACAGCTTTTTCATTAAAGTCTATGAAGACTTTTTTCCTATTAAAATGTACAATGACAGTTACAGAAAGCATGAATGGAATGTCCTCTTTTTTTTTTTTTTTTCCTTTTACTGTTGCTTTCTGGTACAGAACAAGTTATGGTGAAATTGACTTTCTGTCAGCTTAATAAATATTAACGTATTGCATGCAGCCAAGCATCACCCTACATGATCCATCTTTAAAGGTAAAGTCATTTTGCAGGAAGGTCACAATTTATTTATTGTTCATGCATTCTTTCATCTTTGGAGGGGAATCACTATGTAAACATTGAGCACATTCATGAATTGATAAAAAAATGTGGGTTCTCTGCTTACAAACTTAAACTGGTAAAATCCATAAAACTGCCATAAATATAGTGAGGTAGGTTTTTTTTCATTTTCTCTAGTGACTGATACCTTTTAATATTTTCTCAACATGGAATGATTCAATTCCATTAAATGAGTCTATGGATGCATCTAATGATGTGCTTATTTAAGTATATTCTTTAGCAATTATATTTAATATCTACAGATTTGCCCCAGTGTGAGAGTGGTCTGAAATCTAACTTGGATCAACATTATTCAGCTGTCAATATAATAATAATTTCAAGACAGACGCAGTTATAAATTCTCAACATTTTGGAACTGTTTCAGAAACAAAATCTTTATTAGGCCTTCAAAGTGAATGCGAGCCAAATGTATTCCAACCAAGCCAAAAGGCAAGGTTCACCCCCCTTTGCGCTCTCTGTAGATCTGAGAAAGTCTAAGTGATAGAAGAAGAAGGACTATGACAGAAGGCGTTTGTGATATGTTTTGTAATTTAATTTTTCAAGTGCCTTCATTAATCCATATCGGAATTAATCAAAATCAAATTAATCCAGAGAGACAGAAGCAAACTTCAAATTGGAATATAACAGCAGTGTTGCCTTTGGCTGGCAGCCTTTAAATAAAATTTCCTGCAAGCTTCTATTAAAAATGACTATTATGGTTTAAATTTCTTGTTTTGAATTAATCATAGAGTATCAGTATTCCAGGATAAATGCAAACACATGTAAAACAATTTGAGAAGGATGAAAAATCTGATTTGTCCTTGCTGAGAAGAGTTGAGCTATTTACATTCATTTACTAGTTTTTGGCAAAGAATTATAAGTTGTCTTAACATCTTTCCACAGAAAACACGACAATATTCCTTTCTATTTTCTGCACACTAAATGCAGTAATCTCACTTCTCTGGTTTCAAATCCAGCTCAGTTTTCAAGTGCAGCTCAGTTTATCCTAAAATGCTTGTTAATGGGCAACTGATATTGCCTAGCGGAGAAGAAGCTTATTGAAAAGTGTGTTGCAAGAGAAAACTGAGTTTTCAAATAAAACTTGTTTTCTTGCCATAGAATTCTGTAAGATAAATTAAAACTTATCTTCATAACTTTCAGAACATTTTAGAATACTTTGATTTAGAAGTTTTAAGAATATTTTTAACTACTTGTACCACTAGTACTAGTTAGTATTTCAGACTTTTCCTTAAAAAGTAGTGTTCCTTAAAGTCCTATTTTATAACCAGACGGGACCTTCCCAGAGTTTAGAGATGCATTATCACCACTGCAGGAACTTTCTTGGAATAGCCATCAGCAATTGCCTTAGAAAGAATCATTTATCCTATATCTGGGCCTCACATCTCTGTCTTTGAATGGTATGTGTCTGCTCTACACCAAAGCCAAACAGATAGAAGATTGCTTTCACCCACATGTGCAAACTAGAAAGGTGCAGCAGCTGCAGAGTAGCCTGTGCCTTTGGAAGTTGTTAGAATAATATTAACAATATCCAGCACAAAACAGTGAGCTGCCAAAACCAGTTTATTAGAAATTGTGAGGAGGGTGACAGGCGTGTTTGCAGCTCCTCTCCAGGGGCCTGAGTCAGCAAATCATACATAACCCTTATTCCTTGCCTTAGTGTAAGCATTTTAGCCCTTTCAGAGGAGGAGAGCAATATATTATTTTAAAACAGACTCAAAAGAGTAGGTGAGGCCAACGGTGCTGGAAGCACCCTTGTTTGCACAGCAGGTGCTGGAGACATGAGAGACCAAAGGTCCGAGAGCCGCCTCTTCCAGCTCTCAGGAGAACGTGCCAGCCTCACTCTTCTGCCTTTCCTATTCTGCCATCATTAGTTTTAACTAGATTTTCTTCCCAGGCCTAGGAAACTCAGCATTTTCCAACTAGAAGTTTGCCAGGTTTTCCCAGGCAGAACATTATTACAATGCTTATACTGACCACTGTCTGTTTTTCTTTCTGTAAGAAATAGGAATGCACTATTTACAACAGAGCTTAAGTCGCAAATGTTTCATGAAACCTTGATCTTCATGTCATACTTAGAGCTTATTAAATGCCAAGAGACATGATTTAATAACTTCTTAATATTTTTAGGGGTTTTTTTCTTAGTTACTGCAGTAAAAATAAATGGTCCACAGCAATTTAGTTAGACAGACTTTTTCCTGTAATCATTACTCACTGAACTTCATAGTTTATCAGCACATGAAAAAAATGATTGGAAAAGATTTGGCTGTAATGTCTTATTTTGACAGGTTTAAACCTAGTTTCTGACTTTCTCTATGTCCAGTTAGACTGCAGAAGTAAGAGAGGGAAAACACATGACAATTAATCCTTCACTTACCAGTGAAAAGTTGGTGTTGACTCAATTCCCCCCCAATATTCCATCATTCTACTTTTTAATACTTCACACAATGTAACTATTTGTTGTGATACTGCATTGCAAATTCATGTGTTGTTTTTCATTCACATATATGGTGTCTTAGCATATATTGCCTTACAATAGCTTCAGGTTTTTTCCTTCAATACTTATTCTAACTTTGAAAAATTTAACAGCTTATCTTCTTCTACTTTTATTCTCTTCTCATACTGAGAGGGTTTTTTTTTAACCAATATTTTAACTTGTTAAGCCTTATTATAGCTTTCTTTCCTCATTAGAACTCTTAATTTAGCAAGGCATGACTTTCATAACCTGTTTACTTCTACTTGCAGATAACTTTACCTTGCCAGAAAGAGCAAAAATAAGTCTTGTAATGAAGTCCCAGAAATTCAAACAAAATCCTCAGATTTTGGACATTGTTGAAGTTCATGAAATTGGGCTTCATACTGAACAGTTGTGGAAAAACAAGGAGAAGAATATTTCTCATTTGTTAGTTTGGAGACAGAAAATAGCAAACACAAAGAAAAAAAAGAGATGTGTATTTTATGTTCCAAATAATGAAATAGCACATTAAATATGGGGAAAAGAATGGCAAAACTTCTTACATCACAATTTCTTTTGCATGAGATGCAGTTCCCCTGTGAGTTAAGACCAAATACATCATAAATATATCAAAGACCTTATTTCATCAGTTAAAATTGCAAGATAGCCATTAATGGTACTCTTAAATGTAATTATAAATAAATGAGTTTCTCTTCTCATTTACCAGTCTTTCCACATTGTTATAGATGTCATAGCAGTTATCAGTGTCCTGCATATAACTAATAAACATTCTCCCTATTTTCCTACTTTTTGAAAACCCAGGAACACATATAAATCTACAGTGCTTGTTTGGCCTTAAAATAATCACTTTCTCATGTTTGGCACATATCTAGTTACAAAATAATATATTAGGGATTACCTTTACATGTCCATGTGTTAAAAAGTGATCTTAGCTGCCTCTTGATGTTCTGCTGCCTGGCCCAGAAAACCACACTTTCTTCAGTTTACTTACCCTGCTATTTCCTCTCACATCAATTTGAGTTACAGTTCTCTAGTAGATGAAAACCCACAGCTTTCATTCCAATCTAATTAGGTGTATTCTGCTCTTCAGCAGAAAAACATTCCTCCAAGACAAGGCTGCATAGAGTGAATGAACTTGATTACACCTAGATTAGAGTCAGAATCATTTAAACTTTTCCTTGCTGGGACTCAAAGCAATTCCTTCCAGGTATGAGGCAAGGCTGATACGTCATGTTATTATTTTCCTTCTCCAAACTGCTAACAGGAAAAGAGCTTTTAAAGACCTTTTTTCTAATACAGTGAGCAATTTAGGATATTGTTTTTCTATAGAAAAGGAAACATTCTTGATATATGGAAAACGCAAATACATAAATTGAATTAAATATGAGCATTCACTAAGAATGTTATCAGTAATATAGCACATTTTGGTTGCCCTAAATCTTTGTGGATATGCTTCCTGGAATACAGGTAAATTTTGTAAATACAGTTTTCTTGTCTAATTTTCCTTCTTTAGTATTTCTTCCATATTACTTTGAAATTGTATTGCTTGTGTTAGTTTAGTTATTGAAAAGACTGTAGAAATGTATTCTTTAGTTGAATAGATTTTTTTTCCCCTCATAAGCATTTTATTAGGGTTGTAAGGAATTCCAGCCTGAGTGTTGTAAGAAGCTTTTTCTTATATGTTGACCCTTGACATACACAAAACCACATTGTCTTGAGTCTCTCTTTAATCAGAGGAGAGGCCTCCTCGTCCAGTCATTCACCAAAAAATTGTATGTGATCAGCAGACAGATTAGCCTGAAGCCAGTGCATTAGACAGATGCTCTTAAATGTTTGGCCCCCATCAAAGAACTAGTTGCCCCAGAGACTGCCACTCACACATGCACACAAACACATGCACAAGCCCCAAACCAGCCAAAATTGATTTTAAGTGTTGAAACTGAAGCAAGAAATCTAAGTTGTGGGATGCTTGTTCTACTTGTTTACAGGAAGGAAAGACAAAATCTGATTCCCTTAAATCCTGCCTACCCTGTACACTAGGTAAATTTCCATTCAGATCCCAGCCACTTCATTCTATTTACTTTCCAGCAGCACTCAACCCTTTAAGCACCTGGATCAGAAGGCACCTACCTCATTGGCCCGAAAGTGTCCCAGAAACCAACTTTCAAACACTACCTAGGAGCCCAGATGTAACCTGATCCTTTTCAGTCCAGTTTTAGGTAAGGGTCCCCAGTGGGCCACCAAAATGTCTGCTACAGTAATTATAGCAGAGGCACTGTGACAAGAGTCTAAAAGTCTTGAGTTGCTGGAGTATGAATAAACACAAAGAAAGACTGGTTGGAATCAACAATTTCCTTCTCCTAGGATAGTGTCACATCCACATTCCAAGAAGCAAAGACTGGAATCCCACTTCTGCGCATCTCCCTGTAAAAAGCCACAAATACTTTTTGATTGCTCTCCTTCTGGTCCCTTGGCTGGCCATATCAACAAAAGGAGTGACAAGTGACTAGAAGTCTCTGCAGAGGTTGATTTTAGCGTCATGAGGCTAGGGAGGACCTGGTGACTCACTTTTAGAGTGAATTTATCAATAGCTGTGCAAATGTTGTGGAGAGAAAACATTGCTGCTCTCTCCTCTTTCTGAAGGAATTAGCCCTGATTTATTGGTTATTGACCTCAGTTAAAGATTTAAATCTTGAGTAAAGGTAAGACTGTTACTTATATGGTTGATAGGTAGAAGGACATTCCTAACTTAAATCATTTGCGTTGTCATCTAGAAATCTTATGAAAAGGCTATTCCTCTTTACTGATTGTATAGAAAATTTCAGTAGCAAGATTTCTTATGCTCTGAAGGGAACAACATCTGTAATTTAGGCACATTATTAGTTAAGTTACTTTCTTGAGTTGTTGAGAATAAATCTGGGCATGTGTGAGACCATGCTCTTTGCTCTTTTTTTTTTTCTGATAGCTTATTGGCAGTGCACCAATTTATTTCCCTATTAGCATTTACTAAAACCATTTGCATTGCTACATTCAGATACTGCACTTCAGCTAGAAGGTGGTTGCTGAGAGGCAGTGAGGAACTTGTTCTGCAACATCTCTCCTCTGTAACTGTATGAGCTCTCTTTTAGTTCATGTGAAGGCAAGGTTGACCTACTGGTTTAAATGAATGCACTTGGGTTTGTCCTGATACAGACTAGAAACACTTATGTAGTCATTTACCTCCTTTAGGTTGAAATACTCACTAACAGCAGAGAGGTACTAGGTTCTCAGCCTCTCAGCTGTCATGACTGTAGGAGAGCTTTTTATCTATTTCCCAGGTAAGTCAAGCAGGGTTAACCTAAGTGCTCTTGTTGTAGTTGGATGTGCCCTGACACAGGCTGCAGCATTCAAATATACAGAATAAATGCAGCTGCAAACTGGACTTTAACTAATAAGTCATAGGACTAGGGCTTTGGTTTTCTCCTACTTTACTTTTACTAAAGTTTCAGCCTTCTCATGTACTAAAGCAATGTACTTTTAGGTGCAAGGTGTCATAACCATTCATCTACTATAACATTTTAGTTTGGATCAGGAATGTACATTTAAAACATATCTCCTGATTGCCTCAGCTAGTGCTCTTTTCTTCTCAGGGTTGAGCTGTCTTAAAATACACAAACTGGATTCCTTTCAGAAGAAATCACATTGGAAGATACTCACCAAGAGCACACCTAATACACCCCAAGAGCTAGAAGGAAGACCAGGCAAACCAGACCTAATCCAAAATAAAACACTCTGAAATGTGTATAATGTGAACTCTGGATACACAGTACGAATTCTACAAATCTACATTATATAAACCCCACTTCTAATGGGCTACAGTCTTTGCTAATGTAGATACTGCCTTAAAATGTTTTCTTGGGTTTGATAGTCTGCTAAACTGACAATGTAAATATGACCTGAGGCAATCATCAGTATCAGTACAGACTGAGGGATGAATGGATTGAGAGCAGCCCTGTGGTGAAGGATATTGTTAGATGAAAAACCAAACATGAGCCAGCAATCTTCACTCACAGCCCAGAAAGCCAACCGTATACTGGGCTGCATCAGAAAAGGCGTGGCCAGCAGGTCGAGGCAGGTGATTCTGCCCTTCTTCTCTGTTCTCATGAGACGCCACCTGGAGTACTGCGTCCAACTCTGGGCCTCCCAGCCCAAGAAAGACATGGACCTGTTGAAGCAGGTCCAGAGGAGGGCCTGGAGAAGAGAAGGCTCTGGGGAGACCTGATTTCAGCCTTTCAATACTTAAAGGGGGCTTATAAGAAAGATGGTGAAAGACTTTTTCCCAGGGCCTGTAGTGACAGGACAAGGGGTAACAGTTTTAAACTGAAAGGTGGCAAGCTTAAGTTAGATATTAGGAAGAAATTCTTTACCATGAGGGTGGTGAGACACTGGAAGAGGTTGCCCAGAGAAGTTGTGGATGCCCCATCCCTGCGAGTGTTCAAGGCCAGGTTGGATAGGGCTTTGAGCAACCTGATCTAGTTGAAGATGTCCCTGCCTATGTCAGGGGGTTTGGACTAGATGATCTTTGAAGGTCCATTCCGCCCCAAACCATTCTATGGTTCTATGATTTTATGGTTCTATGACCTTATATAAGGGAACTCCTTAAGTCAGGATATGTGGTCTTAAAAGCCACCTGACAATCACAATAGTTTAGCTCACAAAGGGCTCAATGCTGTCCTTGTTATCTTGCTATCAGTACCCAAGCTACCTGTTTTATTATTAGCTGAGTTAACACTAAGACACAGCTATTCCCTATACTGTTGCAATGTAGCTCGTACACCCAGAGTAAATCTGTGATAATACATCGTGATTTCAGGTGACTATTTTCTGTTTCACTTTTATTAGTATAACACCATATGAACAGCGCAGTAAATGACACGAAAATCCCTTCTAGCAGATTACTAGTGACCGGAGATGGAGATCAAATGTGGTTTGTGGGTGTTTGCTTTATCACCACATAGCTTACAGTCCACACCCAACTAAATGAGAATTACACATAAGTAATATAACTTACGATAGTTAAGCATGAAGGGCTGAAATCAGTGGATTATGACTGCTTGAAGTATTTGTAGTTACCTTTAGGAGCTTCTTGTTTCTACACAAATGCGTGCAGCATGAGGAACAAGCAAGAGGAGCCAGATGCCTTGGCCCGGTCCTGGAGATATGACATCATACGCATAAGTGAAACCTGGTGGGATGAGTCCTGTGACTGGTGTGCCATGAAGGATGGTTACAGGCTCTTCAGGAGGGACAGGCAGGGCAGGAGAGGTGGGCGGGTGGCGTAGGATGTAGTTGAGGGGCTGGAATGCATGGAGCTAGCAGTTGGCCATGGCACAGTTGAGAGCCTCTGGGTAAGGATCAAGGGACAGACAAATAAAGCAGATGTCTACTATGGGCCACCCAGCCAGGATGACGACGTGGATAAGTTATTCTTTAAGGAACTAAGGGATGCTTCTAAGTCATCAGCCCTTGTCCTTATGGGGGACTTCAACTTGCCAGATGTCAACTGGGAATACCACACAGCTGGTACAAACAGGTCCAGAAGATTCCTAAATCGTCTGCATGATAACTTCTTGGTACAGGTACTAAGGGAACTGACCAGGAAAGCTGCCTTCCTCGATTTGTTGCTTATTCACAGAGAAGGTCTCGTGGATGAAGTGGCGATTGGTGGCTGCCTTGGCCACAGCAACCACGAAACAGTCAAGTTTAAAATCTACAATAACAGGAGGAAAACTGCCAGCAAGGCCTCAACTCTGGATATGAAAAGAGCTGACTTCAGGCTGCTCAGGGAACTACTTAGTAAGGTCCCCTGGGAAAAAGCTTTTGAAAGTGCTGGGGTCACTTTTTAAGTACCACCTCCTAAGAGCACAGGAGCAGGCAATTCCAAAATGTTGGAAGTCAAGCAGGTGAGGTAGAAGGCCGGCTTGGCTGAGTAGGGATCTTCTTCTAGAACTAAGGTGAAAAAAGAAAATGTATGGCCAGTAGAAGCAAGATCAGGCGACATGGGAGGACTACAGAGATGCTGTTCACCACTGTAGGGAGGAAGTTCACACGGCCAAAGCTCAACTAGAGCTGAAGCTGGCCAGTACTGTGAGGGACAATAAAAAGGGCTTTTTTAAAATATGTTAATAGCAAAAGGCAGGCCACAAATAACATTGGCCCGTTACTTGATGAGCATGGTGACCTCACAAACAGGGCCATAGACAAAGCAGAGAAGTTTAATGCTTTCTTCACCTGGGTCTTCAACACCGGTGGTGGGCTCTGGGACCCCCATAGCCCTGGACTAGAGAACCATAACTGTGAGAATGATAAACTCCCAACCAACCCTGAACTTGTGTGGGATTTGCCACTCCAGCTGGATCCCTATAAGTCAATGGGGCCTGATGGGATTCCTCCAACGGTACTTAAAGAGCTGGCTGATGTCATAGCAAGACCTCTCTCAATGATTTTTCAATGCTCTGGGGAATCTGGAGAGGTCCCAGTTGACTGGAAACTGACAAATGTTGTCCCAGTCTTCAAGATGGGCAACAGGGATGACACCGATAACTACAGGCCTGTTGGTCTCATCTCTGTGCCTGGTAACATTATGGAGAAGATTATTCTGGGAGTTACTGAAAAACACCTGAAAGACAACGCAGTCATTGGTCCCAGCCAGCACGTGTTGGATGCAGGACTTGAAGGATTACTATATAAGTTTGCTGATGACACCAAACTGGGAGGAGCTGTTGACACTCTTGAGGGCAGAGAGGCCCTGCAGAGAGATCTAGACAAATTAGAGAGCTGGGCAATCACCAGCCGTATGAAGTTTAACAAGTGCTGGATTTTGCACCTGGGACATGGCAACCCTGGATGTACATACAGACTGGGGAACGAGAGGCTGGAGAGCAGCCCCACAGAGAGGGATCTGGGGGTTCTGGTTGACGGCAAGTTGAACACAAGCCAACAGTGTGCCCTGGCAGCCAAGAGGGCCATCCATGTCCTGGGGTACATCAAGCACTGTATTGCTAGCCGGTCGAGGGAGGTGATTGTCCCGCTCTACTCTGCACTGGTGCAGCCTCATCTTGAGTACCGTGTGCAGTTTTGGGCGCCACAGTATGAAAACGGTATGAAGCTACTGGAGAGTGTCCAGAGGAGAGCCACGAAGATGGTAAAGGGTTTAGAGGGGAAGCCATATAAGGAGCGGCTGAAGTCACTTGGCCTGTTCAGCCTGGAGAAGAGGAGACTGAGGGGAGACCTCATCGCAGTCTACAGCTTCCTCACCAGGGAAGGAGGTGGGGCAGGTACTGATCTCTTCTCCCTGACAGCTAATGATAGAACCCAAGGGAATGGCAGGAAGATATGCCAGGGGAGGTTTAGGTTGCGTATTAGGAAAAGGTTCTTCACCCAAAAGGTGGTGGAGCACTGGAACAGGCTTCCCAAGGACATAGTCATGGCGCCAAGCCTGACAACATTCATGAAGCATTTGGACATATGGTGCGAATTTTGGGGTTGTCCTATGCAGGGACAGGAGTTGGACTCGATGATCCTTGTGGGTCCCTTCCAACTCAGGACATTCTATGATTCTATGATTTTGAAATAAGTAAGCAAATTTCTTATTTTCACAGTTTTTAAAAACAGAGAAAGATAGAAGCATTATGTAAAGAAAAAAAAATTGTGAAAAATAGCTATTAAGGTACTCACATGCCTATCTTTCTTTTACAGTAATAAATTGCTTAATGCCCCCTATAATTTCCTAGCTAATTCTCTAGTGCAACAGGTATTTCTTGACACCACATTTTATGTTAGTTCCACTATACTCTTTCAAATCAGCATTTTTGCCATAATACTATTTCCTGTGCCTTATGTATTTTCATGAAAATTCTGTTGAGTTCAATATTGGTTTAGGATACTAATTGTTATTATTACACTTGTCTATAAAACATTTTAAAACTAAGTATTATTCTCTACATTTCACTTCCATATTTAGTAGGAAGTGAAACAATGAAACATAATTTACTGACCAGGTATTCTGCACAGATTAATTCACAGAGTTGGAACTGAAGTCTGCAATCCAGTCGAAAGACAATGTCTCTTCTTTCAAAAGAACAGCATTTATTAGAGTTACATTTATTTACTGGGGCAGCCAGGTGACATTTTAAAATTCCATGATTGTGTATTTGAACAGCATAAGAGCACCATATATTTGATAAGTATTATTAATTGCAATACAGCTATAGCATTTGTACTTTCTGCCCATTTTGCAAAATTGTAACTTAATCTAGTATTATTCACATTCTCTTCATACAACTTTTATGATGGTATGTAAGTCAAGGTTAAGGTACAGCAGGGAGATACTGCTCTGTCTTTCCACATTAGCTTCCTCCCACATAATCATGCACATTTTAAACAGGAAAATGAAACTGTGATTTCAGAGAAACTGCAGCTAATAAATTTGAACTAACTATACAAATGCATATATAAACATACTCAATATTGGAGAGGTTTTAATGGTCGGCAGCACTCTTGTTTTTATTTTGGAGAAGTAAATATCATTTTTGTACTACTTCTTAGTAATATTTAAGAGTTTGCATAGCCTTAGAAATTATTTGTTAGACATAAAAATTGATATTGCAGGTAGAAGTCATAGACTGATTGTCAAAGTTACTATAAACCAACAGATCCACATACATATGCTACTTGGAGAAACTGAGTTACTTGAAAAAATGGTAGTAAGAGCTATTAATCTCTAATGGTTTAAAATATGGATTACTGCTTGAAAAAATAAAATTGCTTCTTGACATTTTTGTTTGGAAAATTTCCTGGTTTATTAAAATAAACTGAAATATTGCATTTTTAACTAGCTTTAATAAAGAATTCTCATTGTGGCAAAGCATATCTCTGCATTTGCAACTTCAGTGAAAAAAAACTAGGCAGTGCTACTGCACCTTTGCTAGAAACAAACAACACTTTCTGCAGGGTCAATATATTTAAAGCCAGGTTACATTTTGGAAGTTCTGCTCCATATTGTAAAAAACTATATCTGGAGCTTATAGTATTCTAGTTGTGTCTTTTGCAGTCCCTTTTTGTTATTTCTCTTCTTCATTTTAAAATAGGATATTTAAATTTCAGACTCTGATAGAAGGGGTAAGTTTCATGAGAAGAGTGGTTGCTTTAAGAGGCATTTTCTTTTCCTACACCATCTTTTTTCTTTCTCTTAATCTTTTTAGATTAGCATTTTAGACTCATCTGAACTAACAAAAAAAAAACAAAAATTCGGGAGGCAGTATTAAGAGATGAACCCCCGATCATCTTCATTGCTTAATTCGTAGGTTTATGATGTTACTTTGGACACCTTCAGTGGGCTCTCTGTAGGTGAGGCTAGTTGCAGGGGCTAGCTCTGAGGAGTCTGGACACAAGCCAGCCCATGCCCTCCTGTCTAAGGGCCACAGACATTTATAGACATAGCTATAATAGACCATGCCTCTCTTTTCTTGTTATTTACCGTTCTTCTTTATATGGTTAATTCTTACAACCTTTAAGATTTTTTTTCACTAGTCTACAGTATGCAACAACCTTTTGTACATTTTCACTTTGTTTTTTTCTATTCCGTCCTATATATTTTTTCTTAGAACTTTACTTTGTGGGAGAATGAATTTAATGAAGTACTGTTAAATGGTGCTCTCTCTTTTTCTGCTCCTACACATGCCCTGCTGCAGAAATATTCCCGTTGTGCATTATGCTTTTGGCATCTCATAAACGACTCTCTCATGGGGGAAAACACAATATTTGCCTTTTTCAGCTTTATAGTAACAGAGGACTCCCAAGAGTCAATTCCGCACTTCTGTGTTCAGCTAGGGGCTCTTACACGAGAATGTTTGGATATATATGTGCATGTGAGTATTTATATATGTATTTAATAACAGGGAGATCTCCCAGGTCTTTGACTTTAGCTTCTTCCTTTTAGAAGCCACAGAAACGTTATGATCCTCTAGAAGTCTAAATGGAAGAATAGCATTAGATTTCCACTGCTGCTAGAATTCTACACAAAACTGATACTCACACACTAAAAATAAATATTCAATTAAAAAAGAGATATAAATGAACAAGGCCAAGTGCCGGGTCCTGCACTTGGGTCACAACAACCCCAGGCAACGCTACCGGCTTGGGGAGGAGTGGCTGGAAAGCAGCCTGGCTGAAAAGGACCTGGGGGTGATGGTTGACAGCCGCCTAACCATGAGCCAGCAGTGTGCTCAGGTAGCCAAGAGGGCCAATGGCATCCTGGCTTGTATCAGGAATAGTGTGGCCAGCAGGACCAGGGAGGTGATAGTGTCCCTGTATTCGGCACTGGTGAGGCCGCACCTCGAATAGTGTGTCCAGTTTTGGGCCCGTCAATTCAAGAAGGACATCGAGGTGCTGGAGCATGTCCAGAGAAGGGCAACAAGGTTGGTGAAGGGTCTAGAGAACAAGTCTTATGAGGAGCGGCTGAGGGAGCTGGCGTTGTTTAGTTTGGAGAAGAGGAGGCTGAGGGGACATCTTATTGCTCTCTACAACTACCTGAAAGGGGGTTGTAGTGAGGTGGGGGTCGGTCTCTTCACCCAAGTAACAAGCGATAGGACGAGAGGAAATGGCCTCAAGCTGCACCAGGGTAAGTTTAGGTTAGATATTAGGAAAAACTTCTTTATTGAAAGAGTAGTCAGGCACTGGAACAGGTTGCCCAGGGAAGTGGTTGATCCCCATCCCTGGAGGTATTTAAAAGACGGGTAGACGCAGTGCTTGAGGACATGGTTTAGTGGTGGACTTGGCAGTGGTAGGTTAATGGTTGGACCCGATGATCTTAAGGGTCTTTTCCAACCTAACAATTCTATGATTCTATGATTCTATGAAGTAATAGTTGTCTTTATTAATGAGATGGAAAAGTTTATTTGTGACCTGTTGTATAGGTTTGTTAGCCAAATGGTCATTGACAAAGCAGTCAAAATTTTTTCTTTTCAAAATTGTAAACTGTTTAGATATTAAAAAATTAACTGGGACTCACTTCTAGGGACCCTTCTGTGATTTGTTTCCCATGTTGTACGGGTTTTAGACCTGTGGACGGTGTTGCTTATTTCACTAACTCTCTTGGTTTGTTTTTATTTAAATTGGATTTCTCTTTGAACATTGCCTTGTGGTATGTGATTTGAGTAATGATCCAGTCTGAACAGGTGGGCAGAGAGATCTGTAGCCTCAGAGTGTAAGAGTATGTGCAATGTAAGGATATCTGGTTTGTGAGGCTAGCTGGTGAATGGCTACTCAGTATAAGAACCAGGGCAGAAGGCATGAGAAATAATAATTAAGCAGCCAGATACACAAACTCTAAGAACCAGGAGATAACAGAGACACTAGCAAAGACCAGAGCTCTCAGATCACCGCCTGATGGGCGTTTTAAGGAGTCACCCAAAGCCTTGAGGAGGTTCAACCACAACTTTGTAATTGGTAAAAAGGGGGGAGCATGAGTACAATGAGTCTCATGGGTAAAGGCAAACTTATCCTGGGATATCTGAAGGGGCTTGTTGGATTGAACAAAACTTATTATGGGATGCTTAGGGAAAAGGCCAAAGGCAAGGTGAACAAGAGGTCAAGGTAGATTAAGGACAACAAATGTGGGAGGAGAGGGGATAAAGGTGGCCAGGTGCATGGAAACAAACCGCTGATTGATACTCTTTTCTGGCCAATCCCTGGACCTGATCACCACAGTCTGTCTTTTTCTTAAACTTTATTCCTAACTTTTTTCCTGTGCGTCATGCTACCAAACTTCAAGCCAGAGTAGCTGTTAAGTAGGCTAAGAGGTCTGGTCTCTTATCATGGTTTTTGCAAATGAGCAGTGAAGCACACAGTATGCTGCTTGAGTCAGGTATCATAATCTCTTAAAAATAATTATGACAATTATCTGTTGGAAGGAAGAGTCTCAAAATTGCTTCTAAAGTTGGGCAGCAATGAAAACAATTTTTGTATGTATGCCTTAATTCTCAACTATATTGAAGTCCTATTTACCCCATTTTGACATCTATAAGAGAATCGGATCTCTCATGTCTAGAACTGTTTCACAAGATAGTCAATTCCTTTTCTGCTCCTGATTCCCTTCCTTTTATAATATTGCAGTCTATGTAAGATGCTGGTGTCTGGCTCTGGTTGTGAAAATTGTAAAATGAATTTGCAACATTATATTAAGTTCAACATATTTAATGTAACCAGACAAACGGAGTACCAGGGTGTGGCATCACAACCCTCATGGTACAGAGGTGGATGCACAAGGGACAGAAGAGAAGGGTATTTCTGAAACAGTGAATCACTTGGATTTAGCCTCTGAATTTGCAACTGTGAGTATGTGAAACTCACTGCTGTATTCAAGCAGCTACACTCTCTGTTACCATTTCTGTCTCTACTCTTTTTCATTGAAAAGGCAGCCTTATGGTCCTGACACTGCCAAAGTGTTGTTCAGTAGCTTTGTGGATAGGGCAGTTTTTTTCAAGAGTGGAGACCTGAGTTTTGGCTCTCCTTAGCCTAAATCAAATCTGAGTTGGCAACTCCTGCTATAGGTTAGGGTGGAGTGGGTGGGAGATGACTCTCTATTTCCTGTTGAAGCCAAACCTCTTTGCATCCAGGAAGTTCAGATTCACAAAATCCCGGGGAAAGCTTCATGAGGTAACATCTTTCTGCAGCTGGTAATCAGGACTCTTAGCTGTGCCGGACAAGACCTAATGTTTTCACCACTATTTCATTGTTTGTGCATTTTATATAATTTTAATGTTAAAGATTAGTCTATAAACCCCTAAAATAATTCAGAGTCATGAATTTAGGACCATGATTCCTGTTTGACACTTTTGGATAATGTTAATGAAAAATAAAAAGATAAAAGCATAGTGCAAAGATAGAACAATTTAGACATTGCAGTAATTATCAGCTCTGTCTGGATGAATGATGATAACACATCTCATTAACATCCAGTACACTTCAGTATAATACTAGGCTAAAGAATGCAGTACATCTTAAGCTGAACTCCAGAAGGGATAAATACATGTAATACATTATCAAGCACAGCAAGAGCAAGTTAGCAAGGTAAAAATAGTAATTGCTTTCTATGCAAAGAGACAGGCAATGAGTCTTTTTCTAAGCTTTACAATTAGAGACAGTTTGCAAAACCACACTTCTTGCTTCACTTGTACAGCTTGTCCTACCAGCCAAAATAAAATGCCTAAGGAAACATGTAAACTATTTCATGAAGAAAGCATTGCCCTGAAGAATTCTCTTTGCTATTTCATTCCTTTTTTATTGTGATAACCTCAGGATCTTTTGACTTATGCATCAATGAATATTTCAAAACTTTAAGGTTAAAAAGAGTCCATCACCTGTACATTTTGGGTTTTAAAATGGTAATTTTGAATGGAATTGAAAATACTTTTTTTTGATACTGTGAAACTATAGAGGTAAAAGGAACTTTTTTTTTTTTTTTAAAGAATTGATCCTCTTTTACTGTTGAAGTACTTGATGAACATCACAGGCTGGATGTAGCCACAAAGATGATGGAAAGATTTGTAGCAATCCCCTGTTTATAATCCTAAGCACAGTAAAAAAAAGAAGAGAGGAAGACTGCCAGTCTATTTGCCACCTTCCTTCCTCATATTTGGTCCTGCAGCAGATCCCCTGGTTCTTTAGTCTCCCTCTGTTATAGGCACCACCAACAGAAGCAACCCTGAAAATTCTCCTCCAGTCTAGGCAGTCATCATGCAGCTTCCATGGCACATTACATTTGTCAGCTAATATCTTGTAGCACCCATTTTCTTGGCTGACAGTGCTTAATGCACTTAGTGTTCCACTTACAAGTGTCCTGCTAAGCTCTTTTACACAGGCCATGAAATCACTCAACTCCTACATTCTTAAGACTAAGCATTGAGACTAAGTGTGACAGTGAGAGCACAGCTCACTACTCCCATTTTCTTTCTGGAACTGGAAACAGGACCTCTGCCAGTCCCTGAGGAATCCCTGACAAACCCCTCCCAGCTCGGCTTCCTTCCTGCCTGCATGAAGCACATCAGCACTGCCAGACCCAGTCCAAAGACTTTTTCCAAGTCTTTTCATGTTTTTGGAGTTGTTTTTTTTGGTAGCAGAAATTTACCAAACCATACCTTTCACTACAGTGAGCCATTTTGGGCACTGCCTTTCAGTGAAACAAAAATGTTGGCACACATGTATTACTGTTCAGTGCCTGTGGAAGGAGAAGAAGGATACTTTGTAACCTGCTCTACTCAGCCTCTTCAAAATGTACATTTTTCTCAGGTCTGCAGGGCCATCCAAAGTCCACTAGCCATTAGTTAAGGGAATAGAAAAATGTCAAGACAAAAAGCATATTCAGAAAGTGGTTTTTTTACATACTATTCTTTTGCAAATTTGTTAGAGTTAGTTCTGGGAGTTTCTGTTGATATTTAGCAAAAGCATTTGCTGCATGATACAGATTCCCCCTTATTGCACACAGAGGAAAAATTCTAAAGTCATGTATTGTCTTTCAGTGGAATGAACAAGTTTGTGACAACGATGAGGATTTAATAGAGTGCCGAGATCATGTATCTTTTACCAAATAGTAGGATACATTTCTCCTCTGATTTTTGTGAATAAACAGGAAAACGGAATTGAGATAACAACAGGAATGCCTAGGAGGTTGAACACGTATCAAGGATTTGCTACAGTTACTTGTTACTAGAAAGTCATCTTCTTATGAATGGAAAGTATATTATGTGCAATTTAGTTACCAAGAATAGTAAGATACATTTTTTTAAATAAAAGGAACTATATAGTTCTTTTTGAAATCTGTAAACCAAACTTCAGAAATAGGGCAATACTGTAATACAAGAACTTGGTATGATCTTTTATTTATCTAACTATTTATTTATTTATTTTGTGGGTGTTCTCTGACATAATACTTAAATCAAAGGGAATAAATAACAGGAGGCAAAATGCTTGAAAAAATGTTTAATGTAGCTTTAGTTCTAAACTGAAAGTAAAGTAGAATTTATGGCAACACTAGACTGCAAGTACAAAGGGAACTCATCTTTCTAGAACAAAACTGTAAAATTAACAGCATATTTCTACATTAATTGTTACAGAGAAGATTGACAGATGACATTAATGTCAAATAGTAAATTTGAACATATACCTAAATACCAGACATCCAGAAAGTATATAAAAGTAATCATAAAACATACAAGTAAACACTTTATTTACAAACCATGGAGTTATTTTTATATGTACTTGTACATGTATGCACGCATGTACGTATCTGTATATAGGTATACTATAAGACCTTAAGAATGCTGGACGTATAATAATGTACTATTCTTAGATTTATTATAAACTATAAGCTTTGAAGTCAAAAGTCAAATTCATTTGCAATGCCTTGCAGTTATGGAAACATTCTGAAAGACTAAGAAGCAGAAGCAAAATATTGTTTAAGCCCTTGTACTAAATGCATTTTTAAAATTATTTTTAAAATGAAGACAAAAAATTTACATAAAATGTGATTTCAGCTTTTTGTTAAATTATCCATGTTTTCATATCAGACTTTACCAAAAGGAAACCCCCAAAAAGCACAGAGAAATGTGGAAGGTCCTGTTTGTTATTTGTCCTCTAGATGCTTACACCTCAGTACAAGTTTCACAGGTGTTTTGCATGCTTTATAGAACAAGAAGGTATGATCTCACCAGAAGATTTTACTTTACACTTTTGAAATGACAGTATCAAAAGGAGCAAGAGACAGTGAGAAATGCATATTTGAAAAATAAGATCTTCACACTTTTTTTTTTTTTTTTTTAATACCGTACACTGTAAGTGAGCATTTGGAAGGAATGTGAACTCTGAAAAACTAATGTGTTGGTTAACAAATATGAGAGAATCATCAGGAGAAGATATGCAGGTCTAAATCTAGGAGGTGGAAATATAGTATAGGGTGGAGCAAGCTACATTGTGGAGCACGCTAGATTGTGGAGCACAATAAATCAGAAGAAACAGAGTGGTAAAGTACTGAAAACTTATGTTTATACTCTGTATTTGAGCAGTCATTGAATCTTGAGATGTAAAATAATACAAAAATTTGGATCAAAAAAATGTCAAGAGTAGAATGAAATCAAAATGCACTGAAAAAAACCCATATTATTTCATTTTCCAAAGTTCTATCTATATTTACTGTTAAATATGACTAATGGAAGAGGTTTACAACAACACGAATTTGTGGAATTTTGGTAGACAAGGTCTTCAGATTCTTAAATTAATATAGACACAAAATATTGTTTCACTGATTTGTCACCAATGCTACCACCAAGTGAGTGTGTAGAGTATGTACAATGACATGTAGAATTCTTGCATAACAAAGCTATGCATTTTAAATTTGGCTCAGGCTGTAATTCATTATTATTTCGGCATTGATCCATCTTGTATACAGTACCTTATCATATAGAAACAGCACATGTCATAAATGAGATAAGTCTCTCAGTGGCAAAACACCAGGGATCTTCCTATAACATTTATTTTAAGGAGACTGAAATAAATGGTTCTCTTGGGTAAATTAGATCACTATATTTTCACAGATGAGTTGAAGTTTTCAGTCAAGTAGTAGGTAGAGTTAAGAATATCACATATGAAAATAAGCAGATGCATGATAATCTGCTAATCTGTTTCCAAGAGGAAAATATTATTTATTTACAGAATATCTAAAATTGGATTAGAAAATCTTTTGGATTATCGTGGTTTAGAAGTAGAATCCTTGGGTGATCAAAGAGGCCAGTAATGGGAGAACATGTTGCCACCATCTGTGGGACTCTCCATGAAATCCAGTCCGGGTCAGCAGTGGTTAGGAATGTAAATTTATGTAAAAGGAAAATGAACTTTAACCTTCATTTCTTGAACTGTAATATAAAACATGATTCTTTAGGAGCTCTTCCAAAATGAGTGAATTGTCTGCCCTTTTATTCACAGATGACTGAGAGTCATGACCCCCCTAGCCTTTCCTCTGAGCCCGGCAGCAAGCGCTCTTTTGAGCTTTGTGGAGTACTACTTTGCTACAGAGCAAGTAGTGTTGTCTGGTATGAAGAGATCTGTAGAGAAAAGCATTTGTTCTGGAGGACCAGCACTATACATATTTGAGGCAATTTAGTGCAATCTAGCTCCAGTCTGGTCCTGTGTGCTGAATGACAATTAGCAGTAGCAGTGTGTTATGTGCATTCCTGGAGTGACTCTTCCAGTTTGATTTCATCCAACTGAACTAAAGCCAAGTAAAAGGGGATGACTAGAAAATTCACTTCAAAAGTGCATTCTGGGTGTGTAAAAAAAAAAAAAATCTCATGGTGATCTGTCTTCAGGTCTCTACAGTATCATCTTACCTTTCATCTCACAGAGAAAGAGTGAGAAGGAAAAATTGCAGTTGAATGATATACTAGAAGTCAGAATTTTTCTGCTAACCCTTAATTGGAAGGAGTAGGAAGACTATCTAATTTCTGATAAAATCTAATTGTAAAAATGGACAGACCTGAATGAGAGGAAGACTTCCAAATGCATTTTGTGATATAGGCGCCTTGTTTTCTAGCCACACTCACTTACTTTTATAGAAATCTTAATGGAAAGAAATAGGGCTGGATAAAACAAAGAGATAAGCTGGGAAGAGAGAGAGAAATGAATACCGTTTTTCCACTTCTAGACTGGTCAGTTTTATCACAGAATCATAGAATGGTTGAAGTTGGAAGGGACCTCTGAGGTCATCTTGTCCAACCCCCCTGCTCAAGCAGGGCCACATAGACCCAGTTGCCCAGGACTGTCTCCAGACAGCTTTTGGATATCTCCAAGGATGGAGACTCCACAACCTCCCTGGGCAACCTGTGCCAGCACTCGGTTGCCCTCACAGTAGAAAAGTGTTTCCTGATGTTCAGAGGGAACTTCCTGTGCTTCAGTTTGTGCTCTTTTCTTTTTTGTTATGTCACTGGACACCACTGAAAAGAGACTGGCTCTGGCTTCTTTACACCTTCCCTTATGTATTTGTGCATATTGATGAGATTTCCCATTGAGCCTTCTCTTCTCTGGGCTGAACAGTCCCAGCTCTCTCAGCCTTTCCTCACAGGAGAGATCATCCAGGCCCTTCATCATCTTTGTGGCCCTTCATTGCAATCTCTCCAGTATGTCCATGTCTCTTTTGTACTGGGAGCCCAGAACTGGACACAGTACTCCAGCCCTCACCAGTGCTGAGTAGAGGGGAAGGATCACCTCCCTCAACCTGCTGGCAACACTCCTCCTAATGCAGCCCAGGATACTGTTAGCCTTCTTTGTGACAAGGGCACATTGGTGGCTCATGTTCAACTTGGTGTCCACCAGAACCCCAGCGTCCTTTCTTGCAAAATTACTTTCCAGCTGGTCAGCCCCAAGCATGTACTGGTGCATGTGGTCATTCTTCCCCAGGTGGAGGAATTTTGACTTCCTGTTGTTGAACTTCATGAGGTTCCTCTCGGTCCATTGCTCCAGCCTGTTGAAGTCCCTCTGGATGGAAGCACAACCCTCTGGTGTATCAGTCACTCTCCAATTTTGCATCATCAGCTAACTTGCCCCATCATCTAGACTATGAATGAAGATGTTGAACAGGATTTGACCCAGTACTGACTCTCGGGTACAGAGCTAGTTACCAGCCCCCATCTAGATTTTGTAGCATGATCGCCACCCTCTGGACCCATCTGACAGCCAGTTTTCAGTCCACTTCACTATCTGCTCATCCAGCCCATACTTCATCAGCTTGTCTATGAGGATCTTATGGGAACAGTATCAAAAGCCTTACTGAAGTCAAGGCAGACAATATCCACTGCTCTCGCCTCATCTACGAAGCCAGTCATTTCATCAAAGAAGGTTATCAGGTTGGTCAAACATGATTTTCCCTTTGTGAATCTATGCTGACTACTCCAGATGATTTTCTTGTCTTTCAAATGCCTGGAAATAGTTTACAGCACTAGTTTTTCCATCGCCTTCCAGGGATCGAGGTGGCATTTACCAGCCTATAATTCTTACTGACTTCATTGCTCTGTCTGAAATAGAAAAGTAGTAAGTTTTTTTGTTTACCATTGCACTGATGAAGAACCTAATAATCAACTTTGGAGACTTGATATATTCAGTAACTGAAGTACAGGCATCCAGATTTTCAGGCACTTATATAGCTGCCAGATTTTTGTTGAGGTGCACTTCTCAGGAGTAATAGCAAGTATTTCATAGGTAATATTGAATAAGTTAATTGCCTTAATACATGTGCCTAGTGAATAGAATTCCATTAAAAAAATGTGCCAAGGTGAAGAGTCCATCATTTTGTGAATTGACTTAGATATTGAGTTAGCATTTAATATTACTTTCTGAGCAGGTTTTTAAGGGGGGCTAAATTTGAAATTAAAATAGTATTCTGTGATTCGGTTTAGGACCCACCATAGTGTGATATATGAAAGAAAAAAAGGCATTATTGATATGTCAGCCCTCTTTCCCATTTTACTTACTGTTATAGATAACTGTTAGTCTTTAAAAGTAGGTCTCCAAATTTTCCAGCATTATACTTTTCAAGTACACTGTTTAGTTTAAATAAAGTAAAAATCACCAGGATGGTAGAACTGAACTTTTCTTGTCTCTAAACTGGATAATATAAAACTAGCTAGGAGAAAACGCTTCATATCATACAGCTCACCAATGTCCAATAACATACAGGATGTATTCTGAGTTTATTGAGTTAGGCGATAAAACTTGTAAGTCATTGCAACAGAGGGAATATTTTTATTCATCTTTTTTGAATCTGATCAGCAGAATATCTGCCAGATATTGAAAGAATTGTTTTTAAAATAGCAGAAATAAAACAGTGTCTAATCCTTAAGGTGCCGTAAAAAGACTGAATGCACCTGTAAATGTTCTGGACACAGAATACAAAGGGGATTACTTTTTCTAACAGCATAATAAAAAAGAGAAAATAAATAGAATGAAATGAAGAAGAAACAGGTGAGGTAATAAAATGAAGACACGCAAAATTATTTTCTTATCTCTGGGGAAAGCACTGGAACCCGAAAGAATAGTAGTATTATTGTGTAACAACAGTGCATTTTGATTCCATGTGTATTTTATACATGTATTTTCAAAACCAGAATCTATTTCAAAATGCTCTTCTTTGGTAATCTGTGATTATTAATACTTTTTAAAATATGTTGATAAATGAGGAAAGGCTTACAGAGGACATGTTTTATTAACTGAAATTTATATATTTGTTGCAACTTATTACTGTTAAAAGTAGTTTTTCTAAACCAAGTAAATAAGCAACTTTAAAAAAATAAAAACATTAGTGAGGGAAAAAGGGAATGAAATTTAATAGAATACAGTGTGCATAATCTCTAACTTTTTAGTGTTTTTGGCATTTTCTTGATAATGTAACAAGTATGTTTAAGTCAGAAAGGCATTCCTTTTTTGTACTGGTGAAAAGTTCTGATATGAGTCCATCAGAATATGAAATTAAATATGAAACTATATTGACTTTTTAAAACTGTTGTTTACCCAGATTTATAAAACGAAATCTTTGCTTATGCATATCCAGAAATAATTAATATTAAAAATAAAGGAAGCACAATTTGAGCTTAGTGGGTGAAAGTAATGAGAGGAAAATTTCCTTACAGTAGTTTCCTGGGTTTGAAGTATCTTCAGATAGACTACTCAATAATAAAAGATGAAATAGTGCATGCACAGCTTTTTCTTCCACGGACTAAATTTTCCCCATTTCTTTTGCTAGTGTGTTTCTCACATTTATAATTACTTTCTGTTAATAAGCTTCCATCTTATGCTGTCTGATTTTTTCTGCTGAAAACTGATATCATGGTTTTGTTGAACAAATTAAATATCATTTGTATTACAGCTGCATGAATTTTTGCAGACAGGATAAAAAAGCTCCCTATGCAGAAATGATGTTTAGTACTTAGAAATTATAAATCAGAATTGGAAAATTCCTAAATTTGATAGTTGACGATTTTATGAACATTTATCAGATATCAATTTTTTTGAACATTAAGGAATCTTTCTTCTATATCTTAAGTTCATAGACAGAACTTTTTACCAAATTTATTTCTAGATAATTTCACTCTAATAATACTATGAATTTGATATCATGTTTCCTAGCAGATGACTGACAGATTAATAGATTTTGACTAACTCTGCTATTTTTTTTTTTCACTTTTTCATGTAAAGCAATTTCAGCTTTCTTAATGCTTCCAGATCAATCATACTGTTATTAAGGATGGAGATGAGACTGCCCTGAAAGATTATATCAGAACCTTTTGAACATGGGGAAGATCAAGATTCTGATTTAAACTTTGTAACTCAGGCATATTTTTATTCAAGTGTGAATTTATTGATATAATATATACAAAAATGAGTTTCATGTCACATTGGCTCCTATAAATTCAAGTGCTTACAGCACAGCATCAGAACTGCAAAACATTTTGTTCCAGACAATTAGAAGAAGTTCTGTAAAAAAAAAAATCTTCTAAAACAGAAGCCTTTTTGCAAACTCAGTATCTGAGTCTATCAAAATACTAAAAAAAAAATACTAAAAGATCTCTGGGCTAGAGGCTATATTCTGCTCTCTATGTACAGAGAGAAGGACATAGCTGATACTGATACCATGATACAAATAACAAAATTAACAGTTCACCAGCTTTGCAAAAGCTATTGGGTTTGGGTTTTTTTAATGCTCAAATAAAATGTAGACAGTGGTACTCAAAACCACACTGAAACACCTGACATGAATGAAGGGGGAGGCTGAATGTTGAATGCTCTTTGTTATGGTTTTAGTACATCTCACTTAATTAATAATCTCAGGGACAGGCAGCCAGTCTCAGATACTTGTGTAGCCTTCCTGTATAAACAATGAGAAGAATGGACAAATCTTGGGATGGGATGAATTGGTCTCTGAATTGTCTCTCTCTTGTTGTTGGTGAGCTTAATACCAAAAGTTTATATAAATAGAGCTGAGTTCATTAGTTCTGTAATCGGGCACTTTGTTAAAGTACCTAACAAATGGCAGGTACTTAAGACACTGAGAATTAAAGGACTTACATGGAATGATTTCCTGGATGCCTGTATTATCAGGCTTTTTTCTATTAGTGCTTGTTGTATTTGTGTTGTCTAAACAAACAGCTGGGAGTAAATACTGCTTTGTTCTCAGGGGACGCTTAAAGTACCCCTAGTCTGTATGTCCAGAAGTTCCTTATCAGAAGTATCTCAGCAATAGTCCATTCAAAACAGACCAGGAAATTTACCTTATTATCGGTCCTCAGCACAACAAGAAGCTATGCCAGAAGTGAGGAGGTGTCATAGTAGGTAGGATCCCATAACTCAGGTGGACACAGCAGTTACTGGGGGTTGTTGATTTACTACTCTTGCAGTTCATGGTG
Source organism: Theristicus caerulescens (assembly GCA_020745775.1). Classification (NCBI taxonomy): domain Eukaryota; kingdom Metazoa; phylum Chordata; class Aves; order Pelecaniformes; family Threskiornithidae; genus Theristicus; species Theristicus caerulescens. The sequence continues at coordinate 77,275,243 of CM036559.1, read as the reverse complement.
TTATAACTACAAAGAATAAATACTGTTTTTTACAGATGGTTAGTTACAGAAATACACCAACATTATCATAACAAAAAGTATTGCACTGCACAATTGTACAAAGCTAAGCTAAAGCTAAAACAAGTTGGGCAATAGTCATCTCTAGTTTTACTGCAAGCGGACCAAGAATATCCCACACAAAGCCCAGGAAGTCTTGAGAGCTGCTAGCTATGAGAAGACTGCATTTTGAGGCTATCGGGCTGCAGAGTCTGACATTATCAGAAGGCTGGGTTGCATTTTGTACTTGGCTTCTGTCTCTGAAGTCAGAGCAATGGAAAAAATCACATTACATTTTTTCCCACTGTTTAATCACTTGGAAATTTTGTCTTTTAAACTATGCTACAGTTCTTAATTTTTTGAAGTACAAAATCATACAAAATACTGTTTAAAATTTCTTCCCTGTTATGTATCTCCTGTAAGATTTTGCATATAAAAAGTAATGAATAGATTTTATTTTTGTAAACTCTACTTTTTGGCTTATCTATGAAGGAGTAAAGGAGAATATAATTGTTTATTTCAGTAAAATGATGGTCTGGTAGGAAGCTCCCTTCTCTTCCCACCTCCCCCTCCATCTGATGAAAAGGGAAGAGTGTTGAAATACCACTCAGACATCTCTTGCCAATTTATGCTTTACTAACATTTTGATCAATATGGCTGCCTCTTCTTCCCAGAAGCCATAGAAGGTAGGAAATTGATAATTGGTGATGCAGTTCAGAAAATCACATTAAATTCTCTGCCATAGGAAAATGAGCACTTTTTTTGTTTCACTACTGCTGTGAGATTTGCCTTCTCAAACTAAACTGCAAAAGGCTTTTTTTTTTTATTTCTGATTGCAAAGAGAAGTTTCTTCATGTGATTGTCCTTGTTTTCTATTGTTTGATACGAGGAAAAGCTTGTTTCTGTCTGAAAGCCCTGCTGTGTGATAAGCTGGGCACTTTTCTGACACTGAAGCTCCATGGATACACATTAATCCATAGATCTTAATTTACAGGCATTTCCTTAGAAGTGCTGTCGATGTTTATTTGTTATCAACACAGCATAGCTGCTTTAGTTATAAACAATTAATGTTGTAAGTGCTCAAGTGCTGCACATATTCATTGCAGTTATTTCCTTCTCTTAGATCTCAAATTTTCCTTTAACAATGTTTTTCAAACATAAGCCCTAAGCAGACTAATATTTCATTACTGCACTGTATTCAACACAAACTTAACTTTTTAAAATTAAATTTGGGGATATCTGGTGACCTGAAATATTGCCATGAAACTTAGATTAAGTGATTGCATAAAACACTTAATTAATTATAATGAAATATTAACATACATCAAAATCCAGTAAAAGCCTTATTGTTCCTTAATTTCAGATCATATTTCAGCAGACATTAAATGATGTTTCTGAGATTTCCTTAAATCAACTCTGAAAATGAAAACTGAAAAACAACCTACCCAATTTTATCTATTTTTGTACAGAGGTAATCAAATTATCAGATGATCTGAATAGTTCGTCACTGAGTTAAAAAAAGGCTTTAGTATGGTGAAGAAATTGATTCAGTTACTTCTGCAGTGCTTACCGATAACTCTCTCTCTAGTGCATAACAGTTACAATTCAGTTCTGAACCAGAAACATTGGGCCAAATCTGGATCTCTTTTATTGTGCAAGTAATGCAGGGGTTTCAGTAGGCTAGGTAAAATCAATAGAAATTCACCTTTACATGAAAATGCTTTTCCCAGATTCCTATGTGCAGAGTGGATCAGACCAGGGAATCTAGTATGAAAATGTAACTTTCATCGGTTTTATGAATGTTGTCCCTCTTTACATTACCATGTAGTCTAGCTTCTAGATGGATGCCACACTACATAAGCTTCAACTGATTTTTTTTTTGCCTATGTTTTTCTTGGGCACAGGGGTTCTAAATAGCTCACACAAAAATATTGACTTCATGCTCTCTCATCTTGTCTATGTATTTTCTTAAGTATGATGATTACACATATAGCATTTAATTTAATTTGTTACTCTTGATGTTTTGTTCTACTGCCTGGAATTATAAATAGATAGTAAATCTTTCATTAAGTAGAATGATTTTCCATTCAATAAAGAACCCTGCATATATAAAAGTGTACAATTTTGAGATTTCCTTTTGCATTACACTCAGCTGACTATTTGAAGATATTAGATTAGCTAATGTGAGTTAAAAAAGGAGTCAGTCTTGGTTATGTTAACTTATTGGGAAGATACGTTTTCCTTTTGTGAGGTTTTTTGAAATTGTGTGCAGAAGAATCAAAAGAAAGTTCAAATTTATTAGAGATTGAGTGGTGATGGGATGTGTTTTAATGACAGTCTTTGTCTACAAAAATCTAGTACAGAAGGTATTCACATGGATAACCTTTTAATATTCAGGTCTCAGTTCAAGATAATACTAAACTGCGACTTGAATACTGAGTGTGTGTATGTGTAAAATTAAGTACTTACTTAAATACGAGTCATAAAATGAAAAGCCTTACATGCCTACACCTACACCTGGACCTAGACCTAGACCTATTTTACCCTAGAAAATGACATGACTGGTTCATTTTTCACTGTTCTATTTATAAATTATAATAAAGGGGAACTGATTTAATGGTCCTTAAGTAACTGAAATGTAACAAACATCAGTGTAGCTATTAATTGATGCAAATTCCTTGGAATACTCCATCATTGATACTGCTTACTTTTCCTCAAAGCCAAAGGAGAAAAGCACATATTGTAACTGACTTGGGGAAGAAGAAAATTGATTCATGCCAAGAACATTTTACCATTGGTACTTGTTAGATATCAGCTGTGCATTCTGGAAGATGAAGCAATCTCCTAGGTGTTAACGCCACACCAGTATGATTGTGTATACCTATATTTCAAAATTACTTGGAGAACATAATGGGTTTAGTATTTTTGCATCATGAAGTATTAGTGGCTTTGTCTACAGAGCAAACCTGGATGGCTAGTTTAGAACAGAAGGTTAAATTTGGACATAAATCCCATCCTGTGCTGCTCAGGTATTTCAGTATGTTATTCCTTGAGTTATGTGGTACTCTTACACTCAGGTGTCAATGGGTAGAATCCCTTTCAAAGTCTGTTTCATTCCTTTCACAGTCATATAGGCTTGCTCTGTAGTCATAGGAAAGAAATAGACCCATTCAGAGGATGATTCCTCCCAACTATTTTAGACATTTATCTTCAGATGGGATGAATCACCCTCTGGAGGTGCTTCTCTGTCTTTCTATAAAAGAAAAAAGCCAAATGATAGGTTTAAAGTAGGTTACTAATTCTTCAGCAGCTAAATATAATTGTGATTAATTCCAAACAAGGTGAAATAGGCCTGGATAAGGATCAGTATCTAAAATTTGCATGCAACCTTCTTGTTATCTGTAGATGGAAAGATTACTTGGGCCACCACATGACAGGTGAGAGTCAAAATGGACTCACAGACTGTATTCTGCAAAAAAAAGTAAATGTTAAAAAAAATTAATACCTATTGATAAATGTTTTCTTTAAAGTTCTGGTGATGATTAAAACATATAACTTTTGCCAACTTCATGAGGTGAAAAGGTGCAGATGGCATTTTTCTTTTAAGATCTGACTATAAAATCCTTGCTAAGAAGCAGAAACTTTTGTTTTCAACAATATTATATTTAGTTGCAAATTATATTGTATCACAGATACTTATAACAATACTGTCTGATTCCTTTTAATTTCCAATTTCTCAACTTGTCACAACAGTTTTATACCAGTTTTAAAAATTTACAGCCACCAGTTATTTCTTGAGACATGTCAAAAAATAACAAAAGCTGTAGTTTCATGACCCAGGCCTCTTCATTGCTGCATTTATATACCTTTGAGTATTTATGATGTGCAGATTGTTTTTGGGACAACTTCTGTAAATTGCATGTTGATTTTTTATCATGTACTTTTAACTTGAAATAAGAATGTTTATACCTTGACAGTTCTCTATGTAGCAGTGAGAATATTGAAATATGTAAATACACCTTTAAAATACACAATTAAACCTAGTTATGTTGTTATATAAAATATATATTTATCATATTTAAAAGTGACATTTTGGAAAAAAATCAAGTTCACTAACCTGGATAGTTTTGCCAAGTGATCATTAATCACATTTGCTATAGACACATATCTGAGAGCTTTGTCACAAAACTAAGCTGTGAGATAGACAGTGAGCTGGAATCACACTGCCACCTTCTCCAGGAAATTAAGATGCAAAACCATGACATTTATAAATAAAGAATAAAGAATTATTTAACTTATTTAAATAATGCCTAGATGTTGAGTGGGTGCTTACCAGGGAAACGAATGTAAAAGGCACATGGAAGAGACAGAAATGGAAGCTACACTCTGAAAGCATAATTGTGTGAATTATATTGGCAGCCATATACTACAGATAAAATGAATTTTACTGAGATCCTACTGAGTTAGGAATAGTCGTCTTCAGCTGGAAACATCTGCTTTTCCCACTGAATCTCCAAAGAACCTAAGACAATTGCTAACACAGTGACTTACTTTTTAGACAGATAGAGTTAGCTAAGTCCCACCAAAGATAAGTAACATGTAAGGTTTTCTGGAGATGAAAGAAAGCAATAAATGTGTTCATATTTCAGTCAGTTATACAAATCATGACTTTCCCTCCCCCCTTCAACCTCCTCTTCACTTCACTATTCCTGCTCAGTTTTTAAATCTTCTAGAATGTCTCAAACTAAATGTTGATTAATGGCTCTGCGAAGTGTGTGTTGGGTTTTTTTTTCCCCCCACATCCACCCTTGAAATGGAGCAGCATAGATTTGCTCAACAAGTTCTTGTCTCTCATCTTTAACCAGACAAAAGAGCAAGATAACTTAGAGTAGTGTCATGAAAATCCCATGTCCAGAGACAAAGAAAAGTATCATGAGACAAGAATATAAAGGTTGCTAGATAAATTGGTTGATTCCTTAACATTTTTCATTTTCATTACGGTCTTTATAACAGGTCTTTTTAACAAGAGTTCCTTTTGAATATAGTGCTCATGCTATTATAGTCACAAGGACAATAAAGGTTGTGGTTTTCTCTTTTCTTATTGCAATCATTTTTTGTCAGGAGAACAGATTACTGTCGTACCATTTGTCAATCTAACCATAATCTTAGCTCTGGGATAAAATTCAGAGTTCTTAAAGTACAGAAAAAGGCACAGAAGGATCTGAAGTTTTCTGATAACAGTATGTTTCTCTCCTGAGAATCTCTCTCTCTTCCCAGTTATCTCACTCCTGTTTGCAATAGGAGCAATTATGTAATTCTGACCACCATAGCCACACTCTGACAATGACCTGGAATTAAAAGGATTGATTTCTCTTTTAAAATGTAATATTCATTATTATTCTTTTGACATAATCATCAGAAACTGAGGATATGTATGGCAGGTGCAGCTTTCTTCTCTTTCTCTTTTCCCCAGCTCACTTCACTAATTACTCATTCTTTTTAGTCTTATCATTTTACCTTTGCTTATATGGATGTCTTAAATTAATCGGGAGACATCACTGCTAAGACGGTTTAGCATTCATTTCTCTCTCTCCCCATCCCCTTAAAAAAAAGCTCTCAGATATGTGTCTATAGCAAATGTGATTAATGATCACTTGGCAAAACTATTCAGGTTAGTGAACTTGCAATGGGTGTGCAATTGGTTCATTGAACTGAAAGTGCCAGTAAAAGATGTATTTTATGTAGACTGCATTCTATATGGATTGGAAAAGCATTAGAGATGCATCTTGCCTTCTGACAGAGTACACACTACCAAATTTTTTTCTGAAAAGGTCCACAGTTCACTTGCCTATATTAAAAATTAGTAAAATTTCTTACTTAGTAAGAGCTGAGGAAAAAAAAAAGAAAAAAAATATGTGGCTGGGATTTAACCGCAGGTTTTAGAGATGAAGATTTGTCTGAGCTTCTGTGTACTAGGTCTGGTTGGGATAGAGTTAACTTTCTTCATAGCACCTCATGTGGTGCTGTGTTTTTACATTTGTGACTAAAACACTGTTGATACACCAATGTTTTAGCTGTTACTAAACAGTGCCTGCACAGCTCCAAGGCCTTCTCTGTTTCTCACTCTGCCCCCCAGTGAATAGGCTGGGGGTGGGCAAGAAGTTGGGAGGGGACACAGTGGGGATAGCTGACCCTAACTGTCCAAAAGGATATCCCATACCATATTACATGATGCTCAGCAATAAAAGCTGGAGGTAGTCTTTCCAAGGTAGAAGTTGCTCAGAGATCAGCTGGGCATCAGTCTGTTGGTGGGAGGTGCCAAGTGATTGCCTTTGCATCACTTCGGGTTTTTTCTTTCTTTCTTTCACTTATTAAACTGTTTTTATCTCAATCCATGAATGTTTCTTGCTTTTGCTCTTCTGATTCTCTTCCCCATTCCTCTGGGGACAGCAGGACTGAGCGAGCTGCTGACTGGGGTCAACCCATCCCATCCTGCTAGTCAATGAAGGTCAACAGTGTAGGGTGGGATTTAGTTACCTAAATGTACCGTTTGAGACACCTTAAGGTATTCTACCTAGACCCTGCTGGTTCTCCAGAAGGATATAGGCATGCCATACCTCCACTGTCATATCTATCACACCCTGTTCTCCTTGCCCATTCCCCCTATTCCTGGGGTTTTTTTTGGTGGAGTCTAAGAAAATATTACCAGATGAACACAGCAGAGTTTGGAGAGCTACCCCTCCATCCCTAAAATAGGTCACCTGAATCTGGAGTCTTTGGAATCCATTAAGCCAATGAGCCTGGATTTTGTGGTCCAGTGCCATATATTAGACATGAAAAAGAAGCTATGGTGACAGGCAAGCATGTCAAATTATCATACAACAGAACGGAACAGAACAGAACAGAACGGAACAGAATAGAATAGAATATCCTGAGTTGGAAGGGACCCACAAGGATCATCGAGTCCAACTCCTGTCCATGCCTAGGACCACCCCAAAAATCATACCATATGTCCAATGAGGGCATTGTCCAATTGTTTCTTGAATATTGTCAGGCTTGGTGCCATGACTACCTCCCAGGGGAGCTTGTTCCAATACTCCACTGCCCTTTGGGTGAAGAACCTTTTCCTAATGTCCAACCTAAACCTCCCCTGGCATATCTTCCTGCCATTCCCTTGGGTTCTATCATTGGTCGTCAGGGAGATCAGTACCTGCCCCTCCTCCTTCCCTCAGGAGGGAGCTGTAGACCGCGATGAGGTCTCCCCTCAGTCTCCTCTTCTCCAGGCTGAACAGGCCAAGTGACTTCAGCCGCTCCTCATACAACTTGCCCTCTAAACCCATTACCATCTTTGTGGCTTCATATCCTTTTTGTACTGTGGAGGCCAAAACTGCACACGGTACTCAAGATGAGGCTGCACCAGTGCAGAGTAGAGCGGGACAATCACCTCCCTCGACTGGCTAGCAATACAGTGCTTGATGTACCCCAGGACATGGATGGCCCTCTTGGCTGCCAGGGCACACTGTTGGCTTGTGTTCAACTTGCCGTCAACCAGAACCCCCAGATCCCTCTCCGTGGGGCTGCTCTCCAGCCTCTCATTCCCCAGTCTGTATGTACATCCAGGGTTGCCATGTCCCAGGTGCAAAATCCAGCACTTGTTAAACTTCATACGGCTGGTGATTGCCCAGCTCTCTAATTTGTCTAGATCTCTCTGCAGGGCCTCTCTGCCCTCAAGAGTGTCAACAGCTCCTCCCAGTTTGGTGTCATCAGCAAACTTAGATAATAATCCTTCAAGTCCTGCATCCAAGTCATTTATGAAGGCATTAAAGAGCCCTGGCCCTAAGATGGATCCCTGCAGAACCCTGCTAGTGACTGGTCGCCAACCCGATGCAGCCCCAGTTACTATAATGTTTACTACTCTATACTTTGAGCCCGACCCATCAGCCGATTGCACACCCATTGCATTATGTGTTTATCCAGCTGTATGCTGGGCATTTTGTTCAGGAGGATACTGTGAGAGACAGTATTGAAAGCTTTACTGAAATCCAAAAAAATGACATCGACTGGCTTCCCTTGGTCAACTAGGTGGATAATCTTGTCGTAGAAGGAAATCAAGTTAATCAAGCAGGACTTTCCCCTCGTGAACCTGTGCTGGCTGGGACCAATGACTGCGTTGTCTTTCAGGTGTTTTTCAATGACTCCCAGAACAATCTTCTCCATAATTTTACCAGGCACAGAGGTGACACTGACAGGCCTGTAGTTATCGGTGTCATCCCTGTTGCCCATCTTGAAGACTGGGACAACATTTGTCAGCTTCCAGTCAACTGGGACCTCTCCAGATTCCCCAGAGCATTGAAAAATCATTGAGAGAGGTCTCGCTATGACATCAGCCAGCTCTTTAAGTCCCCTGGGATGAATCCCATTGGGCCCCATTGACTTATAGGGATCCAGCTGAAATTACACTATGTGCCTATATTTAAGGAACAGAGTATATCCCCAGACATTTGACTATGATAGATGCATAGATTGCATATAGTTAACCTCCAGGCACTTAGATGTTGACAGCACAGAATGGAATCTAACCTTGTACATAATCACTGTTCATCTGGGCCAAAGAATAGGCTTTGCATTGATTTTCATTATTTGATACTTGTTTTAAGGAGGTAACAGCTAGAATTACCTATAAGGTTTAAAATCTACTTTGCTAAGGCCTCTACAAGGAGAAACTTACAGCACTCTCTTCATTGCACACTGATATATGACAATATATACAGCATAATAAATTGAAGAAAAAACTGCAGAGTGTGACGTGATAACCATGCATATTTTATGTACATAATCTATGTCTGTTTTCTGGGTCACAGAGTGGTATTAAATTAATACATTAGATTTTATTACTAAGATTCAAAATGGAAGAATATCCAGAGCAACTGCCCTTTGTTTAACAGTGCATTGAAATCTGTTACTTTAATGCAGCTAACAAAACAAAACCTCTTTAAAAAGGCAGATGAGAAGCATTGGTAATAGGTGAAGGGGTTATAACAGGAAAGTAAAATTTGCTGGACTGCTTCATGACCTTTTCCTAGAGAAAGTCCTCACTAAAAGTATAGGCAGGAGAAAATAATAACAGCAGGCAGAGGAAATAAACTCAGGTTTTAAATGATCACAATAACACAGCTGAATAAAGAACTGGGTAGAAGAGTGGCCATGGCAGAGTTAACTCATATTTTCAAGACAAATTAACCCAGTATGGGCAAGACAGTAGGAGCCTAAACCTTTTTGTCACATAGTAGTCCAGTCTGTGCATGTGCAGACCTCCCTTTAGACCTTCGAGGTCTAAAAACATCCAGACCTAATTAAGACATGGGTATGTAATTTATTAAATAATATACTGGAGAAGACAACATGAAAAATAAAATCAATTTATTGAAAAGGGGACATGATTTTGACCCAGATTACCCAGAAAGGAGGAGGAAGAGGCTTTTACTGGTGCAGTGAAGCAGAAGAAATGTTAAAGCTCAGATGAAAAGTGAAAAAGTATGATAGATTAGATAAAAGAAACTGAAGTAAGCAATAAAGCACATTAGCGTGTGGTGAATGTACAGAGAAACAACAAAATTGCACAATGTTTTTTTTAATGAAAAGCAGAAACTAAGAAGTTAATAATTGCATATACACAAGAGCAAACTGGGTAAGCAAATTACCATGTAGATCAGTTGTGGAAAGAGAGGCAAGAGCATGGGAGACAGCGATTATATCTCTATTACCTAACTGACAAAATAGATGGGGTCCCAGACACTTCCCTGTGGATTCATAATAAGTTTGTTCACAGACTGGACTTTAATGTGCTGGACTGTGGGTAGGATCCTGCCTTCTTGGTCTGTTTAGGCAGGAGAAATCAACAGGAATTAACTCTTCGTCTAGACATCATAGAGAAAATTGTAACTTGCCTTCAAGATGAAGAAACACTGTCATGATTTAGCCCCAGTTGGCAACCAAGTGCAACACAGCCACTCGCTCACCCTCCCCGCAGTGGGATGAGGGAGAGAATCAGAAGAGTAAAAGTGAGAAAACTTGTGGGTTGAGATGAGAACAGTTTAATAACTGAAATTAAAAAAAAAATCTAATGAAAAGGAAAACAACAGAGAGAGAGAGGGAAACAAAACCCAGGAAAAACAAGTGATGTGACTGCTGACTGACACCCACCCAGTTCCCAAGCAGTGTTCACTGCCTCCCAGCCAGCTGCCCCCAGCTTATATACTGAGCATGATGTCACATAGTATGGACTATCCCTTTGGCCAGTCTGGGTCAGCTATCCTGGCTGTGCCCCCTCCCAGCTTCTTGTGCACCGGGCAGAGCATGGGAAGCTAAAAAGTCTTTGACTAGTATAAGCACTACTTAGCAACAACTAAAACATCAGTGTGTTATCAATGTTATTCTCATCCTAAATCCAAAACACAGCACTATACCAGCTACTAGGAAGAAAATTAACTCTGTCCCAGCTGAAACCAGGACATACACGCAAAAAGCAAGACCGTATTAAAAAAACTTCTGTTTGTTTGGAATGTTTTATTTTGGTAGACTTACAAAAATCGAGAAGCTTTTCTTTTTTTTCTGAAAAAAAGAAATTAAGCAGCATTCATTACCTTTTTCCTCCAAAATGTAATTAGTGGCTTTCTGGAATATAGACTTCATCTGTGGAGGGAAAAAAAATATATTATTAAAAATGCTTTAATTTCATTAACATCTAGTACTTTGCAGTCTGTAATTCCATGTTCAGTACACATACCTTTTTGACCTTTGAAAACGTAGCTAATAACATATCACAAAACCTCTTGCAATAATTCAAACATTTTTGTGCCATTAGTTTCTTTGGTGTGTACCTGCGTGCACTGGTAAATGTTAAAGTGTCTTGTTATAAGGATAGCACTCAGATTTCATTCTCTGAAGTGTGTGAACAGATAGATGCTGCATTATAGTGCTACTACTGACATTTCGATTCAGAGCCAAGGCCACCAACACTTACAGCTACTGCTGTTCTATTAAATATTTGTCAGCGAAAGAGACTGAGGATTGCTTCTTTCATATTTCTTGTACATGCTGACCAGAGACGAAATGTCAGGTAAAAATCAGCGCATACCCTTTTTGTGATAGCAAAACTCTTAGCTTGCATACAGAAACTGTGGCCTTTCAAGAATATGCTATCGCAATGTGTACTGTTATCCTTTAATTGAAAAGTGGTGTAGGTAGATAATTGTGCAGATTAGAGATGTATCTATGATGTGTGCCAATTATGCATGAAAAAAAATGGAGACTTGATATGACGAGGGGGATAAAATCAGTCTGATATAATCATAGTAGAGAAAAACTTTCCCCATAACTCCCACATGACATTAGAACTTGTAACTTTAAAGTGATGCAGTGGGGGCTGGTTTATTGCTAATGCTTTTGAATGGGCCCTGCAGGGCTTGTTCACTTTTAGTTTCTTGGTAAGTACTTTGAGCATAAATGGAGTTTAAATGAACTGGCATGATAGACTCTCATTTCTGTAACACCTGTAAAATTTCCATTATAATGATCCCCTGCTCTGTCTCATCCTCTTGCTTGATAGTACTATGCGTGACAGTATAAAATTCAGAGATAGGATTTATTTGTTTATTTATTTTAAAATCTGGGGGAAGAGGAGAAAGAGAGTTTCAGAAAGCAAGTTATTTAAAAGTAGTAACCTTAATCTGCTCAGTGTACTGATAGTCTTCTAGTGAATAGCTCTGCTTTCACCAGCATACAGCATTTCAACTAATCCCAAGTGCTATTATCAATGCTGTCAGCCATAAAAACAAAGTACCAATACAGTTAAGTGTGTCTGTGGCATTGAAGATTTGTGCCACTACTGATATTGAAGGGGTTAGACATAAGTTATTATTTGCATTATTTTCATTTAAAAAAAAGTTTTACTTTTTTTTTAAAATAACTTCTCTCAATCACCCATTCAAAGAAAGAAGTATGGTTTTTTCTCTTCCGTCTTAGGGGAAGAAGACTGAGTTTTAATGTCTGCTCTGTCAGGGAAGGATTGAGTGAGAAGGAAGCTGAGTCTCACTGCAGAGATTGGGGAAGAAGCTGTGTGTGATATAGGTTTGGGGGGAAATGGAATTCTGGAAAGACCAAAAGATTTGTAGTGTTTCTCTTTGGCACAGTTTTAAGTGAGTGATTCTCTGGATAGATGGGAAAAGAAATTTTTCTTCTCCTTACCTTATCCTGTACCTTATGCTGGAATTTCTGGGAGAAAGTTGGAGAATTTTCAGCTGCCAAGAACTATAAATTTTGCAATTGTCTGAATTTTCCTTTATCATTAACCATAGTGAACCTCAGATATGGGTTTCATGTAGTTTTGGGAAAGTTCCTATCCTGTGCTTCAAACTTCTTTAGAATGTTTATTACATAGTATGATGTAGTATATTTTTCTTCAGATGATTCTGTTTTGCTAAAGCAAAAAGGGGGCCATAGACAGCTAGAGCATCCTTAAAGGTTAATGTTCATTCAGCACTAGAGAATATTAAAAATTTGTTAAAGAAGTTATTAATATGGTACCTTCATAATTTGTAATAATATAATACACAGTGCATGATGTAAGTTGCTGACATAAACACAACCTCTGTAGCTGGGAACTAAGGCAATGGCTGAGTGATTACACATAATGAGGAGTATTTTGAAAAAAAGAAACAAACCTATCACTTAAATTAATGTTATTTTCCATGTTAAAAGACTTTTAGAAATAAATTAAAATATTTTTGTGTGGATCCAAACTAATTAAAATCTGGCAATACATTATAATATTTGAGATCTAACTGAATGTGAATAATATTTGTACTACACTGTAATTTAAGTGACTACTATTTATGCCTATCAACAAGTTATCTACCCTTTCTTCAGAGTGTTGTGGTTTAACCCCAGCTGGCAACTAAGCACCACACAGCCACTCGCTCACTCCCCCCCGGTGGGATGGGGGAGAGAATTGGAGGACTAAAAGTGAGAAAACTCATGGGTTGAGATAAAGACAGTTTAATAGGTAAAGCACAAGCCGCGTGCACAAGCAAAGCAAAGCAAGGAATTCATTCACTACTTCCCATCGGCAGGCAGGTGTTCAGCCATCCCCAGGAAAGCAGGGCTCCATCACGCATAACGGTTACTTGGGAAGACAAACGCCATCATGCCGAATGTCCCCCACTTCCTTCTTCTTCCCCCAGCTTATATACTGAGCATGACGTCATATGGTATGGAATAGCCCTTTGGCCAGTCTGGGTCAGCTGTCCTGGCTCTGCTCCCTCCCAGCTTCTTGTGCACCTGGCAGAGCACGGGAAGCTGAAAAGTCCTTGACCAGTGTAAACTCTATTCAGCAAGAACCAAAACATCGCTGTGTTATCGACATTATTCTCATCCTAAATCCAAAACACAGCACTCTACTAGCTACTAAGAAGAAAATTAACTCTATCCCAGCTGAAACCAGGACACAGAGAAAAAGAGAAAATTAGGCGTTCAGAAGTAAAATTCCATCAGTTACGTAGGCTCAGTTTCATCTCAGCTAACTTCAGTACCTAATTGAAGTACAAAGATGGGAACATGTTTGCCTCCCAATCAATGAAGAAATCATATACCTCTAGACTGTAAGGGGCCTGGCACATCTGGAAGTGCTATTTGTTCCCACTGAAAATAGCAGGAGTGTTCAGGAACTTAGAGTTTTAAACTCACAATTCATTTAAACTTACATAAGCCAATAGTTATATAAAAAAAAAACAGATGGGCTTCCCCTAGTCTTCCTGGTTGCTCATTCCTGTCCCACACTCCATCACAGGTTGCACTCACATAGGCACACCAAAGAACATACAGCAGCACTGGATCCCAGCCAGAGCTTGCCACTGCAAGCCAAAGGGTGCTGCGACATTGCATTTTCAGTTAATGCTCTGACTGTACTAGATTTCAGTACTCAGCATTAGAAATATCAAACTTTGTAATATAGACTAAACCATAGCAAAACCTGCTGGAAAAAAAAAGAAAATCATTTAGATATGATGTGTGTGTATGCACTGTATATTATTGGTAACTCATCGATGAAAATCCTCACTAAATCACATCACCAAACAAATTTTACGCAACTGCAGTTTCTCAAGTAACAGCAGGCTTTTCAACTTTTATTTGGACATTCTGCTTTGTCTTTATAACAATACACAAGGTCTTACCACCTGTTTGTAGGATGGGCATTTACTCCCACATTTATCTATGCTAGTCACCCAGTTTTTTACATATAATGGAAAACAATGGAGAAAAATATCTGGAAAGAGCAAACAATGATATACAAAATTCACTAAACTTAGTAAATTTTAAGGAAGACAAAAACTTACTTTCTGTCCTATGCTTTGCAAGATCCCTTATGAATCACAGTAGGAAGAACTGAAAAATAATGGTCAAAATAAAAAGATTGGATTTTGTTTTCAATATTCAGCCTGTTTAAAAATTCAATAGTAAGTTAAGATGTTATTATTATTATTTAAAGTACTTATATGTGTTTCTTACAGTTTATTCAAATTAATTGTTCTGACTTTGTGCTTCCATTATATAACATTTGTTGATACATACACACACACAGCTTCTTGTGGTATTATACAGTTACAAGTGGATGAGTTATTCAACGAATAGATGGCAAAAAAGCACTAAACAGACATGCAGTTTTTAGGTTAACAATAACCTTAAAACTCATTGCAGGCTGAAAACATTGATATATCCTGATATACAAAGAAATATATGTTCTTTTTCGCATGCATGCATAATTCCCCAAAATTTTGTGTATGAAGATACCATGGCCTATATGCACAACTGTGATTCAAGATTTCAATGGATTTGCTACTGTTATTATTTCAGGCACTGTCACGCACATGCAAGTACACACACACACCCCTATCCAAGACTAAAATTGACAGGACCAATCACATTTACTTTTTTACTTAAAAATGTAAATTACAATGTATATTCTCTTATATAACAGCATTTTATTCTGTTTTAGCATATTTTACTTTCATTTTATAAACTTACAGACTACAATCATTACACAAACCTGTGATTAAAGCATATTTTCTAGAAGACCATGGTAGCTATCAGGTCCTCTTCACATAAATTGTTTATCACTCATTTCCTTCAGAGGTCGTTGTTTAAATAGACACAATGAATTATTGCCTAGCAGGGAAAAAATTTGTCATATAGTGCACCACACTGTTTTGTACACAGGCGTTCATTTAAACAGACATTGTAAGATTTTAAGGTGTCATCTGAGAACCAAAAAATGATACGTGTTAGTAGGTAGAAGCAGAATAGCTGTATATTTGTTAAAAACTGACTATCATATTACTAGGCAGAGAACTAAATATTTTTAGATATTTTTAACTACTTCATAAATAATCTCTAGGTTATTTACCTTATTTTCAGTATTTAAGGAGCAAAACTTTTCCAAATTAAGGGCAATTTCAACTGTGCAATATGTAGATGAGAAAAATGCACTGAAAACCTCTGCTTCCAGTAATTTCTAATATGTTCCAAGTATGTGATGGTTTAAAAGCTGTTTCACTCAGACCCCTCCAATTCTGTTCTCAGTGTTTGTTTCCATTATACTCATTGCTGTGACAACATATGGTGTAATAACACTAGTTTCAAATGAGCCACCTTTCATACTGATAGTCATGTGGCTGTGGTGCAACAGGACCATCTTCAGGGTGAAAAATCTAAACAGAAGTATCATAAATACCAAAGTGGAAAAAGAAACCTTACATAATGTGGTTTGGACTATCATTCTTCTCTTCTGTCAGAAGCATGGAATGGTTCAGTTTAGAAAGACCTCAGGATCTCTCCAGTCCAACCTTCTGCTCAAAGCAGGGCCAGGCACAAGGTCAGACAAGGATGCTCAGGGCTTTGTCCTTGACACTCAGATGAAGACAAAAGGTCTAAGTCTCTCTACAGTCACTAAAGAAAGGTAGGCCAATTAATTAATTTTACAAGGTTTGGTGGGATGAACCTCAGTTATTGGCTCACTACAAATTATCAGTTTAAAGTACTAGCAGAGTAGTTTTCATGATGTAAGTTAATGTACTTATTTACAAACCACTCTTCTGTCAAGGTAAAACCTGGTTCTACAGTTCTAGGGAATCTTAGAAAAAATATTTAGTCTTTAGATTTTTTTTTCTATAGGTAAAAAAAAGTTGAATGCTTTAAAAAAATATATCAATGCTTTTAAAAAAAATCTTGAAGAACCAGTTAAGAGCTTTCCAAACAAGTTTTCTCATTCACTTTTCAAATAGTTTGAAAATTAGATAAATACTTTGCTGTTTTATTGAGCCGCATCACATCTCAGAGTGTTCTGTTTTATTCTGTATCATTCTGTTCGATCTCATCAAACTGCAGCAGTGTTCAAAGTCATAATGATGTATAGCAGAATTATTGTAGTCTCTGAGGAAAAATCATGGAGATGAAAAATTGGCTTCCCACTTGCATACCATAACCAATCAAATTTTAATTAGAATTGTTTTAAATTAATTGACTTCTAGTAACATCTTTAAAATCTCATTTAAATTAAAAAACCTCATGTATCCTTGCCATAGATCTCTGAATTAAAGACGGTCTTGTATTGTAGTCACAAATAGTACTTTCAAAATACGATGCAAGCTCTATTTTTACCATCTTCTTTTCTACTGCCACAGGTAGAAAGAAGTATTTCTGTGAAGATGCTCATTAGTCTGAATGCAGTGAAAAAGATCCTCTGGGAAATTGTTTTTGAACTGTAACACATCCATTGTCAGGAATCACACATTCACAATTTTTCTTTGATAAATAAATATTTACTTCATTCAGATAAGTAGGCCTGTCAAACTATAATTCTTAGGGCTAGCGCTTCTGAAGATTGGCTCATGCATATACACGTTCACTGGAGACTGCTTGTTCTTTTTTCCATTAAATTATTAAAAATAGCAATGTTTGACACATTTGTGCATACAAATTTTTATGTTACCCTAGCAAGATAAAAGAGCTGACACATATCTGTTGCTGGAATCTAGTCTCAACTTTGCTCACAGTGTGAAAGGGGCAAAATGACTAGAAAAGCCATTTTTACAATAATAAAGAGAAGAGAGGAGGTTCTTATTATTACCTTGAAGAGTCTGAGTATTAAAATGGCACCAGAACAATTTTTAGCTGAAATAAAAATGTCCATTATATGTTTAGGAAAAAAATTAACATATATATTTACACGTTTAGAGAGTATACTACACGAGGGAAAAATAACAAAAATATTCAAAGCAAGCATCCTGTTTACGTAAGTGAAGCTTACTCATAATAGTATTTTCAATGTTTTGATCTACAGCAAGTTTTGTTTACGCTAGACAGGGCTGAATGTGGGTCAAAAAGTCAGAGGGCTTGCTCTGATGTTTTATTTTCTTCGAATACTCCAGTGAATTTTCATCTCCTGGAATGTGCTTTTAATGTATTTTTGACAACTGATTTCGGATTGGTAGGTTCTTTAGGGATGGGTGTGAAATGTCGAGATATACATTTTCTTCTTCTCCACCAGAAGTGTTTGAATCACAAAATGCTAGTTTGTGTGTATTGGACTGCAGTGTTAACTGCCGATGTGAGGTATTACATACAGTTCAATGGAAAATGTCCCATTTTCAACTTTGATGGTGAAACAAGTACATGCCTTATAGAAACAGTTATGTTATCACAGTATGCCAGTATCCTACATTTCTTTTGCAAAACAATAATTCTGACCCTCATTTTGATATATTTTTTTATCTTTTCTAAATCAAACAGTTACAAAATTCACTTGCAAATAAATTTTGGCCGTTCTAATTACATCTGAATTTTTTTAGAATAAATATACGAGTAAAATATGAGGGAGCACTCAAGCAATCCATGGCCACAGCATAAAAAAAAATGGGTTTTTTTAATCCTTGGTCCACACGGAGAAGCTTGGAGGGAGTCCCAAATGAGACATGACAAGCATTAGAGATTTTGTTTCAAATTGGAAAATATTGCTGGAAGACATTGCAGAAAAGATTGACAAAAAGAATTATACCAAATTACCAGGACCACATGGTAGTCACCTAAGAGTTTTAAAGCATTTCAGGGATAAAATAGGCATGGACACTTTTGCTTGAAACTATCTTGGCAGTGCCCAAGACACTGCCATAAAGGTGGCAAATGCCAATTTTTAAAGAGAGCTTCAAAAGAAATCCTGAGATCTACAGACAAAAAACCTGTTATGTTTGTTAAAGAAAATGTAGAGACTGTTTAAAAGAATGGATTAACTAGCACACAAACTGATGCTATACGTTGAGAAAGAGCTGAAATGTCTTTTGTAATGGGAACCCATGACTGACTTACAATGTCTATTAGAGTTATCTTGGATTTTCAAAAACAGTTGACCAAGTCCTCACTAAAGACTTGTAAGAAGTCTAGGAACAAAGTTATGAGAACAACAAAAAAAACTTAGGGAACAAATTATCAGTTCTTCAAGATGACAAGGTCATTATGGATTTGGATGTAATATGCTGTTCAGCATATTAATAAAAGGTTTGGAGAAAAGCATGATTGTTGAAGTGAACACATTTATTAATAATACAAAATGATTCTCACAGCTGAGAGATGCAAAAGGACCACACAGTTGGCTGGTAATATTACTCAGGAATTAGATCTGAAGATTTTGATAGGTAGTTCTGTAAAACTAGCAGTGCTCAATAGGAATGAACATGAAAGTAAAACAAATACTAAGAATAACTGGGAAGTGAATGGAGAACAAAGCAGAATATATCCGTAATGGTATTGTGTAAACCCAATGGATGTCTGAGTGTAGTTAGGGAACTTCTCCCCACCTTCCCATTGCAAAAGGTCTAGATAAGGTTCATAAAGGCAGGTAGGCAAATAAAACTACAGTGTGACTTCTCCATAGGCAATCAGTAAATACACTAGAAAATGGGAGGAGGGAAAGGGAGAGATGAAAGAAGACATATATATTTCTCTAAAATCATGAGTGACGTTGAAAATACGAGAAGGGCATAACTGTTCATTACTTCCATACACATAATGTAAATTAACTACTAACAGTAATTAACATAATAACTCTTAACTGTGTTTGACTAAAGCATACATTCCAAGAAAGCTTGAAGTTATAATCTGAAGACTTCAAGGAGTGGAGAATCTACCAGTTCCCTTAATAATAGCTAAATATCTACACAGTAAAAATGATGTTTCTGCCTCCTATATGAAAGGATCTTTTACCATTTGTTACTTTCCCTGTATGAAGGTACAAATGCATCATAATCAGGTAGGAAAAATAATCGTGATACCAAATATGGAAAGATAGTTCATAATGCTGGGGGTGTAATATACTTAAGAATTCAATTAACAATGGGTATAAGAGTCCTCATTAAAAATGTCTTTTTATTTAAATGCTACACAAAGTAATCTTAAACTTTCAAAGATTCAGTCATCATGTTTCTATTTATTTTAATTTCTCTTGTTTATTCTCTGTGGATTCCTTGTATAAGTTATAACATTTTCTTTGTATATATGCTATGAATGTGTTGTACACTTACTTACCTGATTCATATGTACTACATTCTTTCCCTTGCCTTGCCTTCCTTTGCTTTCCCTTGCCTTGCCTTGCCTTCCTTTCTCTTCCCTTCCTTTCCCTTCCCTTCCTTTCCCTTCCCTTCCTTTCCCTTCCCTTCCTTTTTTTATCTTTAGTACAAATCAACCATAGATCATAAAATTAAGAAAATTTCAGTCCTGAATAATTCATGTAATACAGCCCTCTTTGAGTTCTGGACACAGACTGGGAGAAGAGGCAACCTGGAGACTGAAATTGCTTTGAATTTCTAAAATTCTGATTCTGTTTCTTTGTAACACAACAAAGGAATATAAAGCAAGATCACTACCATTTTGAACATATACTATACCTAATATATTCTGCCATACTGCAGACAGGCTTGTGAGAGCTAAATTAAAAGTGATATTTTTCTTCTTTTAGCAGAAGCACATCCGAGATGAAATGTGTGGCTGACCTAGAGTAAAAGGAAGCATTTCCCAGAGGAAAAACATGTTATGTTTGGCTTAAAGTTAATTCCTTTGCTCTTCTTTTTCAAATATCTTATGACAGCTATTTTGTAGTTCATGCTTTCATCTGTGATGCAAACATGCTATAAACAATCAGCTTTAAAGACTCAAGTGATAAATATAAATCTTGCTAACATAGCTACTCAAATAATAAAATTATTTTAGCTAATAAAGTAGTTAATTTGTAAAAGATGACTTTCCTTAGCTTCTTAGCAAGCTCCAAAGAGGTCTCAGCCTAGATTTTACCATTTGCACAAATAATGCATAGCCCTAGGCCGTCAAAGCCTTGGTAGGCCGAACTTGTACCAATAACAGAAGAGCTGATAGGCCATCTTTAATTGCTGAAAGAAAAAAAGATTAGTGTCTAATGTTTTTATTTAGATTTTTTTCTTCTTTCATTATTTTCTGTCAGTTTCATGCTGGAACAGAAAACTTCTCAGTATAGTTCTGGAGTAGCTGTGCCACAATGATTTCAGGGTTTCATCAGATCATTTAATTTCTAGAGAAGACTGAACCATTATCAGAGAGAAAACAGTGTGCCACGCGTGTCAAACACCCAAAGAAAGCAACTAGCATTACTAACTAGAGTAATGCCATTTGCCGTGGATATCTATGAACCATATTAGTTCTTGAATTATTGCCTATAAGTGCCTGTTAGTTCTTTTACTTCACTGGTTCTCGTGTGCTATGTTTCAGTAATAGCAACAGTGCATATTTCTACCCTTTCATTGTTTCAGCCTTCATCATCATGTGTGTGAAGTACAAATGGTATAGGCACCAAACCCAACCTTTGCCTCATTCATATATACTTATTCCACATATTATGGATATCAACACTTTTGTCAAAGGATTATCCCTTTGGAAAGAAAATGTGAAACAAAATGATACCAGTTAGAAAATTGATAAAGTTGACAACAATGTGAGAAACAAGACAAATAGAAATTCAGGAATCTCCAGGTAACTTTGTGAGTTGATGGACAGGAAACTGACCTTTAACAGAGTCATGTTTCAGCTCAGGCTCAAAGGTATTAAAACCTGAGAGAATTTTAACAAAAGTCTGCTTCCTGTACTCATGGCTGGTTTAATACAGGAAATGTTTTTCAAGAATTCAATACACAGCTTTTTCATTCAGTCTAAATCAATGAAAAGAGAGCACCTTAAGATACTCATCTTAAGACCTTAATAACAGAGCCTGGACATTTCTAAATAAGACTGTCTAATGATTTACAACTCACAGAGATAAAAAAGCATCAACACAAAAGTCAAGAAGAATCTCAACAAAGAGATTCTGCTTATATATAACCCCTAACTGTCGGAGTGGGAAGAGTTCGGACCCGGAGTAACGATGTAACCTCGATGCGAGTATGATCGTTCTCCTTTATTTCAGATAATTACAAGGCTTATATAGACAATCAGCAGAGCACGCAGTAGCAATATCTACATGATTGGTTCATTACATGTGTTCACGCGCTTAAGACAGTTATATGATTGGTACAGGGTTGCTGTTCACGTGAAGAGGTTCGTTAGCACATTCTGGACTTAGCTGTTGTCTCTTATGTTGTTTGCCAAGTAGTCCGTTGCTGTTCAAGGTCAGTTTATAGTATCCTCTGTGCTTCTTGATACACTGAAAGCAGGATTGCTCATACTGAAAAGATCATGTCCCTTCTCACTTAGCCATCCTTCCACACCTAACTGATAACTGTGACTGATAGGTAGTTGAGAGGATTTGTAAGAAGAACATAAAAACTTACATTAATTAAATTTTCTGCACATATGTTTTTATATAAAAAAATATTATCCTTTGGTGTTGTCAAGACTGGAGTTTTGCTGTGGTTCAGCTAATAATTAAAGTCACTAGAAAGATCTGACTTTCAGTCAGACGTTACAAGACTTAGTACTTTACTACAGCTAAAAAGGTCTGGCCTCTGGGATATTAGGTAAACTACTTAGGACTTACCTAATGGTTCTGTGCTTAAGTTGGTACCATAATTTACTCTTTGGAAACATTATGGATAAACCAGGAGCTCAAGTACCTAATACTTGGAAGAGATCTTTTACTTTTCTGATATGACTTCATGCCTACTACTACCACCAGTGTGTGCTGTGTGACTCACACCCCAGCTTCGTCTTTCTTTCTTTGTTGTCTGAGACTGTTTTTGTACCTTATGTTTGCTGGGGCTTGAAGTGATATGTTTGTAAATAGAGAAATTACTATTTCAGGAAATCATATTGCAGTGTAACACTGATTTTTCTTACATGGAGAAAAAGGCAAAATATGAGTTCAAAGTCTGAGAATCATTCCTGTCCAAACATGTATAGTAGATATGAAGGGTAATCTTCAACTGGCTAAATACATGTGTCTACAAAGTAGTCTTTTACCTATGAGCTAATCATCTGGACACTCTTTACAGGCAATTAAAAAAACCAGGTTCTATGGGGCATGATTCATCTTCTAAAGTAGACTTAAAACTCTGATCATAGATGTATGAGAGGTATCTTAATCAAGCTTATTACAGGAAATTGCCTGCTACAGCTTAATACTGTAAGATAACTACAATTAAATTACTGTAATTGCTGGAGAATATGTCAAGCTTCTTGCCAAGAGCTATTAGACTTCAAATGATCTTAAATTTAGAAGCAGTCCGGTTGTTTTAAGGGTTGAAAGAGCCATTCTGCCTGCTCAGTGTCTTTCCTAACTTTTTTCTGAGACTGTTTTAGAGCTTACTCTATGTCATCCTGTATTCAAGGCCTGATTTTGCATCCTTAGCAATTATCAATTACTTTTGTGGTGTGCAATAGCACCTGTTCAGCTAGATGGAATAAGAAACACATTTCATTCCCCAGAAAAATTAGAATCTAAAATTGTTCCAAGTCAGGTCATAGAATCATAGAATATCTCAAGTTGGAATGGACGCATGAGGATCATCGAGTCCAACTCCCTGCTCCTCATAGGACTACCTAAAACTAAATCATATGACTAAGAGCATCATCCAGACAATCCTTGAACTCTGACAGGCTTGTGACCACTGACTTGTAACAGGTTTGTGACTTGACAGGCTCCCGTGACCAGTTCCCTGGGGAGCCTGTTCCAGTGACCGAACACCCTCTCAGTGAAGAACCTTTTCCTAGTGTCCAGTCTGAACTTCCCCTGACACAGCTTCATTCCATTTCCATGTGTCCTATTTCTGGTCACCAGAGAGAGATCAGCACCTCCCCCTCTGCTGCCCCCCTTGAGGAAGTTGTAGCCTGTGACGAGGTCACCCCTCAGCCTTCTCTTCTCCAAGCTGAACAAACCAAGTGACATCAGTCGCTCCTCCTAAATCTTGCCTTTGAGACCTTTCACCATCTTGGTCACCCTCCTCTGGACACACTCTAATAGTTTGATGTCCTTCTTGTACTGAGGTGCCCAAAACTGCACACGGTACTCGAGGTGAGGCCATACCAGTGCAGTGTAGAGTGAGACGATCATCTCCCTCAACTGGATAGCTATGCTGTGCTTGATGTACCCCAGGACATGGTTGCCCTTTTGGCTGCCAGGGCACACTGTTGACTCACAGTCAACTTGATCTCCTTCCGCAGGGCTGCTCTCCAGCCTCTTGTCCCCCAGTTTATACGTATAACCAGGATTACCCTGTCCCAGGAGGAGAACCAGCACTTGTTAAATTTCATACAGCTGATGATTGCTCAGCTCTCTAGTCTATCCAGATCTCTCTATAAGGCCTGTCTACCCTCGAGGGATTCCACGGTTCCTTCTAATTTAGCATCATCAGCAAACTTACTTAATGAACATTCAATTCCTGTGTCCAGATCATTTATAAAAAAATTAAAGAGAACTGGCCTTAAAATTGAGCCTGGGGGGACCCCACTGGTGATTGGCCACCAGGCTGATGTAATCCCATTTACTATAACCCTTTGAGCCCAACCCAACAGCCAGTTGCTCACCCAACATATTATGGGCTTGTCTAGCTGTATCCTGGACATTTTGTCCAGAAGTATACTGTGAGAGACAGTATCAAAAGCTTTGCTAAAATCCAAAACCACCACATCTACTGGGTGATGGGTGACCTTGTCATAAAAGGAAAATAAGTCAATTAAGTGGGACTTTCCCCCTGTGAACCCATGCTGGCTACGACCATTGACTATATCATCTCTTAAGTGTTTTTCAATAACTCGCAGAATAACCTTCTCGATGATTTTACCAGGCACTGAAGTGAGACTGACAGGTCTGTGATTACCAAGGTCTTCCTTCTTACCCTTCTTGAAAATTGGGACAACTTTTGCCATTTTCCAGTCAACTGGGACCTCTCCAGACTCCCGAGACCATTGAAAAATAACAGAGACAGGTCCCGTGATGACATCAGCCAGCTCTTTAGTACCCTGGGATGAATCCCATCTGGCCCCATAGATTTATATGCATCCGACTGGAGCAGCAAGTCTCAAACAAGTTCGGGATTCGCTGGGCGTTTATCATCCCCCCATCACTGTCTTCCAAAACAGGGCTCCGGGGGTCCCAGGGCCCATGACTGATGTTAAAGACACAGGCGAAGACGGCATTAAACATGAAAGCAGGGAGGCCATCAAGGGAACATAGTCATTTATGTCTGATTTACATATATGAGCTGAGAATTCAAAATTTACTGGTGAGAAATTTACTGGTGTGAAAAGAGTTTTAACATTCCTTCTGATCATTAGCACTGGTCAGTGATGATCTCCACATGCTGTATCAAAAAAAATGCAGAGTTGGAGAGGCCCTTCTTCAGTCTTTTTTCATATAGGGCCTCCATTCTCCTTTAGAAAATAGGCTTTTGCTCCAATGAGGTCAAGAAATAAAAGGTATTTTGAGAATGTGATTGTGGGCAGCTTTTGAATATATACTTTTTAGAGGTGTTTATTTAAACATGAGAAAAATCATGGTTCCCAAATATCTTAAAATATTTTGGAAATTCAATCCATAATAATCTTGAATATTAATAATAATGATTCCCTAAGGGCCCTTCATATTTATTTGGAGATATATAGTGCTTGAGTTCTCTTGCTTAATTAATTGCTTAAGAATACAGACCAATGATGAAATTACTGGGATTTTTAAGTCACTGAATGCAGTTTAGATGCAAGCCAACTGATCTTCTCAGGAAGCTTGTAGATCTTCACCTTTACTGCACACATCACTTGTTTAGCTGCTTCCTCTGTCTAAAAGCATTGCCTATCAGATATCTCACTTTGTGAATATCATGCTTCAAACTATAAAACATTACAGAAAGTTTCTAAATAGAGGAGAGGATAATTCCGTCCTTCTTTTGTTCTCAGATTTCTTTTTTCTCATACCAGTATGTCAGTCTGAAGTAACCCAACTATAAGTGTTTTCTCTTTCTTGACCCTTCCTAGTTACTTATATCTGTCAGAATCCTGCATGTGTCTGTGTGTTACTTGTTCTTGCTGGCATTGCAGGACTACACTGTGATCATAAGTGGTTACAAAAAAAAATTAAAACACTGAGGAAGGAGCCGAGCAGTCATCCCAGTGTTTCTGTAACAAGAGATATGTGCAAATAAATATATAATCCTGATATAATTAACTTGTATAGTGGAGAAAAAGGATTAAATAGTGTCAGCCAATCAGTCACTGTAGCAATAAAATGAAATTTAAAAATTATATTTCTTACTAACATAGCTTAATACTTTCTGTCAGAGACACATGGTGCTGTTGTATTTTCTATAGGTATGTCTATTTTCTTAGCTAACTCATTAGTAAAGTCAACTCTTCTTTTGTTTTTGTAGAATTCCAGCTTTCTCCATCTCATAACATCTTTGGCTTAGAAAAGATCTCGCCTTGCTGTAAAACCCCTTTTGATTATCTGTACAAAAATGAGTCTCAGGATGAAATCTGTACCTTGGCAAATACGTATGTTTAAGTTTTGTGTGGTCTGTTTTTATAATACTTAAAAGAGAAAATTTTAAGAGCATTACTCTTCTGTTTTCTTTGGGGAAAAAAATGTGTTTTTTCTCCTCCTATCCTTCTAAGATAATTTGTAGCTCCTATTTATTCAAGTAGTGCCCAATCCTGTAATCCTTACACAGCAAAATGTCTACTGATTGTACAAGACTTTAGTCTGAGCAAGGACTGTAGTTCTGGTACTCACAGAATTTACAAGCTGTTTGACATTGTCTTATAATAATTAAGTTACAGTTTTGGGTTTTTTATAAACACAATCAATCTCTTTCAAAATGTAATGTGTTTGGTGTGGGGGAGGGGTTACCAGGTGAATGTGCTTTCACTTCTTGATTAATTGGTGTCATTACCGGTGAACTGCCCTGATTAAACATCTATTTAAATACTTCATTTTAGAGCTGGAATATCTTTTATTTTTATATGCCAGTCTAATACCTGTTTGGCTTGCTCACCTCACAATATCATAACTTACATTTGCACATTACTTTAAATTGACAGTCTTTAGTACAAAAGTAAATTTTGGAAGCTACATTAAAAATGAATCTATATTTCAAAACAAGTCTACTTCTCTGTGCATCATGATACTGAGAGTACAGATTCATCTCATCTCACTTGAGGCACTATGTGGAAGCAACCTATGCATATCTGTACATTCCTTGTACTTCTGAACCCTTTGGAAGGGTGTTCATTTTAATCAAGAGTGCCTGTCTCTCTAAAGATAATTTAGATAACTTATCTGCTCAAGCAATCACCTAAACCATATTTCTAGAACTATGAAAAATTAATCTGGATCTAGTGTTTAATGAAATATAATCCTTATTCCATAGGATTCAGCACCAGACTGGGATATTCATGACCAGTGTATAGAGTTTGATCTTAGCTCAGTGCTGAATTTTTAATGATTTACTCTTGGCTGTGGCCAAATGCTGTGTGATTTTTTGATTCCTTTCACTCCAAAAAGGGTGAAGTTATAATGTGATTTTAGGGACCAGTATTGAATCTCTTTTCAAAAGTGATCACTGGTGCAAAGCAGCCTCTTCTACAGGGATTTAAATACTTAGAGCAGCACTTGTAAGTCAAAAGGCACAGATTAAGGAGCTCAAAAATAATGGATGCAGGCAATCTCTAAGGGAAAAAAATCCTCCTCTATTAAATTATAAACTGTTTGGAAAGTAGACAAACACTGAAAAGAAGGCCTCAAGTTTTGGAAAGATCAGGAATACAGATGGGATTTTGATGGGCATAGACTTACAAACATATGAGATGATGAGAGTCACTAGGGACAGAAGGTTATAAAACCAAGCAAAGGGCATTAGAACATATGAGTTTGTACACAATGAACCAACAAAAGGAGAGAAAAACTGAAAATCTGAGGAGGCTACTGTCCCTTTCACAAAATACATGACTGTTAATAAACTTTCTGGATGTATTGAAAGCTTAAATTACCCAGTTTCATTAATGTAACATAATTCAATTATGTTAATGGCAGCTAAGGAATTTAGGCTTGTCTAGTTTGGAGAAAAGGAGGCTGAAGGGTGACCTCATTGCTCTCTACAGATTCCTGAGGAGGGGACGTGGAGAGGGAGGTGCTGAGCTATTCTTCCTGGGATCCAGTGATAGGACATGTGGGAATGGTTCAAAGCTGTGACAGAAGAGGTTTAGACTGGATGTTAGGAAGCATTTCTTTACTGAGAGAGGGTGGTCAAACACTGGAACGGGCTTCCTAGAGAGGTGGTTGATGTCCTGAGCCTGGCAGTGTTTAAGAGGCATTTGGACAATGCCTTTAATAACATGCTTTAACTTTTGGTCAGCCCTGAATTGGTCAGGCAGTTGGATTAGGTAATCATTGTAGGTCCCTTCCAACTGAAATTATTCTATTCTATTCTATTCTATTCTATTCTATTCTATTCTATTCTATTCTTTTAGTCATATTTCTTCATAATGGCAAAAAAGCTAGAATACACTAGATACATTTTACTGTGGCAAGAAACCCACATTATTAATCCCTGTCTTCTGATTATCTTTTCACACTAAAACTTGCTTGTAAATGCAGTAAAACTGAAAGAGGTTAACTTGGTATACATTCCTAGGTGAAACAACACATATTTCAAGCAGGATGTGCATTTTCTAATCAACACCCTGACACTGAGCTACCAAATAAACCAACTACTGAACAGCAAGTACTATCATCTAATCAACATGAAATATTTTTGGAATCAATTCCTTGCTACATACTTTCTGTGGTGAAGTTTAACATGAAGGACAGCAGACAAACACACCAAACCAAAAATTATAGTGTTGTTCTGAAATGCACTAAATGATAGCCATGCATATATATTGTTGTGATTAATTCAGTTTCTGAAATCAATACAATTGCTCCCTCCTGAAACACTAGAGGTCAAGGGAATTGTATTTATTAAAGTAAATTGAAGAAAATTTTCTTTTTCTATCAGGGAAAATCTTCCATTAGCTAAACACAAAGTAGAGGGGAGCAATAGTTTTTCTTAATGAGGAAACATCCTGATGTTTTCTCATGTGAGTCTTGCAGAACTTTAGCTGTTGTAAGCTTCCTCATCTGTATATTTCCCTGGTTTATGATTTACATTTTTATATAGTCTGGTAAAGTGTTATTGGTTTTCTAAACAAAATGTTCTGTAAATGTCTAAAAGGTTGGAGAGTTGTCTGCCTGTCATTTAGGTACTGTATACACTTAGGTATTCTCCATTAATATTTTTTTGACAACTTACTACTTCTGAAAAGAACATATCTATTCTGGCAATATGCTGTGGCCCAAGAGCGCACTGAAGAGGAGCATACAGGAGTTCTCTTTATGTTGGGCATGTATTAGGGCAGTTTTTGTTGGCACTTCTTAGCCTTATCCAAAATGTATTTTACCTGTCTTTTGGAATGTGTCTCTTCAGATACCAGAAAATATCGAAACGTTTATTTCATTTGTTCGTTCTTTTTCCTCAGTTCCCAAGGAACTGACAAAATGGTGTGTCGTGATCCTTGAAGAATTGGTTCTAGGAGTTCTGTAGTTATTTTATTTTTCTATAACCATGAAATTATTTTCAGCGTGAACATGCTCTGTTTCATACTTATTTCAAAAAGACTATCTCATCTCTCAAGAAAGAATGAATGTACTTAGATCCAAATGAAAAGAAATGAAATAATTTGATATTTTTTTAAGTATACAATATACTTTACATCTTAAATACATATTATTTTTTATTAATCTTGTCCTCCAAGACCCTTTTTTATTCTCAGTCTCTCTCATATATCATATACTGTATCATCTATTTATTATTGCATTAATTCACACCTCAAGGTTCCTGTCTCCAATAGGGCCAAATGCAACACTTATTTAATCCCTATATATGTTAAAATTCCATGGCCTTTATTGAGAATTTCTGTTTGGCTCTTATTACATGACTTTGTCTTAGTGGAATGCTTCCTGTACTGGAAAATAAAACAAAACAAAGAAAAAAAAAAACCAAAAAACAAATCCTCTTGGAGTCAGGGGTCTTCACTTATACTCTTCTAATGTTGCTTTGGCTGTTGTTTCTAGAAGAGTTCAGTATTATTTGCTTGTACTTCTGATCTTAACCTTATATTTGTCTTTGAAAACCATGCATATAACTTTAAGATAAGATAGCCTGTCCCTCTTTCAAAGAAACAGTGCTTGAAAATGCCTTATTCAGAAGTCCAGAAAAAATCAGAGGTCGAGAGTTAGTGGATTACATCAAGCTAAAGTGTACTGAGATAGGGATTTATATGAGGAATCTGTGCTGTGAGGAGTAGAAGTAAGAATGCTAGATGGGAAAGAGAGCTCTTGAATAAATCAATCCCAAATAAATAAATCTTGAATAAATAAATCCCCCTGATAATCAGACATAAAATAACGCACACTGATGTTGAATTACTTTTTGTTATTGATAACATGGGAGTCAAATGCATGAGGAGATTATGCTCTAAAAATAATAGTGAAAGATCTCAACATATTTGGGCTTTTTTTCTGAAGAAACGTGAAGCAATAGAAAGCAATTCCAGAATCTGAGCCTAGATTTTCTTTGTGGTTTTTTTTGCTTCACTCCCCAGAGGCTAGTCATAGCAGTGGAGAAGGGAAAGTACTAAAATAAAAATTAAGATGGCCTGCTCTGTATGTCTGAGGAGTTGGAGATCAGCTGTGCTACCCAGAATCCTACTACCCTCCCAGGTCTCCACTGCGAGAGCACATTTGCCTACAACCACATAAATTAACAGCTGATTTTTAGCTCTTGCTAACATGGTCTTCTGCTTCAGTGCTGAAGTTGGGCAAACAGAGTGACAAATACTACTGCAAGAGATAACCCTTCAAGCAGAAGGCCCCATTTTTCAGGCCTCTTTCTGAAGTTTATCTCACCTAGTAGAACTTCTTTCTTTTCCATTATTTGTCCATGAAGTGCACTGGTGATAACTGCCTCATTCCCGTCCAAGTAGCTCACATAGGTGTAGCATAGAAGGAGACAGAAGGGAAGGGAAATTGCTTATTAAAGGATGTATGGGATGAAGTAGTCCTCCAGTACCAAGACAGGGAGTCATTCCAATATTTCTACTGTAGTGAGCTGGTGAAAGGGGTTTTGAGGACAGATAAGCTGAAGGAGATGAATGTTCTCAATGCTCTGGAGTCCCATAGAAGCACATATATGGCAGGATCTACGCTTTCCCATTGTAATGCCATACTGCTACTCTCACATACCCCAAAATCTGCTCACACCTTACTGCTCCTTTCTCCCACTAAGAGTCCCCATACCCTTTAGCACCTCTCCAAAACTTAAACTGGTCTCACCACATCCCCATCTTAACCCCTCACAGAAGTCATATGATCCCTTCCAGTTCTCCTACTCAGTGCCAGCCTACTTCCCTTACTCATGATGTTCTTGACCTCCTTTACTGACTTCATCTAGATGGTATCCCATTGATTGTTCCTACATATATCCCTATTATCAGCATCTAATCTCCCTATTTAAAAGACCTAATTTCACTGAGGTGACTGAGGAGCTTGTTGAACATGAGCCAGCAATGTGCCCTTGCCACAAAGAAGGCTAATGATACCCTGTGCTGCCAAGACCTCAAGGCAGGGGCTGGGGGAGCAAAGTCCCTCCCACTGTGAGATAAAATCAGGTTTGACACCACCTGAGGAACCTGAACATACATAAGTCTACAGGACCGGAAAAGATTTTATGGTTGGACTTGAAGATCTTAAGGGTCTTTTCCAACCTAAATGATTCTATAATTCTATAAGATGCATCCCAGAGTCCTAAGGGAATCGGCTGAAGTAGTTGCCAAGCCAATCTCCATGATATTTGAAAAGTCATGGCAGTCAGGTGAAGCCCCTGGGGACTGGAAAAGGAAAACTTGGCACCCATATTTAAAAAGGGTAGAAAGGAGGACCCTGGGAACTACCAACCTGTCAGCCTCATCTCTGTGCCTGGGAAGATCGTAGAATCATAGAATCACAGAACAGTTTGCGTTGAAAGGACCCTTTAAAGGTTATCTAGTCCAACCCCCTGCAATGAGCAGGGACATCTTCAACTTCTATCACAAAAGGCTCTGCTATAAAGTTTGTCTCCATCTTTCTTAAAAGTCCCCTTTAAGTACTGAAAGGCTGAAATAAGGTGTCCTTGGACCAGTACTGTTTAATATCTTCATCAGTGACACAGACAGTGGGATCGAGTGCACCCTCAGCAAGTTTGCAGATGACACCAAGCTGAGTGGTGCCATTGACATGCCTGAGGGATAGGGTGCCACCCAGAGGGACCTGGACAAACTGGAGAAGTGGACCCGTGTGAACCTCATGAGGTTCAACAAGGCCAAGTGCAGGGTCCTGCACCTGGGTGGGTGCAAACCCCAGTATCAATACAGGCTGGGGGATGAAGGGATTGAGAGCAGCCCTGCCAAGAAGGACTTGGGGGTACTGGTGGATGAAAAGCTGGACATGAGCCAACAATGTGTGCTTGCAGCCCAGAAAGCCAACCATATCCTGGGCTGCATCAAAAGAAGCTTGGCCAGCAGGCCGAGGGAGGTGATTCTGCCCCTCTACTCTGCTCTGCTGAGACCCCACCTGGAGTACTGTGTCCAGCTCTGGGGTCCCCGGCACGAGAAGGACATGGACCTGTTGGACCGTGTGCAGAGGAGGGCCACAAAAGTGATCAGAGGGATGGAACACCTCTCTTATGAAGAAAGGCTGAGAGAGTTGGGGTTGTTCAGCCTGGAGAAGAGAAGGCTGTGGGGAAACCTTATTGCGCCCTTTCAATACTTAAAGAGGGCTTATAAGAAAGATGGGGACAGACTTTTTAGCAGGGCCTGTTGTGATAGAACAAGGTGTAATGGTTTTAAACTAAAAGAGGGCAGATTCAGACTGGATATAAGGAAGAATTTTTTTACAATGAGGGTGGTGAAACACTGGAATGTGTTGCCCAGAGAGGTGGTAGATGCCCCATCCTTGAAAACATTCAAGGACAGGCTGGATGGGGCTCTGAGCAACCTGCTCTAGTTGTAGATGTCCTTTCCAATTGCAGGGAGGTTGCACTAGATGACCTTTAAAGGTCTCTTCCATCCCAAAGCATTCTATGATTCTCTTATTGTATTTCAGAAAGTGTTTTTGCCATTTCTCTGTAGTTGGCCTTCATTTCTTCTTGATATTCCAACTGATCTTCCTTTATAAGTCATTCATTTACACCCAGAGCATGCCCACAAGCTTCAACAAATTTCCTGATTTAGATAAAATAATAAAATTTATTTCAATCAGGAATACAAAATCCAAAAGTTTAATTCAAAATGCCAGCTTAGAGTATGTTTTTAATGCAGTCAGAACATTATAAAAATTGAAAGTATTAAAAATAATTCTTATGATTTTGTGATTCTATTAAAGAAACCCATCTGAACATGGTCCTAGGCTCTGCTTGAGCATAGGGGTTAGACCAGATAACCTCCAGAGGTCCCTTCCAACCTCAACCATTCTGTGAATCTGTGATTCTGTGATTCTGTGATTCTATTATTCTGTGAGCTTCATTTCTGTCAATGCAGGTATACAGTTCACATTTCTCTATTTGGCGAGTAAAAATAAATATCAGACCTTGTAATTCAGACTTGACACTGACACTAAGGGTTTGTCATGAGCACTCCACACACTTTAACCTGCTGATAATAATATTTCATTTTCTGCTCCCATCTTGTTCTTTCTGCAACAAATTGACATGAACATGACTGGACAAGATTATTATATTAAACAAAACAATGATGCAATTCTACATGAAGGCACCTCATTAGATATACATGACCAATGTAGTCATTTAGGGTTAGCTTCTTCTCCAGATTATAAATACCTATGCAACTCAGCCTAAAGTATGAGCAGAAGTAGAAGTTATTATTTGGTTCATCCTAAAGCAGATACATAGATTTTGTCAGCTGAACATCATTGAGGCTGCATTGAACTTCCTGGGTAAATGTCCATTTACTGTAATGGAAGATTAGACATCTAGTTTACATGAAACCCCTGTACATATAGACATATACAAGGGTGTTGAAAATATACCCTGTAGGCTGTATAGGCAATAAGAAGGTACAAAATAACTGTTTTATCTTAAACAGCATATCTGGGATGTGTCAGGAAAATGCAGCTCAAAAATGCATTCTGCATTCTCTGTAGGGAACTAGCCCAGGTACAAACATCCTCTCTGAAAATCTACAAAGCTGAATGACTCTTGTTTGATACTTAGGCAAAAAGTCATGTAACTGGTAATATACAAGGAAGCACATACTGTACAAAATATACTTGCTAATGCTTGAAGCACAATATTATTACCAGACAAAGAAAAAGCAAGCAAGCAAACAAAACATCTGCAGTGCACGATAACCATTCAATTTCTGAAATAAAAACACCTCAGGATAAATATTTAAAACAGAAATAATTTTTCAAGCTGTTGTTCAGAGGATACAATGTGTCAAACATTGTTAAGAATTGAAGTAAAATCTGAAAGTAATTTACATGTGTTATTGTTGCTAGATGCTAACAACAGGGACATTATCCTTTCTTTTAGAGTAATTTTTTTGGTGCTATTTCTGCTATTTGCTTTTAAAATGTGTCATCTAAAGTGAGTACTCATCACTATAAGGCTATTTGCTGTATCCACGGTGAAATCTAGAAATAGGCTTTTGCAAGATTTTTTTTAACATCTGAAAATCTCCTCCTTGTATCAGCCAAACACATTTCTATGTTCATCTTTATACCAACCAAACCATTTTCATCTTTCCTATATGCATATTTCTTCGTGCATTCCTTCCTGCTGTTTTCTTCCTACCATCATGGTCTCCCTCAGGTCAGTGCCCTAAGTCCTTCAGGATTCTTCACTTTTCACTTATGCGATTTCCTTTTTCTTATGATTTTGGTGACTTGGATCTGATACATGCTGTGTAACCTGGAAATGAGTGCCATTTATTCCTACCTCAAATATGTTCCAGTTCTCACCAAGGAATTGATGTTAGATGTGGAGACAAAGGCAGGAAAGTTAGGAGGAATAAATGTATAGAAATGAAAACTACCACTACTAACACAGAAATAAAACTAAAAAAGAGCAATGCACTAAAATTCAGTTTTGTCTAGAAAATGCACTGCACTATAATTCAGCTCTAGAGAAAACTGAATTATATATTACTGACTATTCTGAAACAACTGACATTTGAAACCAAAGGCAGTTTGAATATAATTATTTTAAAACCTGGAGTATTATCATATGTCTGAAGAATAGCAAATGCTTAAGAAATCAGGAAAAGCAATCCAGCCAATCTCAATTACATTGGGAAGAAGAATAATCAAAGACCAAGAAAATAAAAATAAAATAAGATAAAATGCATTGGTTTACAGATATAAATAATGCTAGAATATTCTAATATTTTTCTTTTTAATATCAGCTGACTCTCCAGAACACAAAAATATAGCAAACTTTATCATCTGGATTTCAGCAACACATTTTGTTGGTGCCACATGAGATTTCATACCTCAAGGTCAAAAAAAGGGGATTAATTCAAGTATTATAAAACTGGTGAAGAGCTGAAAAAATGAGTGATAGCAACTGGTCTATCAGGAGAAATATGAAGCTGGAAAGTTAGCAGTGGGGTTTCTTATGATTACCCTTGGGACTAATCTTACTTAATATTTTCAGTAATAATTTAAACACAAGATACAGGAAAACTCTGAAGAAATTCACTGCTGGCTAAGTTAGAAGCACCATTTATATATAAGACAATAGGAATAGCACTGTCCTAGAGGACTGGAGCAGTGTCAATGTCATGAAACCTAATGATGTTGAACTAAGACATATCTACAAGGAAGACGTTCTGCTATAAATTGAGACTTTGTGAGCTGGAAATGAAAAAACAGACAAAGATTTGTTATGATGATTAATCTGAGACATATGACCAATGTGATGCATCTGATGAGAAGCAAATTGTGATCTTAAAGTTATTAGATGAAGCATTTTTATTAAAAACTTCAATACTGTGGTACAAGGCATTGTACTCATAAGATGCCATCTAGAGTCCTGTGTGTACTTCTGGTCATTCACATTCAAAAAAGGTTAATTTAAGAAGGAACAGATGCAAAAATGGGTCTTAACACAATCAGGAGAATGAAGAACATTTTATTTTATAAGAAAAGAATTCAATTTACTTAGCCTACCAAAATTAAGGTTAGGAGAGGAGATATAGTTACGTTACAAAGACATCAGTGAAGTAAACCCTGGGGAGAGAGGAAGATGTTAAGCAAAAGGTTGGTGTTGAATGAAAACAAGCATTTGTCACTGGTCATGAATGAATTCAGTCTGGAATTTTAGTCAATGGTTTGTCAGTGATGTGTAAGAAAAATTCCAGTATTTCATTGCAATAGAAGCAGTAGCAACTGGAAATCTAATTCATTGTTATGTAAGGCCTGACAAATTTTTGATGAGGGTACCTGTAACATAAAGTGACTGGATTCAGCAATCCATGAGATCCTTTAAAATCCTATGATCATGATAAGCATATAGAAAAATTACCCCTTTCTATTAAATTTTATATGATATTTCCTTGGAAGTGTAGCATAATAAATATTGATGTTAATAGTACCACAATGATTTCATCACAATTCAGATACTGGAAGATAAAACCTTTGATGAGTGTAATGTTGTGTTTTGAACCAAATAATGACCTTCTTAATCTTTTATAAAAGCTTCTTTGATTTCTTATTCTAAGAAGACAGTAAACCTTAATATTTATTTTATAGTATTCCAGTATGCATGTCTGCAGTCCTTGCCTCGTCAGCATTTAAATTAACATGGATTATGCTAAAATGTTCTTAATACATATTGTTTACAGGAATTAAACTTTTCAGAGTGAAGGGTTAATTTTTAAATAACTAAGATTATTGTCATGAGCCATGTAAAGTGATTTTCCTAGATAAACTTCCAAGGTTGTTCTTGCGACGCTACATCAAAAAACTATATTGTTAGTAAACTGTGAATGAAAAATAATTACATGTATGATAAGCTGTGGAAAAATAACATGGTACTCATTACTCTGTAGGCTGAGAAAATTGGGGAGCATAAATGAATGTGTTAAATAAGGTATCACTTAGCAGAAAAGGATATATTCACCTATTCAAAGCAAATCTGTACTAATATTAAACCCATTTAAAGTCAAATTATTCTGGAAAGAAATTGCTCTAACTGATGTTTTTCATTATGGAACCTGAACATTTCTAAGTGATTTTTGTGGCTTCTTTGCTTCCTTACTTAAAAGGATGGCTTTGTTTTGTATGAAAAAAAAAAGGGGGAGGGTCACTTATTTGCTTTTGTCAAAACAAAATTACCTATTTCTGGTGATGAAGGTGTTACTTAAAAGCATACCAAACTCAGTAGATCTCTATTGCTTGACATTCATGAGAGCCACTTCATCCTATCTTACTTTTGACACTTAAGTGACCATCTACTTCAGGAGCTCAGTATCCTTCTGTGCTATCCTTATTTGACAAAAAGAGAATTAAGCTTGCTTAAGGCTGGAATGACCTTACTCATTCTTTCCTTTGACAATTAAGTGGCAAAAAAAATGAATGGGAAAAACTCAGGCATTGATTCAGCAGAATGCTTAAGTACATCCCCAAATAAGGCCCAGATACCTGAAGTTATTTAGTACCCTAAATGCCCTTGAAATCCCTGGGAATTGCATAGTCACCTTCCTTTATGGAGCTCTGCCTTATGACAGACCTTGCAAAGAGATTACCTTAACATAGGGCTAAAGTGCTTTAGAGTTATGTGGCTCCCGAATGGAACAGATCTATAAAGCTCCTTAACAGAGATGGGTTAAGAGTGCTGGTGAATGAACATCTTTTAAATAAAAAATGAAGGCTGCAGGTACATCAGGGCAGTTCCTGTGTGTTTCTTGATAGTATTTAGACACCTGAAAACTACCAAGTGTTCGAAGAGGCAATCCTTAGAGCTGAAAGCACAAATTTTAAAACATTTTGATGCCCTGCTTTTTCAATCAATTCAGCTTTTTTTTTTTTTTGTAGTCAATATGCTTTTGAGAATGCATCCTAATATACTTTTTAGAATATAATTTTTTTAAAAAAGTACATTTGGTAAACCTACTCAGAAATCTTCATCAAAGAGACTAGGAATGTGTTATCCAATCACAATTTAACAGTCTCATTTTGTAATTTATTTGGTAATGATACCCAGAAAGCACAACACAAGTAAGAATACCATTTATAAAATCAGTTTAGATATGTGCTCATGGCACATATAGAAAACGTAATAGCTGGAAGAAGATGGCTTTTATCAGATACAATATTATTTTTAATTACATCTGAGAAGTAGTTGGATTATTTACTGGTTTCTAAGAACTAGTGAGTCATAGGAAAAAAACTCAAAGTGGTAATTGAGATACTAAACTAACCCATCTTCCAAGTGTTGAAAAGAGGCATAATTATATATTAAATATATGGAAAACATGAAAATACAATTCAGACTTTCAATAAAACAACATCTTAGAAGCTGATCAAACAGTAAATGAAGTATATCTAAATACTGATGTAAGGTAACACTAGACATATTACAGATAGGCTATGTGGTACCCCAGCAGTACCTTTGAAAAGCAAATATCCATCAACCAGCTGACCATTCAATATTTTGGTCAGGCTTTTGTCCCAAACTAAATATTTTTCATTTAGTAGCTTAAAGGCAGCATTATATCCACATGTAGTAGACTAAGAACAAATCAGTTTTACAATACAAAGTGGCAAGGTAAAATACATGCCAGAGCTTCATATAATGCCTGTGAACAGTGAACCTGTTTTTTATGGGAGCAATTATACTCATATTTGCCTTAAAGAGAGAAAACTATCCTTTTTGTATTTTTCCTTCTTGTTCCTCTTTGTTTCCTGTAAAATAAAGTGCTTTTGTGCTACCAAGCAGTATAGTTCTGTACACTGTATTTCTATTCAGTACCAAGATACATATTGCTCTGCAATATAGCAATGAAGTGGAAAAGCATGAGGATGTTGCTGTCAGATCAGACATATCTATTTTTACAGATAGGGATAGAATTAATCTTTCCTAATTTAGGTACCCAAAAGTTAGATGTCAAAATCTGAGTCCTCAAGAACATCTTTATTTGCTCAATAGAAAGATACAGCCATTTCAAGAATAAATTTCATTCCAAGGTGGGTCAGAAGAACAATCTACTGCAGATTCTTCTCCACTAACTGTAAAAGGGGACATTATTAACTTGTTCAGACTTAAACATCTAATTACTAGGTTATCTAAGAGCTGGTAAATTCCTAATAGATAAAAATGTAATTCTTCCATTAAAAAACACATGAACCTTAAATATGGAAGAAAATAACAAAAGACTGTACTGCAAGTGTGATTTCTTATGTTTCTTTTCCTTCATAAAGACCTTGTGTTAACAGTCTGGCAACATAAAACCTTGGATCAAATGCAACCACAAGAAGATAGGTATGAAAAATTTTGAGAAGTAAGAGCACTGGTGGCTATACCAAAAAGCCCATCCATTAAAATGTTCTCTTCTCTTTCTGTTAGAAGTTATGTTGTCCTACACACACTCCAGATAATCAGCTTTGTTGCATTAATATCACACAGCAATACTGAAAGTATTTTTACTTGGACTTTACCTCTAAGGAAAGATGAAAACATCTGACATTTCTTTATACTAAAGAAAATGTTCTGTGTTGCAAGTTGTGGAAACTCTTGATGAGCTGTAAATAAGGTTACATAATTATCACTTCATGCTGTAGAGTGTTGCTTGAAAGGGCAACTAAAAAGGGAGACTGCAAGGAAATGTATAAGGATAGTCTTACCAGGAAGGCATTGGGCTGGGACCTAGAGTCTTTAGTTCAGTTCCATGGTCTGATGTAGCCTTAACTGTGTGGTCTTCAGCCACATCTGTAGAAAGAGAAATGATACTTTCCTGTCTCCATGGGATTTTGTAATAATAAATGGACTAATGTTTGTGAAACATGGAAATACTGCATTGATGGTGGTCCTGCAAAGTACAGAATGTCAGTTTGTTAAAAAATGATTCAACTAATCAAAATAAATATCTACATGAAACCCAGGAAGTAAAAAATTCAAAATGTTTTGTGTATGGTCTAAAAAATATAGAAAACATAGATGGAATTAATTTGGTTTTATATTGTTATCATAGTCTATAGCTATTACAATCTTTTGTTGTATCTACTACAGAGAAGAAGAGCTGCCTTTTTTTTTGTGTAACAATGATGTTAACAATCAAGCTCCTTAACTGACCTAACTATTTTAGCACAGGAATAGAAACCTGGTATTTCTTTAAAGAGGTAGAAACAAAGGATCCTGATGAGAATTAAAATGTTTCTTCACATTATACATATGTTATACATAAAACTTTGGGGGGATACTTGCTTAAGCTTATTGCTATAAAAGCAGTGAACAGAGACTGTTTTAAAGACTGAACATTTGAGAGGGGTAAATATTTTATGCAAAAGGTGTAACAGTCACATTTTTAGCAAAGATATACTTCTAATATAACAATGCTTGCTACGCATTTCAAGTAAAGTTGTTCCTTTTCCATGACAAAGGCCTGAACAGCACAGAGGGAAATCACCCATGTGTCTGTAAAAGCAAAAATACCAAACTTCACAAAGAAAACACAGGCAATTTTCTTTTCCATGAACATCAGAAGCAATGAAGCCTATTTCCTACAATTCTGTGTCTTGTGGTTGATTACAGTTTCTGAATGAAGTTTCCATTGTTGGCTGAAGTATTTATAAGGTGTCTCTGGCTGTGTCTACCTGACATCTGGTCCAGCAGCCAGGAGGGCTTCCAAGATTGCAGACCTGGGTTCTTCATCTGCCTCTATCATGGCTTTGTCTTTTATTCACTTTGTTATCCACAGAGATGAAATCTTGTTACGCATCCCAAAGAGCTTCCACCATGAATGACCAGGGAATTAGAATTCCAGGGGTATGTGCTAGGGTGCATCAAAGGTCAATTGAGATATATCCTAAGGTGTGAACTCATGAATAGGGTATTTGTGCACGCCTCAGCTTTTCTATCAGACAGGGCAGCTGTAGGCTCTTCCTCCTCTCTCCATGTGCTACTTTCACAAAACAGGTAAACAATACCTTTTTTTAAACTTTTTCAGTATTTTTTGTTGAAGCTAGGATTAGATTAAAAATTTACTGGGGAAAACACAATTAAAAACATTGTACACACACATTTGTACAACGTAACTGCATGAACCTAGTCTCTATACCATAGAATCATAGAATCATAGAATCATAGAATCATAAAATCATTAAGGTTGGAAAAAACCTCAGAGATCATCGAGTCCAACTATTAACCTAACTGCCAGGTCCACGTCTAAACCATGTCCCTAAGCACCACATCCACACATTTTTCGAATACCAGGAACTGTGATTGTACCACTTCCCTGGGCAGTCTGTTCCAATGCCTAATCACTCTATCCATGAAGAAATTCTTCCTAATATCTAATCTAAACCTCCCCTGGCACAACTTGAGCCCATTTCCTCTTGTCCTATCACTTGTTACTTGAGAAAAGAGACCGACCCCCACCTCACTACAACCTCCTTTCAGGTAGTTGTAGAAAGTGATAAGGTCTCCCCTCAGCCTCCTCTTCTCCAGACTAAACAACCCCAGCTCCCTCAGCCACTCCTCATAAGACTTGTTTTCTAGACCCTTCACCAGCTTTGTTGCCCTTCTTTGGACTCTCTCTAGTACCTCAATGTCCTTCTTGTAGCGAGGGGCCCAAAACTGGACACAGTATTCGAGGTGCGGCCTCCCCAGTGCCAAGTGCGAGGGGACGATCACTTCCCTAGTCCTGCTGGCCACAGTATTTCTGATACAAGCCAGGATGCTATTGGCCTTCTTGGCCACCTAGGCACACTGCCAGCCCATATTAAGCCAACTGTTGACCAACACCCCCAGGTCCTTTTCCTCTGGGCAGCTCTCCAGCCACTCTTCTCCAAGCCTGTAGCATTGCCTGGGGTTGTTGTGACCCAAGTGCAGGACCTGGCACTTAGCCTTGTTGAACCTCATACAATTGGCCTCAGCCCATCGATCCAGGTGTCCAGATCCCTCTGTAGAGCCTTCCTACCCTCCAGCAGATCAACACTTCCACCCAACTTGGTGTTGTCTGCAAATTTACTGAGGGTGCACTCAATCCCCTCATCCAGATTATCGATAAAGATATTAAACAGAACTGGCCCTAATACTGAGCCCTGCGGAACACCACTTGTGACTGGTTGCCAACTGGATTTAACTCCACTCACCACAGCTCTCTGGGCTTGGCCATTCAGCAAGTTTTTTACCCAGTGGAGAGTGCACTTATCCAAGTCGTGAGCAGCCAATTTC
Source organism: Theristicus caerulescens (assembly GCA_020745775.1). Classification (NCBI taxonomy): domain Eukaryota; kingdom Metazoa; phylum Chordata; class Aves; order Pelecaniformes; family Threskiornithidae; genus Theristicus; species Theristicus caerulescens. The sequence goes on along the minus strand of CM036559.1, from coordinate 77,233,166 downwards.
TCCAGGAGAATGTTGTGGGAAACAGTGTCAAAGGCTTTTCTAAAGTCCAGGTAGACAACATGCACAGCCTTTTCCTCATCCACCAAGCGGTTACCTTGTCATAGAAGGAGATCAGGGCAGTCAAGCAGGATTTTCCTTTCATGAACCCATGCTGGCTGGGCCTGATTGCCCGGTTGTCCTGTACGTGCCATGTGGTGGCTCTCAAGATGATCTGCTCCATGACCTTCACTGGCACCGAGGTCAGGCGGACAGGCCTGTAGCTCCCCAGATCCTCCTTCCAATCCTTCTTGCATATGGGTGTCACATTTGCTAACTTCCAGTCAGCTGGGACCTCCCCGGCTAACCAGGACTGCTGGTAAATGATGGAAAGTGTCTTGGACTGTGGCATATGACACCAGTCTGCAAAGCTGGATGGTGAATGAAAAAAACAGAATGTATGTCACCGTGATCAAATACTTACCTTCTTTTTTCTACTAACCCTGACATTTGAGCGGTGGAAAACTCCACATATAGGTCTAAAAATCTGTAACCAAGAAAACTCCATATGACTCCATCCAGAAACCTGGTCATACAACCGAGGAATTCAAAGAAATGTATTCAATGGAACATGTAAATTCAAGTACTTTACTGTATGAAAAAGGTATGGGTATATAGTTATCCGTGGCAGAGAAAGTTCCTGCAGGAAATGTTGAGTTTAGAGGCAGACTTTAATTACACTTATTTAAAAAAATAAACTAAAAAAATCATCTTCTGTGAAATGGTTCAGATGAAATTGTTCACTGTCTCATTGATGGATAAAATTGATTTTAGGCTTTGTAACACAAAGACTACAAAAGAAACACTTGATTGTGTTTAAATTACAGATGCTTATGATATTGACTAGTGGTGGAGTGCATATTGTGGATATTTACTCGATTTCACCATTTATTACTTAGATGCAGATCTTTCTGTTTAAAAGGACAGCAGTGATTTCTAAATCAAACGCTCAGGTAAATAGGAGTGAATGCTTCTGGGAAAGACAAGCAGTAATGCAGTTCCATGCAAGATGGACAGAGTGTTTGCAAGCAGACGTTGATGTTGTTGAAACTATAGCAGTCTCGTATGTTTATCATAGAGGCCTACCAATGAGCCAAGAATTTCCTGCTGGTTCATAATTTCCTAGAAGGAGTATTCCTTGTATCAATACAGGACTTTTATTTATTTATTTATTTATTTTACAAGAATGTTCAAGAAGATAGACAAAAAAAAATATCAAATAAAATATGAGCCTTCCTTGCCATTGTACTCCAACTCTAGAAATTATTCATGATAAAATCTTGTAAATACTTGCAGGCAAAAGAAGATTAAGACTAAGCTCTCTGAGAAGGTGCACATCTGGAGTTCCACATATGAATTCTGCTGTTTTGGCTCTAGTCCTGATATTTAACTCCCTCTGGTAAATGCAGTTAGGTTTACTACTATCAAAGGGAGATTCTGACAGAAATATTTGAACCTACAATCAGGATTTAGCCTACATAATTTAAAGCAGAATATAAAGTGGAAGAACAACATAAGAGTTCAAAACTGAGATGTAAAAAGTGTTCTGCATTCTCCTAATCTAACAAACATTGCCAAATTCTAATTAATTTTAGTGGAAAGCAAAGTAGTGAAATGCCTAACGCATTAAACATTGTGCTAAAGTGCTTTAACACTGTTTTCAATGTTAATGTTGCTCTTTCTGCTTAGGGGAATAAAAATTAAAGTCTATGGTGGGACAGCTATTTTATTTCTCCTCAGAAAACCATTAAAGTCCTTTCCCCACAAATAAAGAAAGTGAAAATGGAAAGGAAATTTGTCAATTCCCATGAAAATAAGGAAAATATTTATTGATCTGGACTGGGAAATACATTGTTACAGCCCAGCTCTCACCAAATTTTTGTGGAGTTAACCTTGAGAAAAAGACAGGAAATATGTTTGTATAGGTCATGATGGATTCATTTCTCTCAAAGGGGTACAAAAGCTGAGTTAGGGAAAGCATGGTCAATTGAAATCCTAAGCGATTTGATAGAAAGCCCCTATGATGACACTGTTCGTTGCCAAGAGTAGGAAGAACGTGCCAAGGCCATATATTTTAGAGGAACTTCTCCACCTAGAATTATAATCTGTGACTGTCCAGCTTCTTTTGCGTTGTTTCCTTAATGAATTCACACAACCTGTGTGGTACTAAGACCAAGTATAGTTAAGCCTCAATAAATTCCAATGCAGTTCATGGGATATGATTTTTTTGCCTTGTTAATGGCTTCTGCAACAAAAGCTATAAATATTTCTAGCTTTTTTAACAGTTCTGTCTGTGATACTCATGTCTGCAAAGGAATTCCTCTTAACCTTTCTATAATATACCCCTCAACATTTTTGTTTAGACTCACCTATTGATAGTGAGTGGAAAGCATGTGGAAGCTTTTTTAAAGACTGATCTTAGAAAGAGATGATATTTTGGATGAAATCTGCAATCACAAATATGTACATTAAAGTTCTGTGTGTACCCCATCCATAAACACTACCACACTGCATCACCTTTGCAGGCAAATCAAATATTATCACCACCTAAAAATCATAGTTCTTATTAGAAAGGACCATAAACTGTACAATACAGAATCTGAACAATACATAAAGCTTTCATTTAGGTTACAAGAATCTAGGATTAGAGTCAGTGCAGGCCTGTTTGGGTGTTATCTAAATTTGAAAACAAACTCATTACTTCTTTGCTTTGCTTCAGAATCTAGGGAGAGATTAACCTGTCAGATTAAGATTTAGATGTCTACATGTAAACCAGGTGCCTAAATTGATGCAGATCTACAGTTTGATCCAGTAGCCTCAATTTAGGCATCTAGTTCCATTTGAGATATCCTAAGGTTATCCTCTTAGACCTTAGGTTGACCTAAGGTAACCTCCAGTCCTCACCTCAGAAAGGCTCAGATTCCCCAACAGGTCCTTATCAAACCTGACAGCCTTATGTGGATGTCTTGAAAACCCACAGACATCTCAGGTCACTATATTTAGGCAACAGTCATTGATGTAGAACAGGAATTTGACATCTGGGCAACCTGTCAACAACTAAATTTAGGGTCTGGATCGGCAGTTTTTCCACTCAAATGCCTTGCATGTTGCGTATGCTGAGAATGCCTAATGAAGACTGGCAGGATCAGGTTCCACAAAATGTTACAGTTCCTGCTTTTTTTTTCCTTAAGGTGGCCAGGTGATGTGATGTTGCTCTCTTTTATATAGTAACCTAGTGGTCAGAGTAATACAGAAGAGAAAAGGAGAGCCTCCTGCTTCAGCACTGTCTTCAGTATGTAGAAACTTGTGTCTCCAGCTTCCTGCTTGGCCTGCCCTGACCTCCAATTGATCGTGGGGCACTCCTCATCCATCCTCTTTAAGATATAATACAGAATGAAACCCTGACTTGGCCAAAGAGATTCAATATTGCAGTTAGGGACCTCATCTGGCACATATTCCAGATATAGCAATTTATATTGCTAATAATGAATGGGTAAAACAACCTTTCTACCTTTCCTTTTGAAAGAAAATGCCTACAGCTGCAGGAATGTGTGTGTTACCAATGTGTATTAGGCATTCCTAAGAGAGAGAGGCAGAGTAACATGTAAGGTGATATTCATTGACCAAATTTATAGTATAGGTATCCACATCAAAGTCAGCTACCTGAAGTTCTCTTTTCAGTCAATAGGAAGAAACAGGTTGGTCTAAGGCATAATTAATCTCATGATTGTCGTGGTTTAACCCCAGTTGGCAACTAAGCACCACGCAGCCGCTCGCTCACTCCCCCCCGGTGGGATGGGGGAGAGAATCGGAGGAGTAAAAGTGAGAAAACTCATGGGTTGAGATAAAGACAGTTTAATAGGGAAAGCAAAAGCCGCGTGCACAAGCAAAGCAAAGCAAGGAATTCATTCACTACTTCCCATCGGCAGGCAGGTGTTCAGCCATCCCCAGGAAAGCAGGGCTCCATCACGCATAACGGTTACTTGGGAAGCCAAACGCCATCATGCCGAATGTTCCCCCCTTCCTTCTTCTTCCCCCAGCTTATATACTGAGCATGATGTCATATGGTATGGAATAGCCCGTTGGCCAGTCTGGGTCAGCCCCCCTGGCTGTGCCCCCTCCCAGCTTCTCATGCACCTGGCAAAGCATGGGAAGCTGAAAAGTCCTTGACCAGTGTAAACTCTATTCAGCAAGAACCAAAACATCACTGTGTTATCAACATTATTCTCATCCTAAATCCAAAACACAGCACTCTACTAGCTACTAAGAAGAAAATTAACTCTATCCCAGCTGAAACCAGGACAATGATAAATCAGATATTTGTAAATAGATTATTATAGGTAATCATCGCTACAATGAGATCCAGTCCACCTAATTTTCGAAATCTAAGTTTGGAAAATAAAACCTCCCTCTGGAAGCTTTAAAAGGAAGCCATTAGGCTGATTGTGCAAGGAATGTAAAAATTTTTTCTAATGATTGTCTTCATTATGTCCCTAAAAATCAAGGCACAGGTTAGGCAGTATTCTGCTCCCCATTGGTGCATCTTAATGGAACTCATTTACATGGGAAATAAATATTGAGACTTTTAAATTGGGACAGCTCAGGGCATGTTCAGAAACATAACTCCAAGTTTCTTAGGAAATTCAGTGAAACGGGATGGTATTTAGTAAATAGAGAGTTTTTCATGTCAGAAATGTTTTGGATACAGTTTTGGACTTTAGTTTTGGACTGAATTCTCGCTAAGGCTTTTATTAGCTATTGCCTCACTTTCTCAATACACTACAGAGGGAGTTTGCTGCCGAAAGCAGGATTCTAGATTCTATCCCAGTGGCTGGCTGCCTAAAATATGAGATGTTAATCTTAGGTATTGAAGTCCTTGACTGGCTGTATTTCCAATATCAAGAGACTGATATGAAAGTTCTCAGCCACTGAGGAAAAAAATATGAGACTATATTGTACAAGCGAAAACAGGAGGCTCATATAAAGTACAGCTTTAACTATAATTTTTATTATCACAGTACACAGGGTGATTTGTCCTCTGAAAATATGAATAAGGGTGTCCGTTTCTTCCTCTGGCAGTCATTCGTGGGTTTGATGACAGAACAATGACTGTTTATATATAAGATCCTTTTGGATGGTTTCTTGAAAGGCTCAGTTGCTTGTACGGGTACCAAGACTTGCAATAAATTACAGTTGCCATGCTGGTCTGTTTCTATGACAGTATGTCTTATATGTATACACTTGTACAATAAGCTGAACCCTACATAATTTCTCTGCCTATTGTATTTTAATAACCATTATGAACTAGAGCTACAGTGTGGATTTGAGGCTGTTATTGCCACAGGTTGGCTATTTCTGTAATACAATGTGCAATATGAAGCAGCTGCTGATCAATTAATATTTACGCTGCCATGTATTTTGCCACCTCCCACCCACCTGTATATTGCTAAAACAAGTCTTGCATCATTTTATTCTGCAAATAGTGCATCTTGTTTTCCAAAATGCCCACCACAGTCTTACAAAAGTGAAGAAAGAGTCCATTTCCCCAACTCACAAATGTATTAAAATAATAGATGGTACTCCTTTTGTTTTTGGATCACGTTTGCAATTTTTCTTCTCCAAGTAATTTTGCAGTGAGGAGGCTCTTTGTAGTAGCTGATTTCTTCTGTAAAGGGTCCTAGACATTAGATCCACCAATTTTTCTCTTAATTCTCAGTATGGAGCACTGACCCGGTAAATTAATTTTGCCTAGTTTTTGGCCGGTAATTTCTTGTGTACCCTTGAGGATATATCCTTTGTGGTGGCAAGAATGAAAATTGCAAGCTTCCAGAACAGCCAGACCTAAACATCTGTCCAAGTAACACAGGAAATTATCCATCTCCTCCTGTTTCTAGTAGTTCTGAGTAAATTCCTGAGATTAATTTTCCCTCTAACACCTGGAGTGCATTTGTAACATTAGATATGGCTCTGTTCCAACAGTACAACTACATCATCTTAGAGAAGTTCATGCAGCTAAATGTAACTGCTTCTGATAATAAAAAATGCCTCCACAATTTTATTGGAACCATTTGTGTATACCACATTCAATTCTGTTGATGTTCAGATTAACTATGCTATTATTTAGAGCCTTGGAAATCTTTCCTTTCACACTTCCCAATGGAAGATTTAGCCCAAAGTATATACCTGGAAAAGATAACATCTGTGTCTGTAAAAACCTTGCAGAATAACTTTGAGAAAGGACAATTAGATAATGTGGAACATTTGTGATTATGTAAACTCCATGAGGGATTCCTGATAGAATCAGGACCTTTGTGACATTAATGGCAAAACATAGTGTTTAACCAGTAATTTCAAGAAAGACTCAGAGTATGAGTCTCAATAAAGAGCAAATATTTCAAAGGAGCATTCATCCAAACAATTAGAATTTTAAAAGACTGTTTAGTTAGAGAAACAAGGAAGAATTTAAATATCATAGTAGGAAGATAGATTATTATTCATCTTCACAAAAATGATGACTTAGAAAGAACATCAGATCCTCCTGACAAACCGACTCAGGAGTGGGTGTCTAATGTATTAAGAAACTGATTCATGCCATTTAAAAAATTGAGAAAATTTTAAAAGGTATTAGCTTTTATGCTTGCTTCACATAATTTCAGAACATATGAAATAAAAATTCATATTAAGAAATGGAATAGATGACTGGTTTTGTCTCATGTGGAATTTACACTGGTACTTGATAAGAGAAGTTGAATTTTAGTATATCACAAAGAACTTTGACCCCATCATTTAACATGACATTTATCTAAAATGTGGCTTTTTAGAGCTATAGTTCAATCTAGTAGTTCCCTTATCCTGATTTGGATTTCAACAGAACAGATTCCAAGATGGTAGTGTAGTGCCTGTTACCCAAGGTCTCAATCTTGCAACATTTTACACACATGATTAGCGTCAAGCATATAACTACTCATGTTGCATATAAATACACAAATGCATGTATGTTGGATCAAAACCTGAATCAGTACAGTGGGCCAGATTCTGGGTTATGATTTGACACACAGTATATTTGCATATAATATATATTGTAAGCATATTTATGTTCATAAATACATGTCTCTAGCTAGAATTTTCCCAGCTAGTTGAAAAAAAAGCATATTCTAGAATCAGGGCTATCTGGTATTTCTACCCCTCCTTTGCTGTTTAATTCAGTTCTGTTTATAAGGAATAGAAGACTTAGATGGGCCTATAAAATAGGAATTTCTAAACCAAGGATCCAGGATTAGATTTATACTCTCCAAGAAAACGTTCAAATGAGGGTGTAGCAGATGAGACTCAGCTGTTTAAGTGTAAGTCTCCAGTGCCTTAGTGCCACATTTGTAGTGCCTTAGTGTATGGGCACAACTTCTGTAGGTCCTATGTCACGTGTGCTGCCTGTGAATATCTCAGACACCATATATCACTTCAAACTGTACTAGATACCTATGATTAGCTGGCTGAACTGAGCTCACTATTACATGTAGGCACCTACACTGCGGACATGTAAATTAAAGCAAGGCAAATCCCACCCATAGCTATAGCAAACTTAGAAGACAGACAATGAGCAACAATCACCTCAAATTGGTTGTGCGTGATCTTAAGTAAGAGCCACCCATGTTACATATGCTTATCCTACTTACATGTTTATACAATGTATATTGTTAATGTCCAGATGGTACAGAAAGTAAGATTCAGTAGAAGAGCCACTTACCTCTGAAATAGGCAAAGTAAAGCTTTGCTTCAATGGGTCAATCTAGTTGGCCTGCTGCTGCCAACAGCAGGGGTTCTTGTTCCTCCTCTCTCTTTCCTTGTTCCTCCTCTCTTTTTCCTTGTTCCTCTGTCCTTCCACTTCCCCTTCTGGCTGTGCAGTTTCACCTCTTCCTCCATGCCAAGTACATCCAGGTACTGCCAGGATTTGATCAAAATTACTAATTCGGCTAAAAACAATCCAGTCTTTACAATTTAGTTTTCCGTTGATTTAGTGTGCTGAACAAATTCACAGAGGAGTCCAAAGTGAGTCAGATACAGCAGCTGAAGTGGAGAAGGAAGGGAACAGAAGAGAAGGGAAAGGAAAGGGAAACAAGGGAAAGGGAAGGGAAAGGGAAGGGAAAGGGAAGGGAAGGGAAGGGAAGGGAAGGGAAGGGAAGGGAAGGGAAGGGAAGGGAAGGGAAGGGAAGGGAAGGGAAGGGAAGGGAAGGGAAGGGAAGGGAAGGGAAGGGAAGGGAAGGGAAGGGAAGGGAAGGGAAGGGAAGGGAAGGGAAGGGAAGGGAAGGGAAGGGAAGGGAAGGGAAGGGAAGGGAAGGGAAAGGAAGGGAAAGGAAGGGAAAGGAAGGGAAAGGAAGGGAAAGGAAGGGAAAGGAAGGGAAAGGAAGGGAAAGGAAGGGAAGGGAAAGGAGGGGAAAGGAGGGGAAAGGAGGGGAAAGGAGGGGAAAGGGGAAAAAGGGGAAGGGGAAAAAGGGGAAAGGAAAAAGGAAAAGAGGACAAGCTGAAACTCCTTGTTTCAGTAAAGGTGAGATTTTGAAGTCTGGCTTCATTTAATACAGAGATCTGATTCTTCTGATTCTTAGCAAGGATACCTGGTTCACTGGAACCACAAAGAAGAGGTTTTGCTCTTCCTTTCCAAAAAAAGTAGAAAGAGAGAAATGAGATTTTTTACAACTCATTGCGGAAATGTTAATTAGTCACTATATTACAGGAGATGTTATCTAATCCAACAAAAAGATATCCCTAAGCAAGTGAAATAATGCTTACTTTAATTAAGAAGAATAAGCAAACTGTCACCTGGATAAGGAGGAAATAAAGGTTTCAGGACGAAAGATTAAATTTGTCTGGACCCTTGGAGGATTTTAAAAGGGAGATTGGTTACCACAATTCAGCAAGAAAATCTAATCTATAGGTAACACAAAGTGTGCAGAAAGAGGAAATACCTCACAGCCATGAAAACTGGCAGAAAGTCAGATGGATAAGGGGGAGACAGAGTGTACACAGGTCAGTTTTATTGCCCTTCCATTTTTTAATTTATGCTTTCCATATACATTTGTAACACTTATGTATTTTAGATGTTGTGGATAATTACTTTTATTTACATTTGATATTAATTTATTTTGAACTAGGAATAATTTTACTGTAATTACATAACAGCATTTCTAATGCAAGAATCTGACAAAGCTACAAATGATGCTTCTTGGACATTTTACCAAGTGCCTGAAGTACAGGTTACTTAAAGTAACTTTAACAAGAAACAAGTAACTTTATCTAGTAGAGTTTCCATAGAACTCAAAGAGTTCTCGAAGAGTATTCCCCCATTTCCCTTGAATTGGCCAGTTGGATAGCTGACATTATACAAATCTGGAGGGTCAGAAGACCAGCAATAACTAAGAAAATAAAGTTGCATGTAGAGAGATGTTGTGCTGCACATTTGAAATCAAAGGGTCCTCTAGCAGTTTGCTGCAGACTTTATTTTTCTTTCTCAAATTTAGAGGAGAAATAGGTCATAGAATATGGAAATACTAGGATGAAGATTAATATGCGGGAACAGATTGTCATTCAGTTTAGTTCTCAATATTTATTATACCACAGCTTAGGTGCTGTCTTGACCTCTGAAGAGATGTCTTCCAATTCTCAGGCATCTGACATCCTGATTTTGCTATAAGAGCCTATAAATTGTATCAAATTCCCAAGAACAATACTCCACCCATTGTGAGAGAAGCCAACAATCTTAAGATCATTATTCTTTTTCATTAACTGCAGCAAGATATATCTGCACAGGACTTTATTACATGGACACATGCTCCATGCATGGATTACAGGATATCTAACCCGTCTTTCACGTCCTGAAACCACTTTCTGTTACAAATATTGAATGATATTCAAGATCTGTTCAATGGACCAAACCAATGGTATCTAAGAGTTCCAGGCTGAAAACTAGGGCTGATATTTCCACAATTCTGGCACTCACAAACCTTTCAAAAAGGGAAATAATTTCTGCTGGGAATAAAACTTCCAGACATTCTAAAATTAACACCTAGTGGAACTAGGAGTCCTTATAAACCCTGCCACCCCTTCCGGAAAATGAAAGTCACTTGCCTCCCAGCATGACTTCTCCAGTGTAGAAGTGTGTTTGACTCTTGATTTTAGAGCAAAACAGAACTAGGAATGTTTAAAATGAGACAACATGTGTGTTCTTAAAGAGAGGATGAGAGAACACATCTTTGACCATCACATTTGTGACAGATGTTAGTACCATTGCTTAGAATACTATTGAACACACTCTGATACAATGAAAAATAATATAAAACAGGAATTTCTACAGTATAGAAAAAATGCTGTTATTATTACTGCTCAATAAATTTTTTTTTAGTCAGTGTCCACATCTTTAAAACTTAAGATAACACTGGTTAACAGATTTACATGAAAATTAGTTTATTGTTCACAAAATTTCCTTCAAGCTCTAAATCCAGTCTAAATAAATACTTGCAATACTTTCTGACAATTCGTATCTAACAGTTGCTTGTAAAATCTATTTTACACATGTAAAAAAATTAACAATACTTCAGGATTTTTTTAGGAGAAGCTAACATCTGTGGTTAGGATTATAATTTGATCTCACATGGGGAAATAAGTTAAAACTGAAAACATTTCCACCTGTTAGGGAAGTAGTGGTATGTTTATTTTTATTCCTTTTTATTCTTTAATCTTTTTATTTCATTCATTTCCTGATGAAATTCTTCACCAGTTATGATTTGTACACTGCACCAAGAGTCAATGTTTTCAAAAGTTATGTTAGCCCAGTATATTAAAATGACATTTAAGTTGTTCAGTTAAATCATAGAAAAAATTGCTCATCTCTTGGTAGTGAAACCTTGCATCAGTGGATACCTGAATTCTCCAGAACTCTGTTCAAAAGCTGAAAAGGTGAGCTTATCCTCTTTTGTAATTTCACAATCCAGCTAATTTTTCTATCATTTTATAATATATTATAATTTGTTGGGTTGTGGGTTTGTTTTTTTTTTCATGTTGTGGCTCACTTCAGATAAATTTTTAAATATTTTAACTTTTATTTTGATCTAAAAACGTTACGTAGCATTCCTCATATTTTTTAATTTTGCTTCTTAAAGTGACTGAAACTAAAAAGCAAGAACCACTCTGTGTTCTTGGCTTGATCCTTGGACTGTTTATCCTTTTTATTCTAAACAGTCACTTGATAAAAAGCAGAACTAGTTGAAAACACAAGGAATTTAACACAGTGCTGCATTTTTCTAGATGAGTTACTTAACTATTACGTTACTGAGCCTGTGTTTGCACAGCAGCCTAGACCAATGGCTGCTGCAGTCCCATCCTCTGCTGCATCTCTCATTCATGTGTTCTACCTCCTTTCTTGAGCTGGCTTTGGGGTATACTGGGGCTTTCATTCGCCTTTTCTGTGTTCAATGCCACAAAAAATCACTATTTGACTTTCAGGAGGAACTAACAATAACTGAATTGAGTACCAAGAAAGATGCATCAACCCACAGCCAAGATTTGGGTTAGCACAAAATTACAACAGCTGACAGCTATGGACTCATAACCTGCATCAGGCTCTTACTTCCTGATTTCTCTTCTCTTCTCTCTCCTTGAAATTTTTGACTCTATGGGGATCTAAATTCAGCCAAAAAGGGCCATCTTCTATGTGATTAGAGAGAATTATCTGAACCTCCCAAAAATGAGGTAAGACTTTAGCCTAGTTTTTTCTCTTGCCAGTGATTACTTTTAGTCTATTTTATCATCTAAAAGACTGATGATTTCTCTTCTTTCACCACCAAGTTTTTAAATGAGAAGGTCTATGCCTTGTGCTGAACTCTGTGCTGTTAGATTTGCTAAGCCTGTTCAGAGCATGCTAAGTGGATTACGTCCCTTCAGAGACTTAGATCTCTACCCATGCTTTGGGCCTGAACATCATCGCAGCTCACATGAGAGCACCTCTCTTCTCAGACATTACAGAGCTTATTTATTTAAATGCCTGGTGCTCACTTTTGCTGCCAAATGAAATTGGCATCAGTTGGACATAATCTCCTCCAGGACTATGTGAAACCAGACAGTAAATGTTCTGAATATCTCTCTGACTTAGGTACCTAATTCAGTCTAAGTATCTGAATCTTCCCTATGCTTTCTCAAAGCAAACAAATGACAGTCCTGGATTTGGGATGGGTTGCAGCTGCTGCTCAAGAGACCCTTCGGAGTGAGAGACATCAGCTGTGTGAATGCTTTACACAGTGCTGCTCTGCACTTTGGCACTCTGCATTGGTCTAAAACAGTTGATCCTTTGCTTTCATGTGCCATCCAGGCACAGCCTAGGGGGGAAACTGTAGCAGAGATTATACTGAATTACTTTATTAAAAACATTATTAAAGGTTTAGAGTAAACACACTGGAATTACTGAATACATAAATCTTTGAGTGACCAATAGGTTCCCATTCCATTGGTGTAGGTACAGAATAATTGTATAGGATACCAGTATTAGATGACCCCTTACTAGCATAATGTTGACAATGCAATTGATATTTTTGTACAGTTTGCTTTCAACCTCCTTTCTGTCTCTTTCTATACTTTTTACAGTTTGGGCCACAAGTTTGTTTTGGTTTGGTTTTGGTTTGGTTTTAATCTACAATCCATATAAATAAAAGAAAAAGAAAGTTATTTGAGACAATTTCATTGAATTATCCCAATGATTGTATTTAGTGATTTAAGGAAATTAAATGGTGGTTTATACAGCAAGATATAAAACATAGTGTTGATGAGCAGACAACTTAATTTCATTCTAATAAGATAGCTTGCTGTATCACTCATATTTATTTTACCATTTTATTGTAACATACCATAACAACTGAGCTGCTCATGTTAGTGAAATGGCATGGAGAGAAGAGTACCGGAAAGATTAATCCATGGCAAAAAACCCAGCACAAATATAGAGATTTAAAACCACACACGCAAACACAAACACATGTATTTTTACATATATATAGCTATGTACACAAATATATATAAACATTAGCATGAAAGACTGTAGTTGTCATAGTGCTCATTGCATCTGAACTCTGCCTGAACTGTGTCTCTGTGGTTCTTAGTGTTTGAGGACAAAGAAAGTAACTGCTCACAGTGTATTGGGTTTGCCTTTGAAATAATACCACAAAACTATTGACAAAAGGCTCACCTAACAGCAGACCTGAGATTAGGTGTTGAGGGTTATTGTCTTCCTCTAGTCTCAAAGCTATGTGAAATGTCAGCTAATTGAAAATGGTAATTGTTCCACATAACAACATCAACTGTTTCATTCCAGGAAATGTGCTGCTCTTAAATTAATAGCCATCGATCCAGAGGTATTTCGTGATTCTTCTCCATCCTTTTCTCAAATTATCCAGCTATCAGTCCTTGGGAGAAAACCTATTTCACCATTTTTATTGACCATTCTATGCTGAGTGACCTGGCTTCCTGTTCAGATAGACTAAAATAGGTCTATCCATCTGAATGTATGTCAAGCAGACTAAGCCACCTAACTTTCAAAACACTTGCTGCTTCTAACTATAAATGCTCAAAATGAAAAGAGTTAAGTAATAGTACAGAGCAGTTACATGGTTATTACTGATTAATACAATGAACTAGTCTCCCATGCTGGTAAATTGCTTTTGTGATAGCAAAAATTGTTAAAGTTTCTTTCAATAGTGTACTTCAGTCAAACTTAAATCTCAGTTTGATTTCTTATGAAGGAATGTAGGATATCTGGGGTTTTTTAGCTGTTATCTGAAAGCTTGATAGAGAAATTAAGTGATGCAGAAGTATTCTTTTGTTCCATTGTAGAGATAGTTTTCCTTCCTTGTGTATCGACAAAGTGGTCATTAAAAAAAATCCAAATATGTCATTTACATAAGCAGTTGAAAGCATTTATAGAAATACAAATCATAATATTTTTGTGTCTTTAGTCTTGTAAATTATCAGTCTAATCAATTTAACATTGAATTTTACAATCAATTTTAAATTCAATCAATCAAATCTAATCAATTTTTTGAATGAAATTATTCTTGGTAATACTGAATAAGAAGGTTTATATTTTTTCAAAGCTCACTTTTCCATTCTAACTTGAAACAGTTTCACCTTCACAGCTATGTTAAAAACTGATGTCTATTTATTCATAATGTTTAAATTCCAGAGTGAGATTTATATGAAAAAAAAAAGAATAATGAAGAGAGCAGACAGAAATATAAAGCTTTTAAGTAAATGTATATTAATATTTGGTTGTGCAGTGGCCTAGAAAATGTCTCCTTTAATCTCAGAAGAAAACACTCTACATTTCTGTGTTCAAGGGCTTTTACTTACAAGGGGTTGCAATTTAATGTAAACTCCAACAATTGCCAGCAGGAAAGAAAAAGAAGTCTTGTATAATATAAGATACCCTTCTATTCTTTCAAAAATAATACGTTGGTTGCAAAAAGCTTCCATGTGTGATCTTAAGTTGCTGTATTTTTGTCTTCTCTTATTTATTAATAGACAGTTTTGTATTAGAAATGGAAGAGAGAAATCTGATTAAAGTTTCTAGGACAGCTACAGTATAAAATCAATTGAAATTACATTGCAACATAACATATATAATGAATTCAGTTGTTATATACCAAGTTTAATGCTAAATCTATCTGGTTTATAGTTAATCTAATCAAAAGGTAAGGGAGCCAGGGAATATTTTAAGAAAAAAATTGCAGCAGCTCAGAGGGGATGGAAAAGATCCCCAGGTGTATGGTGCTATGTAAATGAAAGTGAAAATGACTGTTGTGAAGAATCATAAAGGAGTAAAAAGAACTAGTCGCAAAAGGTGGGCACCTTTTTGCATCATTTATGCCTGTGGCAGTGAGCACATGCACAATTCATCCCATTTCTTGCCATTTTATACATACTTTCTCCTTGAGCGAATTTCAGCTGCATAGTTACAAAGTAAGTGTGAATCAGATATAATTGAATGAAGAAAGTGGTTTGGTGGTTATGCAAAGCAGGGCAGTTTTGAAATGATTATGGAGGCAAAAGTTCCTTTTCAAAATCAACAGTTATCTTTTCTATTTTTTTTTTTTTTTGCAGATCCTATGTCAGCTATTTGTCTCCATGCTCTATTTTATTCTGTTTCAAAATCTAAGCTTGCCTGTGTTTCATTCATTTTATTGGTTAAAAATTGAAAAAGTCTTGTTTCAAATTATTAAAACACCAGCATCATCCCTCATGTGTCACTTTAAGTTCAAGTTATTCCATCAGGTTGCCACTTTATTGAGAGCTTTTGGAAATTTGAACCACTTATGCAAATTTGTACAGCCTTGGGACTCGATTCGGATTATCTGAAAATATTTGAATATGTAAGCACAGCTCTAAGTGTGTTGCTCTCATTAATAAGCCTTGAAGATCAAAGCCATTTTTGGCCTTTGGAGCTTTATCTTTTTAAAGCTTATATTAGCAGCTAAAGGATGTCTTTCTCAAACTGATTTCACATTAAAATAACATAACAGTAATTATAGAGATGAAGATTACAGATGTAGATAAAAGCTAAACATTGAAAGTGCTAAGCAAATCTACAAGATAGCAGTAATGACTTAATTAAAGCAAAATGCATCTGTATTGGAGCACAGCAATAAAGAAAAAGTGGCAATCCACAGCAAATACTAACAAAAACATGAACCATTCAGCCAAGGTATGTAAGAGTAGCATGTAATAGATTGGCTCAGGTAAGTATAATTTATGCCAACCTTAAACATTAGCGTTCTAATGTCTGCCAGAAATTTAGAATATGTTGCCTTTTGAGTGCCAGGTAGTTTAGAGGGTAACTACCAATTACCCCAAAACTGAGTCATATCAGAAATGACTTAATGTTTTATTTCCTCCCATGGCCAAGCTGGCTCTGATACCATTGCAATAGACTTCATTAACTCTGCTCAATGATTTGAAGGGAAGCTGCCCTTTCCCAGTTATCAAATGGACTGAAATGACCTCAGCGGGGATCATTGCAAAGTTGGTGCCAAGAAACAGAGTTACATCGAGGCCTGTTCACAGCAGGTGATATTCTGCCTGGTGCATATGGCCCACACTTGGCCTATGCGCAACTTATCTCCTGTTCACGGCTGTTTTGAAGAAACTCTTTTATGTCTTATTCTGTATGCTCTGAAAATTCAACCATTGGTAATTTACATGCAACAATATTAGTGTTTCAAAAAATAACATGAAATTCCTGTAACAAAGGTTAAAGGGAGCAGCATTTTCTCTCCCTGGTGTGGAGGGGATAAAAAGCAGACTCCTCTTGTGTTAACTCTTTCTACATAGTATTTAGATGGAAAAATGGCACAGAACAATTCTCACATGCAGTTATTGTAATGATCATAACTACCACTTTTGCTGTCCTGCTCCTGTCACAAACCATGAGACCTGATTCAAGAAAGTACATAATAAATCTAAAAAAGATCTTTTTTTTGGAAACATCACATAGCACTTGCTTAGTTTTACACATGCACTTACCTTCCTGCTAGTGTCAAAGAGAAGGAGTAATAGCCTGACTCTGAATCATGATAGCAGAAGGCTTGTGCTGCATCAGTCCACACTGTATGTTGTCTGTAAGCAAACTGAGTATCCGTTTCATGTCTCATGTTGATGTTGGTCAAGTAGAATGGATATACTGTAGGAACATCCAAAATGTCTGATTCTGCATGGATATACATTGTTTTTATATAAACATTTGTGTGACCACTTGAAATCATAGAAATTAAATTAAGAGTAGGGGTTTAGTGTTGGTGGAACTTGCATCTCTTTGATGGTACTCTGTACTTGTTTAATAACAAGAGAGGTGAACGAGGGGCTTTATTTTACATGTAGTACACTCATTACATTTATTTGCATTAATTAGGAGACCCATATTTAATACTACTATTAATATAGAAATCTATACTGACCAAAACTTTTTTTAAGTGAAAAAACTACACACTGTATCCAACTCACAAATTATCACTATAATGCTAATTAATACCTTTCCTTCCCTGAAATATTTCAATATATTTATCTGAGAAAAAAAATTGTCTTTGCTTATGTATGTGTCTGCCTATTCAGATTCTCATAGTGTGTTCTGATATTATTAAAAGTTATCTTTATGTGGGAAATATCTAATCACCTTTACAAAAGAGAATGTAATTTGCTTCCCCTGCTATAAAAATCTTCATATTTCTATTTGCAAAATTCTGCTCTGGAAAATGTCAGTTTAAAATTACAGAAAATTTGTTTCATGTAATACAGGAGTTACTTTACCTTAAAAAAAAAAAAGAAGAGAAAAAAAAGAAACTTTTGATAGTTAATTTTTTATAAATGTTGATCCTGAAGTCATTATCTAGAGTCATACACAGTTACTTATAAATTCAGAGAAAAGCTCCATATGACTTCACTGGGTGAATGAAAAGGAAGCTAAGATCACAATCTAGTGGAAATAGTGCAGATGCAGCCTGGACAGCTAGGTCTGAGTTTAGAGAAATAAAAGAGCAAATTATAAAGAAATATGAAAACCAATAAGAATATTTTGAATTCTGTCTGCAGATGGATGAGAAGGCAATGAAATTAGCTCTGTTGAACATGTGCCAAAAAATAATGAGAATTAATGGTAGCACCCATCCACTCTGAGAGAGACTGAATACGCAAAACATGCAGCATCACCACCACCACTGAGAGCACCCTCTCTGGAAGCCACCCACTCTCACGTAAACTTTAGTTTTCCATCAGTCTTTATTGTTCATCACAATTTCTTTGCTAGGGTATCTGAAATGCATGTTCTTTTTCATACTAAGTAAAAAGGTCCAATTTTTCTACGTATTTATATTCGGAGAGTCATTTTATTGAGAGAATTAGGTTTATGCTGTAGTATACTGTGATGGAATATTAAGTAGATTCCATTCAACACCTACTTCAGAGTTACTTCATTTTGAAAATATCACCGTGGCATAAGTTAATTAAATTACATAAATTTCAGTCAGTGATGGAAGAAATAATATTTGATATAAATAGCTGTAGGTTTTTACTGAAATCCCTATTAGAAAAAAAAAAAGTGTGGTGATATATCATCAATGTAATTAACAGTCCTTTTATAAGTCTAGGGGAAGGACATATCAAAACTAGGTTAGCTGTTCCTGGGTTGGAAAGCAGGATCATTGTTGTTTCTTCTTTCCATGCCCATAGGGCAGAACTCATACATAAGTCAGACAGGAAAATTTAATGATATACAATCTGATATTAATTGTACACATACTCATGGGTCACAGTAAAGAGTTTGTCAGAAGTGGCAGTGTGCCGCAGGTGTTTAATGTCACATGACTCATAGTAATGACTTGAAGCTCCCAAGTATCTGCAACTAAAAATAATTCTGCTCTGTGCAAGTGCCCTCCAGAGCAGAGTGGCTATCTGTCAGCACAAGACAGTGGGTAGCAATTGACTCTAGTTAGCACCACAATCTATGAGCCATTTTTCAAGGATAAAAAAGTGATAATGGCCAACTTCATCCTTAGAACCCATGTTCTTTACACTAGGTTAATTTTTAATGTTTCGTTACTAGCAATGTAAAAAACTAGCAACTATCTTTATCAAAAAATTGCAAAAGGCCCCGTAGGCCAGACTTTAAAAACAGTAGCAATTTTTTAAGCTTCTTCAGCTGTATTTTCAAAGACAGAAGCTCCCTTCTTTTTCCCATTTATTCACTTAACTGAAACTGGAAGCTTTTCCTTGGGCTTCAATATACCTCATGCCCAAAGAAAATGATGGGATGAGGGACACTGTCAGAGTGGGAAGACGGACCCGGAGTAATGATGTAACCTCGATGCGAGTATGATCGTTCTCCTTTATTTCAGACAATTACAAAGCTTATATAGACAATCAGCAGAGCACGCAGTAGCAATATCTACATGATTGGTTCATTACATGTGTTCACGCGCTTAAGACAGTTATATGATTGGTACAGGGTTGCTGTTCACGCGAAGAAGTTTGTCAGCACATTCCGGACTTTTAGTTCACCTCTGTTGTTTTCGCTGAACAGTCTTCATTCCAGATCAGTTCACAGTGTCCTCTGTGCTTCTCGATACACTAACAGCAGGATTGCTCATACTGTAAAGATTATGTCCCTTCTCACTTAACCATTCTTCCACAGGACACTGCAGATTTTGCTTAGTTGACAGTGCTAAGCACATTTGAAAATCCAGTCCTTTGAGATTTCACAGGTGACCTAAAACCCTCATGACAACTGTCTTGCTTGTAAAATTTCTAGTGCAACTTCTTGCTCCCAGTCCTGCTTAGAATTGAGAAGAGCTGTAACACAAAGGTGAAAAAAATGGTAGAAAGAGGTTAAATGACTACTAATTTGAAAAATACCGATCTTTCATCACTTTGTTTTTTTAATAGGAACCATAGAAAACATATTCTTATTTCACACGAGCTACCTTGCTTAGCCCAACACAGAGCACAGAATAACTCACTGAATATATTCTAAGATCCCATTTCCTAATTTATCATTTTAAATTTACAAGAGACTTCTGAGCACACAATAAATTAGAAATTGTAACTTTGTATTCAGAAACAACACAACCAAGTTTAAAAAGATGTCAAATGACAGAATGGTTTTCAGTGTGAGAGTTTCTAAAGCATAGTAATGGTTAACCAGATTTCAGTGATGTGTCTATCTAAGGCAGACAAGGACCTCTTGGTGTTCAAACCATATAAAGGGGATACCTTCCAGCACCTACCTCTGTCCTGCTGACAGTGGCAAGTGGAAATACAGTAGAACTGCTGCATCTTTGGCAATCAAACTTAGTGTCTGCAAAAGTACAATAAACCCAGAAGACCCTATAGCAAGATTGCATATCATAGTTGTGGTGAGGTTGCATGTCAGTGTCCCTGAAGCACATGAGGTAGCTTCTCCAACTGTGCACCATGTCCATTCACTTGATGTTATTGGAAACCCGCTTGCCTCATTTCCGATGGAAACCTAGACATTTGGACATCCTTTGGACATCTAGAAATCTGGAAGATCTCTGACCAAAGATCAATGCATAAAGCTGACATTCTGTTAAGACAGGGAAGGTACTCAGGGCTAGATTCAGACACTCAAATTTGGGTGTCAGAAGTTGAATCTCACTGCAGGTGTTTCAGTCACAAGATTTGCATATGTAGGCTCCAGTCAATGGGAAAGGAAAGAAGTGCCACTAGAAGGTGATTTGGAAGTCTAGCTTAAATATCCTGAATTGCTCTGTTCTGACTCTCTTGAGCAATGTTTCAGCAGTTACTATAGTAAGAATAAAGGTTGTCACATTATTGACAACAGGAAGCTGCCTTTCTCCAGTTGGGAAGGAAAAATATAAGTAAGTTGAACATTGTACCACAAAGCTCCTTCAAGCAGAGCAAACAGATTCATGTTTTCCTTTTAATATGAAAGCATGAATTCATGCTACTCTGTACAGTGCATGTAATTTAGAAAAGTTTCCTCTTTTAGCTGCCTCAGTAGTTAACTGGAAGTGATAAACCACTCCAGAGATTTCAGGTGGGCTAAATTATTCCCTGGAGGGGTGACTGGCTATAGAGGAAAACCTTGCTGATTAAGATTCTGAATTAGACACTTCAGTTAAGAAGCTAAGGAAATTTTTTTTAAAAAAAAGTATAAAAGATTACAGCTAAGAGAAGGTATTAATACTATATATGAAAAAAGGCACAACATTTGGAAATTTTTTCATCCTGATGGAAAAGTTTTTTTCCAAATATAGGTATAATGCATATGTTTTAGAGATCTCTCAGGCTGCCAAAAGTTTTGAAATTATATCTGTAAGTGTACCCAATTTGTCACCTGATTTGTAAAATACTTGTTACTGGTTATTGTAGGCATTCTTTCCTACCACTGTGAGTTGGGTCACACAGACCATGAAATCAGTCTTAAAAGGGTTATGGTCTGAGAGAGAGTGGAAAGGTAAATAAGTACTGCTTGGTCTTTGCTAGTGAAGTTGATGACATGAAACATGTTACTTACAGATTTTGACAAATTTTATATATGTAAATATATATAAATATATATTTAAGAAAGGGTCTTTTATGATGTGAAACCAAATGTGACCTTTAAAAAAAAAGAAGGGAGATGGGAGAAATGATTAATGGTCTTAATGAATATGTAGAACAGGAGAGCTGGAAAGGTTACAAGTTAAATTATTTTTCTGCCTGTAAATGCAAATAGTTCCTCATACAGTTGGTTATGCAACACTGATGAAGGAATATTTGCAAATATTTTCACAAATCCTATCCAAAAGCCACAAAATGCCAACACATACTGTCCATCAGTAAACAGATTAGAAGACACAGAGGGCAGTGTGCAATTACAAGCCAAGGAAAGAGCCAGAAGGCATGTGAACTCTCTTAGCTGCTGTTAGGATGGAGAGGAGGCAGAACAGAGCCAAGGAACTGAAGAAAAACGGTAGGCTAATGTATTAGAGATCTGTGGATAAAAGTCTTGACAAAGTCTGCTTTCACAGCTTCTACATGCTACAATGTGCCCCAGCAACAGGACTGCTAGTCTGTTGCTGTTGGAGAACTTGCTCCTTCTTACAAAATCTTGGAAATTTTGTGAAGGTGAAAGCCTTCTTTGTTCAATGAAGCACTTTAAGTAGTTTTTGATAAGAACAATCTAGTGAAATGAACTAACATATTTTGCCTGGATCTACTTTTGTTCTAACGCTGTTTATAATGTTTATAGACAGGCTTTGCAGATGTGCTAGTAATCTAATATCAAAACAGAAGCAAAAAGTTGCATAGACCAGCTGTATGATAGAAATGTATATACAGCATTAGTGGCTACATTAGTATTTGGAGAAGTGTGTGACAATTTCAGAAATATTCTGAAGAAAGGAGGCAGGAAATAGTTTTTTAAGGCACATTGTAGACTGTGATATTGTTGTAGTCTTCTGCAAGCACAAAATATGGAAAAGGTTTAAAGATCATTTTGTAGATTGTCTTTAAGGGTGCATACATTTGAATAATTTAATTTGGGAGATACTGGGTATACAATTTTCTTCACTAGGAATGAGCTATATCTTCCATTAATATACTGATTCTTTTAATAATGAATTTACTCTGCTTGTATAGTTTGGGCTACAAGTGTAGTTCAGCAGCTAGAAGATTCCAGAAGAATCTAGAATTCTAGGTCATTCATATTGCCTAAGTGTAGTGTTTAACCTGACCGTGACTGTTCTCCGAAGTCATGCAAGCAGTTTTTCCTTGGAAGAGGAGATTCTACAGTTGCCTAGTCTATCATTTACAAAGAGTTGGAAGGAAGTATGCAATATACTCTGGGTGCAGGAAAAATCAGCTGGCAAGGAAATATTATCTGGGAGCAGGTGTCTACTGGTAGGAAAAGTAAGGACAGAAAACAGAAGGCACCATAATCCTGACTTCTAACAGATGCTTGTAACAGATCAATTCACGGCTTTGATCATGTTTGGTATGTCCTTAGCCAGCTCACCTCTCTGAGTGGTCAAACTACTATTTCATTCTTGTACATTTGCTTAAAACAATTAGTTTAGTCTGACAAATAATCCTAATAAAAATTGAATAGAAAACTTACATGTTCAAATAATTTCTCTTGTTTCTTAAAATTTGAATTCCATTTCCCTTGTAGTGAATGTTTCTACATGACCAAAGCAATGTGAATTCTTCATTGGATCAAGCTGTCCCTTCATGTAAAAAGGGTGAATAAATATTCACAGGCAATTTATGGTGTTATGAAACACTTTTCTGAACATCAAAATGAGAGGGCTGTATGAATAATAAACACTTCAAAACTGATATTCCTACTTGATAATAGTTTTGACTTCACAGTTACAGACCATGGCTTTCAGTGTCAGTCTTCAAACCCCAAATTTCTAGAGATATGTGAAAGCTGCTTCGTGTAAATAGCATGCACGTGGACAGAACAGTTTACTCTTTGGATGTCTTGATAAGGAAGTTACATTGCTATAATCATAGAATCATAGAACGGTTTGGGTTGGAAGGGACCTTTGCAGGCCATCTAGTCCAACCTCCCTGCAATGAGTGGGGACATCTTCAACCAGATCAAGTTGCTCAGAGCCCCATTCCAACCTGACCTTGAATGTTTCCAGGGATGGGGCATCTACCATCTATCTGGGCAAACTCTTCCAGTGTTTCACCACACTCATTGTAAAAAATTTCTTCCTTATATCCAGTCTGAATCTACCCTCTTCTAGTTTAAAACCATTACACCTTGTCCTATCGCTACTGGCCCTGCTAAAAAGTTTGTCCCCATCTTTCCTATATGCCCTCTTTAAGTACTGAAAGGACGCAATAAGGTTTCCCCGCAGCCTTCTCTTCTCCAGGCTGAACAATCCCAACTCTCAGCTTTTCCTCATAGGAGAGGTGTTCCATCCCTCTGATCATTTTTGTGGCCCTCCTTGTGACCCACTTCAACAGGTCCATGTCTTTCCTGTAATGAGGACCCCAGAGCTGGATGAAGTACTCCAGGTGGGGTCTCAGCAGAGCAGAGTAGAGGGGCAGAATCATCTCCCTGGAGGTCCCAGTTGACTAGAGGTTAGCAAATGTGATGCCCATCTACAAAAAAGGCCAGGAAGGAGGATCCGGGAAACTACAGGCCTGTCTGCCTGACCTCGGTGCTGGGGAAGATTATGGAGCAGATCATTCTGAGTGCCATTACATGGCACGTACAGGACAACGAGGGGATCAGGTCCAGTCAGCATGGGTTTATGAAAGCAGGTCCCGCTTGACTAACCCGATCTCCTTCTATGACAAGGTGACTCACTTAGTGGATGAGGAAAAGGCTGTGCATGTTGTCTACCTGGACTTTAGTAAAGCCTTTGACACTGTCTCCCACAGCATTCTCCTGGAGAAACTGGCTGCTCATGGCTTGGACAGGTGTACTCTTCACTGGGTAAAAAACTGTCTGGATGGCTGGGACCAAAGAGTGGTGGTGAATGGAGTTAAATCCAGTTGGCGGCTGGTCACAAGTGGTGTTCCCCAGGGCTCAGTATTGGGGCTGGTTCTGTTTAATATCTTTATCAATGATCTGGATGAGGGGATTGAGTGCACCCTTAGTAAGTTTTCAGATGACACCAAGTTGGGCGGGAGTGTTGATCTGCCTGAAGGTAGGAAGGTTCTACAGAGGGATCTGGAAAGGCTGGATCGATAGGCCGAGGCCAATTGTATGAGATTAAACAAGGCAAGTGCCAAGTCCTGCACTTGGGTCACAACAACCCCAGGCAATGCTACAGACTTGGGGAAGAGTGGCTGGAGAGCTGCCCGGAGGAAAAGGAGCTGGGGATGCTGGTCAACAGTTGGCTGAATACGAGCCAGCAGTGTGCCCAGGTGGCCAAGAATGCCAATAGCATCCTGGCTTGTATCAGAAATAGTGTGGCCAGCAGGACTAGGGAGGTGATCATCCCCCTGTACTCACCATTGGTGAGGCTGCACCTTGAATACTGTGTTCAGTTTTGGGTCCCTCACTACAAGAAGGACATTGAGGTGCTGGAGCATGTCCAAAGAAGGGCAACAAAGCTGGTGAAGGGTCTCAAGAACAAGTCTTATGTGGAGCGGCAGAGGGAACTGGGGTTGTTTAGCCTGGAGAAAAGGAGGCTGAGGGGAGACCTTATGGCTCTCTACAACTATCTGAAAGGAGGTTGTAGCGAGGTGGGGGTCGGTCTCTTCTGCCAAGTAACAAGCGATAGGACAAGAGGAAATGGTCTCAAGTTGCTCCAGGGTAGGTTTAGATTGGATATTAGGAAAAATTTCTTCACGAAAAGGGTTGTCAGGCATTGGAACAGGCTGCCCAAGGAAGTGGTTGAGTCCCCCTCCTTCAAGGTGTTTAAAAGATGTGTAGATGTGGTGCTTAGGGCCATGGTTTAGTGGTGGACTTAGCAGTGCTAGGTTAATGGTTGGATTTGATCATCTTAAAGGTCTTTTCCAACCTAGACGATTATATGATTCTATGTTTCTTTTGATGCAGCCCAGGATACGGCTGGCTTTCTGGGCTGTGAGCGCTCATTTTTGGCTCATGTCCAGTTTTTCACCCACCAGTACCTCCAAATCCTTCTCTGCAGGGCTGCTCTTAATCCCTTCATCCCCCAGCCTGTATTGGTACTGGGGGTTGCACTGACCCAGATGCAGGACCCTGCACTTGGCCTTGTTGAACATTATGAGGTTCGCACAGGCCCACTTCTTGAGCTTGTCCAGGTCCCTCTGGATGGCATCCTATCCCTCAGGTGTGTCAACTGCACCACTCTGGTGTCTGCAAACTTGCTGAGGATGCGCTCAATCTCACTATGTCATTGATGAAGATATTAAACAGTACTGGTCTCAATATGGTGCACTGGCTTTTGTGAACCACTTCACCTCATAATCGTTTTGCAGAAGAAATAGATGGTTAAAACACTATATTTGTACTGACCTACACTCCATTAATTATTGTATTACGTGTTCTTAAGTTACCCTGCAGATAGAGCACTTAAGTTTGCACTTCATAATGACTATGTGGAAGAGTTATAGAAGTCACAGTTACATGACATAAGAACTAAATGAAGAATAACATCTTCTATTATTATTTCTCCTTACATAAACACACAGTAAAGTCTCAAATGTAACTCAGGGAGAGCACCCTAAAGGGAAACACTGATTTCTATAGCTGAGGGAATGTTACAGTAAGAAAAAAAAAGGGGTTTTATTATATACTCTCTGTATTATGGCTTAAGGTAACTGTTGACTAATGGTTGCAGAAAATCTTGGAAATGTCAGTTTAGTAAAAAAAGTTTTGCAGACTGTAGACAATGCTGAAAAATTTAACTCCAAAAGCTTAGAAAACTGTCCATTATAATTCCTTAAAATAATTTTCTAATTAGTTAGCAGAACTGGAACAGATTTTAGTGGATGTTAGATATTTAGTTTAATAGAATCAAATTGTATTGTTTTAAAAATTCTCTGCCCATTATAGACATTGTAACTCTGTAAGTTGTTCATCCTGTCATTAAGCATCCAGAGGTTTGGCTACAACGCATTTGCAAAGTCTTCAGGAAGAAAATGAATCTACAATGATCCTCTATTATGATGACAAGTAGCAATACTATTTTTCTCACTAAAGTGAGCTCATACATGCTTTTAGAGTTTGTGAAAGATTTATCATGCTTGGCTGATCTTACATGGATAAAGCAGGAATCAGTCTGAATTTTAGCTGATACTTGAACTGGATCTTCTGCTTTCTTTCTTAGATTAACTTCAATAAGATTTTCTACTCTGTAGATATTGTTAATGGTCTATATCTATTGTGGAATCTATGCTTTTGTGCTTGCTACCATTACATGTTTCAAATGGCTACTTAGCAGATTTGCCATTTGAGATCTGATGTTTCAAATTTGCTGACGTCGTGGTTTAAGAAATACTGGATAAGCCCTCATGTGTGTAGCAGGGCACTAATAGGAAGTCTTAGAATATATGTGTCTTTCCATTCTGGATCTGTATATCAGTGTGTGTCCTGGGGCACAAGTAACAGGAAATCCCTTGAATGCTGGTAGATTTCCCATGTTCTACGTTGTGCAAAACAGATGGAGAGCAAACTCACTGTACTTCCTTCCTGAAAGACACAGAGAGGAAGGGTCTTATAATGATCATATAAATGAATGGCATTTCTGCTTGAAACATTTTCTAGAAAGCACTATAGACAAGCAACAAGCTGGTATAACTGACTGGAGTCTGTAATTTAAAGTAATTAATACAACATAAAGTAGACCTGTCTTCCTTTCTAAAACTGAAAAAGGAGGTCACTGATTTAATTTTCTCTAATGAAGTCTGTGGCAGGTACTTCTGACAGAGAGGTAGTAATATCATCAAACCCAAATATTAACATTTAAGTTAATGTAGCTTTGGAGTTATTATTTTTTGATTATTGAGATTGTAATTAGCTAGCCACTAGGTAGTCAAGTTCAGGTAGAGAACTCAAGGAAATATGTCTCCACTGCTACCCTGCTTTATTAGACATTAAACAAAATCATGATCAAGATCCTAGGATCATGATACTACCATGTCAGATGAGGCAAAGACACTGCCCACTGTGCCCTTACAGAATCTCTCAGCAGTTTTCTGGTCCTCGTTGCACCTTTCACACACAGTGGTTTTGGACACTGTGTTTGTGCTTTGCATCAGACTTTTAATGTAAACAAAATGTGCTCCGAATTGTCTTCTCTGCCAGCTGCAGCCTGCACAGTGTGCCAGTTTTGTTGTTCGGCTTGTGTCAGTCTGTGTACGACTTAGCTAATGGGTCAGTTACTGCAGCCCGTTATTCTTAGAGCTGATCATCATAATTCCAGAGTAATATTTGGCTAGAATGTTCCATAAGCAATTAATATTTTTTAATTTATTTTCAGTTTATTTTCTATACCATAATGTACTTCCTTAGAACATGTTTGCTTACTGCAGAGATCCCTCTTGTGATTTACAATCTCCTATGGAGAATATGCAGCCCCCTTTGGAATCATGAACCATGTAGGACAGTGCTTATTTTAGGACTAAACATGTGCATGAATGGATTAATGCTGGGCAAGCAGGGCTGAACATCTCAATGCCTTTTGTCAATTGGGACCTCATTACCTTTTCTGAAGATGGAAGATCTGTTTCAGTGTTCTGATTTATTTGTTATTTTTATCCCTGATTGAACATACCATTTACCTATATTCACCTTTTCATATGTGTGTGTTTCTACTGACTTTGAAAATTCCATATTTGGGACAAGTTCTGTCACATTAAAGGGCACTGGAAATTGTCATAAAAGGGTAAATGTGCCTGATACATGTATCATACATCTGCATACATATACACACGCTTATCTGCTGTGTATCCTATGACTAGGAGGCATACAGCTTCACGATGATTTCCATAACAAACAGAACTAAATGAATATTTTCTGAGACAGCTTTCAGCAGAAAATCTATTTGCTGAGCCAAAAATATTTTATTTTTATTCCTACATTTTATTGCTGTATTTACTTCTATGGATTTTATAATAATCCTCTGAAGTCTATCTTTGTTACATTCTTGCATAGCTACCCTAAAGACAGAGACTCACCACCTTTTTAGGCTTGGGCAGTGTCAGGTTACCACAAGTCCCTGATTTGTGCAACCCAAAAATTTTGGACCTGTGGCTTTAGGACAGACCACCTAGCAAGATAATTTTGGATAAATATGCCAGATGAACTGCTTATAAGATGCCAGCACCAAATATGTCTAATACAGCCAGGAATACCAGAGCATTTTTTGTCATGGAGATGGGAACTTGAAGCACCTGACAGACTTAAGCTTGGCTCTGGGTTCTGTCACAGGGAGCTTGGACATCAAGAGTTTTCTCTGATTTTCAGCACGTTATGGAAGGTGTTTTGTATGCTCTCCATATGGGTATATATATACAGCAATAAGGAAACTGGCCATGAATTATATGGAAAATGCATTAGTCAAGTAATGCTAATGCTCCAGTCAATTAGTGTTAGATTTGTGTACAACTATGTGGGCGTGATTATGACCAGAAATCACTGAAAAGCTAGAAGGAAAGTACCAAGAACTTTGTTTTGACCTACAAGGTCTGTATATAATGCAATTCCTGCAGTGAAGAAGCAGAATGCCTTCAGTAAATTGAACAAGATTAGAGGATGGACAGCTCTTTGGAAAAATAGATTAACAGGGCAGTAGCAAACATCTTCACATTATCAGGATTGCTTTAACAACGGAAAAGAACAAATAGCACTCTGTGAATTTGAAATTACTTTCCTAATGTAACTTTCCAAACGTACCTGTTTATCTCTTGACTGTAGGAATTAACACCACACTACTTAATAGCAAAGGCTGACCTGTAGATTTGAGGGATTAAGGCCAGTGTTGCCATTTCTTTTGCCATAAAAAAGGAGGTGGGAGACTAGAGGAAAGACTTGCTATCCCCAAAGTCATAACAAAGTAATCTTAAAGATACTATAGTCATTGCCATAATAGTTGTTGTGGTCCAAATTTGAAGGAAAAAATTATCTTTCCAGGATTGGCAGTCCATTAAGAATTCAGGACTTGTTTCCCTCTCTAGTTTTTATTACCAAGCTATCTAGTTCATTTGCTCTAGGGTGGTTTATTTAGAAGAGTTTTCAATGTATGAAGAAGTGAAAACATGGTCTTATATATGTGGCCTCAGCAAAAATCTCTAATTCCCAGTGTGATCAGGGAAAATGCCTTTTTTGAAGTCGTAAGAAAATGAGGCCCCATGGGTTTAGGTATAGCAAAGTAGTGTACCCACATGTAGTATTTAGGATCCTGGAGTGGAATCCACAAAACCAGGTAAGATTCCCCAAATCCTTGCCCAGGAAGACTCATAGTAACTAGTTACCTCTGGCACTTAATAACATGTTAGCACAGAGAGGCACAGGCATGACACATGGTCTCCACCTACACTTTGAGGAGGCAGGATATAAGACAGATCCAGTCCAAAAACAGGTATATACATTACTCCAAGTCTGTGTCTGTACATAGATCAATCAGACTGATCTTAATAGGTCACTATGGTGGCTATCACCTGATAGTATGCACTCTTGGAGCAGCTACAGGGTTTTCAGACTGAAGCTAACTTGTCTTCTACCAGTTTGGACAGCTATCATCTTAATTCAGTTTGACCCATACTGATGTACTTCAGATCATGCCTTCGGATATTGACAGCTGGTTCTCTACATTTACTACATGCCCACACAGGAGGACAACCCTGTGCACAAGGCAAACTGCCTCCACTTCTCACCTTCTATGTTACCACTCTTTCTGAGGGATCAAAAGGTCTGGGTCCAATGCCTTCTTTGGCCCAAACACATGCAATTCCTACCTCTCCAGCTGGAATACAGGCTGGGACAGATGCACAGCTCAGGTTGAAGCGGGGCCATATTGCACAGCCAAGAACAACAGGAAAGTCTGGATCAGGGAGAAAAGTAGGAAAGCATAAATATAACATCGTAGACAGGTCTTGTGGGCATACCAGGAGCAGGAAAAGGTCCTGTGTTGCAACTGGTTCTTTTAATCCATTTATGAATTTTATCTGGTGGCTCTTTTGTGCAAACTATGTAAGTAATTTGACACAGTAGGAATTGAAGCACCTACAAAAACTCAAACAAAATGTAAGGTAAGTCTGGATCATATTTTTAAAGTGTTAAATTTCGCATAAGTTGCACTTCATGATTATAACATGTTTTTGAATCTAGCCTTAAAATTCTGCTGAAAAAAATCGTGCTCAGAAATTATTTTTAAGTTATTTATGACTTTCTGAGTACTGTTTCCCTCTTTTTTTCCTCCCTCCACCACATATGTTTCTTAATTAGGGCTCTTCCTTCTAGATATTACAAGCCCCATTTGGTTCAGCCTAGGGTTTGGACTTTTAAGGGAAAAAGTAAATGTCCAAATTTATTATTCAGTAACATATACAGAAGTGTTTTGTAATTTGGTGCTGCTGCATTTTTTTAATAAAAATTCTTGTCATTCCTTAAAAGTTACTATAATACTTTTGGTACATGTAATTTAAAGGCCTCAAGTCTCCAAAGATTTATCGTCATGATTAATTTTAAACATCTGCTGAGCTCATTGATTTTTATGAGGTTACTTGTGCTCAGAGTTAAGCATGTGAATATTTTATGTAAGAACCAGGCCATGACTTACTACAGCCTAACAGGGTTAAATAATCAAAAAAGTTTAAAGTACAACAACAGCTGTAAGAGCTGCAGTGCATTAAATTACCATACTATTTAAAGTAATTGAAATAATATTACTTCTTTAGAAGTGGAAAAACTATATTTTCACTATTTACAAAATTAAATAAGAAGTTAAATGTAAGGATAAATATATAAACTATGAGTGTTAAAATGTTGAAGATAACGCATACAAACAAATGGGGTCCTAAGAACTCAAGAATTTCTCCAACATTCTTTAGGTCAAAATAAGGTTTGCTGTAATATATACATATATATATATATGCATAAACACAGACATGTCATAAAAATGAACATTTTGTGTACTTTTATTTCCTGGGGTTTTTTTTCATTATACTTGTTGTGGGTTAAACCCCATAGTCAGCTAAGCCCCACAGAGCCGCTCGCTCACTCCTCCCCAGTGCGATGGGGAGAGAATGGGAAGGGTAAAATTGAGAAAACTTGGGGATTGAGATAAAGACAGTTTAATAGGGAAAGCAAAAGCCACGCATGCCAGCAAAGCAAAATGAGGAATTCATTCACTACTTCCCATCAGCAGGCAGGTGTTCAGCCATCTCCAGGAAAGCAGGGCTCCATCACACGTAATGATTACTTGGGAAGACAAATGCCATCACTCCGAACGTCCCCACTTCCTCCTTCTTCCCCCAGCTTTTATTGCTGAGCACGACATCACCTGGTATGGGATATCCCTTTGGTCAGTTGGGGTCAGCTGTCCCGGCTGTGTCCTCTCCCAGCTTCTTGCCCACCCCCAGTCTACTAGCTGCAGGTCAGAATGAGAAACAGAGAAAGCCTTGGAGCTGTGCAGGCACTATTCAGTAATAACTAAAATATCTCTGTATTATCACCACAGTTTTCAGCACAAATCCAAAACATAGCACCATACAAGCTACTGTGAAGAAAATTAACTTCGTCCCAGCCAAAACCAGTATAATACTAAATCTAGGAATCTATCAGTGCATGCTACTTTAAGGAAGCAAACATGCAAGTACTAAAAGTATGCCATAAAATATAAAGTTGCAATAGGACTATGGTGCACAAAGAGGGGTGATTCCATTAACACAAATTTGACTGTCAGACAACTACCCAATCCTGTTTTTTTTCCTCTATAGCATTTCACCCAATCCTGGTTTTTTTCCTCTATAGCATTTCAAGTAGAAGCTCATTGTTCATCATCCAAGCAGCCATCAGAGGGATACTGCGAAAGCTAATACCTGTCCTGCACATCCCAGTGGCACAGCCCCAGGTGAGGCTGGATGTGGGTCTCCACAACACGTGGATAGGCAATCCCGTTGTCTCCAAGCACCATGATAGCGTGGCATATACCCAGACGTGCACCTATCTCCCATAGACCGCCTTCTGCAGCCTGCAGCCTGTTCATGCAGCAGCTGGGTGTTAGAGACAGCATGAGGGAAAGGAAGCCCTTCCCTTTCGAGCCACTCATGGCATTTCTCTGTGAAGTGGGCACAAAGTCAGGATGATCTAGGAAATGGTCCCAACCTGAGCTTTGCAGCCAGGAGGACCAACTATGTCCACAAGAAGCACAAGGGCTACAAAAATGATCAGAGGGATGGAACACCTCTCCTATGAGGAAAGGCTGAGAGAGTTGGGGTTGTTCAGCCTGGAGAAGAGAAGGCTGCGGGGAAACCTTATTGTGCCCTTTCAGTACTTAAAGAGGGCTTATAAGACAGATGGGGACAGACTTTTTAGCAGGGCCTGTTGTGATAGAACAAGGTGTAATGGTTTTAAACTAAAAGAGGGTAGATTCAGACTGGATATAAGGAAGAAATTTTTTACAATGAGTGTGGTGAAACACTGGAATGTGTTGCCCAGAGAGGTGGTAGATGCCCCATCCTTGAAAACATTCAAGGACAGGCTGGATGGGGCTCTGGGCAACCTGATCCAGTTGTAGCTGTCCCTGCTAATCGCAGGGGGGATGGACTAGATGACATTTAAAGGTCCCTTCCATCCCAAAGCATTCTATGATTCTATATGTCCTCAGCACCACGGGGACCCCAGGGATGGCCAGACACTCCACAGTGAGCACCATCCCACAGGGCCTGAGCTCAGTAGGCAAAGCTGGGGCCAGTAACAGGGCCACTGACAGCCTCCGACACTGGCCTGCCATGGAGGGAGACAGTGACAGAGATGAGGCTGAAGACAAGCTGTGGTGCGAGCCCAAGAGGGAGATGAGCTCCCCACAGCTCTGGGCCCAGGCCTGGCTGGAGGCAGCACAGAGGGGAGACTGGGCGTGGGCACCCCCATCGGCCAGGATGGGGCCCAGCAGAACCAAAATGGAGCCTGTGGACCCTGGTCAAGGGGTCCCAGGTGAGACCTGTCAGGGACAGCGAGTCTGGGTGGTGCCCTCAGGGCCCTTAGACTACATGTGTCCTCAGTATGTTTCCATGGAGCTCCCCAGGACCCAGAACCAGAGAGGAATGAAGGAGAGAGATGCCTGCCCCTGGAGGGACCGCTCGTATCCTCCCGTCTGCCATTACATGGCTCGACTGCACACTGAAATGAAATGCAAACATGTAATAAGAGTGGGACACTGCCAAGGGCTTGCAGTTCATGAAAGTGAGGCAAACAGAGAGCAAGAGAAAGGAACAATAGTGTATGGTTAGTGGCAGGGAACTAATGGTGCGTTGCTTCCATCCCCTCACTCAGATTATTTCTTCATTTGTTGCTTGGATGAGTGTATCTAAGAGTAGGTTTTCATTTCCATAGGTAGTCTGTGGAATTTTTAGGAGGATGAAGTAGTTTAGTATATTGCCAGGGATTATTAAAGGGTGTTTTCATAGTTGCTGTCTGTTGGATTCACACTCCTTGCTGTATTATTTGGTATACATAAATTTCTCTTTGACCCTAGAACTACGAGGTCGACAGAGCTTATTGTTTTGTACTGTATCAGGGTATGGATTTGTTTCTAGGGTTTTTTTTGCAGACTAAACAAATTTACTTTCTTCTCCAGGTAGAAAAACTACAACCTTCCAGACTTTTTGTCAAACTCACAATTTCTTTTGGCATGGTTGTGTGACAGCATTTGATGTCAGCCAAGTACTGCCATTCTCCCTTTTGTAACTGAAGTATCAAAAGGTGTTGTTGCCAAACTACATTTGCCTTTACTTGAGTGGGGGAAGACTTCCAAGAATGAGTGACTGAAAGCACAAGAAAATAAATAATTTAGAGAACACGCTGAAGCTTTAAGATGAAAGCTTTTCTTTTCGAAAAAAATAGACTGTATTGTCAAAAAGTAACAATGATTTGTATTTTTTTTTCTGTCAATATATTTAAAGACAACTTAAAATGTCTTCTAAAGCATTGCTAAAAGTAGATTTATTCTTGTTTTTAGAAATAGCTCATGTGTGAAAATTCTTTGGAGAAGGAATCTTGTCTTCTTCATTGCCCATTATATCACAATATTGGTGGAAGAGTTTAACTAAACTGAAATAAAACCCACAATTTTATCTGCAAATTTTAGATTAACAGGTCAGTCAATATCAGAAGATAATATTCACATAGCGAATCTAGTCTCCTGAACTGGACATTCAGC